>CAXKWD010000009.1:16472313-17672313 GCA_964059195.1 Ectobius pallidus | reverse complement strand
ACCACTTGCCCCTCTGCTCTCTCTCGGAAAATAAGCGCAACAAAATTAGTATAGGTAATGAAACCTCCACTTGTAGGCCCTATGCACCATCATAGGGGTTACAGGAACGAGCCAGTCAGTCAATCTGTTAACGCAGTTTCCACATCCACCGCCATGTTTTTATGCTTTTTATGCATTCGTAAAAAACTTAATCACATTGCTTTTCAAAATATATATAGGCTAAGGAGAGTGCGGAAAAGTTAAATTCAGAATTTAGATTATGCTTGTGGTGAATTTAATGGGCAAAGCAAGGAATTGTGATAGAAGATAAGAGTGTGGAGTGCAAGACAATTATTACAAAGTTTGTCTTCAGAAACAATGAAATCATTTCATGTAGGCCTACAGTACTATATTTATACCATAGTCATATCAATATTTTATAAGTCTACTAGCAGGTGGCAGCTATAATTAATTTAAAAAAATTAAGAGCAAAACAAATAAAACACGTTTATTAACACTTACACACGAATCATTCTAAACTAAACGATTAATAATTATAATGAAACACCTAAAAATCCGGCTTTGAAGTGCATTCCACGATAACTAAATGATTTAAATAAAAATCTATAGAGCAAGTAAATAATCGCGGGCATCTGCTAGTCTGTTTTATGAAACCCGGAGGATCATTGGCGCGGTTACAGCACGCCGTTCAACCCTATTCTGTGCTAACTTCAACCATCCCTCGCAAGTCCTACTTCCCTTAAATCTATTCTACTATTGTCCTCCCACCTACGCCTAGGTCTTCCAAGTTGTATTTTCCCTTCGGACCTCAATTCAAAATAGTTTTGGGATATGTCTTTCCTTCCCCATGTCCAGCCCATTTCATCTTCAGTGATTTAATTACCTTTATTATATTCCGTGAAGAGTACAAGTTATAAAGATCGTCATTATGCACTTTTCTCCAATCCCAGCTTTCATCTCTCTTAGGTCTGAATATTTTTCTGAACTCCCTGTTTTCGAACATTCTCAGATTGTATTCTTCCCGAAGAGTAAGGGACCATGTTTCACATCCATATAAAGTTCCAGGCCTCTTCCTTGTATTATTTACACGTTCTCTATTAATTTTAATTTGAGTTTTACATTTAATTGAATTATTCAGGGATCTTTTTTATAGTTCTAGGTGAATTTGTAAATGTCTGTCTTTATCTCAAGTTGTTTTGTAAACTAAACACAATTTTTCTTAATAATTACTTACTATATTATTGGCTGTTAATGGTATTTATTTACAATTAATATTGAACGGCCCCCACACAAGGGCAAAACTCATTTGGGTGTTAAACTTAAATTCTGTATTTTGTGTATCATATATTCGAATAAAGTAATTAGAATGCAGTACACGGTTTATCCGCAATGGGTTGTTTAAACAGGCTAGGGTCACCAGGTGAACAGACAAAGACGATTCGAATATATAATATATAACTTCTAGGCATATGAAACATTTTAAAAGTTTATGATGTACGTATTTCGAAAAAGTAACAAGGAAAAGTTAATCACAGAACACCAATATTATTATTAGAAGTGAACAGCGCATGTCAAAACTCGGAAACAAAAAGCTATTACAGCGCTCCAACGGGTCGGGCAGTTAAGCTGTAAGAATGAACAATTTGCGTGCCAGAACACATGTATGAAAATGCATTCCAAATTCTGTAAAACCATAGCCCACTAGTATTAGCGGGCTACGGTAATGACCATAGCCCACTAATACCATCAGGCTATAGTGATACAAACCATTATCTTTTAAAAGCATTGAACCCAAAATGCACTAAATGATGAACACCTTAAATAAGAAAAAATAATAATTTGCAAACAATATGCGTCAGATCTTATAAAAACCGTAGTGTAGAATACCTTCTAGAATTTCTGCTACTCACAACATACATGTCTCGGTGATTGCTGAAATATGTATTACTTTAGATGACTTTATAATTAAAAAACAAACACCCTTGATTAATGAATTATATTTATAAAAACTGATTTTAGAAATATTACATTACCATAAATATTAGTAGCTTCCTGTCACTTGAATTTCTTTTACCTCAGTCATACACAGAAGTATGAATTTACTTTCTATTTTCACAAAAACTAGGCGAGGCTTGAGATCACTTCCCACATTTGATTGGGAATTCACATTGATTGGGTCTCTGTAAATCACAAGTCGCAAGCTGCTTTGGGATAACTTGTCTAGTATGGTTAACGAAATCTTTCTCCAGGAAGTGGTCTTCACACATGAAATAATTAGCACAATTCACATTATCATCTAAATTGCACTGATGTTTCAGTTGGTTCACGTTTGATTTTTTCGGAAACCTGTAGAAATGTTTGTTTTTGTAGTTCACGTTGGATTTCATACTGAAGTATTTACTTCCGCAGCCAGGGAACTTACAGGAATATTTCACTAGTTTCTGAAACAAAGAATACGAAACATTAATCTTAATAATTCGTAGAACATGGAATAAATATTAATTGAGGATTGTTTTAAGTAGTTAATGTATTTTAACTTACCTTCGCTACTTGGCATCTTTATAATATGTTAATTATATCTCCTCCTTTTCCAAACACTAATGCATACAGAAAAAAAAACATATTACGCCTTTTCGTATATTGCTGTCATATGTTTCGAAACAAACCTGCCGCCATGGCAACAGCGATCACAGTGCACCAAACCGGTCGGGCAGTGAACTAATGAGCTGTTGCTATTCTTTCAATGTTACTTTCACCCCCGTGAAGTTAATGCAGGTATAGTTTTAGTATTGCTTTGGCAATAATATAACGACTGGTTGATTTATACATTATTTCGGAGAATTTCGTTCGCGAGTTTTTTTAGTATTATTTTTCTGTAGGTAATTTATTGTTTACGCAAAGAAAGTTCTACGTTACCAAACATAATGCAAAGAATTCCCACCACATAACATAATACTTAAATATCTGAAACCGTATCAATAGGCCTGTAATTAACACAGAATTCCAATGAGTGTGTTGTTGTGAAATGAGACGTTTAGAACAGAATGAACTCGTGAACTTTCCCATGCGCTTCCTATTCTGCATTTTGTGTCTTACATTTCACTAATTTAAAAGGCCCAGCTTCGCTTGGGTTTTGTATTTTGTAATTTGAAATTAACTTATGAAGGACTTTCGATTTACAAACTCTAGGTCCTTATATAGGTAATTAGAATTTGAAATGAGGAGAAACGACTTATCCCGCTCAAACTATTCCCTCAGAAAACGCTAGATGTATCTTTTTATGGCTCATAGAGGATGTAGAATTTTGCGCCCCATTTTTTCTACACACCATGCCTGGAAGGGTTTGAAATAAGAAATAGAAATTCCGGTAACATGCAATTTGACGGAATATTTTATTTCTCATCCTCATGTTACCATACAACTTTTCGGGGCTGAAATCGAAAATAAATTCAATATCACTTTCATACTTTCCTCCCCCAAAACATAATAATATACTGTGCGCATAGGACTAAAAATGTTCCATTTTATTTTGTATCCTTTTACTGTACATGCGTAGGGTCTATGATAAACATCCATATTTCTCAACTAAAAATACAAAGCCTACAGGTATGAATAACGTATCATTGGATAGAATCTTTTACCGACTTATGATATGGCATACTAGTTGGCACACCCAGGCTGAGACAACTGAAAATGCTGTCCCTGCAATACGAACTCTTATTGTACAGTACATCAAAATATGAAATGAGAAAATGGTATTCTCTGTGTCCAGGGTAGAGAAAGTTATGTGACTGGATCATTATGCATTATTTTCGTGGATTTAAATATTTATTTACATCAATAAATTAATCTAAATAATCTAATTTGTCAAAGTCCAGTATCATGCACTTCCAAAGCTGCCTGCCAACAGTACACTGTTGTCATGAGAAGTGTATGTTCAATGTGACTTGTAGTTGATTATATTTTATAATAAGGTATTTCGTCTCCTCGAAAACATTTGATTTTTGGCATTTAAAATCAAAAGTTTGCAAAATGCTTTCATAGTTTTCACTTAGGCCTATATTATGAAACGAAGGTACTAGCAAAATTCCAAGTCTCTAAATAATATAGTTTAGGCTCTACGTTGATTCTCTGTCAGTCATTCATTCATTCATTCAGTCAGTCAGTCAGGACAAACCCGCTTATATGTATATTTCATGAACCAATGGACGGGAGTATGAGCCCATCCAATGTATTTCAAAAGTTGGCGCCACTGGTAAACGGTCCCTGGGAAAGATACTTTATGAACGCGCCTTATATTTCAGATATTCAAGTAGTATACAAAGCAGGATTAATTTCAGTTTCAGCACCACCCATTCGTTACCCAAGGAAATAATAAAGAAGTGGTGCAAATTAAAAACAAAATAACTTCAATACTATTTTACATAGAGACTTATATTTGGTACTCAAAAAAACTAGTAAGATCCACAACAAATATACCAGAAGAAATTTTTACGTTTTTTTTTTTTTTAATCCTTAACATCCCTTTCTAATTTTAATTAAAAATCTACGTAGTTCAAAACTCATATTTTCTAAAATAATACAATTTGAAAAGGAAAAATGGTACAATTGATTATTAGAACCCTTCTTTAACAAGACTTGGAAATTTCATGCTAGTATACTCAACAGTATCTGAATTAATTAATCTTGAAGACCGAACGAATTACATTTTCTTTATGAGAAATGGAGAAAGGAATTCAACTGATACTTAATTTTCCATACACACAGCTATTTTAAATTGGCTGCATGGGTGTTCAGTATCGTATGATGAGATTTTTATCAAGTAAGTTTACATTCTTTACATAATATTTTGCTGTCTAAATTAAAAAATAATAATTTTTTTGTTTACTAATAGTCTCCCCGTGACGTACCGTAATTTTCCATACGCACAACTATTTCCAATTGACTGCCAATCAGCTGATCTCGTCCTAATAATAATAATAAATCTTTATTTAATCTGGCAGAGTTAAGACCATAGGGCCTTCTCTTACACTCAACCAGAGACAGAAAAGAAGAAAAAAACAAATACACTAATATAGTTCTATAAGTAATAATAATAATACACTAGATACATACATATACAGTACTGAATTTAGTCTATGTTACATGAAGTAAAACTATTTTAGTAAAGTGTGTTATACTAGAGAGAGAGAGAAAAAAAAAAAAAGTAACTTATCTTAGATCTACAATATACAAGAAACAAAACAAAAAGATTAGCGTTTTTTGGAGAGATATTCGTTTAGCCTAATTTTAAATGTTTTCAGCGTACAGCAGACCCTGATGCTGGAGGGAAGGAGATTCCAGGAACGTGCAGAAGTTACAGTAAAAGACCGGGAATATATGGATGTTCTATGGATAGGTATTGAAAGTAGAGAGTCATGTTGTGATCTGGTATTTAGTGAGTGATTTGAAGATAAATACTGAATACGATTAGCCAGGTAATGGGGAGTTCTGATTTAAAAAATTGAAACTACATACTTCAAACAATTGTTTTCTACTATAAGCGAAAATTATATTTATAATTGTATTTACTATAAACGAAAATTATATTTAGGTTATATTTATAGTTTCATGAACATCTCTCAGATTTTTAATCACATTTAGTCTGATTACAGAGATGAGATCATTGGGAATTTTGAAGTGGCCTGAATATTCTGGTGGCACTATAGCCCTGGAGTGGACTCAGCCTTTATTCAGAATTGAGTAACCTACCAGGAAGAAGCCTGGGAGTAAAGGCGGTCTGTGCATAGGGCTGATTTCCGTGTCTTCTTCACGACCCTAATGTTAAAACATTTTCGATCAATATACGACCTCCAGAATCTTTGCTTTATTAATTGCATTATTTAAGACCTTGCGTAATAGAAGAGTCCAGGAAAAAGTGGGAACAATAATTTTAACAATCTAATGTAAACACTAACTTAAAATGTTCACTTAAATTCTGAGTCACTATTGCAAAGAGTGTTCGCCAAACAAGCAAGCGTTATGGTGCCCTTCAGAGAAAAGAAAAAAGTTTCAAATAAAAGATTCAGCCCATAGTATAAAACATCTATACAAAACTTCAATAAAATTGGTTTTGGCTGATTATCCACATTTATATGACAGTAACAGTGAAAAGGTTAAAAGTAAGACAAAGTCGTCGCCAATCTTGGTGTCACATCCACAGAAGGTATCAAACCTAAATACAAAATTTTGTTTTCATAAGATTTTTCTTTCTGGACCTATTCTATTGACAGACACACACACAGATATATTTCTGAAAATAGGGTTTTTGGCTTCAGGGAACGTAAAAATATGTATTTATGTTGAAAAGTGATATCGAATTTTGAGGGTCGAATACAAAACTTCCTTTACGTATGGTACGGGCAAAGGAAGTGAAAAGTAGCTAGTTCTATATGAGATCCCTATGGGATAAAGGTTCTTTCAGCAGAATTTTAAGATAAATTTCATTAATAGGTCCCTTGTAAGGCCTATATAGTCCAGTCACCAGGTACTTTTACCTGGAAAAAGGTCCGAAGTTAATGATTTTTTCAAATGTTGTAGGCCTATGTGGGTATTCTGTGGTGTAAATCCAAGTTTTCCAATTCAAGAACCCGCGAACTTCAGGGCAGCGGAAAAACCTCGAAATTTTAGGACTTTTTCAGTGCTTTTCTTATACTGTAACTTCTAAACAACGCGTTTTAACCGAAAACACTTCATTACAAAAGTTAAATAGCATTAAAATTCCTATACTTTGCACTGATTAAACGTTTTTAAAAACCATATATGTACCGAGATATAACGCTTCAAAGTTTCGAGAGAAAAAACAAAATATCGAAAAACTGCAAACAATGCAGGATTTTCCCTAGTAACTTTAATCTTTCAACGTTTCTATATGAATAGCGTTCACTAACTAAACAACAGAAACCCCACCCTTAACGAAACGTTCATTTCAGAATAAAGAACACAATTTTAAACACCTGGTGACTGGAATTCGAAATATTTACCCTACAACTGTGTGATAGGCAACCTGGGGTCCTGCCTTGCGAACAACACGCCTGAGGCAACTGAATGCATGCTAATCTCCATTTAGGTATTTCGAATAGGCAGTTTTTTGAAATAGCGGCGATGTCCAACGAGAGGACGGCATGTTAATTCCGCACAAACACAATGCCTGGGTTTGGATGCCGCACAATGAGTCATTAGTAATATAACCATTGTTTTTCTAAAATGAGAAACACGAAGACCGGTAAGGTAATCTGCAACGAGGTCCTTTACCTCATTCCACATAACAGCTCAGCAGTACATAAGTGTCTCACATGTACAAGAATAATAGACATGCCAGTAATAAGCAATTCAAAACATGTTGCATAAACTTGCTCTTACATATTATTTTTACTTCCTCTGCCCATATCAAAAGTTTAGGTAGAGGAAGTTATGTTTTCGACCCCCAAATTCGAAATTGAGTTTTTAGCACAAATATAGTGCACGCCGCTTATTGTGATCACTTCGGGATGCAGCTATAAAACTACCACCATACTCCTTCACATATGCTTATCAAACTAGACCTTTGTTCTTCCATAAGCCCTGCTTAATGAATCGATCTGGTGCGGAAATTGATTTTAAAAATAACTCATTTTCTGCATATCATATTTGCAATTATAGTCCAGTATATAGATACAATCCACCTTGCATTAATTAGGGTAAAAGAATTTTCTTTCTTATATTGTTTGGTATTGTAAGAGTTGTGTAAATCTAAGTTTTCGACCTCGAAAGCCCTAGGGACAACTTTCTGTGAGCAAAAAACCTCAAAATTTTCGCACTTTTTTCAGTTTATCGGAAAAATCTCCTAGATATCTACTCCTCGCAAACATTTGTTTATCACCATTCGAAAGAGCATAAAATTTCCTGCAAAATGCATTCTTCAAACTTTAATTTACATGTAGTATTACAGGTACTATAGTACTTGGAATTTTTTAAAAATATATTAAAAGGCGTGTACTGGCCCATTTTATCCATTTATGGCGGTTTATGTAGTCCATTATGCGGTTTACTTATGAATGACCATTCATTATGTATATGTACATGTATTACAAGGTTACCTTTGGGGGGGTCAAATTCGATGAACATAAATTTACGACCAGAAAACACAGAAAGTTTAAAATCCGTTTAAAATTACGTAACTTAGGTGTAAAAAAATTATTTTTGAATTAATTTTTTCTAAGCGAGGTCTACTGTTCACAGTAGCATACTGTCCGTGTAAGGTAAATAAATCACAGAATTGCTTAATTATAATGCCGCTTTGTGATTTTATTCGTATTTAGGTTGAAAGGTGGGAGAAACGTTGTGATGAGAGGAGGGGTTCTGTCGGTCTGTTGGTCTTAAATAGGCTAGCGGACAGTGGGCACAAGGGAAGGTCTATCTGCAATATATTATGATACCATGGAAACTTACTGCAGTGATTACAGTGTCATCTGAGCAACATGTAGACGCAAGGCCCTCTCGAGTGGATCGAGACAAGGATGATACACTGAAACTGAAGCTATGGTTTGTTCAGAACGATCCGTTTCCCATAACACACTCTATGATGTTAATAAACAGTGGAGTAGTAGGTGAAAAGCAGGGTAATTGTCAATGATCCCAAGAAGTAGGCAAGACCTGTATGGCAAAAATGATGGTAAAAACTTCAAAAGCCTACACTTGAAACGAAATGATAAAGTAATTACACTTGCTGATGTCACGAACACCTTGAAGATTGGTTTCGAACAGGTGACCACTGTTGATGCATTGATATTCTTTCATAGAACCTGCATAGCAAAGACTTGAAGAGGTACTTCACCTACGAACTTGCTCCTTCTTTGTTCAGCAAAGAAGGATTATGAAAGGGTACCAAATCATTACAAAGTTTTCAAGCCTTTCGTTTCTGAAATGTACGTTGGTTATTGTCACTCATAAAGTACTGTGGCAAAGCAATGAATCATTTGGTTTTATCTGCATGAGGTACGTCAGCTATGTTAAGAAGCAATATGAGTCGGAATTCATTATCGTGTTTGATGGATACCAAAATGATGTGAATCAACGAGGTACTAAAAGTTCAGAAAGGGTTCGCTGTTCCAAGATAGAGTTCAGCTGATATAATTATTTAAAACATTCCCTGCTGTTTCCCAATAGAAGTTCTTGGGGAATGACAGTAATAAGAGTCGTCTCTTACAAATGTTGAAAAAACATTTCGAAAATATTTGCAAGTATTACAGGCAGTAGAAGACGCAGATGTGCTTATAGTTACTACAGCTATGTCAAAAGTAGCCACTTAGGATAGCGTCGTTGTAGCTGAGGATACTGGCATGCTTGTACTCCTGTCCGGGATACCCAATTCAAGCCAAAACATACACATTCTCAAATCAGGAAGGTGTGGCAAACATGACGCTCACTTCAGAACCTCATATCAATATGATCCAATGTATCTTCTATTTATTCATGCTTTTAGTGGTTGAGATACCACCTGAATTCCATTTGACCATGGAAAAACAAAACTTTTCATTGCAAAAAACCAAGCTTGAAAAAATACACTTCAGTTTTTACAAGTTTACTGCAGCCAAGGAAGAAATCAGCCATGCAGGACCCCTCCGCTGATCACAACGTTCGCTGACTCAATTCTCCCACCTTTCAACCTAAATACGAATAAAATCACAAAGTGGCAATTCTGTGATTTATTTACCTCACGCGGGCAGTATGCTACTGTGAACAGTAGACCTCGCTTAAAAAAAGGAATTCAAAAATAATTTTTTTTACACCTAAGTTACGTAATTTTAAAGGGATTTTAAACTTTCTATGTTATCTGGTCGTAAATTTATGTTCATCGAATTTGACCCTCCCAAAGGTAACCTTGTAATACATTTACATATACATAATGAATGGTCATTCATAAGTAAACCGCATAATGAACTACATAAACCTCCATAAATGGATAAAATGGGCCAATACACGCCTTTTAATATATTTTTAAAAAATTCCAAGTACTACAGTACCTGTAATACTCTATGTAAATTAATGTATGAACAGTGCCTTTTGAAGGAAATTTTATGCTCTTTCGAATGGTGATAAACAAATGTTTGCGAGGAGTAGATATCTAGGAGATTTTTCTGATAAACTGAAAAAAGTGTGAAAATTTCGAGGTTTTTTGCTCACACAAAGTTGTCCCTAGGGCTTTCGAGGTCGAAAACTTAGATTTACACTACTCTTAAGGGGCTGTCACACTGGATTGATCGAGGGACAGCGTCCGACCGACAGGCATAACGAACCTATAGACAGCAGTGGTATCAGTCACATTGCATCGATCGCCAGCGAGGGTGAGAGATCATCTGGTCTGTGAAATCAAACCTGTCCGTTTTTCAATCGCCAGTCGATGGCCAACTTCGTACCCACCTGAAGTTCAGAATTGATGTTGGAAGATTTAACTTACACAATAATGTCGTTTTAAACTTATATTTGAATGAAATATAATTGCACGAATCATTTAAGGCATTTAAAACGATATCTTCTTATGTCGTTTAATTTTAAAAACACAAAAATAGATCGAGTTGTAAGCACCTAGCGGTGGGCGATCGAACTACAACAAACAACAAACCTCTTCGCTCGGCCGACTGATGGAAGCTTGAAGTAAACAGATGTAGCCTAATATAGTAGGCATAATATTAAACCTTACATCCCAACACATGTAGTATGATAATGTGCAGGAAATAGGCATTCGTATTCCTAATAAGGTAATATACTTTACCTCTAATATACAGTGATGAGTAGACCTAGTAAAATCATATAGGTACATAACCTATAATATTTTCGTTGATCGATGACGCTCGATGCAGTGTGACAAGGAACAGAAATTTAGCCGAGAGCGCAAGATGGCAGTCGGCTGGTCTTGATCGATCGAAGCTCAGTGTGACAGGCCGCTTACAATACCAAACAATATAAGAAAGAAAATTCTTTTACCCTAATTAATGCAAGGTGGACCCTTTTTTCGCTACCTATATACTGGACTAATATCACTGATTAAACAAAAGTATTCTGGCACTTTGTAATTTTTCTTATTACATTGAGGTAAGAGAACGTTTGGGTTTCCATATTTCCCGAGGAATGACAGAAAAAAAAACATCATTTTAGGTTTACTCTTCAAAATCTTCAACAATCAAGGAAATAGTTATCGGCTGTAAGCTCATTTTACAGAATCTTCTTTCTGGAAGTCTAATGGCAACAGGCTTCTTAAACCAGATACTGTTTCTTATGCGTTTAACTTTCCGGCTCATCGTAAAGGGTTATGATTTCACTAATAGGCCTGTTAAAATGCTATTATACGTCTATTTAAATATAGAAATCGACCGAAAATGATTTATAAGATAGCTTTGACTGTAAAACCTAATACAAAATGCCAAACGTTTTGCAGTATTTCGTCTGCTATCGTAATTTCTTGACCCCAAGATGGCGACAAGCGACCTCTTGTATTTGGAGCCATTTCCCGCATTATGAGCAGCCGATATTGTGCACATATCCATCTATCATCATCTGTTGATGACAATAATGAGAAAAATTCCTCTGAGGAACGAACCTGGGGCGCGCACAGTTGTCCGTGCTGACGCTCCATCTACTGAGTTAGCCGAAGTTCGGAACATGGTACGGTACCAGATAGAACCTTTCCTGGGTTCGAGTCCTATGTCAGAGTTGTTAAAAGTATTCTCATGAAAAGTCAACACATATGGAAAGGTTAGTATAGTCCAGTTATTCATTGCATGGACAGGCGGCTTCAAAAGAATAAACTACTGAGTATTTCTTTATGTTAACTGATCTGACTAAATCAGTCTTGGTTTCCACTTTCCAAAACAAAAGCAACGTTGCAATATTCTCTCATTGTCATCACTCGCTTAAAACAATTCACACGTGTTATTGTTTACTGTAACTTGATCCTGCAACCTCGCGTTTCACTCCACGCGGAATTGACGAGTAGCTGTCACAGCCGTTGCAGGACATTATTAGATTTTGATTGGCTGAGGTAACTAGCTTATTGGTGCGGTAAAAATAAAGAACATAGGATGAGCTGTCGGCCTGGCCATGCAATGAATAACTGGACTATACAACCGTTGGAAGGAGACAAAAGCTTACCTCTAGGATCAGTTGTGCCGGCAGGCTCGTGGTCAGGAGGGGGCGACTCGTTGCCACTCGAATCCCCGCCACTGTCGCCGCCGTTCTCTGACCTGGGCGACATCATCCCGTCCTGAAAACACGAGAAAAGAAAATGTAAATACACTGCAGCATTTGCTATGCAATATGTGCTCATAGATGTTGTCAGTGGCGCAGTTTTTCTGTCTCATATATAGCCTACATAGTATACAGAAATAAGTTATAGTGATGGTGACAGGAAGCTCAAACCGAGCTAACATGGGAAAAAACATGTCTTAGGATGCTTAGAAGCCGAAGAAGGTGTCTGTCTCTCTGATGTGGGTAAATGGTGCATTGAATTTAGTTATGTTTTTGGATTAGCCCTATTGACTTACTTGTGCAATTATTGCATCAATAGTTATCATGATAACTTGTTCAACATTTTGAGTTAAAATGGTTGTAACGATTTTGATAAATATTTTAATTTCAAAATCTCTAACCTTGCTTAATAAAACAGCTATAGCATCACTGGGAGAGGGCAGACAGCTAAAATGAACTTCTTTATCCCACACATTTCTTTATAAAATATACAGCGTCATTCTGGTGCTTATTAGCTCGGACACGTTATTTTTCACTTTCTCCTTCCGTGCCATAGGTATTGTATGGGACTCACCTTAACAGCCCTGAAAGGAATGCGGGTTGGGTTTATCTGAAGAGTGACTAACGGAAAGAGAAAATTTAAGGGAATGACTTAATATGTACTGGTATTATAAAAACACTGACTCACCTACTGCATGCGACATTATATTCTGCGCTCGAGATGAGAGAAATGTGTTTGGAACGAACATAAGCGAAGAGTGTATTAACCCCAGTAGCACCGCTGTCCTTCCCCCACCACCAACACGTCTCCCTACTTTCCCCACATTCCAGAGCTGTTAAGGTGAGTCCCATACAATACTACCATAGATAAGAGAAAATATTGCCTTCGATGTCAAGTTTTCAAATATTAATGAAAGTTGTAAAGTTGTATTTTTGGAAACATGTATCACAAAAATCAAAATTTTACATTTGAGTTAGTCTAGGGTGGTGTCTATTCATCCCGATTTTCCCGGACAGTCCTTTTTTTGGGGGGGGGGGAATTTTCCACTGTCCCGAAAGTTTTATTGGGGACGCTCAAACGTTCCGTTTTTGTTATCACTACATCAATGAAAGTTACAACAGTGAAAGCCTTGCCCATTGTCAAAACACAGTTTAGTGAGGTATCGTGTGTTGAGTTTTATAACAAAGTATCTGAAGAAAATGCACTTCTTAATAAAAATACACAAAAGTATGGTATCTACTTCTGCTGAATAAATTATTTCCACCAACCTGCAGAAGAAATTTAAGAAGTCATTTAACCCATTTGGGATAATTTGTGCGCACGAGACAAAGATAAATTTTAAATCCTGTGGATGAAATTTTGGTCCCCATTTTTCCTTAGTTGTCCCAGGTTTTTAGCAAAAACGTTTAAAATGTCCCGTTTTTATATAATAATTAGGTCTATGTATCTTTGAGGGATGTGCTATGAAGCATAAGGACTTTTATTACCACTTTATTACAACTTTACACAAAGAAAATTCCATTTATCGCAATTTTCACGAAAACGACCAACGATTTAGTTTAACTGTACCGACAGTCTACATGGTACCGGGATAATTATAAGAGCTAGATCTTTTATTTCGATCAATTTTGCGTGCAATGTCTCTGAAGGGTAAAGATCTCGCACGAAATCTGTGCCGATGAGACCGTTACTCTCTAGAGAGAGACATGCTATTGTGCGAGAGAGAGAGAGGTAGCTTGGCCTTTATAAATAGAAAGGGAGGTACTGTTGTGCGAGAGAGATAGTTAGCCGGCCAATCGACGCAACAGTCCCCACGAAAACGTAATGCAATGACTTAGGCCATCGGCACAGATATCGTGCGGGAACTATAATCACAAGTTATTCATAACATCTACAAACTCAGGATTTAAGTCTTGTCTTGGTTTGAATGAGACTTAGACTACGGAATGTGGACTCCCGCAATGCACACGCTTCCCCTATGCAGGAATACGAAGGGCAGAAAAAGTTATACGAGTGTTTCACATACGATTTGTTTTATTATTATACAAATAATTGTCCAGTACTAAAAATCCTAGTATAGTAGAGTTTTTCATTACATACCCAGGCAGCTTCAAAGGAATAAACCACTAAGTCGGTGTTTCTTTATGTTAATTGATCTGACCAAGTCTATCTTGGTTTCAGCTTCCCAAAACACAAGAAACATTGCAAAATTCTCTTAATGTTATCACTGGCCTCAGTTCTTTCCTCGCTTTAATCAATTCACACGTGTTACTGTTAACTAGATCTTGCAACCCCGCGCTTCATTCCATGCGGAGTAGACGAGTAGCTGTCACAGCCGTCATAGGACATTTTTAGATGTTGATTGGCTGAGGTAGCTAGCTGATTGGTGCGGTAAATATAAAGAACATGGGTTGAACTGTCGGCAAACTTTTCCTCCTGATAAAAGGAAGCCGCCTGGGTAAGCAATGAACAACTGGACTATAACAAGTGCTGGCATACAGAATGGAAGCAAGAAGTAGATAACATTAACGTTGTCAATACTTCACGGTTTGTGAAATAGTTAGGCCGAAAAGTTCTGAGAATTGCAACAGCATATTTCCACATAGCTGATAGCTCTTTTCGATGTTGCATTATTTGGTCCCGAAATAATCTTTGTATTAGTCTACATTTGCAAGAAAACGTCAAACTTATGGAAAGACGGCCTGGGTGGCGCAGTTAGTATAGCGCTGGCTTTCTGTGCCCCAAAGTTGCGGGGTCGATCCCGGCCAAGGTCGATGGCATTTATGTGTGAATAAATGTGACAGGCCCATTTCAGTAGATTTACTGGCATGTAAAAGAACTCTTACTGGGAATTTCCCGAGGAATGCCATTGTCTTAGTTTTCTTTATTGATACCTTAAAATTATAATTCTTTCGAACTAAATGTAAAAGATGGATTGATTTTTTGTAGTTCGTTTTCAGAATTCGCCAATAATATATTATCATCAGCATATAATTGTAACTGAAGATCAAATTATTTTTAAAAGACTATAAAATATCCAACAGATTTGATATTTCCTGAATTTAATGTTATGACTGTAGAACAAATTTATAAGCTCACACTTTTAAAATACTTTCACAAATAACGTAACGTACATGTATCTGATTCTCATAACTACAATACTAGAAGAAATAAAACATTGCCCTTAATAGAACCAAAATACTACACCTCTTCTGGCTCCAAACATAGCAAATATTATGGTCCAAAACTCTATAACTCCATAATTAGGTCACATCCGGAAATAGTACATTACGAACAACAAAAAATTCAATAAGGTTATCAAAAATCTTATTTTTAGTTTAAAATTTACTTCAATCTGTAATTCTGTAGAAATTTAAGGAACCAATTCATTTGTTATATCTCAGGATTTCAATATTGTTCTTCCCACTTTTCTCGATCTTCGGTCTCGGTCTTCGGGTGGCCTTATGTTGTATAAAATGTGTATATATATATATATATATTTTAGATGTATATATATATATATATATATATATATATTTTAAAGATTCTGGAACCATTTCAGCACTTCAACTATCTACGGAGTTATATTACTTTTAATGAAGATAAGGAAGTAGATATTAAATTACACCAGGGGTGCCCACAGGGGGGGGGGGTTAAGACGCAGACTGCGTCATTGAAATTTCTGGGGGGGGGAAAATATTATCAATTATGAATTTTGTAGGGGGGGGGGTTGAAAATTGTTGCAAAATTAGAGTTTTATATTTTAAAAATAAAAACCGCCAAGTTCTATAACTTCAAAAGGTCTCTTCTAATTCTTTATAAAGAGAAGAATTACGACAGCCATGGGCACCCATAGCCGGAGGCGGGGGGGGGCGCAAGGAAAAAATGTGTATTAATAATTATTATACTCAGGTGTTTTTCTTTTAAGACAATTATTTGAATTGCAGAAGTTTTATCAAATCGACAACATGGAAGCCGAATCCACAGTGGATTAGGTTAGGGGGGTTCAGGGGGTTTGGACCCCCAAAAGTCAAAACCTAAAATTCTATATTTTGTATTTTAAAAAGAAGTATTTAATTAAACAAGATTTGTTGGTGTGTCAAATATGATATAGCAGTTATTTTCTTTTCATAACATAATGAGTAGGCCTATTATGTCCACTGTTCCATATGTGTTATTCAACTTTTCTTATAAATAGTAATAAGTATTATAACTTCCTTGTTTAAGTTGCCATGTCTTAGAGTATAGTAAACAAATTTGCTAACTAGTTTTTCAGTGCTAAAATAGCGTAAAATGTGATTTTCATTAGTTCAACATTTAAAAATTTCCCGGGGGTGGACACCCGACTTAGGTAACATTTTCTTGTTTACATTGACATGTCTTAGAGTATGGTAAACAAATTTCCTAACCAGTTTTTGAGTGCTAAAATAGCTTAAAATGTGATTTTCATTAGTTCAATATTTAAAAATTTTCCCGGGGTGGACCCCCCACTTAGGTAATGATTTCTTATTTACATTGGCATGTCTTAGAGTATGGTAAACAAACTACTGTAGTTTCTGAGTGCTAAATAGCGTAAAATGTGATTTTCATTAGTTCAATATTTAAAAATTTTCTGGGGATGGACCCCCGCCCCCTTTTGGTGGGGTATTCCAAACTCTCCCGGCACTTCCGACCCTCCCCGCAATTATTTTCTGGCTACGTCATTGTTGCACTTATTATATTATTAATATCATGTTACAAAGTGGCCCAAGAAGTTAAAGCGACAAAAAATAAATTAATTAAAAAAATTGCCCCCTCTAGACAATATCATATGGGCGCCCTTTTCGACAGCCAATTGGGTTGGGGGTGGGCAATGAAGTTTGGGGGGGTGAGCAATGAAGTTTGGGGGGTGAGTCATGACGTTGGGGGGGGGCACCCCTGATTACACAGATATCAGAGTGTATGTGGTATCGGTACTATAAGTAGAACGTTAAAAATACAAGAAAATACAAAAATGAAATTCTAAGGCTGTACCTATTCTACTCCCTACGGTAGTGAATCCTTGGTTATGAAGAGAAAAAATTCGAGCAATGTTAGGCGGCTGAAATGAAATTCTTACGAGCAGTCAAAGGTTGCACTAAGTTGGACAGGATTCCTAACGAAAACATTAGACAAGAACTGGATATTTTTGCAGTAAACGAGGAAATACAAGAACATAAACAAAAATGGAACATCTAGAACGAATGGAAGAAACAAGGATTCCAAAGATGGCCTTACAATGTAAACCTAAAGGAAAGAGGGACATTGGACGTCCAGTTAAAAGATGGAACTGAGACCAGTACAGGTCGATAGGCCTAATCTGTGAAAGGCAGAAGAAGAAGAAGAAGAAGAAGAAGAAGAAGAAGAAGTAAAAGAACTCTTGAGGGACAAAATTCCGGCACACCGGCGAAGGTCACAGGCTTAAGTCGCAGTGCATCCCCGTCGTTAAACAACCATCCGACCACTCAAACTTATGGAAAACTCGCAAAGAGATTAAACATTTCTTATTCGTTTCTCTACAGTGTGTGTATAAATCACAGTGATACAGGTAACTCATAATAGAGACCGGACGTTAGGCACTTAAAAATTTCAAAATAGGCAGGCAAAAAGGCACTCAAAAATTGCAAAATAGGCAGGTAAAATAGGCACTAAAACTGTCAAAATAAGTGCTAAAACATTTACAGTTGCATGCAAAAGGAGACAGTAGGTCGAAATACATGAACTCATTCTGGATGTGTCTTCTTACTATTTGAAATAAAACATTTAAATCATGCAGTATTTAATCAAAATAACATAGGCCTACCCGATACACATAATATAGATGGGTCTAACCGAAACACTGTATAAACAATATTGTTCATTCCACATTCGACGCACAATATTACCTTTACAAATACCTTTTGGCAATCATTAACAAACATCATTGATTGCACATAATAATAAGATACTTTTTCAAATTTTCTACTCTTAGGTTATGCCTCCTATCAGACAGTAGGACATTTTTTAGTACCGAAAACGACCTTTCCACTTCTACAGACGTTATCGGAGCGCACTTGTAGAGTGGAAGAATTTGTGAATCAATATAAATTGAAACACTTTTTTCACCACTAAGAATCGTTCCTATGTATTTTTATAATTTATTAAGGCATCTGACAGTGGGTGTAAACAAATTTAAGTAATGTCATTAACCCATGAGATGCAAATTGCATGGATTTCACTAATTTTTATGTAAATTTTCAATAAAATGCTGTTTTTCCTTCGGAAAAGCGGAAATAGGCATTTATAGGCATTATAAGTTGAAATAGGCAAAAATAGGCAGAGTTAACTTTATGAAAAACAGCTCTAAGGATAGTATCTTGAACCTCTATTAAGTCATTTTTATGATATCTGTAACGGTTAAGAATAGGCATTTTGCCTAACCTCCGGTCTCTAGGACTGAAGTAGCATAAAACACTTACAGAGTCAAACATTTTTTCTTGAGCATAATATTCGTTTCAGATTAATGTGGTATAACCTACGCATTCTTTGTTTCTACACAAAGAGAAGGCATTTCAAATTTGCACTCTGTATAACGATAGTACAGTGGTATTAATGAGACGTGGCAGTCCAAGCATGGATGCTCAGTAGATGCAGACGAGTCCAATAAACATTCGTACTGCATGGAGGGGTGTATGGGTTAGTTGTGTCGTTGCTTTCAGTGCGGTAACATCGTATAATGCAGTGAAGAATCAAGAGACCTTGTTACAATCGCTTCTCCTCTCTCTCAAGCGAAGTACAACATTCTTACCCCTCCCCATGATTCCCCCTACATGCGTCACCCCTCTCACGCGCATCTGACTGCCGCCTCTCTTTAATATCACTTGTACGAGGCGCGTCCATAAAGTAAGTTTCCCTGGGGCCGTTTACGGAAACAAAACATAATTTCACGGGAATATTTATTGCAACAGACACAGCCAGTTTTCAGCTATTTTTAAACATATTCACCACTAGGCTTGAAACATTTGTCTTACCGTGGCACCAAGTTTTGAATACATGTGTCGTAGAAGTGTGCCGCCTGGGATTTGAATCACCGCGTGACAAACCCTTCGCATCTCTGTCATTCTTTGTCATTTCGTGGGAGTAGGAAAAGATGGAAATCACTGGGTGCGAGGTCCGGGCTTCAGGGAGAATGTTTAAACACCTCCCAGCCGAACTTGTGCAGGAGACTTGCTAGGAGGTGTTTAAACATCAACCCTACAGCCCAGACTTGACTCCCAGTGATTTCCATTTTTTCCTACACCTCACGAAATGACAAAGAATACAGAGAATGTCAGAGAGGTGAAGGTGGTTGTCACATGGTGATTCAAATCCCAGGCGTCAGACTTCTACGAAACAGGTATAGTCCAGTTACTCATTGCATACCCAGGCGGCTTCCTTTCGTTAGGAGGAAAAGTTTGCCGACAGCTCAACACATGTTCTTTGTTTTTACCGCACCAATCAGCTAGTTACCCCAGCCAATCAAAATCTAAGAATGTCCTGTGGCGATTTTGACAGCTACTCGTCTACTCCGCGTGGAGTGAAATGCGTGGTGGCAAGATTAAGTTACAGTAAACAATAACACGTGTGAATTGAATAAAGCGAAGGAAGAACTGAGGTCAGTGATAACAATGAGAGAATATTGCAACGTTGCTTTTGTTTTGGAAAGCGGAAGCCCAAGACCGATTTAGTCAGATCAATTGACATAAAGAAACACCGAAACCTTTGAAGCCCACTGGCCATCCAATGAGTAACTGCACTATATTTAAAAGTTGGTGCCAAGGTAAAACAAAAGTTTCAATCCTGGTGGCAAATATGTTGAAAAATAGCTGAACACGTGCTGTGTCTGTTACAATAAATATTTCCTTGATATTATGTTTTGTTTATGTAAAGCGCCTCGTAACTAAAACAAGCTTACAAAAATACTCTAAATCATGTACAGTGGTATTCATCAGAGGTGGCAGTCAGATGCGCGTGAGAGGGGTGACGCATTTAGGAGGAATCATGGGGAGGGGTAAGAAGTTGAGCTGCACTTCCGGGAGAGGAGAAGCGATTGTAACAAGGTCTCTTGTTTCTTCACTGCATTATACGATGTTACCGCTCTGAAAGCAACGACACAACTAACCCATACACCCCTCCATGCAGTACGAATGTTTGTTGGACTCGTCTGCATCTACTGAGCATCCATGCTTGGACTGCCACGTCTGATGAATACCACTGTACACATTGAATGACGACAGATTTCGACATTTATAACTTGATCATGGAACATGCGAACATGAAATTCAGGCACACTCAGCACGCCACCCACTCTGAGAGCCATGTACGGCGCACGGCGTCGGTCCATGTATGGCTCACACGTGTGCAGATTGATGAGCATGCACACATCGTAAAGCCTGCCTTCCTGTTTGCCAGTTCCTGCCTCGCTCAGCTTCCGATATTATTGCGAATTACTTAGCACCAAAACAATTCCACAACACCATTTTATTTTATTTTCTCTACCCCTGCCATAGGTGCAAGTTCTGATGAAAATTCGGCCAGGAAACTATCTTAAGAAACGGGATGGAACAATAGCCTAAATAAATAAATAATAATGACAATAATAATAATAAAATCAGGTAAACTGATGCTTTTGTTTAATCACTTATAATTTCAATTATGATATGCAGTAAATATCCAGATTGACGCGTTAAGCAGGACTTACGGAAGAACAAAGGTCTAGTTTTTAAAAAAAATCAGATTAACATCGTCCAGCATAAGCAGAACTATACAGATTCGTGATATCCTGACAATCGCACACTCACATAAAAAAAATCAAATTGGCCAGTTACGAGATTTGAAACAGGCACCTAAAGAATGCGAGTCCAAGATGTTACCGTATCGGCCACCTCGCTCAGTTTAGTGATCAAGTTTGATAAGCATGAAATAATAGTGTTAATTGTCATAGATAACTGTATTGCAACTTCCAAAGCCGTATATGAACAGTGTAAAACAATAAGTTGTCATGAGAAATGATTTGCATTTGATAAATTCTTTCTAACACATTACCATAAAATAGGCACTAAATTAGGTTTTATTCCGGTACCGGTCAACTGATTTGGTCCAATATCAAAAGGCTTTTCCCATGGATGTTATAAATGTGTATACAAAGTTTCATGAAAATCTGATAAAGCGTACTCTACTTATCGCGTGTATAGACACACGGTCAGACGGACAGACATTTTCCCATCCACCACACAATTTCAGAAAGTACCATTCTGGCACCCTTGGGTTTTTTCCACAATGCGGGGTTTTCAACCAAACAATATATAATAAAATAATTATACGTTCCAATTTTAATTAATTTTGCTCCTCCACTGTCGTAAATCCATCTCATTTTCATCTTGTAGTCCTCTTGCTGCCTTGCTCTTTATCCATATTCATTAATTCTTCTATCCAGTTTTTTGATACACTGGTGAAAATTATTGCTTGACTTTTGTCTGGCTTACACAGGAGGTGAATTCTCTTTCTTTTATTGCTTTGCATGCCCCCCCCCCCCCATTACGACAACTTATTTACATTAATTTCTTTCGGTTTTCATGTTGGCCCCTTAGAATCTCGCCCTCCCCCCTTCAGTTACGCCACTGATCCTAACAGATCGTGCGTGGAAATATTGATATAAACGTTATAGCAAGTAAATGAACAAGTTCACTGTAATATTATTTCTACAAGTATGTTTTCATTGACGCATCTTTCATACATACATGAGATTTAGACTAGTTTACAGTACGGTATGTCCGAAATCCAGTATTATACAGAGTGTTCATGAATAACATTTTACCTGTGTATAGAGGGGACATAAATAAGCAACTTTTATTAGGAGATTTTCGCTCTATGGCGTAAAATGTGTATGCTATAGGGCAGTGATTCCCAAAGTGGGGTCCGCGATGGTGTTTCAGGGGGTCCGCAGGCGGTTTGAGAAGAAATAGGATGTCTCGTAATTTTCTCAAATTACATATCTTCTAAAGCAGCTTCACTGTTCACATTAAGGATTAAACTTTGTTTGTTACCATTGACAGAGGCGTAACGAGGGGGGGTTTTGGGGGTTTGAACCCCCCCCCCCATTGATTAAAAAAAAGGAAAATTGTACAATCTTTTTAAGTCTGCTTTAAATTACTTAATGTGAGTATAAAGCGTGGGAAGCTTAAAACTATTTATTGTGCATCTTAATTTTTAACATTTTCCGGGGGAGGACCCCCTCTCCCTGGGGATCCAGATGTTATAACCCCCCCCCCCCATATGCTCGGCCTGGTTACGCCTATGACCATTGATATTGTTATTTTGTCTAATGAATTTAATACATTTGAATCGTAGTATTTATTTAGTTTTTTTTTTTTTTTTTTCAAAACCCAGAGGTGTCCGCGAAATTTTAATTTTTTTAAACGGGTCCGCGAACTGAAAAGTTTGGGAACCACTGTTATAGGGCATTAAAGTCGTTACAATTTGGTGCTCATAAGTGGATAATGGGGTTAAATTTTTCACTGAATTGACTTCATGCCTTCTTAGTGATCGATAAAAACCTGATTCAGTTATCAACAGCTATATCATAATTTAGTGCTTTCATAATACGCAAAATTTACAGACTAATTACATGACTGGCCGTCACTGCATTTTTTTTTAACAGTGTTAACAACGAAATTCCTTTGTTTTGCATTTTTTCTAATGTTAGAAGTCAGTGGCGGCCATGCCCTGGGAGATTTTATGCTGTAACAGAAAAAATTAAATCCATAGAGCAAAATTCGCCTAATATAAATTGTTTGTCTATGTCCTCTCTATACACAGGTAAAATATTTCGGTATGATTCATCAACACCCTGTATAGCCTAGACGATAAAGAGTTTTTGTAAGCATTTTTTAATCACAGCTGTATGTGCATACATGTTTGAAGTTTCGTATGTGACTGTATACGATGGTATAAGAGTGTACCAAATTACCTAGCTATATCCAGTTTTCCTAGGCACCTGACAAAAGAAGCTAAGTGCGTTAGTTTATCTCGGGTTAACTAGTAATATGTACGGCCCAGTAGGTTTTAAACTATTTTGTTCCTTGCTAGTTAACTGTGATATTTTAACCTAATATCCGTTTCATTGTCATGATTAGGGCCCGGATTTTTATGTGCTAAAAACTTAATTTTTTTTTATTTTTTATGTGCTAAAAATGTTAAAAATATGTGCTAAAATTTAATAAAATATGTGCTAAAACTTAAAAAAAAAATCTGAAGAAGAAAAAAAACCAGAATGTTCGTAACTTACTAGAACAAATTATATTGAAAGTCAGAGTCGCCAACATCAGATGTAAAATGTTGACTGGAGTTGCAGTGCACAACAAATGTCATCTCCAGATTATGGATCACAAATCCTTGCCTATTATCCGAGAATAATGCCTTATTTTGAGAAAAGGAACGTTCTACTTCACACTTGCGTATTTGAAGAGGGGTATATCACTAACACACACACGATCAAGTTCACTTATGTTTTAGCCTTCCAAAACTTGAGCGACTTTGCAGAGGGTTTGGAAGCCACCATTTTTCTCAAACATACCTTTAAATTATGTTCTTAGAACTTCTATTTTCGAACCTGAGATAATGTTAAATTGCCTTTCAACATATTGTATTTCTTTAACTGAATTACTCAATAAATCTACAGAAGTTTCTAGTTTCTTTATTGAGTGAATCAAATTAGCCGATATGAAAGCCAAGTCACATTTTAAAGTAGTATCACATTCAATTCTGAATAATCTCAATTGCAGAGACATCGTCTTTGTCCAGTTCACCTACTACAGATGCAAATGCTTCAAAATGATCTACACTTGAGATTGGGTTCTGTTCTTGTCCGATAAGCAAGTGCAAGTGAATCACTCTCACCTCATTGCAAGTGATGCATTTGTGTTGATTTTTCGAGATACAAACTTTTGTTGTAAAATGTTAAAAGAAACATTTTTTTACATACAAATCCGGGCCCTAGTCATGATAGTCACATAGTCCAATCTTATAAAACCTAAAAATGGCTTAATAAGACATTAGGAACTTAAAATGGCTAAAACTGCTTTTCAAGAAAATGCGGTAAAATAACAATAATTAGTATAATATTTAATCTAACCATTACTGTGTTGCTACAAATTACTTTTTAAATGTCTGCCTATATTTTGAATCTTGTTCATTGTTGCCAGTGCATTATTTTGTAAGATAAAATATAGCATTGCGTTCTATAATTTTGTCATTTTGTACTCCATTATCCCGGTAAATGAAATGTTAAGTGAACCGAAATCCCCGGTTTCTTTACAAGTAAATTAAAGGCTTCTTAGACGCTTACACTTGCAGTTTATTCACAGTGTTTGATCCAGCAAGTTGCCGAAAGTGAAGTATTCTGAAAGTTGTTTAACTGAAAAAACGTTCTTCTTGAGTTCGTAGTGAAGTTGGAAATTACAGGGGTAATTCTAAAACTAAGCTAAAAGTATTCCTACAGTTTTGTGGTTCAGAGCCATGGAAATTTAAGAAAAAATAAAATGAATTCATATATTTTTTTTCAATGTGTTCATTGTACTTATTAAAGTGAAAATTAAAAAAGTTGCCTGAAAATGAAAAAATGAAGTGAAACTATTTTAATACGTTTAAAAACTAAAAAAAGGGTTTGTAAAAACCTAAAAATCCGTGGCATAAGACAACAAAACACCCCTTGAAATATGGCGTTATTGCAGTGAAAATAAAACAAAAAAGGTAGTAAATTACAGTATATCACACCATTGTTTTACTATTCCCATGTGTTGAGAGAATTGCATTTCAGTCACTGTGTAACGGGCAGCAGCACGCATGTTTGTATAGCCGTTAAATAGCTTGGCTTTGTGAACCGTTTAGCTCTCAGGTCATTTCGATGTCAGCAAATTGCCTGCAATTAAGGGCGTGTAGCATCCAAGACTTCTTCAAACCGAAGACTCGTTTATAACTGTCACATCGCGATCCCCTCCCTGTTCCAAGAACGGCGTGGGATGAAATAATTCATAATCTCTATCGTTTAGTGTAAAACAGGAGCTTTTGCCTCATTTTAAGTTGTCTATAGCAAATCGTTTAGGTTTCGTTAACAGTCCCCTCCCAAGGAAATGATAATGGTTTGGCAAGCGATTTTTAACTGGGCGTTTTAAACGGAGAAGGAATTCAAATTTTGTGGGGAGTGTGTTTTAGCAGAATCGAGGAAACGAAATCGAAGTAGAGTTTTTGAAGTGAAACTTCTTTAGCCACGCTAGGAGTAAATCAAGAGCTAGCCCAAACTTGCGTTAGGAACAAAATCGTCACGAAATTAGTGGGGCTGTGACGGAACGGATTGCACAGAAAACAATCAACTCAATGATTAGGCTTATTCAAAATTTAAAAATCAAAAAATTTAAAATTAAAAAGTCCAAAAATAAAAAATTATTAAAAATCCAAAAATCCAAATTTAAAAATTACAAACTTAAAAAATCCAAAAATTAAAAAAAAATTACGGGAGCGTGCGGGGAAAAGGTATCGGGGCATTGAGTGGGGGTGACTATTACTGCTTCGAGCTATTGGCGTGGTGAGCCATTATAAAACATCCAAAATATAAAAAAAAATTTAAAAATCCAGAATTAAAACTCCAAAAATTCAAAATTTCTAAAATAAAAAATTTAAAATTTAATATTAAAAAATCTAAAAGTCCAATTTAAAAATCCAATAAATAAAAAAATTTCTAAGAGCCAAAATTTAAAAAATCCAAAATTCCAAAATTAGAAAATTCAAAGATCCAAAAATCTAAAATTTTAAAAGTCCAATGTTGAAAAGGTCCAACAATCCAAAATTGAAAAAATCCGATAATCCAAAATAGAAAAGATCCAAAAAATTAAAACAAGTTTCACTTCTGTCGCGTGGCGTTCCACGCACACTTTATTCTCTTTGTCCGATATTCTACGAGGCGCGTCCATAAAGTAAGTTTCCTTGGGCTCCTTTACAGAAACAAAACACTATTTCACGTAAATAGTTATCGCAACAGACACAGCCAGTGCTCGGCTATTTTTCAAAATATTCATAACCGGAATTGAGACATTTGTCATACCGTGGGACCAACTTTTGAATACCTTTGTCGTAGAAGTCTGCCGCCTGGGATTTGAACCCCAGTGTGACAACCATCTTCGCCCCTCTATCATTATTTGTCATTTCGTGAGGTGTAGGAAAAGATGGAAATCACTGGGAACGAGGTCCGAGCTTTAGGGTGAATGTTTAGACACCCCCATATGAAATTCTGCAGGAGACTTGCTAGGAGGTATTTAAACATTCACCCTTGGAGGAGATGTCTGTCACGCAGTGGTTCAAATCCCTGGCGGCAGACTTCTACGACAAAGGTATTCAGAAATCCGTTCCACGGGATGACAAATGTTTCAATTCCGGTGGCAAATATGTTGAATAATAGCAGATTACTTGCCGTATCTGTTGGAATATATATGTCCACGAAATTTTGTTTCTGTAAACTACCCCCAGGGAAACTTACTTTGTGGATGTGCCTCGTATTATAGCTTACACTTCATAAAGATGTAGGCCTATTGCATGAAATTTGTTCCACGATAGCGATTTAGGTAATAATGAAAAAAGCAAAAAATCCCTTTAGTCAGGCCTACAGGCTGAGGTAGATTTCGAAGTGCTTTTGGTTTAATTTATTGTCGCTGCGCAGCACTCTTCTTCTTTAGCCTTGGCATGACAAACCCGCAATAAAAACTGCAAAAAAGAGGAAAGAGCACTTTTTCAAACATTCAAATCTCGCCTTATATGAGAGCTATCGAGAAACTAGTTATTGATTTGTAGCGTACTCATCAAGAGCTTTTCAACGATACTCCACAAGAAGTTGTTTAAAAAATTTCTAACTTCCATCCCCCACACCCTACCCCCACTCGTACCCCAAAAACCCCCGAATCGTTGGTGTCACTGTTACCTCCATAGGGAGTACTCTAATTTATTCAAACAAAGTTTCCCTCTATACTTCATAGGAGCCGAGATATAATTTTTTCAAAATTTCACCCCCCTCCTCCGACCCCCCCCCCTTGAGCCAATTTTGCTCATTAACGAACTTGTCCGAACTATTGGGCCTAGAAATAACATAATAAAATATGGTTCAAATATCTTCAAAAATACGGCGTCTAGCGGGCGGTGGTTCTGTACTTACTTAGGGAGACATGAAACTTAAAGATATGAAAGAAGTTTTCGAATGTCACGACATGGTATCGATCCCAATGGGTAGATCACTAACCACAGCTGTTCTGAAGTTGCAAAAAGTACCAACTTTTTTTTAAGTAGTAGCTTACGATCTTAATCTTAGTCGATCGATACACTGATTACTAGACTTCGGATTTTAGGTAAAAACCTATTTTAATCCTTAAGTGATATATGGACTAAAACTTGTGTATGCATGTTTCATAAATGACTATGCCTAAAACTGATACTTGTAAAGGACCTAAAACAGCCTATTTTTACGTTAGAGCCTAATACTGTACTGTATTGCCTTTTTTCTTGTTTTTCCTCTAAAGTTCAAAAGTTATTTTTTGTTTTAAATTCTAGCATTTATTTTCAGTTTGTACTAAATTTTTAGCTCGGAATGTGCAGTACATGACACATTTATGACGTGGTTAAATAGTAAGGAATGTTTCGTCTTCAGTGGAAAAATTCCTTGGAATTCCGAAGGAAATGTAGTGTTTTTCTCCCGACTCCCACACCCAGTTAAAAAAAGAAAGAAGAAAAAAAACATAGTTCTCTGATTCACTGAGGGATACAAGGGGTTGAATATGCTAGTATGATATCCGTAGTTTCTGGGCGCAGGGATTAGGTTTTCACTGTTATGGTAGTAACACAGACCCTAGTAATAGGTCTATATAGCCTAATTCTGTGTACCACAGGCCTATATCCGTGTTTTATCATGATTATTGATTAATGGTGACTTCAATAAATATAACATTCTGCATTGCAATTGAGATATTTCAGAAAATAGGCAACTTAACGATTTTATAAGAGACTATTTTACTATTTTTAGAACCTATTTTCCAATTGTAGAGCCTATTTTAGGTACCTAAAACAGCAACCAACCAGCCGCAACCAGTCGCGTTGCACTTAGCTGCTACACTACGTGAATAACAAGAAATAAAATTGAAATAATGAAACAGGTATGACTGAAATGGAAAAAGTCAACTACGACGCACATATGCTGAAAAGAAGGTTAAACCCGCAGGTAAGTTAATGGGAAATGGATGAAAAAGCACTATCGTAGAAAAAAATATATGATGATGGATACTGTCAAACGCCTATTACTTCCATTGGTGGGCAGACCGGAAACTTCTTATACTGAGTAACAGTGATCTCTCGTCGACTTGTCTATTGTGGCAACGCCGCCAGAGGGTGCTGTCCTGGGATCTACCTGCACAAACAATCGCGGTCATCTTTGTGGCCTTCTCCACTGAACACAGGATAGCCTTGATGACTTTGATCCATTTATTCGCCGGTCCTGGAACATCTCTATACATTTTCCTTTGTCTGGAAGTTTGGCTCACAACTAGACTTCCTTGTCTCTTTGGACCTGATGTACCTTCCTTGCATTGCACATAAGATTTGCTCATTCATGTCTACATCGAGGTCGTCTAGCATCTGTGGCATTCTCGTTCCAGATTTCGAGGGGCAGTGATATATCCATTGCCTGAGCATGTTGTCTATTAGCTTTCAAAGAAGCGCAAAACAAACCCAGGCGTTTATATTTATTTCGGTGTAGATCATATGATCCGGAACTAATGACAGATTCAACCGCCACCCGATTGCAACCTCCGTACGGAGAAGACTAAATGAATATCGTAAACACATGTGCCTCAGTTGGACCAAAGGACATGCTGGAACAATGGGAAATGAACGTGCAGATCATCTTGCCAAATCAGCTGCTAAGTCAAGAATGGATAATCTCTACTCCCTCTCTCCACTGTCATACATAAGAAAATAGTTAAGGAAAGAACTAAGTTGGAACACTGAGTGGCTAAATAGTAGCAATGGCTCCCTGACAAGAACATTATTTTTTCCTTCAGTGTTTGACCGGTTAAAGTGCAAATACATAGAACCAAATTTTATACTAACACAATTTATAACTGGTCATGGACAATTTGGGGATTATCTTGAACGATTCAAAATAGGAACCAATACCTGTATTTGTAAAGATACAAATCAAGACTGTATATCACATCTTATATTTGAATGCCCTGCTTTGGAAGTCCAAAGAAAAAATTATTAGATTATTGCCAAAATAGTTTGAACAGCCTTTGACTAATGTTTTGCATAAGAAATGCTGTTACAAGAAGTTATGTGACTATTTAAATTTTATTTTTAAGAAACTTTCATTTAGTATTTAGTAATTGATCGTTAATTAATTTTATTCGTATCTGCTATATTGTTACTATGTACTGAAAGTATAGAAATGAATGTAAATTTCATTAATTGTACTGTAACTAAAACCCTTGCAAACCGAAAAATGAAATAGGGTTAATTATATTTGGAGATTCAATAATAAACATCCGTTGGTAGTTGCAAGATTTCTTCAGCGTATGTTAGGAAAACCTCTGTTTGTAGTAGGTATTTTTTGTTTAATCAGATAACATGTTATTATAAAACCTAAACATAAATATGACTGTACTATTTTGATTAATCTATATTTTGAAATGTTATGGCAAGAATTTATTTTAGTGTTGTATCCAAGCAAATTTTTTTGCAAGATTACAATTATGTAATAAAGCACCGATGCGATACTTGCATCTAGTATTTTTATTACACATATTTGAAGGACACACTTTTTTACAATGTTCGGTCGACATCGTTGTGATAAGCAGAGTTTGATGGGCCCATTACTGGGCAAATGGGTTTGTTGTGACCCGAATCTCTGAGTTTACGAGATCCTTCCTGTCACGACACATTCCTACATGACTTTTACAAGTATTTTTAAAATTTTAACACACACGATGTGCGAGGAAATATTTTAATTATACTGTCCATTTCATACCACCTCGCTTCCGGTTGGGTTTGAAAAATAAATTCTCTGCATTAAATCCGGGTTTGACAACAACATGAAAAATTCCACTGTGCGACATGAAAAATGTCCTTTAGATGAAAATGTGTGTTTCTTGTACATTTTTTACTTAAAATAACGAATCTGTATTGTGTTCTGTTTACCACGCACCATTTCCACAAAAATCCAAATTTTTTGTTTTAACGTACATATGAGAAGTGTGTCTCCTACAAAAACGGTACGTGATTGAATCAAGAACCTTTTACTTAAACAGAATCACATAGTTTCATATTAAGCACAGAAAAAAGTTCAAATTTGTTGTACATTGTCTCTCTTACTTGATTCGCTGATGGCAATATTAACGTACTACACGAACAATTTTATTTTCTCCATCTGTAACCTAGGTCAGGGTGCACAACTTCTGGTCACCACTGACGACCAGAATGAGGTGGACGATTAAGATTCAATTTTCAAAAACCGCTAGGGATTTTTACTACCTTTTATTTTCTATTTTATTTATTTATTTATTATTGAACTCTGGTAATGGCCGCTGGTCGTTTAGCCGTAATTCAATTATTAAGTGTCAGTATGGTACATTATGAGTAGGGACCGGATTCTTAGGTTTTTACCTATTTTTTTCCTTGCTTCCAAAACAAAAAGCGCTCATACACTTTTTCGAAATATGTCCATAGGATTCACCCACATTAATTCTGTGGCACCTAAATGGGGTATAAAAACCTAATTATACCTAAACGGGATATAAAACCTAAAATATCTAATTTAGGCTACTTTTTTGGTAATGGCCGCTGGTCGTTTAGCCGTAATTCAATTATTAAGTGTCAGTATGGTACATTATGAGTAGGGACCGGATTCTTAGGTTTTTACCTATTTTTTTCCTTGCTTCCAAAACAAAAAGCGCTCATACACTTTTTCGAAATATGTCCATAGGATTCACCCACATTAATTCTGTGGCACCTAAATGGGGTATAAAAACCTAATTATACCTAAACGGGATATAAAACCTAAAATATCTAATTTAGGCTACTTTTTTGTCTTTTTTGTTTGTCAGTTGAGGAATCGATATTTTGCGGAGAGACAATTTTTGTCGGGTTGAAATTAATACCACCAGCGTTTCGTTCAACCCATTGTCGTCTAGGATGGACAGTATCAAGAGAGGAAGTGTAGAGTACCGGCGTATTCCTTTTAAAATATTCGTACGAACAACCATTGCTGCCGTGTATGAACAAGGATATAGAATTCTGTGTTTTAAAGCGTTTGTTTGCATTTAGTACTGTCTTGTTATTCACACTGAGTGGTCACACTGTTTTAACAAGACGTGTTAATTATGTATTGAATCCTATGTAGCACATTCAAATTCATTAAACCAATTATTCTACCCGAAAACGATATTTTGGACAAAAAACCTAAAAAAAACCTATTTCACTTAATGGAAAACCTAAAACAGTGTTTTTAAAAACCTAAAAATCCGGTCCCTAATTATGAGATAGTGTGCGGGACGGGAAAATGTATGTCCGTCCGTGTGACTGTACGCGCGATAACTCAAATACGCTTTATTGGATTTTTATGAAACTTGGTATACGCATTTATAATGTCCATGGCAAGAAGCCTACATATTTCGGTTGACCGGTACCGGAGTAACGACTGATTAAAGATATCATGATTTTTAAATGGGAAATCATGACTATACTATAATGCTGCATTTCTAATCATTCAGGGCCTTGATTCCAATGCAGTCAGATATTTGTTTATTTCGTTGATCAAGTTGAAATCAGTACTACATGAATATTGTTATATACAGAAGGTAATTACTGTGAAATAATTAGGCCTACGTACATTAAGCGGAGTTCTTTAGCAGTGCATTTTGTGATGTTCACATATTTTAAGAATTTATTACATCAGTGTATATGAGTATGAATTAAGGTTAAGTATCAAACTTTAGACTTTTGTTCTTCCTTGCTGAAGGACTCGATCTGGAGCTTAATTCGGAAATCGATAACAAGAATAACTTATTTTCTGCATATCATAATTGACACAGCCATAAAATTTTTTCATATAAAGATCTCACCGATTGCCACGTACGGTCTGGAAAACATAATGGACACATAAATGACAAAGAAACAACTGCAAGAACTTGAGAAAGTCAAAACAACTTATTTAAAGAAAGTGTTATGCCTTCTAAATTCACACCAAACCGCCTGGTGTATATGCTTGCCAGAGATAATTTTTACATAGAGGGACTTCTTCCAAATACAAGAGCATATGAAGGGCTGCTACAGGAGATGTTACAGAAGAGGGAGGCGATATGGCCGATTTCTACGGTACGGACGCCATGACTACCCAAGAATGGATGCAGAGTAACTACGAGCTGAGGCATATAATGACGAGATACGCAGTGCATGGTTTTCACCACCTGATAAGTACAAACGTCAGTTATCATGAGCCGGGACCATTATGTGTATGCAAAAGATGCGGGAAATCATGTGAGAGATACCACGTGATGTCATGTGACAAGAGACAAGAGTCCCTAACATCATTCTGTAAAAAATAACCCACTTTTGCACATTGTGCGATCTTCATATTTCATTCATAATTGAAATTATCACAGATTAAACAAAAGCATTATGACACTTTGTTACATCAGTTTACCTGATTTTATTTACATACAAAATATGCACAATATGCTTGGACAAATCCACTTTATTATTGGTAAGCTTTATATAAAATTTATATTATTTTTCAAAGGTAATATTTGCTTCTTTGAACCTCTTTCCCTGTACTTTCCATAAATACAGTCCCAAAGTCTTCAACCCCTGTTCATTTGTAATTCTTGATATTTTACCTAACACAATTTCATTATTGAAATGCAGCCATTCTTTTTTCACACTACTCGTATTCTGCTCACACTTTATCTTGAGCCGAAAAAATGCGGGGGTGAGGGGAGCTGATATTGCATGCAGTATAAGAGACTGACTATTGCAGAAGGCGGTGAGTTGAAATTGACGTTGTTTCTGAAGGGTTGCCAATTACCAGAAAATATAACGTGTTTAGTTTTATGCTGGTACACAATGGAACTAACTGTAATTTGTAGCAATTTCAACTCTCGCTACCAAACTAAAGATTTTATATTGATTCAGATATTATAGTAGAATATATCGCTGGAGAAATGAATAAAGTAATATATTTACGCCTATTTAGACAATTTCTCGCCCGGTCTTCAGAATATAGAAAATCGTTTAAAAGTCGTAGCATTGTACATGTAGGCCTACTTGAATACGCAGTTTCACATGCCTGAATTGATGTAATTTAACTAAATACCTTTCGCGAAAGTTTGTAGGTAATTAATACAACACAATTAAAACAACGAAATAATAAAACTTGACTTGTTCTTTTCTCCAACGACAGATTCAGCTTAAAACACATTAAATTGCTTTTCCTTCCATTTCATTTATTTGGTTTATTATTTCGCTGATTTCCGATACTTCTTGGTTTAAAGAATATTTATTTTTAACTTCGTTGTCACTTATATCGACCATTTCCACAACACCAGTACTGTTCTTTTAATATCCCTGGATTTATTCTGTCATTTTCATAATAATATGATGTAAACCAATAAAAAAAATTGACGGTTGCTCAAGAATGCCTCAACGGGAAGTTTTTGGGTATGGCAATACTGGGGACGGGTCGCGATCTTCATTTTTTCAAGCGAGGCCTTCTTTATATGGACGGTTTTCAGCATTATGGAGTGCAGAGCTCAAGATAAAGTGTGCGAATAATATCACTCCAATTTCTTTTGGGTGCCGCAATCTACTGTCACATGTTTTAGTCCAACACATGTCTACTGCTGGAATTGCTTGCTTGCCGCTCACTATTGCTCACTATTTATTACATTTTCTGTCATTTATTGAGGTGCAGGAAAATATGGAAATCACTGAGAGCGAAGTCCGGGCTGTATGGTGATGTTGAAACATCTCCTAGCCGAACTTTTGCAGGAGACTTGCAAGGAGGTGTTGAAGCCTCCAATCTACAGCTCGGACTGCGAAACCCAGAGATTTTCATCTTTTCCTACCCCTCAAGAAATGACAGTGAATGACATAGAACGGTAGAGGTTGACAGAGAAACGGAGATGACTGTCACACAGACTGCGGCAGACTTCTACGACACAAGTGTTCAAAAGTTGGTCCCACGGTATGACAAATGTCTCAATTCCTGTGGCGAATACGACGAAAAATCGCTGAACACTGTAGTAAATCTATATTAATAAAATATAATAGTACGCTGTAGTAAATCTATATTAATAAAAATGAATTTACAAAAGGGTTGTTGCCGCATCACTTGAGAACGGCTCGACCGATTTGGCTGATTTTTGTTTTGTTGTGATCATAATTGTCTGGAGAAGGTTTGTATGAAAGAAATTTTTTGGAAAATCCACGGGGAAAGTCGGAAATGTGATGAAATGAGGCAAAGTTAGACAAAGTTAGAGTGTTCTGCTGTCAATTGTTTACATAAAAAAAAGATTAAAAAAATTGAAGTGTGACAAAAGAAGTGTGACATTCACAGTTTGAGAGTTCCACTTTCACATGTTTTCATAACAAAACAAAGAAAAACAAAAGTGAGTCTTGCAACCAAACCAGATCCTACAGAAGACCCGGGAGTACAAAATTACCACACACCATCTGTTTATTGATTTCAAATCAGCATACGACAGTATAAAACGGGACAAGTTATTCAGTGCAACGGAAGAACTTGGTATTCCAGAAAAGCTTGTAGCTTTAACAAGAGCATCTCTCAGCACAGTCCGATGTAGAGTTAAATTACAAGGAAACCTTTCAGAACCATTTTGCACACAGAAGGGTCTCAGGCAGGGAGATGCCTTGGCATGTTTGCTGTTTAATATTGCGCTAGAAAAGGTCATTCGAGATTCTGGAATTGAAAGGAGGGGCACAATATTCCATAAATCAGTGCAAATTTTAGCATATGCTGATGACGTCGATATTATTGGAAGATCTGAAAGAGATGTTAAAGAAGCATTTACTCGGTTGGAAGTTGAATCCAAACAGATGGGACTCACGGTAAATGAGGAAAAGACAAAATATATGGTAGTGTCAGAAAACCCAACAAGATCGAAGTGTCTTGAGATTGGTGAGTATAAGTTTGGAAAGGTGACTGAATTTAAGTATTTAGGCTCCCTGATAACATCAGACAACAAAGTTAGTGCAGAAATCCATAATAGACTGTTAACAGCAAATAGATGTTACTACGGACTTAAAGGAAAGCTAACATCACGTCACATCAGTCGTAGTTCTAAGTGCAAAATGTATAAGACCTTAATAAGACCAATGTTGCTGTATGGCTCTGAAACTTGGGCTTTTGGGACCACTGACATGAACAGATTGAGCATATTTGAGAGGAAGGTGTTGCGGAAGATTTATGGAGCAGTCAATGATCATGGCTGCTGGCGAGTAAGGTACAACCAGGAACTATACAAACTGTTCAAGGAACATGATGTTGTTAGTGAAATCAAAGCAAGGAGAGCGAGATGGTTAGGGCATGTTTATAGAAAGAATGGAAATGACCCTTGTAGGAAGGTGACCTTTACTGAACCTTATGGCACCAGGAGAGTAGGACGACCCCCACTGAGATGGTTGGACGAAGTAGAGAAAGACGTAAGGGAAGCAGGAGTCAGAGGATGGAAGATGAAAGCAGAGGAACGGGTAATCTGGAAGCGTATCGTTGAGGCGGTCAAGGCTGGAATCCGGCTGTAGAACCAATGAAGAAGAAGAAGTGAAACATAAAAATAGGATTGTATATGTGCATAAATCCAGTTAATATTACAATATCATAGGGCTTAGTGACGTTGTATCCATTGAACTTTTGGTCCATTGGGGTTTGTGGTTAGGTGGATGAGTCTTTTCATAATAACAAATATTACCACAAACTGAAAGAAAAAATTAAATTTATCAACTCTCAATATTACTTTCATACTTTCCTTCCCCAAAACCTGGGACATAAAATACTGCGCGCGTAGGACTGAAAATGTTCCATCCCATTTTGTCTTCTTTTAGATGCTTAGGGCCTCTGATAAACATCCCTAGTCCTATTTCTCAACTAATACAAAGCCTACAGCTATGAGTGACGTATCAGTGGATATGATTTGTTACGACTTCCGATATAGCATACTCACTGGCACACACTTAAGTTGTCCCTGCAATACGACCGCTTATTCTACATGAAAATGTGAAGTGAGAAAATGATATTTTCCATGTCGAGGGTAGAGAAAGTTATATGAATGCTTCATTTTCGTGGATTTTATCCTTCAATAATTATTTTCACAAATGTATTAATTACATCGATAGTATCAGAATGTGTTAAAGCCCAGTATTATAATATAGTTTCCAAAGTCCTATGTGAACACCTCAGACAATACGTTCGTTATGTAAACAATTGACAGTATAATCTCTAACTGTGCCTCATTTCACATTTCCGACTTTTCCCGTGGATTTTCAAAAAATGTTCTTTCCTAAAAACCTTGCCCAGACAATTACGAACACAACAAAAAAGAAATCAGCCAAATCGGTCGAGCCGTTCTCAAGTGATGCGGCAACAACCCTTTTGTAAATTCATTTTTATTAATATACATTATATTGTTTAACGTTAAAAATAAAAATAATTATACGAAGAAAACTAACCTTATGCTGCCAAATGGGCGTATAAACTCGAAAACAAATGATTAAAATGAACCATAGGTTCATTAACCTTACCCAGAATCATGCATAAACTATTTTATTATAACGATTGATAATATAAAAAAACTAAAAACCTGGCTTCGAAGCGGATTTTACGAGCAAAATGTGCCCCCCGGACCCCCCCCCCCTAGACCTCAGATCAAATTTCACTGGCCCCCTCCCAAAACAAAACCGCGTAGTGTGTTTAGTCTAAATCATTCAATGTTTTCCCATTAAGGCGTGCATTCATTCTCCCCTTCGGTGTACCAATGTTTTTAAAAAATCAGATCTCTGCGAATCGTAAACAGATAAATGAAGATAGCAACCAAGCAAGGCCATCTTGAATTAATTTCACAATTGAATACTGTCTTGCTAATGGGAACGTTTTCTCCAACAATCGAATTGCTCGTGTGTTTCTTAAGGAAGGTATTTCGTCGCCTCGAAAACATTCGATTTTAGGCATTAAAAATCGAAATTTTGCAAAATCCTTTCTTAGTGTGCACTTAGGCCTATATTATGAAACGACGGTACTGTCAAAATTCCAAGTCCCTACCTATTATAGTTTAGGGTCTACGTTTAATCTCTGTTAGTCAGTTAGGACAAAGCCGCTTATATAGAAGAGACTAGCAGGTGCCCGCGGCTTCAACCGAGATTATTTACTCAACCGCTAGATGTTTTGTTTAAATTACTTATTTAACAGAAAAATAATTAAAACATATTTATTAGCACTGAGATCGTTTTTACATAAATGTTCCATCCTATTCTGTCTCCTTTTATATGCTTAGGGCCTATGATAAACATCCATATTTCTCAACTAAAAATACAAAGCCTACAGCTATGAATAACGTATCAATGGATAGAATTTTTTACCGACTTCTGATATGGCATATTCGTTGGCCAGACTGAAACAACTGAAAATACTGTTCCTGCAATGAGAACTCTTATATTCTACAGTATATCATAATGTGAAGTGAAAAAATGGTATTCTCTGTGTCCAGGGTAGAGAAAGTTATGTGACTGCATAACACTGTGCATTATTTTCATGGATTTCATTATTTATTTACACCAATGAATTATACTGATAGCTTCTCTAATTTGTCAAAGTCCCTATAATTTACTTCCAAAGCTACCTGTGACCACTACCAACAATAAACTGTTATGTGAACTGTACATGGAATGTGATTTGGATTTGATAATTCTGTGTAAAAAGGTATTATGTCTCCTCTAAAATAATTGATTTTTGGCATTTAAACTCAAATTTATCAAAAATCCTTTCATAGTGAGCACTTACATTATGAAATGAAGGAACTGTCAAAATTCCAATTCTCTACCTATTATAGTTTAGGCTCTACGTTGATTCTCTGTCAGTCATTCGTTAAGTCAGTCAGTCACGACAAAGCCTCTTTATATACATACAAAGATTAATATTTGTGCTGGAATTGAAACATAAAGATTTATGACATCTGAGTGGGCCATGGTCATGTTTATTTGCTCCATATTATTAGTGCGATAAAAGAAGCTGTTTGTGGACATAAAAAAGCTCATATTGTGTTGAATCTACTACATGTAGTAGATTATTACATTGTTTGTACGTGAAAGTGTTTTTGATAAGTTATATTAACGTTTTATTGTGACTATTCCATCCATACGCTGCGTGTTTAATATGCTCACACTTTATCTTGAGCCGAAAAAATGCGGGGGTGAGGGGAGCTGATCTGCATGCAGTATAAGAGACTGACTATTCCAAAAGGCGGTGAGTTGAAATTGACGTTGTTTCTGAAGGGTTGCCAATTACCAGAAAATATAACGTGTGTAGTTTTATGCTGGTACACAATGGAACTATTATTAATTTGTAGCACTTTCAACTCTCGCTACCAAACTAAAGATTTTATATTGATTCAGATATTATAGTAGAATATATCGCTGGAGAAATAAATAAAGTAATATATTTAGGCCTATTTAGACAATTTCTCTCCCGGTCTTCAGAATATAGAAAATCGTTTAAAAGTCGAAGCATTTTACATGTAGGCCTACTTGAATACGCACTTTCACATGTCTGAATTGATGTAATTTAACTAAATACCTTTCGCGAAAGTTTGTAGGTAATTAATACAACACAATTGAGGCGGTCGACGTAAAAAGGGCACATAGAGCTATGGGTCCTTTTTACGCAGAATGCATAGATTTCTTTGCCACTTCCTCTAGTCAATAATGGTAAAAGAATCAGCGGGATATGTTGAAAATTGAGATTGTTACAACTGTTTAAAGTTAGCTGTATAAAGAGCTGTGTTATGAGAAAGTACCACAAGAGGAACAGTTGCAATTGTTTCACTCATTTTATAGTGGTCAACCAAAAAGCCTACAGGATTCCTTCTTAGCAAGGTGTATGAAATTTGTCCCTCAGGTCAAGAAAAAAACACTCGATCCCAAGAAACCAAGAGCACACCCTTGGTCATACGATGTAGCTGTGGGAGCAAATAAAAGGCATGTATTTTGATCTTATTTCAAGTATCTGTAAAATGCCTCCATGTAATTTAAAATAAGTTCTTATTAAATGAGTCTTTTGAAGAGAAAAGAGGAACTCACTCAAACCGACCAAGAAATGTGTCGAGCGATGTAATCACTTTAATGGGTAAACATCTAAGTACAGTACTACATGAAGAAAGTCACTACTAAAGAGAAAGAAGTAATTTGATAAACTTCGACAACCCCATGCTAAATATTAAAAAATTGTATGAGATGTTTAAAATATTTTTCAAGAAAAAACTGGTAGGCATTTGGAAATGAAGTACAAAACTTATTTTGAGTAGACTACTAAAAAAAAAAAAAAAAAAGTTTCAGTAGGCTACTCTATGTGCAAGCCTAAAACTGATGTGTAGCCACTTCATTTTTTCATTATCGCAAACTATTGTATTAAAATCGGATGAAATTTAACTTAAACACTATATTTAAGTCTGATTTGGTGAATTTTACCACCAAAAATTCTGTCTGCGTAAAAAGGGCTCATAATATTGATTTCAAAATTTATAATTTATTTAATTCGTGAGCTATATAAGTCATTTTAAATTAATTTTATTCATACCTGAATAAATATTCTAAATAATAACAAACAGTACAGTATGAAAAATACAAAAACACCAAAGAAAAACTAAGACAAATATTTCATGTCCTTTTTTCTCAAAAATGGGTTTTCACCTATGTGCCCTTTTTACGTCGACCGCCTCAATTAATACAACGAAATAATAACACTTGACTTGTTCTTTTCTCAAACGACAGATTCAGCTTAAAACACATTAAATTGCTTTTCCTTCCATTTCATTTATTTGGTTTATTATTTCGCTGATTTCCGATACTTCTTGGTTTAAAGAATATTTATTTTTAACTTCATTGTCACTTATATCGACCATTTCCACAACACCAGTACTGTTTTTCTAATATACCTGGATTTATTCTGTCATTTTCAGAATAATATGATGTAAACAAATAAAAAAATTGACGGTAGCTCAAGAATGCCTCAACGGGAAGTTTTTGGGTATGGCAATACTGGGGACGGGTCGCGATCTTCATTTTTTCGAGCGAGGCCTTCTTTAATATGGACGGTTTTCAGCATTATGGAGTGTTTAGCTCAAGATAAAGTGTGCGAATAAAAATATCGACCAATAACGTGTAAAGTCAGTTTGGTGTAAGATAGCACAGTTGATGATAAAAAAATAAAAAATAAAAAATAAAAATTATAAAAAAGACGAAACATGTTTGACAGAAGTGAGGTATTGAGCAGAAAGGAATACAAACATATTATTACGAAAGGTTACTCACTCCCAAATTTGTAGCTATCACATGATGAGGATGGCAGTGGAAGGCATCCATCAGGCTAGGCGCAAGTTGGGACGCGGTGAGGTGAGATGAGGTGAGGTGAGCCGACTCACTGTGAGTTTCTGTGCAATACAGAAATAAATGCAACCTGCATCACCTCACCCTGCATGCGAACATTCGCTGTTGTATTTATTTCTGTGTTTCACAGAAACTCATGGTGAGCCACCTCAACTCACCTCACCTCACCTCACCAACCTGCGTCATAACTTGCGCCCGCCTCAGTGCAACTGCAAGAATCAGTGGTGGGCAGTGAGGTTTATGGGTCTAAATCAATGTCATCTTCTGACCCTACGTCACTTGGATCAGAATCCGAATCATCTAAATTCACAATAAATTTGCCCAACTCCAAAACAATAATACTGCATTTGATTCAATAAAATCTCTTAATTGTTTTAGCATGAACGCCCAAACATTTTTCTACTGCACAGAATTCACTTTTTTACTGCAATCCTTAACAGTTTTTCTTCGTCGCTAATTCCAACAGTGGCATCGTATTTTACCATATGGCCCAAAACCTGTGCCCATAGTAGGGTTTAAGTCACAACGGTATGGCAGTACACGTATAACTGTGTGGTCATGTTTCATATTGTGTCTATCTCATAACGCCTTCACTGATTTTATCGAGTCATGTAATACTGATTTTATTGATAGATACGGGGTCAAAATTACGATCTCATTCACTCAACCATGTTTGCATGTCTGATTTTAACACGGAATAGGTAGAAGGTTTAATCTGAATTGTAGCTAGCGTTATCTGTTATTGAATTTGGACGAATATTAGGAATTGAATGTTGATCAAATCTTTTTGAAGACCGTTGCATCCATCTGTTCCTTAGTCGACTTAGATTTGCAACATAACATGGCATTAGGGATAAAGCCAGATTGATAGTCCTCATGTGACACTATTTCTTTGCTCTTTTCCGAACTTATTAACCCAAGTTTAACCCAAATAAATATTAAGACGGTTAGAATTATGCAAGTCTTTGAGTTTCCTTAAGCATGTAAATTGTCTTACTGCTACATCAGGTCTTTGTATAAAAATGTTTCGTCTCTGATTATTAAGTGCCAGAATTATTTCTGAGATTGTGTGTCCGTCTGTCTGTCCGTGTGTCTGTACGCGCGATAACTCAAATACGCTTTATCGGATTTTCATGAAACTTGGTTTACGCATTTATAACGTCCATGGCAAGAAGCTTATTTATTACGGACCAAATCGGAGTAACGAGTAATTAACGGTCGCATGCTTTTTAAATGGCAAAACATCACTACTTCAACAAAGCCGCGTTGCTAGCCATAACGACGGCCTCCATGCTCTGTTAAGACGTCATATACACATCATAATAGCAGGCCAATGCATGAGTAATTATGCTGGATGAAAATTGTCTTTTTATACAGAAATAGAGAAAATGCCTAGTAAGCGTTGTGTTCATGGCTTAGCAATAGGCCTTATAATGCTAACGGAGAGACTGTCCAAGTGTTTAAATTTCCCCAAAAATGAATCCACCCAACTTAAATGGATATCTGCAATGCACAGAGACAATTTTATACCTTCAGATAACTCATGATAAGTTAACACACGTTAATGACAAATATTTGTCAGCATTTTTTAAAACCCATACGGTGGTAGTAATTGTAATTTATAGTTTGTGAAGGGTATTTATTTATAATTACTGCTAATGAATTGCTTACTGAACGTATTTTTTTTTATAAAATTTAAATACGGTAATCTATTGATAATAAACTGTTTGCTATTTCGTCTGCATTTTCCGCATTAAATTCCACGTGGTGGGCGGAGTGATATATTTCGCTTTGTTTACATCTACTTCAATCTTCAGCTGGATGATGCATAGCCTAGGCAGTTTCAAATCCATTCATTGTAAACCTTCTAAATATTATATAAAACCCTTGCCTGAAACAATTTTGGTACGACATCCCTTATTGCAAGGGGTGACCAAAACGAGGTCGTAAATTAGACCCAATATCCAGTCCGTTCGTAATTTTATTGTTGTAAATCTTCTAGATATCCAAAATCTTTGTCTGAAACTTTCTTTAATAATTGCAACCATCGCGCATGGGGCTAATGAATTTGTTTAATGCTTGGCTTATGGGTGTAAATGAGTAGGCCTATATATTGTTAAAATGAACTTTGGCCCTCTTTTGAAATAAAGTAAAGAAATATGATATTGTTGTAAATCTTCTAAATATTGTATTACTGTATTACTTCGAAAAGTACTACGCCCATCTTCTAAATATTGTATTACTGTATTACTTCGAAAAGTACTACGCCCATAGGCAGACCCGTGTGTCTGTGTGTATGTGTATATATATATATATAATATATTACGATTAACACTTTGTTTTAGCAATAAATATGTAAAACTACGTCCGACTATCCGGATACATATGTTTCTTATAACCGAAGACCAGTGCTGAAGTTGGAAAATTTTTCTAGGGGATCCCATAAATTTATAAGCAGGCATTTATTTATTTTTCATTTTATGATAAACGTTATAGTCAAATTACCTTTTTAACCTCTTTTAGTACATGTTGCACGCATATCTCAGAAATATTGACTGGAGACGCGAAGGGTAAAGACCACTTGGAAGACCTACACGTAGGTAGGAGGACAATATTAGGATAGATTTAAGGGAAGTATGATTTGAGATGGATGGTTGGATGGAGTTAGCACAGAATAGAGTTGAATGGCGGACTCAGGTAAGCGCGGCAATGAACCTTCGGGTTCCATAAAATAAATAATATTCTTTTAGCTTGCTTAGGAATTGTCTATTGCCATTGAGTAAGTAAGTAAGTAAGTAAGTAACTTTATCCCTCTGAGTCAACTGTATCCAATTAAGCTTTAATTATTTTTATATTTTCAACACTTTAAAATGTATTCGTTGTTTTTGCACTGAGTACCATTCAAGATTGGCTTTTTTCTTTAAATTTAACATTATGTTATGTATATACTTATATATATATATATATATATATATTGTATGTTTTTATGCCACTTCCTCAAAACAATTGCATTACTACCAATATAACTTATTACATTTCAATATTAATAAATTTAATTTTCCAATGAGGGTTAAATCAAACTTATAGGTTTGTAAAAAGGTCCACCTTATACGCTCAAATAAATAGTTAAATAAAAACACTTTCTTCAACGCACTTTATTTACCTTATTAAACTTCTGGACTTCTGTTTTTATTTAACTATTTGTTACACAGCGCTAAAGTCGGACACAAGAATGAAACTCAAATAAATCTTTATTTGAGGGTATAAGGAGGACCTTTTTACAAATTACATTTCAATTACATGGAGGCTTTTCCATCCAATTGGTATTCAGTGTAACAAAAATAACAAAAATGACCTGACAGGAGGACGGTTCACGGTAAAAATGTTTATGTCCTGTTTTCAAGGGAAGGTGTATGTTTTTACGCAAGTTAATTATAACAAATTGCAATTCTAACTATACATGCCATATAAACTACTGGGGAATTTATGAGTGCAGTGGTACTCAGTGTAATAAAGATAATATGATAGTATGAATGTTAAATTAATCACATAGACATTGCATTACAATAACAACCAATGCAACCAACTTCGTCACGTACGCACTGAATCTACAGCAACCGCGCAGGCAAGGCAACTGTAGCGACAAGAACAGGAGATCATAATCATAATAATGGTTCTTTGTTCAAAAAGAGTTGCCTAAGTGTATGCCGATTTCATACATATTTTTTTCCTCTCTGCGTTTATGCAGGAGTGATGAGGAGTAGACTTTTACTTTTACTTCCGGCCCAACTTCAGCACTGCCCAAGAGACACAGATTCCTTTTCTTAAGTTTCTAATACGATGTAACCTACTCGGATATTGCTCAGTACAGAAATGTGCAGATATAAAATCAAACTGCATATTCAGATTAACTGACTCCAAAGAGTCCATAAGATTAGACTGATAGGTTGACAGTTTCCAGATAAATTTAAGGAACACCTTTCTGCATTTATTTGAACGACTGTAATGTGTTTAACTATTAAAAATTAATTATATTTTGGTTGGTATGTGCTTATTTAACGACGGGGATGTACTACAACTTAGCCCTGTGACCGTCGCGGATTTGCCAGAATTTTGTCCCGCAGGAGTTATTTTACATGCCAATAAATCTACTGACATGGGCCTGCCACATTTATGCACACATAAATGCCACCAACCTGGGCCGGGATCGAACCCATAACAACAATAAGAACGTAACATGTACACAGAATTCTCTCTACTTCAACACATGTTAGGCTTCCCATTATTTTATTATCTCAAAAAGTTATCTGCAGCCTAAAGCTAAGCCCAGAACCTATTCATTTATAAGACATCTAAAAATTATCTCAACTAATCAAACTCTCCCGAAAGCCCTTTATTACTTGTGCACGGGATCGAACCCGAAACCAGCACGATATTAACTGCGCCACCCAGGCCGACAATAATTATATTTTCTTCATGTAGATAATGAACGAATTATTCTGTAACTAAAATTAATGTATTAATCCTTATTTCTATGCGTTTTGGATAGTATCCTACAATAAAATATCTCCTAGACATAAAAAGTAAGAAATTAGGACTTATATAGCCTCATAACTAAGAGAGACTTAGTAGTTTCTGCAAAATCAGCCCAAAATGCCCTGCCTACATCATGCAAGCATTTTATGGTAGGGTGTCCATATAATGTTTATATAAAACTGGAACATTTTATTTTTTTGTAAAAAAACCTGGGACAATTAAGGGAAAAAGTGGACAAAAACTTAATTCACAAAATTTAGCGAATATTTACAATTTACCTTTGTTCATATAATGTTTATATAAAAATGGGGAATTTTAATTTTTTCTAATAAAAATCTGGGACAATTAAGGGAAAAAGGGGACAAAACTTAATTCACAAAATTTGGGGAATATTTACAATTTACCTTTGTCCACATAATGCTTACATAAAAACGGGACATATTAATTTTTGGAAAAACCGGGACAGTTAAGGAAAAAAGGGGACAAAAACTTAATTCATAAAATTTAGGGAATATTTACAATTTACCTTTGTCCATATAGGCTAATGTTTATATAAAAACAGTGAATTTTAATTTTTTGTAAAAAAAAATCTGGGACAATTAAGAGAAAAAGGGGACAAAACTTAATTCACAAAATTTAGGGAATATTTACAATTTACCTTTGTCCACATAATGCTTATATAAAAACGGGACATTTTAAATTTTTTGAAAATCCTGGGACAGTTAAGGAAAAAAAGGGAACAAAAACTTAATTCATAAAATTTAGGGAATATTTACAATTTACATTTGTCCATATAATGTTTATATAAAAACGGTGAATTTTAATTTTTTGTAAAAAAAACCTGGGACAATAAAGGGAAAAAGGGGACAAAAGCTTAATTCACAAAATTTATGAAATGTTTACAATTGACCTTTGTCTCATGCACACAAATTATCCCAAATGACTTCTTAATTTTCTTCTGCAGACTGGTGTATATAATTTATTCCACAGAAATAGATGCCTCATTTCACTGTACATTTCCTTTTATGTATCCCATCAAGAAGTGCATTTTTTCTTATAACTTATCTTAAAAGTCAGCACATATTACTCCATTAAAGTACGTCTTGACAATGAGCAAGATCTTCACTGTTGTAACTTTTTGTAGCGTGAAAAACACTGGCCAATGACAATCTCAAAAAAGCGGGATATTTGAGTGTCCCCAATAAAACTTTCGGGACAGCGGGGCACTTTGTAAAAAAACGGAATGAAATGAAACCCTATTTTAAGGGGATCAAATAAAACAAAGGAAGAGAAGGCACTGCATCTTGTTTTCCTCACATATGCCACGGATCTTGTGAACAGAACAACAGGCTGTGACTCACTGTTCTGATGTCACACATTTTCTGCTGTGTCCACATCTCCTCACATTTATTGTCATGAGATCACAATTATGTGCTTTAGAAACGACTTGGCCTGGTTCGATTCCCGCCAGGCGTTCCACAGGTGGCTTGGTACCACCACTAGTCTCAATTTACTTCTCTTTACCGGCAGAATTACTTCCAAGTTTTTCTGCATAAATTACAGAATTTCCCAAAAGATGTTTTCCAGCCGAGTTATAGCCCGATCAATATATTATGGTAACTGCACGTAGCATTTCAACCTCATTTTACTCTGTTTATAATCTCTACATTTCCCAACAGATTGAGATTATCTTTCAGAAAAATAAAAATACATCTGTATTTTTTATACGGCACAGCTGTTGTAAAGCTTTAAAAACTTGAAAACGGTGAGACAATCTAAACGAATTTACGATCTGTTTTGCAGACATGTGAAGTAGAGTAGTTGATTGGTTGGTATAATGGTTATTTAACGACGGTATGTACTGCAACTTAGGCCTGTGACCGTCGCCGTTGAGCGGAATTTTGTCCCACAGGAGTTTTTTTTTTTTTAGTCAGTAAATCTACTGACATGGGCCTGTCACATTTATGCACACATAAATGCCATTGATCTGGGCCGGGATCTAGCACCCAACCTTGGGCACAGAAAGCCAGATGGTGACAAATCTGGCGAGTATGGCGAATGTGGAAGGCACTTGAAGCGAATGTCATCGATGGTTTTCCTGGTTGCACGAGCAGAATGAGGACGGCGTTATCATGTTGAAGCAAAACACCTGCACTCAGCAATCCCCTTCGCTTTGGCACCATCAGACTTCCACATCTTTGGTCCATTAAAGAAGCACCTTAGAGAGCATAAGATCGAGTCTGATGAAGACCGCCACATCGGCAGTGCACAAGTGGCTACAGTGTCAACCAAATAATTTCTCATGCTGTATCGAAGCACTTCCTATCAGATGGCGTAATTGCATTGAACTGGGAGGGGACTATGTGGAAAAATAATGTACAAGCAAGTATTCTACCCGCAGAAAAATAGTGGTAAAAAATTAATTGCAGTTTTCATTTGATTCTCCCTCGTACCTATATGAGTACTAACTCTAATAAACACGAACGTAACACAAACATGGTAAACTACCGATAACACGAAACCTTGCAAAACATGTTTCCTTACTGTTACGAACAGTGTGCTTGCCTAAGTAGCCTACTGTTACTGGCACTACATCTTGCTGTATACAAATAGCCTACAATAAGAGTATAATAATAAGAGGAAGTGTTTTTGTGTGCGATGTCCAGCCAGATCTATGGCACGCAGGGATCTGAAATTTTTAATATAGATCGACTGAAGGGATCCGAATGCACTTCGTTGGTTCTGGGGTGAGATTGAGGACTGGAAGGGAATGCGTGTAGCCTCATGAAGACCACGACAGAAAATTAGCGAAAAGAACCTACCCAAGAGGGATGATTATGATGATGATAATAATAATAATACAGTAATAATAATAATAATAATAATAATAATAATAATAATAATAATAATAATAATAATAATAAATAAATACTCTAAATTGAAATTAAGCTTTACCTCTGACGTTTTAAATGGTGAAACCTTAATTTAGGTTTGAAAGATTTTTTAAATTATTAAAACTAATGGGAAATGTTTTTTGTTTTCTTTCTTACTCGTAGTTGTATCTATGCCCTTTTAGGATTTACGCACCAATATACAGGGCAGCTACCTGTCGGAGGAGGGATTATCTATTGATCACACAAACATACTTTTTTGACCAAACAAGGACATGCAGGGCCTCTCTGGATGAGGGATCAACTTACTCTGTGACCACCTCCGAGACAACACGAACACATCATTCTCACACACATTCACTCTGAACAAGGCGTAGGTGAGATTAAGATGATAATGACAGTTAGATTACATTCAGAAGGGCCTTAATTTACCCGACTCTTGTCCCAAAGGTAAGTAAAATAATTATTTAGGCCTAGTACTTTAATCTTAACTTTTTTTATTTATATAGCCTAGGCCTTTCGGTCTCATACGACCATCTTCAGGGCGCCATATTTTGTAGAGTTACATCTAAAATAATAATGCCGTCGTTGTAGATAAAACCACTACAAGTCATAAGTTCCTAAAAACATCCGTAAAATTCACTTCTTTCTTGTTGTGTGATGTCCTCTCTGATTTGGCCAAAATGGTAGCTACATTGAGCCCACGCTAATTGACATAACAATCAGGGAACAATGGCTTGTGTTTGAATAATATTAGTGGTCATCTGATCAACTCAACAAGGGCGCGCCCAAACACCATCTTGAGAGAAAGAGACATAAAGAGAAACGAAAAGAGAAAGAGGTGAAACACAGAGTAATAAGGACAGATGTTAGCTACTCCCAACTGAGCAAACCAGAGTTCGATTCAGGGTGTCAGATGGAATATCTCTCCTACGATTATTCTTAATGATCGGTCTCACTGAAAGACACTTATGTCATATACAGTATTGTGCAGCAACTAATTTCATGATTTTGTCATCAAGATAGAGCTAATGAGAGATATGGACAGGCAGACACACAGACATACATACACAAAGCTAGAGCCAGAGAAAAAACAATCGCTACAGATATCAAGCAGTTCATCTTTCCTTTTTACAGTAAAAGTGTGTTTAAATTCAATAATAAGTGTTAAGTTTCAAGTTTCTAGGTATCGTGAAACATGTTTTCCCGATGTTATCTTGATTTCGATTTTTTTTGTCACGATCAGAATACTTTCTCTATATAGGCCTACGTATATGCGAGAAAGTAAAAAAACTTTACGGTACAATAATAACTTCACAGACTTCTTCTCGTAAGTGCACACCTCAGTTCCAATAGTGTTTCACAAAGGTTAAACTAATAATAATAATTTAATTATAATTTTGCATCTGTAGCTATACATTGTGTAGACACACATTGTCAATAATAAGGTTACAGTGACTGCAGAAATCAATTATGTAAAAATTCCTTAAAATATGCTACAGGTGCTTGTAAAATCTGAACTATTCTATAGACAATTACAAATTTACATACAATTTCTTAAAGGTATGGTAAAATTGGCAAATTGCTCCAGTAAAATTGTAATTTTGATATTTCCTACAAATTTACATTCAACATGGAGACTATTTATGGTAACTAGTTTATGAACATGCACATGGCTATAAGCTAGTGGATCTTCAAGACAGAAATAAAACAAAATAAAATAATAAATGTTTCGGAACGAATTTCAAATTAATAAAATAATAAGAACGTAAGCCAAATAGTAAGGGATTCGACTGACGAGGTGGACCCTGCACGATTGTGTACCGGTTGAACAGGACCTAAAATTAGAGGAAATACGAACTACGAGGGTCATTGAATAATTAAAGAGACAAATTGGTCTGGGGAAAAGACGGTTGCTAGTACAAGTTTGACACATTTAGGATTTTAAGAGGCATCACTGGGATGAGTTCTAGTCAGCTGATGGATGAACATTGCTCTGTTTATAACCTCAAAATTAGTTTAATGATGTCGGGTATTCTTGAAAATTCCACATTGGTTGAACAACGTTCTGTGATTCTTTTTTCGATTGCTGAAGATGAAAAACCAGCTAATTATCTAATATATTCTCTAGAATGACTAAAGACACTGTATGGTGAAAGTTGTATGAACCGTGGAAATATTTACAAGTGGGTACAACAGTTCAAAAGTGGTCGAAAATCAGTGACTGACGAACACCGTTCTGGCCGGCCTGTTGAAGTTGCAACTTCCTCACTTGAAACTCGAATTGTTTGGTCCACTGAAGGAGGCATTACATAGGAAGAAGTTCCAGGATAACGAGGATGTCAAGAAATTTGTGGGAAATTGGCTCCGACACAAGACAAAGAGTTCTTTGCAGCCAGTATAAAAAAGCTAGTAACCCGTTAGGACAAGTGAATAAATATTGATGGGGATTATGTTGAAAAGTAGGAAAATACTTTTTTTGTAGAAATAAACTGTTTTTTCTCCAGGTCAGTTTGTCTATTTAATTATTGAATGGCCCTCGCAGTTAGTGAAGAATGTGTAGAGGAATTGGGTACCTTCATATCACCTCATCCCATTAGTGTTGATCTCGTTCCTTTCACTCCCACTGACAGTACACGTCAATGCTTTAATCTCGCGGCTCGTGGCTTAATTTTTGGCGGCCCGTAAACAAATACTAATTTTAACTACAATGCTTAAGTTTTGCAATATTATAATGATTCAAATGATAAATTTAAGCGTGATTGTTTAAATAGATCTAAATCTAATCTAATCTAATAGATATTTCTTTCTTTCTTTCTTTCTTTCTCGTAGTTTAACCTCTCCCTTTTAGGATTTAAGCGACCCAAGCCGCCCGGGCATCTAATACATCTAATAGATCTAAATTGTTTAAATAGATCTAAATAGATCTACTGATCTATTGTTTAAATATACCTGAAATTTAATATAATTATATTTCCTGAACTATTTTAATGTTTTCTTAAATACAAGTTATTGATCGGGAAACAATTGATACATTCTGAAATGCAATTTAGTAAATTTAGTAAAATGCTGCCCGTAATAAAAGTTATCGGTCGGGAAACGATGAATACTTTCCACAATGTTATTTAATCATCTGAAATATAGAAAATGCATTCTGAAACTAAAATAAAATCAGGTAAACTGATGTAACAAAGTGCCAGAATGCTTTTGTTTAATCAGTGATAGTTGCAATTATGATATGCAGAAAATAAGATATTTTTTGTAATCAATCTCCGAGTTAAGCTCCAGATCGATTCATTAGGCAGGGCTTACGGAAGAACAAATGTGTAAAGTTTGACACTTAACCTTAATTCATACTCGTATACACTGATACAAGAACTTCTTAAAATATATTAACATTTCACAAAATACACTGGCAAAGAACTCCACTTAATGTAAGTAGGCCTAATTATTGCACAGTAATATACTTTCATAACATAACATAACATAACATAACAGTATTCATGTAGTACTTATTATTCAATTTGATCAAATAAATAAACAAACAACTGACTGCACTGGAATCTAGGCCCTCAATGATTAGCAACGCGGCATTTGTAGTATAGTCATGATTTCCCATTTAAAAAGCATGTGACCTTTAATTAGTTGTTACTCCGGTACCCGTCAACCGATCTGTTCAAAAATTCCATGGTCATTATAAATGCGTATTCAAGTTTCATGAAAATCGGATAAAGCGTATTTGAGTTATCGCGCCTACAGACACATGGACAGACGGACATTTTCCCATCCCGCACACAATCTCATCAAGTAGACTAACATTCTGGCACTGAATAATGTTTTAATAGGTTTAATGCGTTAACTAATACAAGTTACTGATCTTAAAATGTCTTATGCTTCCTGAAATGTAATTTATCAATATGAAATACAATGTTTTCGGATATTAAAATTATTTTCTGACATACAGCTTAGTAGTTTGAACTTGTAAACTTTATTGGCAGTCATAAACATCAAGCAAGATGTTATTGGACATTGTCAAAATAATTTTTACAATAACCATTACAATAGACTACAGTTTACCCAAATTACAATTCAAGTACCACTTGGAATATTAGAAAAATTAATTAAAAATATCATAGCGGCACTCAAAGTATTCCTGTACATTATAAAAGGGGTTTTTCAACTATTTCAACAATTCATCCTTAAAATAATTGAGGGCGACAGTATTTGCCCTTTGGGGCAGTTTATTAAACAATTACACAGCCACCTAATCAAAAGAGTTTTTGAATTTTGTCAGTGTGACAGGAGATCCAACAAGCAAGTGGTTATTTCTTGTGGAATAATTGTGTATCTGGGTCCTGTTAACACAGTTTCTAAGATTTTTTCTTTCCTCTTAAAAGGCAACGGTAAATATAAGCATTTACAACAGTTAAAATCTTCTCACTTATAAAGAGCTGTCTACAGCGAGCAAGGTTAAGCCGATCCAGTAATTAAACGTAAGACTGACTAAACAGCAAAATCTCGAAGTGAACATAACCTGAGAAAACTTGTTGAAATTGCTATACCATTAAGTAAGGAGTGTAACAGGGCAATAAAATAAAGCATTGTAATTCCTGAGAACACAAGACCCATTGAGACAACAAATGAGATCAGGCAGGGAGATGGGCTCTCATAATTACCAAGAGTGCGGTCACCTTCATTCAAAACAAATGCAATATCCTCGATGACAACAATGATGAAGTTATGCTAATTGAGTGCAGGTCCATTTATAGATTAACATCTCGGGGACTGCATCATAAACTTCGCACAGTGACAAAGTTGTACTACCCAGGAGAGCATTGCTCCGAGGCTGCCGCGCTCGCAGCGGCCAAATCCATTACTAGTTCTGGGCCCTGTTTCATAAAACTTTTACACTCATATTATTAGCAAGTACATAATAATATTGGTTATTATTATTAGTCTTCTGTTTCATAAGAATATTAGCTATTAATATTAGTTATGAGTTCATGGCTCTAAATTATTAGTAAATATTGCTAATATTATTAGTAAAATGTTTCGTAGACTGCAGAACTAATAAAATTTACTGGTAATATTAGGTGTTTTTCTACAAGTGTATTTGGGCTAATAAGTTATTCTCAACCCCAAGTAATTCAGACTTCGTGATCTTAAAATTGTGGAAAATGAATCATTCTGATTTCATTATCGATTTAGAAAAATATTACATATTATCAAATGAATTTTTGTCATAAGTTTTCAGGATTTGAGGTTAGATTTTAGTACATAAGCCTACTGCTATCTTGAATAAGTGCCTGGCAGATTTATTCATTTCTTAGAGCGAGTTATTATCTACTCTTATACAATTCAACGGCCCTAAATAGCGTGCTCACTCGCTCCATCACTTCGTGAGACATCGGGTATACTCGGCGACGTTCGTCTCTCGCATTCTAAACTTTCACGAAGAGTACAAAATTAGGAAAACAGTTTCTTTATTATATAAGGCCTAACTGAAATGAAAACAATGAACAAATATTCTAATTTTATTTTTTTACTTACAATATTCATAGCTCTAAACCACAAACATTTATAATAAATTGCCGGTGTAAATTTCTTAGAAATCATGGAGTAAATTATTAATAATGGCGGGCGAAGCCGCGGGCACCAGCTATTGATAGTTTAACCCTGAAAGTATCGCGGACAATAAACATCCAAACAAGCCATTCCTTCCCTTGAAAAATTATAACATTTCTGAAAATTACACTGAATTTATCAAATAAAATTCACATCATATTCATTTGTCAACAAACAGTTGAGAAACAATACGTATTATGTGTTCACAGGTAGCTTTGGAACTGCATAATCGAATCGAAGAACGTTTTCCCAGGCGGCGCTTTCTAATCGTGGAATGTACTCTAAAGCCGGAATTTTAGCTGTTTCATTAATGGTTTAGTTTATGAATGATTCGCGTGCAAGTGTTAATAAATAAAATGCTTCAATAATTAATTATAGGCCTACTCTTAATTTTTAATTTTTCAATTAATTATCGTGGGCGAAGCCGCGGGCACCTGCTAGTTTGTTACATTTATGAAGATATATGTAGGCCGTGCTACTTTGAAATAGTGCTGACAAAAAGACTAAGAAGGGATAAAAACACAAACAACCACCCAGACAAAACCTCCAAATCAATCAGGTGACTAATGAACTAATAATATTAGTGAAGAGATTTGAGTAGTGTTCATATTTCTATGAAACAAGTTTTTTAAATAATAAATAATATTTTGAGTTCTAATGTTATTAACTAATATGATTAGCAAGTTTTATTAAACAGGGCCCTGCACTTCATGTAATATTCTGGATCGACCATACAAATACTTAAAATACGTTAACCCTTAAATTAGTAATACACACTTTTTTAAATATATTTTTACTTCGTGTAAAAAAGGAAAAGTTATCTGCACAGAAATTTGAATTCCATACAAAATCTCAGAATATTTTTACAAGTAACGTACCACGATACTGATCATTATAGAAAATATTTTCTTTGCTTCCCGATTTTTAATCCTTCCGTTTGTCGTCAATACTTCTCCCTTCAATATTGACGCTCTATCTTGAAGCGCGCATCAATATTTTCACCAATGTTCGTTCTGGCAAAAATATTCGTGCTGCATGATCGGGGCAGTTTCAGTGGTGTTTTATTATTATTATTATATTATTATTATTATTATTATTATTATTATTATTATTATTATTATTATTATTATTAAATTATTTTGTGGATTTCGAAATATTTTCCACTTCGAATTTCGGTTTTCTAGCATTGACTTTTTCACTGTGCGAAATAAATGGTGCAAAAATATATTGCACAAACTTTCTCCCATATACGTGTTAAAGGCTAGCACAGAGAAAAGTAAATTAAAGAGATAATTAAATTTTACTTATTACATTTTCATAAAAACTAACAAATATCTAGAACGGAAAGCATCAGGGTCGATCTTTATGTTCAATGCTTTTACTGTGAAATAATAATAATAATAATAATAATAATAATAATAATAATAATAATAATAATACATAATAATAATAATAATAATAATAATAATAATATCAATGGCAGTAAAACTTCATATTATTAGTAGGCCTACTAATACTACGGGAAAATTCAAATATAAATTGCACCATGGGATGAATCGGTCCCACCTAACCCACCATTACCGATGCAGTTTCTTTTATACCACGATCTAGCACATTCTTCTGTCCTCGTATTATGAAGAAACTCGTGATCGGACGTTGGAGGTGTGACGTCATACCGCTAGACGAGAGGTGACAGGCTGACAAACCTCGCGGGAGATATAATATGCCACATTTTCGAAACCTACAAACAGTGTATCGTCCTTTTTCGAAAATGCAAGGGCGCTTCGCAACGGCTTCCGACTCCGCTTCGCGCACTTTAACTATGTGGTTAGTGTTATGCATTATTTAGTTATATGTAGAGGGGGATACAAGGCACTTGCGACAATATACACTCTGGTCACTCTGCTTCGCTCAGAAACAAAATACATCACACAGTCCATGCAAATGTGAATATCGAATGGGCGGAGCTTATGGAGCGACTTATATTTGAATTTCACCACTACTGCTACTACTTAGGTTATATTGCACGCTTTAACTGCATGTAGGTCATATAACGTGTTTAGTATGTTTGCGTGAACCATTAGTATGTAGTAACAGCTCATCTGCATCTATTGTTTAGTGATGTCTTCTTATGTAATATTCAGTTTAAACGATTATAATATCCACTGACATAGCGGCTATGAGTTATGGAAAATAAACAAGTCCTACAAACCCGGCGTTTGCCTTTGCGAACGAGGAAACCATGAAAAACCCAAGTCAATTTGGGCAGCCACGAGGTTTGATTTGAACTCAGGACCTCTTCCCTGTTAGCCTATACCACCTCGCTGTAATTGGTTTTGGCGTGTTCATTACGACTGAGCAAAACTGACTGCATTTGCAACAATAAGTACATTAGGCCTATAGTTTTCTTGTTGCTAGGGGCAACAAAAAGTCATTCATATTTCAATTGACATGTATGTTCTGAAATTTGCATTTAAGCCGTCCTTATTTCGTTTTTATCTTGATATCTATTAAATGTATAAAGAAATGTGTTAAACAAAAAATGTTCCATTTTAAATTTCTCTACAACTTTACTGTGGTAGGTTTTCATGTATCGCCTACACTAATGGATATAATCTACAAAAATTGAAAATGGATACGAGTAAAGTACCCCTTAAGTCATTTTTGCAGAAATACGGATATAGCCATTTTATTGGTCATAGATAAGAGTTTCCAATTTTAAATTTTTATTAAAATCGTTAGAGCCATTTTTTCAAAAATCAAAAATTTTAAAAAAGTTTTCATGAAAAGTCCCCTTAATATTTCAGTTGTAAAGCTAAATTTCTGGGCGGTTCGACAAAATTTCGGAAAAGTCCTTATTTCAAAAAATGAAGTAAATACAACGAGCCGTTTACCCGCTGTGCTTGTCCACAGACGGACAGACGGACAGACAGACGGACAGACGTCATTCCAAAAATACTTTTTTCGGTTTCTAGGCTTCATGAAACATGCTCTCCCGGTGTTATCTCGACTTCGATTTTTTGTCACGATCACAATACTTTCTCTATACTACGTATATGGGAGAAAGTAAAAGGAAAACCTAAGAGAGAAATAGACGCTGGTCCAAAGACTGGTACAAGCTGAGAAGCAGCTTTATACACGAACATTTGCATAATTTTTTGCGTTCTACAGAACCGGACGCGGTCTCACAAACAACTGATAGGCCTACTGAAGGAAATATTGACAATAAATCTCCTAGGCGTTCAAATTGTTCTTCAATATTCCGTTAATATTGACAGGACGCGTCAATACGCTCCTAGTCGATCAATATTTTCATCAATATGGTCCTCCGTTAATATTAAAGCGAATATTGACAATATTATTGAATGTCTAGGCCTTACCGGGCCGCGACCTGTTGGGAGAGGAATGAATTATCACAACAGGCATAACAGGATCACAACAGACATAGTTTTTTGACCAGACAAGGACATGGAGGGCCTCCCCGGATGAGTGATCAGCCCAATGTCGGGGCCACCTCCGAGACACATCATTCACACACACTCACTCACTCCGAACAAGGCGAGGATGGGATGAAGGTGATAATGACGGCCAGATGATATCCCGGGACCACAAGGGCCTAAAGTTACCTGACATTTTTCTCATAGGCGAGGAAAAACCCCACTTAGGTAACTTGTCCCGACCAGGAATCGAACCCGGGCCCGCTGCCCCCTGAGCCACAGCTGGTTACGGAATAGCAGGTCAAAATCAAGCCTGTCTGCAGTTTTCGAGTAACGAGCAGACTTAATTAAATTAATGAATTACTGATAAAATGGATGAGCATGCATTGGCAAGCGGTTTACACCATTATGTAATGCAATCCATATGCCCTAATATGGCTACTACGCGAGCTCGCGCGGCCTTCAGGGGTCACAATAAATTCTGTTTACACTGTAACATTTAAATCGCTTAGCCTGCAGATTTGCACCGCCTCAAGCAATTCTCAGCACGCGAATTCATTCATTCTCACAGTACAGCTGCCATAGCTTGTTAGAGTTTACATTCATAACACCTTTCTTCCCCAGTTATAGGCTGCCTATTCAACTCTTGCCTCACTCTTTTGAGCCAGATAGCCATATCTAGGACAAGATTAGTATTTTACGTTGTTTTATAATAATTATATTGTTATTAAGTGCCAGAATGACACTTTAGGAGATTGTGTGGTGGACGTGAAAATATATGTCCGTCTGTCTGTCTGTCCGTGTGTTTGCACGCGCGATAACTAAAATACGCTTTATCGGATTTTCATGAAACTTGGTCTATGCATTTATATCGCTTATGGGACGAAACCTACTTATTTTGGACCAAATCGGTTCACTGGTACTGGAATAATGCCCAATTTAGTGCCTATTTTATGGTAGTATATTAGACAGAATTTATCACATGCAAATCAGTTCTCATGACAACATATTGCTTTAAAATGTTCATATACGGCTTTGGAATTTGCAATACACAATAACAAATAACACTACCCACATATTCCTTCACATATGCAGACCTTTGTTCTTCCATATGCCCTGATTAAAGAATCTATCTGGAGCTTAACTCTGATATCGATGATAAAAATAACTTATATCCTGCATATCATAATTGCAATTATCACTGATTACACAAAAGCATTCTGGCACTTTGTTGCATCAGTTTACCTGATTTTATTTTACTAGTATATAATTATTATATATAAAAAGACTAAGTTAAAACTTAAACGTTTGATAAAGAAGTGGGTTAAGCTTTCTTGAAAACGAAGCAATGAAGCGGGACAAAAGTGATAGGCTAATGCATGAACGGGATGAACTGCAACAGGCCCGTGATCGACGCCAGTGTGCCGGGATTTTGTCCCACAGTTTTTACGCGCCTGTAAACCTGCAGACATATGTACACATAAATGTCATCGACCAGAGCCGGCATCGAGCCCGCGACCTCGGCCACAGAAAACCATCGCCATACAGATTGGGACGTCCAGGCCAACACAATGCAGGGAATTTAATCTCTTTTTCTGTTCTGTCTCACTTTTGCAATTTATGTTTCAACAAAATATAGGATATTTTTTTAAAAAAAAGTATACTGATATGTTTATTTGTTATCTTTATTTAGCAGTTTTGAATTGTTTTACAATGTCATCTCGCAGCCAAATACACAATAAACTGTCTTTTTCTTAACTGCCTGTCCATCGTTTTGCAAAGGTGGATCGAAAAGTAACGCACGATAATTTTTTTAAACAAAAAGCTTAATAGGTACAATTACAAACAAATGCACACATGAAGGGACATATTTTGTCTATTTTTCTATATAGTCTCCAAGTTTCTCAACACACTTCTCCCATCGTGATACCAGTTTCAAAATACCCTGTTCATAGATGTCCGTTCGGTTAGAGTATAGCCATCTGCGGACTGCTGTTTTCACTTCTGCATCTGACGCAAAGCGTTTACCGGCCAGGAATTTGTTCATGGGACCAAACAAATGAAATTCCGACAGTGCCAAGTGTGGACTGTATGGAGGATGCTGAAGACCCTCCCAGCCAAATTTGTTGATTTTCTCACGAATGGGAGGAATATGTTGAGAAACTTGGCGACTATATACAAAAATAGACAAGAGATGTCCCTTTATGTGTCCATTTCTTTGTAATTGCACCTATTACACCTTTTGTAAAAAAAAAAGTGTGTTAATTTTCGATCCACCCTCGTATCTATAACATCCAAATAATTTATTACTTTCTCTACCCGTTCAGTAGTAGAGGAACTGTTGTGTTCCACCCTGAAATTCGAAGTCAAGTTTTCAATTTAAACTGCAAACATATTTTTGAAGTTAGGCCTACCTGAATTCAAAACTGCTATTTTACGATCAGCAATCGAGAACGAAAAGTCTTATATATTTTTTTTCTTGGGTTAGATACTTTTGGGAAAGACTTGCGATGACTTTCAATTACGTTTACTATCATTTTAAATTAAGAAAATTTCATTTTCGCGCATTTTTCGAAAACAGTTCCAAGTGCTTTGTTAAAATTTTGAACATGAGATCGTTATAATAAGGGGTAAAACTTCCATTTGAAACATTTTTCGTAAAATTTATCTGGGGGGTACTTATATATCAACCATTTTTTTTACAAAATCGGACTTGAAGTCTTGCCTGGGAAACAGTAAACAGGCAATTTTGAAGCGAGACATTCGTAATGCTCATGCTTTAAGGTAGAGAAAGTTATGTGAAAGTGTCAAATCAGATTTTTTTACAGGACTTTTCGTAAGTAACGCGTAATACTCGCTTACTAACGCTAAAGGAATATTATCTATTTTATGGAACCCGAAGGTTCATTGCCACGCTTACCTGAGCCCGCCATTTAACCCTATTATGTGTTAACTCAATCCAATCAGCCCTCGCAAACCCTACTTCCCTTAAATCTATCCTAATATTGTCCTCCCACCTGCGTCTAGGTCTTCCAATTGGTCTTTTCTCTTCGAGTCTCCCCGTCACGCAACATGTCCAGCCCATTTCATCCTCCGTGATTTAATTACCCTTACTATATCCGGTGACGAGTACAGGTTAGGGAGCTCGTCGTTTTGCAATTTTCTCCAGGCCCCATTTTCATCTCTCTTGAGCCCAAATGTTTTCCTAAGCACCCTGTTTTCGAACAATCAGATTATGTTCTTCCCGAAGAGTAAGCGACCATGTCTTACATCCATATAATACAACCGGCAGGATAATTGTCTTATAATTATTTTTAGATTTCTGGACAGAAGACGAGAAGATAAGAGTTTCTGAACTGCATAAAAACAAGCATTTTCTGATTTGAGTCTACACTCTACTTAACTCCTGCCTTAATATTATTTGTGTCTGTAATTATTGCTCCTAGATACGTAACGCGTAATACCAATACTAATTAAATTAAGTCATTTTTTAAATCCGTGGGCAGGTTAAATTTAATATTTTAGGAGTGTGGGATGTATTACTGAAGAGTTGTTCACATCGTAACGATGTAGGCCTATACTCAGCGGTATTAACATGTTGCCTAATGTCTGGTGCCATTATAGCTTGATATCCGCCTACGTAGCAGAAACCTGAATTTTAACAAGGCAATCTGAATCTCGAGAAAGTTTCCTGCATCAAGAGGTTGACAAAATCGTTCAGTTCCACATGATTATACATAGTGGGCCAAAGAAAGAAATTAAAACACATCTTGTCATTTTTAAAATTATTAAATATGACTATTTGAATGAACTTTCTAGATTAGACCTATTGAGCAGTACTCCGAAGGTGTGAAGTCGTTCTCCTATTTCCTATCCCTTCGTGGCCTCCAAAGCGTAGCGATTTGTTCAGTTGCGCTTTTTATTTTTTATTTTTTACATTTTTCTCTTATTATGTAATTAAGGCCTTAAGGGGGCACATACAGCTTTCGGATAAATTCATAGGTGAGAAATATGTGATTCATTATTTTTCCCCCTCAGCAATGAATTGCTCTACAACTTCGCAATCTGACATAGTCTTTATTGACTTCTTCTACTGTCACATACTATTTTCAAAATTAATCAAACTGTTACAGTTAGGGGTAATTATCGTTTAAAAATGGCAGCCACATTTCATGCACTAAAAGCCTTGATAACTTCCACAAATAACAATATTTCTGAATGATTATTTTTGTGTGTATTTGTTAATATCATATGAACAACACTATCAACAATCAGTCATTTATCAGTAATAGTTTTTTTCAAATATATATATATAGGCTACATAAATGAAAAAGAAAATTTTTAATACCGGTAATTGATTTTTTTTTAAATACTTGTACTATAAATATTCCAAATATTGTAGATTATGTTGTTCATATGATGTTTGCAAATAGATAGAAAAAGAATCCCTCAAAAAAATTGTCATTTGTGGAAACTATCAGGGAAACGGCAGTTCAGTGCATGAAACGTGGCTGCCAGTGTGTACACATAACTGTAACAGTTTGATTAATATTGAAAATAGTATGCAATTGTAGAAGTAATTAATAAAGAGTATGTTAGATTGCAAAATTGTAGAGCAATTCATTGCTGAGGGAAAAAATAATTAAATTCACCTATTTCTCACCTATGAATTTCACCGAAACCTGTATGCCCCCGCCCCCCAAGGATTTATCTTCCATTAACCAGAGGTGGATACAGTCAAACTTACCAAATAATCTAATTAAGAATAAATAAGAGAGACACAATTATAGTAGGCCTATATAAACGTATATTATGTTAGTGAAAACTAGGAGTTCACGAAGGGAGGGGAAGCAGGGGAATGACTTCACACCTTCGGAGTACTGCTCGACAGGCCTGTTCTAGATAAACAAACTCTTCTTCATGTTTTCGTCACTTTTTATTCCCATTTTATAGGGCTCAGGCTAAACACAAACAAGTAAAACACTCAGTTATGAAAATTTTACTAATTTTATCTTAATTTAATATTTAATTTAATTTAGTATAATTAAATTAATTAATTAAATATATAAAAATTTTATATTCAACAACAAATTATTTGCCAACGTGTAGGGCTATACATGTCCACCACGTCGTTGTGTAGGTCTAGGTAGTCTTCCACTTCCCAATTTCCTCTTGATGTTCCCATTACTTATGTTAGGGCCCGGATTCTTAGGTTTTAAACTATTTTGTTCCTTGCTAGCTAAGTGTGATATTTTAACATAATTATACATTTCGTATTCATGGTAGACACATAGTCCATGAAACCTAAAAATGGCTAAAAAAAAAAGACGTTAGAAACTAAAAATGGCTAAAACTGGTTTTTTTTTTTTAATTAAAATACCGGTCAATAAAATACTTAAACTAATAATACGTAACTTAATTATTATTGTTCTACCAAAACTTACTTTTTTTTAAATCTGCCTACATTCTTCATCCTCATCGTTTCCAGTCTATTTTGTTAGATAAAGCATTGCATTTTGTCATTTTTTCCTCCATTGTGCCGGTACAGGAAATCGTTAGTGAACTGAAATCGCCGGTTTCTTAAGGGAAAAATGAAGGTATTCTTAAGACACTTACACTTACAGTATTCACAGTGTTTACTCCAACAAGAGCCGAAAGTGAAGTATTCTAAAAGTTGATTGATTAAATGAAAAAGTTCTTGTCGAGTTAAGGCCTATGGGGAGTTGGAAATTACAGGGATAATTCTAAAACTAAGCAAAAAAAAAAAAGTATTCCTAGAGTTTTGTGGTTCAGAGCCATGGAAATTTAAGTACAGCTAAAATTAACTACTTTTTTCAATGTGTTTATGCACTTATTAAAGCGAAAAAAAACTTGGCTGAAGATGGTAAAAACTAAAGATTGTTTTAATATGTTTAAAAAAACTAAAACAGGGTTTATAAAAACATACTTGATGGAGACCCCTTCTTCCAAGTAACCATTTTTACAATAGAACGGGCCGCTAAAGAATTACATTCAAACAAATTATGTACAAGACTGTATGTTGTGTGTGTGTGTGAATAGCGTAACTCGAAAACAAAAAAGATCGTATGAAAACGTTTGGGTTAATATCTTCTGGGGATGTGACGCGAAGCACTTCGACTACTTTCTCTTACTTCTACCACTTAAGAAGAAATTTCAATTTTCTGCGATACTCTCGAAAACTGCTTTCATAATTTTATTTAAATTTTGTGCACAAAGTGCACATACAAAAATCTAAAATCTTTATTTGAAACTTATTTTCCTATAAATTGTCGGAAGGGTAATTATAAGATACTCATCTCATTCACTAACTCAGGCTTTAAATCTTGCCTCGGGAACAATACGTCTTTGAATGAAGTTTATACATGTGAAGTTGCACTCCTGCTTTTTGTCGGAAATAGTCATAACTTTTTTTCACATCAAACTTTTTACGGCATTTTTATAATTAGGGAATAAAGAGCGCATTGAGAATTCTAAAGTTAAACCAAACTCATTACCGAAAGAAGTTTTGCTTTGTATTTCCGGTTTTGTCGAGTACACCTAGGGTACACTAGGATAAATCAATTTTTCATATTTAAAATGTAATTAATTTTTTTAAACTGTTCATTTTATTCAAAGATTTAAAGATACTCAGAGTCATCATATTAATGTATTTATACTTTGGATTTGTTAAATAAAACTAGTTCTTGTTTCGATACACTTAGAATCCAAAAAGACGGATGCAATAAGATCCTTGCAAAAGCAAAATGCGTAGGAAAATGTGGCCTCAGAGTTCAGTTTTGGCAAAATAAATCGGCTTACATTTCCACTGCTACTGGCGTATAAATGTTTCGTCTAATTGAATAAAAGCAGAGATGTAAGATTAATAGAGTAATGTTTTATGTAAAACGTGAGGAATTTTATTCATCTGTTACAGTGTGTTTGTCATTCATGGTACCAGCTATTCCGCTGAAATTTTAAACGTAAGAGCCCACTGAAGTTTTTACCTGATGGCTGCCTTATTCCAATAAATCTCAGCTCTGAAAGGGTTAATTAGTTACATAAAAATCAGAACGAAGAAGGCATTTGCTCTAGATAAAGGTAAAAGTAATCAGGTACCTGTAAAACTGGAATGAAATGATAATAACAACGTAAGCAATTATTTATATAGGTTATGCTGTAGATATGTTACACTGCATTATAAAGAGCCCATATCCGCACAACAGAATGGTAGGCCTAGCTAGAAATGTATGAAGCTAGGCTTTTGTGTATGTTCTTGATATTTATCGTAACCACACAGGTAGGCCTAATATTAGATTATGTTTATAATGAGCTGATCTTGTGTCTCAAATAAGAAAAACACTCCTTGAACTGAAATCAACGAGTGTGATCGGAGAAATTTCTCCAGTCAAAATTGATCCTACTTCAATGGGAATTGATCTCAGATTAGCGTTTATACAACAAAAATTTCCGAGTTCAGCGTGAACTGAGATCAGTTTAGCCTCTGATCGGAGATCAAACTCTTTATACCAGCGTTTCTCAACCTATGGTCCGCGAACCACTGGTGGTGCAGATGGTCCGTAAACATAATTAAACAAATACCATAAAGCAAGTGGAAAGTAAAGAAGTAAAAGATTTTTCACATAAAATGGACACTTAACTAGATGTCAAAGTTTTTAAAATCTTCGAAAATACAAGTTCTATTGCAAGTTTTCTTACTTCTGCAGTTACGAACCACAAACTACTGATGCACTGATGTCTATGGTTCCCTCTTTCATTCAATGTAAAATAAATAAATTTCAGTGAAAAGTGAATTTCCAGAATTATCTGAATAAGCATTGAAGATCGTCATGGAGTTTTCAACAACCTATGTTTGTGAGAAGGGACTTTCATTGCTCGTTCAACTAAAAACAAAATACAGAAACCGACTTAATGTATCTGCTGATCTTCGACTAAATTTGAGCCAGATATCCAGGTACTGTGCAAGAGGCGACAAGCTCATTAAAAGAGAGTAAGAACATAATTCCTAATTATATTATCAAATTGGTAATAAATATTAAAGTCTGTTCAATATATAATTTTACTGTCAATAGTTTACTTTCAATTCAAACTGTGTTTCCGTTGAATTAAAAAAAGTATTTATATTTATTTCGTTATAATGACCTATAATTAATACCCCAAATATTAAGAAAATAGGCCTACATATAGCGTACTTTTAAAAATGGGATGTAAAATTAGGGGTCCGTAAATTTTGTAGACATTTTACAGGTCCTCGGTTTCAAAAACGTTGAGAAACGCTGGTTTATACAATTGGTTCTTAAAGTAACATTAAGGATGCTACTGTCTCCCATAATTCACGGATTATGTTCACATACCTCTGGATAGCCAGTCACGTGTACCCTCCTTCCTAGTACTGTATAATATGGTAACTCACCTGCAAAGAAAGAAAATTAAATTTAGTCTTCAATCAGAATTGTAGGCCAGCAGTATTTATTAAGTTTATTTGTTAAATTAAGTCACATTAGTCGTTTATATTCTATAAATAACAAATCAAAAATTCAATAGCAGAACAAGAATAACAACAAAGTAAATGCTTCGTTTTGATAACTACAAAAGACATCCACTAAAATGTCATACAGACAGCATCAAAATTATCTGCAATTATCCTGTAAACAGAAGAGAGAAAATGTGATACAAAAGTTTGTATCTACGACACTATTAATGCTACAGCAGTCGCAGTCATCGTCCTTTAATTGCCCACGAAGGAGAATATGCCAGGTTTATTATCAGCTTGTTATTATGTCTGGCTTATATAAGGAAAAGATAATCAATAAGCGTAAAATAAAATAGACGTAATACCAGCTGCTCAACAATGTTTTATTTTATAATTCTCCTAGGCCTTTCGGCGTATTTCCGCCATCTTCAGGGCATCCTTTTGGCTGGTTTGGATGTCTCAATAATTAAACCCAAAAATGCATCTTGTCACATTTATAAAATAAAATAAAATTTCCAGAAGCTCTACAAAAACACTATCACTGGCCTCTTCGTTGTGTAACGGAAGGCGATTTAGTGATAGTGTTTTTATAGAGCTTTTAGAAATTTTATTTTATTTTATTTTATAAATGTGACAAGTTGCAGTTTTGGTTTGAATTATTGATACATCCAAATCAGTCAAAAAAAAACTGAAAATGGCAGAAATACGCCGAAAGGCCTAGGCCTATTGAGCAGCTGGTATTACTTCTATTTGATTTTATTGATTTTCTTCCTGCCAGGAATGTAATCCTGTACATATATTTTAACATGGACGATTCTACTACAACATCCACTTACAACATTTTTTTTTGTGAACATATCAAAAGAAAAACACTTCATCCAGGGCTGAAGACGAAGGAAAGGTTCCCATGACACTAGAGGCATTCCCCCTTTGTATGGCAATGCTGATACGTTGCCTCAAATATTCGCCTGCCCTAGGATCCCCTGTTGTAACAGCAAGTCTCCTGCCTATCTCCGAAGTTAACTTCTTGGCTTCTGCACACCATGTACCAAGTGTCTCGACAGCGAAAACAACAAAATGGCACTGGTCAACTATGTGACAGTACTTTTTCAATTTCAGAGATACAGCAGAAATCGCAGCAGAGCCTGGATTTTTGCAGGTGCCCGGTAAATGTGATGAAGCTAAAGTATCGACACAGGTAGCATCCCATAAAAGTGATTTACCCCTGACCCAAGGGATCAAGGTCAATCCGTCGGGTCTCTTACCATCGGATCGACTAATGCCAACTGGTTCCAAGATAGTCGGGACACCAGCAGAGACTAAGGCTCTTTTAATTAGATCATTGATCATGGAATGCCTGGAAAATCTTCCTGTGTTCTTCGGACAGCTTAACCCATGATGGCCGTAAGGGTCAACTCGGGCACCGCACTGGCATAGGTGTGGATGACATAATTTACTACCAAGCCGCAAGCCTACAGCGATCCTGAAAGTCACATCATCCATTAGAGTACCTAAGTTAGATGAAGGTAAAGCTCTCAGCCAGGAGCCAGCTTCGTTTTCACAAATGGCAAGAAAACGTGCTTGGTCAAGATCCGAAGGAGAAGAAGTAACGAGAAGTCCGTGTATACGCATGGTGTTTATATGATCCCACTCTTTCTGTACCTCAGGATGGGCTGGAAAATCCTGTTCAGGGTTTAAAAGTCCCCAACTTGCAAGAGCCTCCGACAAATGGCAGATCTCAACTTCATCTCAACGTATTATTTTATTGATCGAGCTCAACGGTATCTAACATGTATTTTAATACCTAATGAGAGTAAGTTTTGTTTTGAAAAATAACGTGAACGTTAAATAATACTGAAGTGTTATAAATACAGTGAAACCTCAATACATAATCCGTTTCCCGATTAACCGTTTTTTCATTTAATCGTCAGGCCAGCCAATATGCAAGATACACTGCAGTGATCGCCGCTTAATGTAATCGTGGATAATGTTATCAGTCGGGTACTGTTATCACTTTTATGAAGTCCCGTACGGACTAACACATTGAAAAAATGCTGTTTATTGCGATCAAAGATTCGGTTATGTTATTACATTTTCATTTTTTTTTTTGCGGCTTTATTTCCAAGTACGCTATTGTACGTCATTGTGGTTGCTATAGTGTAAAGTGAAGACTTGTACAGACAGGCGTTAGATGTTTTGTTACGCGGTGTTCACCACTGACAAGTAGATTTCCAGAAACACTCGTAACTCGAACTGAGTATGGAGTATTGGTTAATGGATTCCTAAAGGAAAATATAAACAATTAAAAACTTTACTATTGGTTGAAAAAAATAGTTGCTGCAGTCTAAGACGGTATTACAAGTTATTTAATGATTCACAGTAACGTATTATTTTATGAATAAATAGCTTTTATTTCTGTTTTTGTAGTGCATTATCTTATATATGAATAAATAACCGTCAATTCATTATTTCGGCTACTGTTATCAATCGGTAAATACTGTATTATCAGATCAGCTGCATTCCGAAGTGATCACAATAAGCGGCGTGCACTGTATCATTTTTCAGCAGTTTTATTCGAAAGTGGCGTTAGTTTAGATATGCTATACAGCAATAGATTTGACAGCAATAATAATTATGCAGTACATACGTACATAAATACATGTGTTTTAGAAATGTACTGTACACTGCATTGTAGGAGATTAAAAAAACACATTCTTCATAAACATTTTGAAATACAAAAAAAAAAGTTAAAAATTGTCATTTTCTTGCTTAATCATCTTTTAGAGTATCAGCCCAGGCTCCGTTCTCATGTCTCACGATTAATCGAGTTACCCTAAAGCTACAGTTGAATCAAAGGCATCGAAGTGGAAATCTAGGCCTAATGCCTTCGCCTATTTTGTCCTACAACACTCGTTCATTTGGCACTACGAAATTGATACATCACCCATCTCCTCAATTATTAACCTCACGTTTTGCACAAATTAGTTTTTGAACATCGGTTGAAGGATTGCGTCATTACGAGGATGTCCATGATTAAGACACAGTGGAAACCGCCGAGAGCTGAAGTGGGACATGCAGAGTTGCGGTGAACCCCTCTTATGTGCAATGTATTTGCGGTGACAAATTAAATGTCAGCGATGCAGAAAATAGCTTTGATTCATCATCGCAAGAACCAGCATGTGCTAGTGTTTCCAGGACTGCCTGACTACACAACAAACTGTTTGAATTGAACAGCTGACAAGCAAAGCCAATTTTTAAGAAAATCTTGTGTGAAATTCATATAAATTCCTCTACGTAAATAAAAGTTAGCCTCTTAGTACGGTCAAACCTCCGTACAACAATATGTGGGCCCTAGCTGATTGTATTGTTATATGAGGGTTAATGTTATATTGAGGATCTGTAATGGGGCATATATTAGGAAGACTGCATGAAGGATACTTTGTTAAAGAGAGGATTAATGAATGAAGAAGCTAAAACGATTACCACAAATCTAAATCATTTAAAAGAGCTAATTATGTTTTCAAACTTACTTATTTGCTATGAGCAGAAGTCGGAGCTCCTGAACATTTATTAGCAAGATTGGGGATCAGGCCTAGATATTTAAGAAATTTCAACCATATAGTCGATGGGAAAAGGGAAGAGGGAAGAAATAGAAAGAGCAAGTTTGTCGTTTGGTACAGTGTTGAAACTGAACTCTACTGTGTGCTTTACACTTGCACTCTACCTTATTCTAGACTTAGTAGTAAAACTTTTCCTTGTAAAACTTGTGACAAAAAAAAAAGAATAGTTATTAGGCCTGCATAAAACAAATGGTTATCAGGAAGGCAGAAGTCTGTTTCTTACTTACCATTCGGAGGGCTAAGCTACAGATTTGCAATAACAATTGCACTTCAAAATATTGTTATAAAAGAGTCTTTATAAAATAGGATCATCGTTGTACAGAGTGACGTTTAACACTATTAAGGTAGGAAGTTTGCCAAGACCAAAGAAAAATATCGCTAAATGCGGGTTTATCCTTATATCGATCTTCGTTATACAGAGGTTCCACTGTATAATATAATTATGTATGACATTCTCTTCATGTAAATTGATTGTAAAAATGTAGAGAATGTCGTTAACACATCGTATCGCATCCCCGAAGGATACATAATCCAAATAAAATCTGATTAATGTACTCTCGTAACTTTCTTCACTTTAAGCATGACCAATAAATTTTCTCACTTCACATTCTGATATTAAACAAGAGGCCATATTGCAAAGAGTATGTATTCAGAGTGGGTGGCTTATAACTACCCTTCAGATAACTTTTTTCGAAAAATTGTTTCAAATAAAAGTTTTACCTTTAAGAATAAGCAACCCATGTGCAAAATTTAAACAAAATCGTAAGAACTGTTTTCGAGAAAATCGGAAAAAACGAAAATTTCTTCATGTAAAGTCCCCTTAGAAATAAAAGAAACTTGTCGCCAATATTCGTGTCACGTCTTCAGAAGGTACCTGACCCAAATATAAAATTTTGTTTTCATACGATTTTTCGTTCTGGAGATAGGAAGATCACAGACATTTACACAGACACACAGATGTTTCAGGGCACCTCAAAACGTGTATTTATGTTAAAAACTAGACCGGATTTGGGGGTCGAAAACAATACTTCCTCTACCTTTAGTAACTATGGTACGGGCAGAGGAAGTAAAAATGAGAAATGTATTTACAGTTAGATTTTGGAAGTAAAAAATCTAGAGGTAAAAGGATTTTGAGATGGCTAATATATTATTCAAGTCAATATTTTTAAGGTTTTTAAATAGTTTATTGGTGCAAACAAATTCTATGATGGCATCTGAAGGGTTTATAGTTAAGTATTTAGCGGAATTCTGAAAAACTTTGTAAGTGAATTGAGAAATTGCAAGGTGAATACAGAATGTCCTAGAGTTCAACCGAAAAAAATTGTAAGGAGACCATGGAATGATATGACAAGGCCTGTATTTGATTTGTACAAAGTTTATATAATTTTATTTGTTCTAGGTGTTTAAGAACTACAATATATATATCTTAGTGTGGTACTAATTAATTGGAACGTAGAAAAATGTTAGGAGTCTTCTCCGTAAGTTTCCACCTTTTTTATTTCCATCTGCTAATATGTATATTATTGCATAACATTCGTTTACCTTGAATACTGGAATAATGAATAACCAAGATGTCATTGCAACCACATCTTCAGACAATTCAACCGATTGTGTAACATGTAGTATTTAGCAAAGAAACTTTACAAAGCGTGTTTAAATATACACATTGCTAGAAGTCACGATTCACCATCTCAGGAATTGTCTATTACTATACTCCCATCAGACTGATTGTGCTAGTGGCAATACAGAAATACAATTTTTGAGGGAAACCTGAATCCGAATATAGGCTGCTATTTTCGGAAATAATATGTCTGTGTATGTGTATGTGTGGATGTCTGTGAACATCTAGCTCCAGAACGGAAAATCGTATGAAAACATAATTTTGTATTTGGGTCAGGTACCTTCTGATGATGGCGAAAACTTTATCTTACTTTTAAGGAGACATTAATGAAGAAAATTTCGTTTTTCACGATTTTCTCGAAAAGGGTTCTAACGGGTTTCTTTAAATTTTGCACATGGGTTGCTTTATTTGAAATATTTTTTCGAAAAAAAAATCTCTGAAGGGTAGTTATAAGACACCCACTCTGAATACGTGCTCTTTGCAATACGGCCAATTGTAACGGAAAATGTACGAAAACAAAATTTTGTATTTGGGTTAGGTACCTTTTGGGGACGAAGATTGGTGATGAGTCTAGACTTCGGATTTTAGGTAAAAACCTATTTTAATCCTTAAGTGATATATGAACGAAAACTTGTATATGCATGTTTCATAAGTGAGTATGCCTAAAACTGATACTTTTATAGGACCTAAAACAACCTATTTTTACGTTAGAGCCTAATATTGCCTTTTTGCTTGTTTTTCCTATAAAGTTCAAAATAAGTTATTTTTGTTATAAATGCTAGCATTTATTTTCAGTTCGTACTAAATTTTTAGCTCGGAATGTGCAGTACATGACACATTTGTGACGTGGTTAAATAGTACGGAACGTTTCGTCTTCAGGAGAAAAATTCCTTGGAATTCCCAAGAAAATGTAGGCCTAGTGTTTTTCTCCCGACTCCCACATCCTGTTAAAAAAAAAGGTAGTTCTCTGAATCACTGAGGGATACAAGGGGTTGAATATGCTACAGGCCCTAGTAATAGGTCTATATAATTTTGTGTACCATAGGCCTATATCTGTGTTTTATCATGATTATTGGTTAATGGTGACTGCAATAAATATAATATTCTGCTTTGCAATTGAGATATTTCAGAAAATTGGCAACTTAAAGGTTTTATAAGAGAATATTTTACGGTTTTTAGAACCTATTTTCCAATTTTTAGAGCCTATTTTAGGTACCTAAAACAGCCTTTTTAGCGACCTAAAAGTCCGAAGTCTAGTGATGACTTTCTCTTATTTTAAAGGGGACTTTACATGAAGAAAATTTCATTTCTCGCGATTTTCTCGAAAACGGAACTTTTAGTTGGGCAGAGAAGGTTAGGTGAATTTCACATCAGATTTATTTATTTATTTTTGCGATAGGCTTTGCATTATATAAATTACATTGTTTCAGAAGTTTATTAAACATGATTTAAAACACCAGAATAAAATTCCTATCCGGTTTTATTAGACTGCAGTTAAATGCCCTAAATTATTTAAACTCTGGTGGGTATCCCATAAAAAGGAATTTTAAGAAGCCATTGTGAACCGCTGCTATAGACCTATATTAAACTATATATTAAGGATACTTTTCTATCGGTACGAGGTTTACCAGATTATAATGCTGAAAAGAAGTTTGTGCTGTAGAAATATGATTTGAGTAAATTTGCATGTGGACAAGCGTATGATCCAATTAGGTACACAGCCTTACACGTGGCGGGACTTATTCGGTAACCACCGCACCCGGCCCAACCCTATACAATTACCCACCGGCTATATTAGGGCAACCTGACTCACTCGCGATACACAACACCCTCAAAACAAATTCGTACGCATCTACTCCTTATAAGAATAACCCAACCGATAATTATTAAGGTCGAACTTATATTCAAGAGTCTTTATAACTGTTTTGCATGTATCCTTGGGAACTCCCGCTGTCCCTAAAAGTGCGTAACACTTGTTCAGTCCGACGAACTACATTAGGTTCCTCCAGAACTGCAGCAATCAAACTTGTTTATGCACTTTCATACTTCGACAATATTTTGACTTTATTTGACAATACAATCAAACTATTGAAATAGCTTATTCAGATAATGTTGACATTTTGTGTGATTCATTAAATACTGACTTAAAAGGCCCGGCGCCGCCCGGGTTTTTATTTTGTAATTTGAAATTAACTTAATGAAGAACTTTCGATTTTCAAACTCTAGGGCCTTGTATAATATGTACGTAGAACTTGAAATGGCGAAGAACGACTTATCACACTCAAACTATTCCCTAAGAAAACGCTAGATATAGCTTTTTATGGCTCATAGAGGATGTCGAATGTTGTATTCCGTTTCTTCTACACACCATGCCTGGGAGGGGTTGAAATAAGAAGAAACATAAGAACAATACATAAGATTGTATTGTCTTTATGGAAAATTTTATTTCTCACTCTCATGTTACCATACAACCGTTTCGGAACAGGAATTTTAAAAGAATCAATATAACTTTCATTCTTTCCTCCTCCAAAACCTGGGACATAATATACTGCGGGCATAGGACTGAAAATGTTCCATCCTATTTTGTCTTCTTTTAGATGTTTAGGGCCTATGATAAACTTCCCTCTACAAAGCCTACACCTATGAGTGACATATCAGTGGATAGGATTTTTTACAGACTTCTGATATAGCATACTCACTGGCACACACTTAAGCTGTCCCTGCAATACGACCGCTTATTCTACATCAAAATGTGAAGTGAGAAAATGATATTTTCCATGTCGAGGGTAGAGAAAATTATGTGAATGCTTCACATTGTGTTTCATTTTCGTGGATTTCATTCTTCAAGAATTATTTTCACAAATGTATTACATCGATAGCATCAGAATCTATTAAAACCCAGTATTATATAGTTCCCAAAGCCCTATGTGAACACTAAAACAATAGCCTACACTGTTGTCATGATAAATGAATTGCATATCTTTTTTTAGTATATTTTCAGAAATTATATAAATTTTCAAGAGAAGGAGTGGTTTGCTTGAATTGTAATGTTGACCGCGTTACTTCCAGGGCTTAAGTGAGTATGTGTGGAAAATTTCGTGCAAATTGGTCAAGAAATGTAGAATTATTTATTAGGTAACATGTGAAAGCAGAACTCTCGAACTGTGCCTCATTTCACATTACCGACTTTTTCCATGGATTTTCCAAAATTTTTCTTTCATACAAACCTTGTCCTGTCAATTACGAAAAAAAAAACAGACAAAAAAACAAAACAAACAAAAAAAAATCAGCCAAATCGGTCGAGCCGTTCTGAAGAGGTGCGGCAACATACATGTGGCTGTTTATATAGATTTGGTCAAAACTAGGGCCCGTATTCTTAGGCTTTAAACTATTTTGTTCTTTGCTAGCTAACTGTGATATTTTAACATAATTATCCATTTCATAGTCATGTCAGTCACATAGACCAATCTTATAAAACCTAAAAAGACGTTACAAACTAAAAATGGCTAATAATGCTTTTCAATAACAATAATTCACAATTATTATAATAATTTATCTAATTATTATTGTTCTATTAAAAATATATATTTTTTTAAATCTGCTTACATTATGCATCTTGCTTACTGTTGCCAGTATATTATTTTGTAAGAAAAAATATAGCATTGCGTTTTGTAATTTTGTCCTTTTGTACCCCATTGCCCCGGTACACTAGCAGTTTATTCACAGTGTTTGCTCCAGCAAGACGCCGAAAGTGAAGTACTCTAGAAGTTGATCGATTAGGCTAATTATTGAGAAACGTTCTCGCGTTTGTGGTGAGTTGGAAATGACAGGGGCAATAATTGTAAAACTAAGAAAACGCATTCCTTTAATTTAGTGGTTCAGAGCCATAGACATTTAAGTAAAAAATAAAATGAATCAATACATTTTTTCAATGTGTTTATTATATGTATTAAAGTGAAAGTAAAAAAATCGCCTGAAAATTAAAAAAAATAAAATAAAATAAAACTATTTTAATATGTTAAAAAACTAAAACAGAGTTTATAAAAATCTAAAAAATCCGTCATAATGGATTTTTGAAGGTAATATTGTCTTGCCTATTTCTGTCTTTTTTTTAGGTCAGAAACATTCGGGGCCTAAACATTATTTATGAGAAGTAAAACATTTTTTAAATTCAGTTTTGTTTGCACTCGTGTGAAGATCGAAGTCATAATCTGAGTCAGTTTCTGTATCACTTCTGTTAATTTCAACTGATATTCATTTTTTTATGAATATGATATAATACAGGTTGAAATAGTGGCCATTAGTCATGGTGAAAAATATTCAATTTGGCATTTGTCTTTACGACTGGGAAACCAAAAGATACCTAATCAAATTGCCTGACCGCGGGGTTTGAACCCGGGACTTCTCGAATACGAGCCCAAGGCATTACTATCTCGACCATCTCTCTACGATTATTCAACTCATACGCCGCGTGTTTGATATTGACCAATAACGTTTAGCAATTCCTCGGATATAGAACAATCACGATCGTTTATCTTATAAAATGCTTGCTATTAATACGAGGATGTGGATTTTATCCGATAAAATGGTCAGCTCGTTACTGGACACGTAAGCATCAATGTGCCGTGATTAATACGTCACATGTTGCCATTAAGCAGAACGAAAACAGATTATTTTATACAACAAAACTTGTTTGGAAATTGAAATAATAGAAATTAAGGACACAATTTCGATTCGGTGCAAGCCAGTTCGTGTGCGTTTATTCTGTTCTGCTGTTAGCTTACCTTAATGAAGTTAATATATGTCTTATATGAACCATTGGTAGCACCGATTTACACCATGGTAGCTCGAATCGATTCATGGATGGTTGATTCACAGTATGCCGTAATCTCACAACTGTTAGTTTTGTTTTTATACTACAAAGCACGAAAGTAATTATTATTTATGCAATCCGTTAAATTTTATTCATGGAATAGACGAGTTGCATCAGATAAACTCGTCAACTGTCGTGGGATTACCTATGATAAAACTGTTTTATACTCTTAACTGTATCCGTAAGATATATGAGTCTATTTGAACCTGATTCGTTTGATTATGACGGATATTAAAAACCGAAATTATATAGACCTATATGTACCCTCAACGTATTCATTTTTTGCTTCACATTCTGACAAAGAATAAGAGACAACATTCCAGGAAATGTTTATTCAGCTGTTTCGGTCTTACGCAGCATAGGAATTTGTACTGGCAGTCAGTGTACGAGAGTTAAACAAAATCGTTGGAACTATTTTCAAGAAAATCGCGTAAATATGAAATGCTTTCCACGTCAAGTAGCAGTAAAGTATGAGAAATTAATCGCCAAGGCTTCGGATCATATCACCGGAACATACTTAATCTGAGTATAGAATTAAGCTTTTCTAAGACTTTTCGAGTCTGACCTATTTTGCATAGTTCACAGACAAGAAACGCGTAGGAAAATAGGACCAGGGAAACTGAAAACTTGTATTAATGCTGAAAACTCGAAATCTAATGTGTACATCTGAAGCAGGTGGAATACAATAAAATCAGACAAACTGATGTAACGAAGTGCAAGAATACTTTTGTTCAATCAGTGATAATTACAATTATGGTATGCAGAAAATAAGTTTATTTTTTTAACGATTTCCGAGCTAAGCAGGGCTTACGAAAGAACAAAGGTCTAAAGTTTGATAAGCATATTATGTGAAGGAATATGTGGGTAGTGTTATTTGTCAAAGTTAATTGTATTGCAACTTTCAAAGCGGTATATGAACACTGTAAAACAATGTGTTGTCATGAGAACTGACCTGCATTTGATAAATTCAGTCTACTATCTTACCATAAAGTAAACTAAAATTGGGCATTATTCTGGTACTGGTCAACCGATTTGGTCCCAAATTAAAAGGCTTCTTCCCATGGATGTTGTAAATGCGTATACCAAGTTTCATGAAAATCCGATGAAGCGTATTTGAGTTATCGCGCGTACAGACACACGGACAGACGGACAGACATTTCCCGTACACCACACAATTACTACGTTTTCATGCAGAATTCAGATCGATCTGAACACGATCCCTTTCCAATACGATCCCGTTTTCATGTAAAACTTTCGATCCGATATTGAAAACAACGTTTCCGAGAGAACCCACAGAATGCGCTAGTCTCACATTCCACGACCAATGAAACTCTTCTCGCCACACACGAGAATATCGCGAGGACATTTAGGACCAATGAAATGTCTGATTAGCGTATTGAGATCGAACTGAATACGGGTAGTGTTTTCATGGCGTTTCCAAACGATCTAAGTCCGATCCGATCCTACTTTTTAGGGGGATTGACCTTGAGACTCAGATAGATCTGAGTTCCCGTTTTCATGACAATTTCAATCCGGTAAGAGGATTCAGATCGATCTGAATTCTGCATAAAAACGTACTAAATCTCAGAAAGTACCATTTTGGCACTTATTATAATAAATTTTAAAACATCTGACTGCATTGTAGCCAAGATCCTCTCTACTAAATATCAAGAATGGAATAAACCTACTGAGGCCATGTTTCTACATTCATATGTCCATCTAGGACTTAATTTTTTTAATTTAATTTATTTCCGTTACATGGCGTTTTCCAAAAACACCGATTTTAAGAAATTTAGACGTCGAAAATTAGTTATAAGGTTTAAGCTATTGCACAACAAAATAAACAGTAGGATGTGCGCAAACTTACGTGCACATGTTAAATAGCACTGGTGATGCCTAACACAGATTGGAATATCAGCAAGTTTCATAATTTAATACTTAAAAGTAGGAAACTGCAGTCTTATACTCAGACTCACTTCGCTCGTTGGGGGCACGCCCCCAAACCCCCGCTGAGGTTCTCGGAAAAGGTTTTTTAATAGATCTATGGGCGATAGAATGCGTTCATTTATTATTTCTAAACTCAGAGCCCCCTGTTTGATAATACCGTTGCCATGGAAACCCAGCCCTTTTTCGGGGGTTTTTAGGATAAAAATTTAAAAAAATTAACTTGTTGGAATTTTCCTATGGTTTACAGCCTAAAAGCTATATGTGTACCAAATTTCAATTTTCTAGCTCACCTGGAAGTGGGCAAACATTAATGTCAGTAAGTGAGTGAGTGAGTGAGTGAGTGAGTGAGTCAGTCAGTCAGTTAGCCAGCCATGTGGCTTTATATTATAGGGATAAGTGATATCTAAGTCTCTAAGGGCCATAGAAATAGTCCTGTTTCACCTGAGAAACTCACGTAAAATCAGACTTGAGACGCCGTGCAGAGAAATAAACGCATCTTGAGTACTGCCGGAAGCCTCTCGCTTCAGAACGTATCACGTGAGAGCTGATCAGCTGAGACCAGTATCACGCAGAGTAATAGTCGAATCTCAAGTCGAGATTCCCAGCGTGCATAGTAATAGTCGCTGAAACTAGACTTGAGAGCCGTTTGAAGTAGGGAAAATCTCGTTTCACGCAGGTGCAGTCGGGGGACGACTCAAGATCGCGTTCTATTGACAGCATATTTAGCTTATCACCCTTATTGTACACAATATACAATCCTAATCGACAGTGGGGGGCAGTCATTAGATGCATTGGTCGATAAGGATTCAGAAAATAATAAACACCAGAAACATACAACAAAGAAATCCTCTTAATTAAGGCAAATTCTGCGCTTCAGCCGTAGGCAGCGTCCTAACAGTAACCTTTGTGTCCAGGTAATACGTTCAAGCGCAGCGACTTGGTATGTAGAAAGTTTAGCTCTGTGGTAGCGTGCCGGCTTTATGTTCCAAAGGTCCTGAGTTCAAATACTCACCGGCAAGAATTTTTTTTTTCTTGGGTATCATTTTCGAAATCTGCATCCCTTAACAATTTAAAAAAAATTAAGAAAAACAGGTGTATATTATTTAAGTTATATGTGGGTTTACTCCTGTTTTGGCTAAATTTTTTAGTAAGATTACTTGGAATTATAGCTTCCTTGCTTAAAATACAATCCGTTTCACCAGCATGAACCTAATTCTATCAAACTCTGACACAAGTTTAATACGACTAGTGCACATATTTTACATCAATAAAATAAAATTGTTTGTATAGAGTCAGTGGGTCAGTTTTTTGTTTGTTTCTGTTTTATTTGCATTACATACTGAAAAAATAGGATAATTTAGAGAGTAAAGCCATTCTAAAAAAAGGAATGATTCAATGTGAAAAGCTAATGTTTAAGGAAAAAATAAGTTAGAACTGTTAAATAAATATGTTAGGCCTATGTTTTTAAAGTTAGAAATGGCTAAGTTAAACCGCTTATTTACCAACTACTGCAGATGTAAATATCAGCAACTGTCGAACTGTTTATTTTTATTATTAATGTTTGTCATTCTCGTTTGTTGAATACACAAAAATAATTAGCTAAAATATAAACAACGCCACCTTATAACCCCGTTAAAACAGAATAATTTAAATACAACCTAAGAAGTCTAAGCCTAAGAAATAGTAATTAGATTAGTTATTAAAATTAATTGTATCTTTTATTAGGTTTTATATGTAAAAAACACATTATTGTTAACAAAGTGTAATTTAAACCAAATTCACTTAAAAGACGAAAATAAATCTGCAGAGCTCGTGACACTTATTGTTTATATTATTTGGTTTAAATAAACAAATATTTTATAATTATATTACAGTTCACAACCATGTTTATTTATGTTTCTTGTAATATTATTATTATACTCAAGTGCCTTAATTAATTATATTATTATATTTAAGTATATTTCCGTTCCTAAATTCCTTAATATATCAGTCCCGACCATAGTATAGGCCTAAATATAATTGTCCAAATTCATAATAATTTAAAATTGGAATCACAATATATGGCGATATTTGCGAAAAATCTTAACATGTATTCCATTTAATCTCTTTTTATATCTTCCATTTTACTAGTTTCTATGTACAAAGATACAAAAGGAAAGACCTTATTGCCAACGAATGTTGTGAAATTGCAGACGACAGACCAACCAAACAAGCCTAGGGGGCGGCTATTGTAGCACCATCTGTTGGCGAAGGCTGTAACTTACCTCCACTGCCTTCTATTCTCAGCTTCTTAACACGCGTGCTCAAGGTTTATAGGAAAACAGCGCATCAGATCGTGCATCACCAGAGTGCGGGATCACGTATTACTTGAGTAAATTATCAGCTGAGAAGAGCTTGAAACGGGACTATTACTCTGTCCTCATCTCAAGATGAGAATGCATACTTGAGAGCTAGTCAGGTGATACGCTCTTGAGATGAGATCTGAGTACTGTCTATTACTGTGGCCCTGTATGCTGAAGTTGGAAAAATAAAAACCTGAAATTGTCATCAGAGGATCACCTTTTTCTGCAGATATCTAGTTAAGGCAATTACAATGACCCCAAGATGTATTGCTTGCCTTGTGTAGGAGTGCTAGGACATTCACAAAAACTAATGTAGGACATATACTGCCCACACTGACCGAGCAGCGAACGTGGGCCGTTAAGAACATTCCAGCTGATTGCTAATGTGACGTCAATACATGAACACAAGTGTTTACACCGACACCTCTCACACTCTGCATTTCCCAATCACTTGTCGCAATTAAATCCATAAAGCTATGTAACGTTTTGCACTTGTCACTCACTGGAATCGAACACATGGGTTTCTGTAATCTGTTATCCGACGGAAGTGCTCAAGGAAAACAAACATGTAATTCGTGTTAATTTGTGTTTGCAGCGAGAACGGAGGTCAGGATAAAAATATGACATGTCAATTAAACATCCGAACCCTAGTCATGAGTCTGGTTAATCGATTTAAAAATCCAGATAACAAATAATACCCAATTATTAACTATATGTCCAAATAACATTTAACTTATTATTTCCTCTGCAGTTTTAACCGTTATCCAGCAGGTTTGCATTCGAGTACCTCAAGGAACTGGTCTCGATAACATGTTTATTATAAATGCATTAAACTGTCTTCCGAATGAAATAAAACCAATATCAAAACTGCTCTTAGGAAATATCTATGTATGCATGCATTATTAATTAATTATAATATTTTAGGAGAAAAATTCCTTGAACCCAAGACCTTTGGCTATCCGTGCCAAGGCTCTTACCAACTGAGCTATGCCAGAATTCAATTCACAGCGCCAGATAGAATCTCTCTCCTATTTTCATCATTAGCAGGGCCCGGATTTCGATGACATTTCATCTTTTTTTAGCTAGAACATCATGGACATTGCCTACTAGTGCAGATATTCTGATCATGACTCCTAAATTATAAATATGTAATTATTAGGGTCATTTTCGATCATTTCCCCCATTTTTTAAATATTTAGGCCATTTTTAGAACTTAATGTCATTATTTGGTTATTTTTTGGTAATTTTATGGTCTTTTCCGCATTTCACATTTTTAGGTTTTTTTAAATATTAAGTCATTATTTTCTTATTTTATGTTGTTTCTCTCATTATATAGAGTTTTTGTGCATTTACTTACATTTAAATAAGCATAAATAAATCGATCTTGTTATAATTTTAATTTGGATATAGAAAGACGGTGTTTGCTGCTTGCATTTAACCGTATGCACCAATTAGCTAATTACAAGCCTATAATTGGGCCAACAACATAAATCTAGAATAGCCACAATCTGATTAATAAACTAGTATTTTCATACAATCTTTTTTTTTTTTTTTTAGTTTTGGGTTTTTATTATTATTATTATTATTATTATTATTTTTTTTTATTATTATTTTTTTTTTTTGCAGTCTTTTATAGCTCGTTTTAAAAGTATTTCTAGGTCATCAAAATCCGGGCCCTGATCATTAGTAACCTATTAATTTAATGACTCAATCGTTGACGGTGTTTTACAAGCAAATGTTTAGTTTTAGCTATTGTATTTAACATAGGCAGTTCTCATTGTAAGTTTGACTTGTTCTTTGTTGGCATGTACTTTGAATCTATGCAATGTAATAAATCTTATCTTATCCTCTAAAATGACGTTGCACACAGGCGCCAGGCAGAATTTTTTGGGAAGAGTATGAGTTTGTGTCTCGTCTATATGGTTTTTTTATGCATCCTTAGAAAGGAAGGGGTTTTCTGCTCTAAGTGTCATGCCCCTGAACTATTTCTCATATCCTCAAGTCACGAAAGAAGATTGGTTGGTGTACGGTTATTGAACGACGAGGATGTACTGCAACTTAGGCCTGTGACCGTCGCCGGTGTGCCGGAATTTTGTACCACAGGAGTTCTTTTACATGCAAGTAAATCTACTGACGTGGGTCTATCACATTTATGCACACATAAATGTCATCGACCTGGGCCGGGATCGAATCCGCAGCCTTGGGAGAAAGGAAGGGATTTGCTGCTCTGAGTGGCATGCCCCTGAACAATTTCTCAAATCACGAAAGAAGGGTTGGCGGTCAGCTCCAAAGGTGCTAAGGAATAAACTCTCGTTTGCAGTGGGTGTTTCTTTCCTGCAGATTTCTACTGTGTTATTTCACATATATCTGTTCTTCATGTCCTTCGTACCTCAACTTCGAAATTGCCTACAGCCATCCGAACTGTATAGACTGTTTTTGTATCAACGCCTGTTTCAAAATAAATAAAATAAAAAATAAAAAATAATAAGTAAATTTTAAAAAATATAAAAAAAACATACACACATATAGAGGAAATGATTGACTTAGCTTTCTACAAGTTTTAAATGCTTAAGCTCAGAATCAGGCATTCAGATCATGGACTTAAAAAATCGCAACTATTCTTATAGGTAATAGGTACTTACAATTATTCTAAGTTGGGACAGGCTGTATAAAATTCTGTATTTCAAAATGTCTGGGCGATATTAAAGCAATGTCTGGCAAAGAGCAGTGTTAACGATGACGATGACGATGATGCTGCTGCTGATGATGATGATAATAACAACAACAATAACAACAACAATGACAATGCACGAGCAGCCTTGCTCATTTGGGTGTATTTCTTAATATTATATTTTATTAGCCTATGTATAAAAAATTGTAATTTTTTTGTTTTATCTTTTTTCCATAGTAGACAAATTTTTAACCTGGATTTTTGTAATACGAAATTTTGTAAAATTAAAATTAATACATAAGTATAAATAAAATTTCCGGCAATTTGTCGCATGGGAATCACCGATCTCTGCCTATCACATTTTCATTGTACATAAAGACTGGATTATAGTTTCTCGTAAAAAAAAATAGTTTCTTACTCAAAAGACAATGTTGTACAGTATTATTGTGTTTATTTATTTAATCATTCTGTTTGTTTAATTAGGGTATTAAATACTACTCACATCACACTACACTATATGACAACAACAAAAAATACTTTCTTCTCTAAGATTCCTGAAGGGTGTCTTTATTTTCTATTCGTTTCTTTCTGAATCCTAAACAATGATAAGCACCTCGTACACTCATTATCATAAATTAATAGCAATCATTATAATCATTCTCTGCCTAGATAAAACATCTTGGATCCGTAATAATTTTCTGTCCATAAAATGGAACAAAATGAACAGTCGTATCAAATTATTGTATACTGTAAGTCATATTTGAATATTAGAACAAGCAGCTAAAAGCTGGTACCTTGACTTAACCTGTCAACTCTGTCTAAAATGCATTTTCCTAAAGAAGAATTCTCTATTTTCTGTTGATCTATTCTATTTCTATCTATTCCTATTTATAAGGCCTCATATTGGTTTGCTCCCATCTCTGTCATTGCCATCACCAAAGACAAGTCTTTATTTATTTATTTTTTTTTTTATTTCCAATCAATTCAGGAATCTTCAAATTTCTTTTAAATGCATACATTCTTACCAAATATTGCTAAATCCATGCATCCTTTCCAATTCATAATAAATCCATGCATCCTTGCAAATTTCTACCATTCATCTATGTTTCCTGCTCACTACTAAATTCACAAATATTTCTGAAGTAGGCCTACTGTAGTACCAAATTCACTATCATTCCCAATTGCTACAGAATTAATGCACCTTTCTAAGTTCTACCAAACTCATGCACCCTTATCTACGGAGTTTCTATCACAATCATATGCCTTAAGTTAAACACAATCACAAACAGATCTGAAACATGAAGTTACTCGATTTCAACGGATTTTTCAGAATTTGTAAATAAAAATACAACTTCTGTGAATAAATATTATCCACCATAAAGAAGTACTAATGTTCATATCAAGGAGTCCTACGAGTTCTAGCTGCAATTACCTCTCACAATTCAACGCAAATGGAGCAAGAAAATGAAAAAGAAAAATATCGATTCGTAATAATTCATGGTAAAACTTAAAACCCTAATATTAAATTAGCATCAGAATTGGATATATCCTCATAACAGATTGTATACCAAATCTTATCGTCTGCAGTGAGGCCGAGGAATATTTGGTATGGTACTGAGTACGTCCAAGTGGTCCCAGCGTCGGTATACAAAGTTGAAAACCCGGGTTGGATTTGATCCCGGGAAATGGAATACAATAAATATATATAAAGAGATCTTTATTTTTTTAAGTTCCCAATGAATTCCGAGTTCTCCAAATTTCTTTTAAATGCATACATTATTCCAAAATATTGCTAAATTCATGCATCCTTTCCAATTCTTACTAAATCCATGCATCCTTTCCAATTCTTACTAAATTCATGCATCCTTTCCAATTCTTACTAAATTCATGCATCCTTTCCAGTTCTTACTAAATCCATGCATCCTTTCCAATTCTTACTAAATTCATGCATCCTCTCCAATTCTTACTAAATTCATGCATCCTTTCCAATTCTCACTAAATTCATGCATCCTTTCCAATTCTCACTAAATTCATGCATCCTTTCCAATTCTTACTAAATTCATACATCCTTGCAAATTTCTACCATTCATATATGTTCCCCGCTCACTACTGCTTTTTAAGTATTGGACCGATATTTTCCAAATATTTGAAAATAAATGCTAATTATGCCCACAGAAAGTCTGGACCAGTTTCACGCACCGAGCCATTTTATGGCGGGATACTTGGTTTTCGCGAGACAGTTGGAGAAAGGCGGGAACGTGCCTTATTGACCTGTTTGATTATTTTTTGCCTAAAAAGGAGGATAATGGAAGAAGTTTGATCTGGAGACCTGCCGGCTACTGTGGTCAATCTGCCCCCGGCCAAGGCCGGATTCAGCTTCCTATCAGCTCGCACCATAAATGGAAAAGCTAGCCGGCGCGCGCTGCCCTTTTATGGCAGCCCTTGCAGCGGCCCTGCCCAAACCGGGAAGTTAGTTGTGAGTCACAAATGTGCGACTGTGCGAGCTGCGAGTCGAGGCGGGGAAGTGGCGCGCATTCAACAAGTGCTGCCTCGTCTTCAGTTCGCGAGTGGACACGACGGGCGCAGGATCGGCGGCGGTAAGTACGCACTCTAGTTCCTACTAACACGTGTTCATAACGTCATCTTGATTTATACGCGTGCGACAGTATTCAGATTTGAAAACTCCTTACATGGCCCATCTCGTTAACAATTCAAAAGAAGCACGTTTTTATTTTTGTTTTGGCAATAAAGTCGCTATGACAACTAAACAATAAATATTAACATGGCGCCCGAGCCCACCCAAAGCGGCCCTCCCCCTCCCCCTCCCCCTTGGGGGCCATCGTCACTAATAATTCTTATCAATTCGAAATTAGATTTCCCATCCGTCCCATGTTCTGGGTCATGACTGCGTATAGCTGAAATTTATTTTCACCAATTTGTGCAGACCGGTTTCTGTTTGTTCTGGTTCAATTAGTGACTGACCAGTGGTCAGTCTTTAAAAAAAGACACTGCGGAATTTGGTTTTAATTTGGTAAGCTCCTGGCTACTTTAACAACTGTCACTGCTTTCTGTAGCGATACAAGGCGTTACTTGAATAATTTCCTGGAGGTAAGTTTTGTAGAGATTTAGATATTGTGTAAATATTTATATGCAAACTTACATTTATTAGTCAATTTTAATGTCACCGAGCATGTTTCGTGTCAAGCGCTTCATGTCATAATTATATTTAATTGGTTTTAAGTTATATATTATTTTAATTCAAAAATGTAATTTGGCAAACTTTACTTTTTTTTAAGTACTGGATGATGATTACCTCGTTGGGCCTTATTTTCCAAATATTTTTAGATAAATGCAAATTATGCTCACTGAGATTTACGTAAAGTTTTAGGTGACGAAAATATATTTTTACAAAAACGTATTTACTGTTAGGAATTATTCAAAATCTGTACCGAAAAGGTACCATTCAATCGATAATCTTGCCGATTTAGAATTTTAGAATGAATAAAATTATGTGTAAACTCATGGAATTTACAATTAGTAAAACTGTTGGGATGGATGAATTAAAAATAAATAAAACGTAAGTGTCACCGTTATACATTACACATCCATCAGTTGCTGTGGGCTCATGTCACTGGTGTTTCAAATTAATTTTTGTCTCTTTTCTCAATTTTTTAATTCTTTAGCCTCTCAAACGCTCAGGAAAGATACCTTAATGCTTTATTGTATTTCAGATATTTTATTGTAACCGCGTTCCTCTTAAATCTAAGTGATGCTTCTAAACAATGGCTTCGAGGGCTTTATTTCTCTAATTTTCATATACCTTTGCTGCTTTCTCCAAGTCTTTTTGTCCTATTTGTCAGTTTTGGTTAACAGTGACTTCGCGTTTAGTCCGAGAGAGGTTGACAATAGTCTATGCAAAATAAATAAAACGGATAATTGATGCCATCACTTCAACAACCTTTATTTTAGCCCTAGGCCTTTCGATACTCTTGTATCATTTTCAGTGCATCTTGTCATGCAGACGTAAATGTATCAGTAATTATAAATTAATCATTAATATTAATAAATAATATATTAATAATATTAATAAATTATTAATAACATTTATGCAATACTGTCATGATAGAGGATACTAGAGAAATAAATACTTCAAAGAATAAATATTTTAGTAATATTTTCTTTATTATAAGCCTACCTAAGCATGTATGGATCTTACCCTGTGTCAATTTGAAGTACAGTATTTGAAATATGATCCACGCAAATAGAAATTACCTAATACAGAATATGAGGAATATATTTAACTAAAAATTAAATTAAGAAAATCATGCATTATTTACCTTACAAAATTTAGGGAAATATTTTCAACTCTCTAGGTTTTAGAGGGTATTATTTTCAAAGTTATATTACATTTTAATATTAAAATTATTACGAAACTTTAACAATGTAAACAAGATGAGAAGAGTAGACTGAATTTTAGCAAAACATACTGTTTCACAATGTACACAACTGCACAACTATGACAGAATTACCAGCAATAGCAAAACAGTCTTGCAATTCAAATTACGCACAGATTTTTACTTAGACGGTGGGCCCCCAAATCTGATCAGGTAAAAACAAATAAACAAACGTGCAATGGATGAGATGTGATGTATGTTTTGGTTTGCAGGCGAGACGCGGCTGTCGGAACGTCCTGTACGTTCAACAACCCCTGAGAGTCACGCAGGAGGCGGCAACAGAAACAGCTGAGCGACAAAATGGACGCACCAGGATGAGGAAGGCGGCCGAGGCGGCGGGGATCCCCCGGGAAACGACGCTTCCGCTACGACACGTGCCTTGGGTAAGTCACAGTCAATTAAAAACATTCAATCCGCGGGAATATGGGCAAAATGCAAACAGGTGTTGCGAGTGGGGGGAGGAGGACAAGTAATTGGTCCCTCTCCTGCCCACCCCCGCCGGCTACGGGGCCGACACAACAAGAAAAAAGCCCATAAAAGCAGCTCGCTCGCTCGCTAAGCAGATGAGGAAAGGAGGGAGGGGGGGGGGGTGATTCATACAACACGGTGGAGGGGGAACATACCTAATTATCTATGGCGAGGTGAAGTATTACATAATGCTGGCTGCTGCGGCTCCTATCAGAGAGATGTGCCGCGATTTCTGGTTAAATCAAAATAGATAGAGCCGTGATTCCAAATGTATCATCCATTACTGTAATTATCAGAACAGAAGCCGGTACAATAAGATGAATCCAGTGAAGCGAAGCTAATGGTTCCACTCACTCATCACAACTTAACGAAGGTGTACTTTATTTTTTAAAGAATAAATAAAACCATTTCTTCATCGCCTACTCTACTATTATGTCATACACCAACTTATTTAACATTCAAGTCACACATGCATAGGAAGACACGAATTTTTATAATCTTTTAAATACAGTACTGCATCTAACGGAGTCAACCGTACGGTTCTGGATTCGATTCCAGATCCGACCGCGTTTAATAATTTAACTTAACTCAGCAGATTCATTTTTTTTTTTCCTGCTTCGAGGCCGAGTACTGGATCTGTGTCTACAGTAGGATAGGCCATGAAACTATTGATTGTCAATTGTTTCTATTGTTGGTGCATTTAATGGACTAAATTTCAACTGATATTTTTTGAATGGATATGATACAGGATGAAATGGTGAGGATGATTCATGGTATGTAAATATCCAATTCGGCATTTGCCTTTATGACTGGAGAAATCATGAATAAAACCCCACCTCAAATTGGCCGGCCCCGGGATTTGAATGCGAGTCCAAGACGTTACCATCTCGGCCACCTAGCTCGGTTCATGAATCTTCATAAATCTTTCATAAATAATTAAAAAAAAAAAGATTAATAATAATTACAACGATTAATAATAATCAATATCAAAACGTTAAAAATCCGGCTTCCAGATGTATCTCTCGAGAGCGCCGCCCGGGGGGGGGGGGAATCCTCAGATGAGAGTACCCTGGCCGGAAAAACCCCTGCATAGTGAGTTTCGTCCAAATCGAACAATGTTTTCCCACTTTCCACCAGTTTTACACTTCCAACTCACGAACAAACGCGGAAATGAAGAATCAACCTTCATTTTTAGACTTTACTGGTAGATGGTAGGACTGGGAGTTTGCAATTAGATGCAATTAATTTCAACCTAGTCGCAACTATATCTAGTAGTCCTCAATTACACCCACAAGGTTGAGTAGGGTACTTGTTCCACATTTTTCCACCTCAGAAAAATCCTCCACGTTAATGAACGAAAGTTTTTGGCTGAATTTGTAAATTGAGGGAAGGGGGGGATAACGATTAAAAATTTAATCTCAGGTTAATAATGGTTTATTTCAAATTAGGAAAAAAATCTACCATTTTTTTTCTGTTATTTGACACAGAAGCCGGAGCTACATCGTCACTAAACACAGGATTTTCTGCTAAAAAATAGCAACTTTCTCTACCTTAAGTATTGACAACATAACTTCCTCGCTTCGAATTCTGATGTAAGAATAACAGGCCGATTGCAGAGAATGGGCATTCGGCTGATTCAGATTCATGTAAAGGCATACTGTTCGCCACAAGAGTCTTTTATTTTCATTTATTTATTTATCAATAAAGATCCCAAAGAGCAATAATACTCATAACTAGGGGCAGTACGTTAAAATACACAGAGAACAACAATATATTTACTAAGATCTAGGAAAAAGTATAATTATTAAATATAGTCTAATGAAACTTAGAACATTACTAAGATTATCACAGAAGTCATAAATTTAATAGAAAAAATAGAAACATTGGAATCATGAAAATAGTTGTAACCAGAAATAAAATTTAGTGCTTGAAGCAAAAGTCTTTATATTTCTAATATCCTTCATATCTTGTGGTAATTCATTACAACTTTTGCCAAGGGAATAATGAATGCCTTTATTACCATATTTGACGCCTTAGTTTGTGCATATAACTACCCTTCGGATATTTTTGCGAAACAAAAGTTTGTAATAAAGTTTCAGCTCTTACTATAAACATTTCGTGAATAAAATTTTAAAAATAAAATCATTAGATACTTTTTTTTTTCACGAAAATCGTGAAAAATGGAATTGTCTTCATAGAAAGCGGCAGTAAAAGTACGAAAAAACCATTGCCGATCTTCTTGTTACACCCCGGAAAAAGAACCTAACTCAAATATAAAATTTCGTTTTGATTCAATATTTCTTTCTCGAGGCAAGCTGTTCACAGATACATACAACGTCTCTGACAATTTTAGTTTTTGGTTGAGGACACCTGTATTTATACTAAAAACTCTACCTCAGTGGACATGGGAAGCCGAGGTCATTTGTTCGAATTTATGTCAGAGGAATTTTTCTCCTATAATAGTCTCATGTAATGTCCAACAGAGACAATAATCTGTGGTTCATGAAAGCATACATCCATCTTGAATGTTAACTTTACAATAACAGTGGAATCCCGGTCACAAAAATCACTAATTAGTGTGTCTCACAGTACTGCATTTGACATAACTTGTCTGTCAGTGAGGTAGACCATTAGGAGAGAGGTTCCCTCTGGCGCTGTGAAGTGAACTCTAGCTAACTCAGTTGGTAGAGACACGTTATGGAAAGCCAAAGGTCCTGGGTTAAATCCCAGTGTCAGAGGAATTTTTCTCATATACGGAAAGCCGAAGGTCACGGGTTCGAATCCCAGTGTCAAGAGGAATTTTTCTCCTATAATATTCTCATTATTATCATAGTTCGTGTAAGTACGTCTTATTGTAATCTCTTAATTTCAATATATTCTATTTCATATTCATGTATTTTATTTACTGAATGTTATCATTTGAACAGATTGTAAATCTACAGAATATACTTTTTTTAAATTTAACTTACTTCCGTACTTGAAAAAGTTACAAACGTTAAAAATCTTATAATTCTAACATTTATTATTGGTATGTTTTGTGCGGATCGTTTAATTTCTGAACAATTTGTGAAAAACTTTCGTTTAGAAGTTGCCGAAAATCAGGTATTCCGCACTCAAAATCAGTTGAAAATATTTGCTTATCGATAAAATAAACAAAAATGCATCCCTTACAACACGACAAGCTTTCAGCCTTATTTCGCTGAAGCGATGTAACATATTAGAATCTATAGAGGTATCCTCGTAACATTGTAGATTAATTGGAACGGGACTAGGTATGTGTTATGGGTCTAGGAGTCAGGTTCAATTCTGAGTTGCAACTTCCTATTAATATTCTTGTTTTACATGATTTCTTCTTTTTGTTATTAAATTGAATTTATGTACGAATGTGCATGTATTCATTTACTACAATTAGGCTAGGGTGTCCATTCGTCCCGTCTTCCCCGGGACAGTCCCATTTTTTTTAAATGTCCCACTGTCCCGAAATTTTTATTGGGGACACTCAAATGTCCCGCTTTTTGTGATTGTGATTGGTCAGTGTGTTTCACGCTACTTTAAGAAAGTTACAACAGTGCTCATTGTCAAAATACTTTAATGGAGTAATATGTGCTGATTTTATGATAAATTATAAGAAAAAACGGACTTCTTGATAGAATACACAGAAATTTACAGTGACAATGAGGCATCTATTTCTGTGGAATAAATTATTTACACCAGGAAGAAATTTAAGAAGTCATCTGGGACAATTTGTGTGCACGAGACAAAGGTAAATTGTAAAACTATAATATGTATGTTTTTATATAATGTTCAAAATATAATTTTAGTATGACTGAACTGACCCCGAACACGAGCTATGCTCATGCGGGGCAAATAATACTCTTTTGAAATTGCATTAATTGTGTTTATATTATTTATATTTGTATTTGTAATAATTTTGTAATAATTTGTATTTTTGTAATTTGTAATAATTAGAAAATTTTGTAATAATAATAATAATAATAATTGTAATTGAAAAAAATATTCCCTAAATTTTGTGAATTAAGTTTTTGTCCCCCTTTTCCCCTAAAAAGTCCCAGGTATTTTTTACAAAAAACAATTAAAATGTCCCGTTTTTATATAAACATTACATGGACACCCTAAATTAGGCCGCAAGGCCTCTTAACCGTTTCGTACAAACAGTCTATGAACACACGAGTGTGAAGGCTCGCTGTGTGTACACGTGGCAGGCGATATTCCGGGAAGCGAGATGTATGGCTTGATAAACACTTCTCAGAAATCAAATCCATTCGCTTAATAATGTAACAATGTTTCATTTGTGTTCTGTGGAAGTAACTTTACTTTACAGTAACTCTCCAAGCTCAAGGAGCATAAATCTGACGTAACAAATACGGCACTTTGCATTTTTTGTTATTTTCTTTTTCGAAAACGATTTAGCTAAAATTTTGTAGATGAGGTCCTTATACCAAGCGCTAATTTGAAAAGTTTTTGCGTAAGAATTCTAAGAAGGGTAGTAATCAGCCAGTAAAAATTCAGGTTTCAAGAGATGACACTCTGGTTTTTAAAAAAGTGCCATTCTTTTTATTTTCGCGTAAAAGAAATCGCGTCTGTGCACAGTATATCTCTGGCGTTTGGACGCATGAAACAGACGCTGTTGACTTATTTACTCAACGGCAATATACAATTCCTCAGCAAGCTAAAGGAATATTATCTATTTTATGGAACCCGAAGGTTCTTGCCGCGCTTACCTGAGCCCGCCATTCAACCCTATTCTATGCTAACTCCACCCAATAATCCCTCGCAAATCCTACTTCTCTTAAATCTATCCTAATATTGTCCTCCCACCTACGAAATGTCTTCCAAGTGGTCTATTCCCTTCAGGTCTCCCAGTCAATACTTAAGAGATATGTCTTTCCTCCCCCATGCGCGCAACATGCCCAGCCCATTTCATCACCCGTGATTTAATTACCCTTATTATATCCGGTGACGAGTACAGGTTATGAAGCTCGTCGTTATGCAGTTTTCTCCAGTCCCCATTTTCATCTCTCTTAGGCCCAAGTATTTTCCTAGGCCCCCTATTTTCGAACACTCTCAGATTATGTTCTTCCCGAAGAGAAAGCGACCATGTCTCACATCCATACGACACTACCGGCATTATGGCTGACACCATTTTAAAACCTCAGTGCGTTTCCAACTGCAAGTGTATGCAAACTTTAATCGAAGTTTTCTCAGCTTCAAATTGTACAATCCCAGGGAACTTCTTTTTGTTTCATTATACTGTAATAGGTAATTTTTTATAAAACAAAAAGTATACATTTATTTTAAAAATCCATGAGTAAATTCGTAGAACAAGTATCAAAGATTCTCACAAAACATCAGGTTCGTATTACAATATCTACCAGAGGAAATAGATTTCAATTTTTATTAAACATAGATTTAATTAATTAATATATCACAAAACAAATTGAGATGTTGGAATGACTTTTTAAAGTTTACTTTGAATTCACATTTTAATTACGTGTGCAAAATTTCAATTTTCCAGGACTAGTTTAGAAAACCACTCTTGCATGGCGAACAGTAAGTCTACATCTTTGCATTAGGTTGCAATAACTGAATATAGTCCCTACAATATGGCCACTTATTCTGTATCAGGTTTATTTTAAGTGAGAAATTTCTTTTGCCCCTGCTTTAGGGTAGGTATGAGATTGTATTAATGGGGTAGGTACAGCTTAACACCTTCAAAGAATCTATTTTTTTCAAAATATTTTTTTATTTAATACTGCAATTATTTAAATTCATTTTGGTAAAAAAAAATATTTAAATATCTGCTTTAGTTTAAAAGTTATGATTTAGGCCTACATACCAAGTCGCTGATTTTAGTCAGTCACAAAGGATGGAAAGGTACAAAATTTGTTGATGTATTATTAAAGCTCATTTCCCTTAAAAACTAAATTGTTCAAAATTTGATTTCAATTAATTCAGAAACTACTGAGCAGATTCTAATAACATTTTTTGTGCATGTTAACATATACATTATCTAGGGAAATGACCAGAACTGTGTCCATCTGTTTGATATATTGTCTGATAAAAAATAAAAATTCCTAGGTAAAGTCTTACGTCAACTTAAAAAATAAATTTAAAATATTATTTATTCAGCTAGAAATCTGATTAAGGTCATTTCCCTACAATTAACTTTAACCTTCAAAATGAAAAAAAAAAAATAATATCTTGAAAATTAATCTAGTTATCACTGATAATCTTAATTCTAGAATAGCGAGTACCTGCCAAGTTGAATAATTAAATTAAGCATCTATTTTCATTTAAGGAAGTTGAAAGTTGACTCATTACTTTGAAGGAACATAACATTTTTAACTGCTTCAATATTAATTTTAAATCATTTATATATACAGTACTGAGAAAAAAGTCAATATCACTAATTTTTTAGTCGCCAAAGCTGTAGGCCCTACCTACCCCCTTAACAGATTTTTAAAATGAGAGTTTGTACCAGACTTTTTCACCAGTAATTAACATTTAATTTACATGCTAATATTGTTTTTCTTACCGCGACTTTAAATAAACTAAACATTCTGTTTAACATGTTGATGACACAGAAGTAACTACACTTTAAATGATCATGTAGCTAATATTAATGTTAGATCAAGACAAAATATTAAGCATAAAAATACATAAGACCAAACGTAAAATGTTTTTAGTCAAAATTAAATGTCTATTCAGCCTACTACAGAACAACTGATCAGGCCTAAATGTAAGTTATTTCAGCTTTATTTATACTCCTTTGAACGTCGAGGTCATATCAGGAGTTCATGTTCTGTAGGTAGGGTACCAGAGTATCCCATGTATATATTGATGTGCCTCTGATTGATATTGTTGAAGGGTTGCGGTTTAATTTCAACTTACATTCAATTTTTATGAAAATGATAAAGGATGAAACTCATTCTAACCAGCATTATTTCCATCGTTATCTGAGTTAATTACGTGCAGTAATTATTTGAATGTCGTTTAATAGTTTTTGCTGCAAAATTGCTACTAACTGAAAATATAACATTGCCTATTAAAGAATGGCTTCAGTTAATCAGCCTTTTTTGCAGTTGAAAAAATAAACAAAAATCAGTAAATTTAGTTCCATGATATAAATGGGGTATTATCCAAGCCAACGAGGATTTTCCAACTGCTTTGCTTGATTCCCTGTTGATTGGGAAGCTAAAATTAAGAACACCAATCAATGTTATTTTCCCCCTAAATTCAGGCCAAATCCACTGATGTTGGCAACAGAATGTAGGCTACCATGGAAAAATTGACCCGGAACCGAAATAGCTCCCAAACGTCAAATTTTCTCCTGACAATAGCAGTATTTTATTTAAATTCAGCTTTATTTATACTCGTTTCAACATCGAGGTCGTATTACAAGTCAGATTCTGGGTGTATAGCAGCAGGCCTGTAACCGTTGATGTGCAGCTGTTTTCTATTGTTGATGTGTTTAGTGAGCATATTTCCAATTTTGCATTTACCTTTACCATTGAGGAAACCAAGAAAAAAACAAAAGTCAAATTGGGTCTGCACGGGGACCCGGAACCTCCCGAATGCGAGTCCAAGATACTATCAAAATCTCAAGTTATAACCATTAAGACACCGCAGTTTTTAGCAAGCATTCAAGTAAAAAAAAAGTAAGTAAAAAAAAAAAAAATCATTGCTATCGTTTTATTTAATCGTGATTTGAATCTAATGTTTTCTATTTTTATTATTTTCTCTGCCCTTAGAGGAAGTATTGTTCCACCCTGAAATTCGATATCGAGTTAACAGCAGAAATAACCGATACTTTTGAGGTCTCCTGAATCCAAAAATACGATTTTAAAAAAATAAATAAAAATTAAAAAAATAACACCGAAATATTTTAAGTATGTAAAGTGGGACATAGACGAGCAACTTTTATCAGGAGAGTTTTGCTTTATGACGTAAAATGTGTATGCTACAAGGCATTAAAGTCATTACATTTTGGTGCTCATAAGTCAATACTGAAGCGAAATAGGGTTAAAATTTTCATTAAACTGACTTAAATTCATTAAATTAATACGACTATTTGTTCGACCGTAATTAGTTTGAATGTTTGAATTGAATGAATCAAACAAACTGCAATGAACTCATCATGACCTCGGCATCAGATGGTTTGTCGTAGTTGACTTCTACGAGAGATGGCAGTTCATGGCGTCGGTTTTTAAGATTTAGTCACCGTAATCAAAATTACAGCAACTAAATAGCTTGCAGTATCACTTTCTGTTCTTCATCTGGGTGAAAAATTCTGTAGCACTGACTTCGGGGTTTTTACTGTGACTCACAAACGCTCAGCTTGTAGTCAGAAAACCTATTGGTTCTGAAACTACTTCTTGTAATGATGAATTTAAAAAACTTCCTTTTGGTAATTTTCTTTAAACAAACGAACTTTGACAACATGAAATGAATTCCCTTTAGTATGTTATTAAAATTAACACAAACAGAATTGATTTTATTTTCAATACAGGCTATTCATTGCGCAGATTTCAGCTGCTACTCTCAAGGTCTCAATATCATTCCATGTTCGATAATAATCGATACCACACCGACGTCATAATGAAAATCAGTTTCGAAAGCGGTATCATGATAACTTTACGTCACATGTAATAAGCGTATCACAGTATGGTCAAATAAAAAGTAAATTACATGGTTATTCAAAAAGATGGACCCAAATTAATTAATTTGTATTTCACGAAATACAAATTTGATATTAACATTCTACATACCATTGAAAGAGGAAGTTCCAAAGTTTTATTTCCCACCGCTTGGACGGTGTTTGTCGCGTGGTTGTTGCGTAAATGGCTGCTCGCGCCAATAGGCAGGCATTTCTTGACAAGTTGTGAGAACTACTATGGCTACTATGCAGGGTTGCCATACGTACGACTATAGTCGTACAATACTACTATTTCATAGATTTGCACGACGTACGACGCATTCATCAGTCGTACGCCTATTTGTACGACTATTTTTAACATAGCGTTTTACATTTTTTTAATCAATCTACTAACGAATTTTAAATTTTGATATGTATCCAGCTTTTTGATTTCTCGTGGTTTTTGTTGTAAGCATGTTGCTAAAATTAATATGATTGGAAATAATTATAATAATTACAACACTATGGCAACTACTGTTTATTTCATTTTATTGTATTTAATCAAATTTAGCACATTGGAAGATAATGAAACACGCCTAATCGTTTACAAATAAGATGATTCATTAACAATTACATGACATATGCAAGGTGCATAATATCGAGTATTATTAGACTATTATTATTATTATTATTATTATTATTATTATTATTATTATTATTATTATTATTATTATTAACGCAATACGTTCATCTTCATTATACAGAAAAATCACAAAGTATACGACAGATTTAACTAGCATACGACTGTTTTCGGATATTGGTATGACTGTTCTACGTTTCTGATCTGGCAACCCTGGTTCTTCCCCATTTTGAGAGTGGACTTGATGCATACAGCTTTAATTTGCTTGATTTGAAAAAAATCGATTTAATTAATTATTATCACAAAAACAAATTAAGATATTAAAATTGAATTTTCAATTTCGCAGTGTATAGAATTTCAAGTTTATAGGACAAGTAGATGAAATCACTCTCAGTACTTTGCTCATCCCTTAATGATTAATTACAAGAATAGCTTTACGTAAACACACAAAAATAGTTAATTATCCACATTAATTATGTTTGGGATAAACAAAACCCAGATAAGTAAAATGCAGTGCCACAGTATAGGCCTATAAGTTCCATGGGTTAAAACAGAACTGAGGAACATTGGAAATACAGTAATAGGAATTTCACCATTTCCCTTCCTTGTTTCCAATGGAGACCATAAACCACAATAATGGTGTAGATTTTTTAAAATTCAACTGTATTTATACTCCTTTTCAGCTACGAGGCCATATCAGGAGTTCGGGATCTGTGCTTATACAGTAGCGTAGGCCATGGAACTATTGATTGCCAATTGTTTTTATTGTCGGTGTATCTAATGGAGTAAATTTCAACTAATATTAATTTAAATGGATATGACATGAAATGGCGAGGATGATTCATGGTAGGCCTATGTAAATATCCAATTCGGTATTTGCCTTTACGACTGGGGAAACCATAAAAAAAAGTCAAATTGGCCGGCCGCGGGATTTGAACCCGGGATTTCCCGAATGCGAGTCCAAGACGTTACCATTTCGGCCACCTCGCTCAGTATTGTAGAATTATTGTAATGTCTACCAAACACTAACCTTTCATAGCATGGACAAAATGCCTAATAAGTTAAAATCAAATTGACGTGACTTGAAAATGTTAATTAACTTGCAACGCAAGTTTATAACTTACCCTACATACAGAACTTGAGTGAACCATCATGCTCACAAACTTGATTTAGCCTAATCTGTGCATCATAGTCCATTATAATCCCTGCCTACTTAGAACATTAGCTTAATGTTAAATAAGAATATTCATAGCAAAAGTTTGTTTTAATTGTATAGTTACCGCACAGTTTATATATTTGAGTATTACCTAGTTTTATGTGGTGAGCATTATTACACTGTACTTGGATAATTATTTTGTTTAAATTTCAAACGATAAATTAGCTGCAGAACAAAAACCTCAAAAACTCGCTACAAGAATTCCCTGACATAATCTACTCTTATACAATTCAACGGCCCTAAATAGCGTGCTTGCTCGCCCGCTTCGTGAGACATCGGGTATACTCGGCGATGTTCGTATCTCTCAGTCTAAACTTTCATGACGACTACAAGATTAGGAAAACCGTTTCTTTATTATATAAGGCCTAAGTGAAATGAAGTCAATGAACAAATATTCTAATTTTATTTTTACTTACAATTTTCATAGCTCTGAACCACAAACATTTTTAATAATCTACCAGTGTAAATTTCTTAAAAATCCTGGAGTCAATGAATAGTGGCGGGCGAAGCCGGGGGCCCCAGCAGTAAAATATTGATGATTTAACTCTTGAAATATCGCTGATAATAATAATCCAAATCAATCACTCCTTCTCTTGAAAAATTATATAATTTCTTAAAATTACACTGAATTTATCAAATAAAATTCACATCTCATTCATCTGTCAACAAACAGTTGAAAAACGCCATTATCCACCGCCGTCTCGAGAATTACGCACGAGAATTAGCCTATACAGTTTAGAAGGCAGTGGATCACAGTTATCTTTGGAACTACATAATCGAATCTGAGATCGTTTTCCCAGGTGGCAATTTCTAATCGTGGAATGTACTCTAAAGCCGAAATTTTAGCTGTTTCATTAATTATTAATGGTTTAGTTTAAGAATGATTCGCGTGCAAGTGTTAATAAATATAATGCTTTAATAATTATTATACTATTAATTTCTAATTTTTCAGTTAATTATCGTGGGCGAAGCCGCGGGCACATCCTAGTATTATACAAATTACATTGACCTCATGTTATTGCCAAAGAATTACTAGAATTTTCCTCAGCCAGTTTGGTTTTCTATTTTTTAGGTAGATTTCGAAGAAAAATCTACCTATTGCAATGGATACCATGTCATGATTTTCGAAAAATTCTTTCATATCTTTACGTTTCATGCTCCCCTAAGTACGAAACCACCGCCCGTTCAAAAAAAAAAATTTTGTGATATTTATATATATATATATATATATATATATATATATATATATATATATATATATATATATATATATATATATATATCTTTACACGCTAGCGGCCGTAATTTTGAAGATATTTGAACCAAATTTTATTATGTCATTTCTAGGCCCAATAGTTCGGACAAGTTCGTTAATGAGCAAATTTGGCCCAAGGGGGTGGTCGGGGGAGGGGGTTGAAATTTTTAAATATGTATATCTCGGCCCCTATGAAGTATAGAGGGAAACTTTGTTTGAATAAATTAGAGTACTCCCTATGGAGTTCACAGTGACACAAACGATTCGGGGGTTCGAGTGAGGGTGGGGGATGAAAATTCGAAACTTTTGAAACCACGTCTTGTGGAGTATCGTTGAAAAGCTCTTGATGAGTACTCTACAAATCAATAAATAGTTTCTTGATAGCTCTCATATGACGCGAGATTTTAATGTTTGAAAATAATAACACTTAAAAGAATTATTATAATATCATAATTTTGTCTTGTTTAGCGGCTTTGCTAATTTTATTCATTGCTGATCTTGCGCACGGCCTCCCAGAATATTATATCCTATTCTTGTTTACAAAACAAATGATTGTAGGCTTTTGCTCTTTGCCGAATTCAGTCATTATTGCGGGATTGCCGTGCCAAGGCTAAAGAAGGAGAGTGCTGCGCAGCGACAATAAATTAAACCAAAAGCGCTTCGAAATTTACCTCAGCCTCTAGGCATGCCTAGAGGGATTTTTTTTAATCAGTCTACTTACGAATTTTAAATTTTTACATATCCAGCTATTTTCATCCAGTTGTAAGCATGCTGTTAAAATCAATACGATTGGAAAGCAGTACTGTTCCTTTTACAATAATCAGAAGACTATGGCAACTACTGTTTATTTAATTTTATTGTATTTAATCAAATTTAGCACATCGGAAGATGATTAAACACGCCTAATCATTTATAAATAAGACGATTTATTAACAATTACATGACATGTGTAAGGTGCATAATACGGATTATTACATTTTTCCCCCCTTTCCATAGGCCAGCTTAGGACCACTGAAATAGTTGTCTTCTTCTTGGCTTCCCAAAACTTCTTCATTCTTTCGCGATGTTGTTCTTTCCGTTCTTCCGTCCATTTACTTCCCGTTTTCTTCTTGGGTTTCTCTGGAAATTCGCCATCAAATATTGCTGTCCTAAACTTTTCTCTGTTTGTAGTAGGCTATCCTCCTTTTTGATATCGAGTAATATCTTCTTCAACTTCCTTGAAAAATGCTGGTTTAGTTTTTTTACTTACATAGTGATGAACAATTTGTTTGGTAAGTCTGTCTCTTTCCATTCTGAAAACGTGGCCATAGAATCTTAATCTTCTTTTCCTGAAACTATGGCCTATTTTTTCTGTTTGTTTGTATAAGTTAACTCCTTTTCTGGTCTCAGTTTGTAACTTATATGTTATACTCCCAAATTATTAATAATTATTGATATTGTTATTGTTATTATTATTATTATTATTATTATTATTATTATTATTATTATTATTATTATTATTATTATTATTATTATTAACGCAATGCGTTCATTACCCTGAAAAATCACATAGTATAAGACAGTTTTGATTAGCATACGACTATTTTCGGATATTGATACGACTGTTTTACGTTTCTGATCTGGCAACCCTGCTACTATGCAGCATAAGGTTTTCTGCGTTCTTGAGTTTGCAAGAAGTGAATCGGCAGTTTCAGTGCAGCGGGCGTTTCGTCGGGAATTTGGCATTGAACCACCAACTAGGAAAAGCATAAGCCGTTGGTTTAAGCAAATTAAACAAACTGGATGTCTCTGCAAAGGAAAAAGTCCGGGCCGACCGCGTATGTCAGAGGATGCCATCAGACGAAAGGAAGACAGTATTGTTTGTAGTCCAAGAAACTCAACCAATAGAGCTATAGCATACGTCGCAGAAAGTTCAGTCACACGCATAGGCGTACCGAGGGGGGGGGGGGGGTTTGGGGGTTTGAAACCCCCCCCCCCCCCATTGATTAAAAAAAGGAAAATTCTATAATTTTTTTTAAAGTCTGCCCATAAATTACTTAATACAAGTAAAAGCGTGGGAAGCTTAAAACTCGTTATTTTGGGTCTTAATTTTTAAAAGTTTTCCGGGGGAACACCCCCGGAAGCTTAAAACTCGTTATTTTGCGTCTTAATTTTTAAAATTTTCCGGGGAGCTTAAAACTCGTTATTTTGCGTCTTGATTTTTTAAATTTTCCGGGGGAGGGCCCCCGGAAGCTTAAAACTCGTTATTTTGAGTCTTAATTTTTAAAATTTTTCCGGGGGGCGACCCCCGAAAGCTTAAAACTCGTTATTTTGAGTCTTAATTTTTAAAATTTTCCGGGGGAAAACCCCCGGAAGCTTAAAACTCGTTATTTTGCATCTTAATTTTTTAAATTTTCCGGGGAGGACCCCCGGACCCCCCTCTCCCTGGGGGTATTCCATACCCCCCAGACCCCGCGGATGTTATAACCCCCCCCCCATATGGTCGGTCTGGTTACGCCTATGGTCACACGGGGGGGGGGGGGAAGGGAAAAAAGAGAGAGGGAATAATCAGATTGGTCAATGACCTTGTACTCCACCCTCTAATGAGAATAACATTTCTCTTCCGGAATTTCTAAAGTTGGCTGCGTACACTATATTATAATCTGCTACCTGCTACTGTCTGCAGGGCTAAGTTCCTGGTCTAGAATGGCAATTTCACTTCAAAACATGTATCGTTGTAGAAGGGTGTTCACGAAATATCTTAATCGCTATAACGAGGGACAAGTAACGTTACTGAAGTTAGGAAATTTGCCGAGATCTTAGGAAAATATCGCTTAATGCTGTTTGATATTCCATTTCCCACAGCTGCGTATAAATTTCAAAATAAAATTATCAATTAAGCAGTAGCTTACACAACACGATTAGCAAACCTACGTAAAACTTCGTAACATGAATCACATCTTCCCACTCAATCAGCTGGTTACGAAAATGACAGTAGCAGTCTGTCTTAAGTATGCCAACTACACCACACTCTCTCTTGTACCGAAATCGTATCATTTCGTTCTATTACTTCAAACAAAAGCCATAGGCTAAGTAGGAAACCACCAAGATTTCTGACACACAGTGCACGCCGCTTATTGTGATCATTTCGGGACGCAGCTAATCTGATAATATTAACCGATTGATAACTGTAGCCGAAATAATTAATTGAAGGATATTTATTCATACATCAGATAATACATTACAAAAACGGAATTAAAAGTTATTTATTTATACATAAGTTACAAGATAATACGTAACTGTGATCATAGGCGTAACCAGGTCGACCATATGGGGGAGGTTATAACGTCTTGGGGGGGGGGGTCCGGGGGTCCTCCCCCGGAAAATTAAAAAAATTAAGATGCAAAATAACGAGTTTTAAGCTTCCGGGGGTCCCCCACCGGAAAATTTTTAAAATTAGATGCAAAATAACAAGTTTTAAGCTTCCCACGCTTTATACTTGTATTAAGTAATTTATGGGCAGACTTAAACAAATTATACAATTTTCCTTTTTTAAATCAATGGGGGGGGGTTTCAAACCCCCAAACCCCCCCCCCCCCCTCGGTACGCCTATGACTGTGAATCATTTAACCACTCAAAATGGTATGCGAACAACTATTTTCGCAATTAATAAAAAGTTTTTATTGTTTCTGTTTTCCCTTTGGAGTCCATTAACCACTATTTCATACTCACAGTTTTTTTGGAGTTTACTGACCCGTGGTGAACACCGCTTAGCAAAACATCTAACGTCTGTCTGTTCAAGTCTTTTCATTTTGCACTAGCCATCACCGCACGCCATCACTGTGACCTTCACAAATCGAAACCAACAGTAATCCCTTAGGCCTACTTCTAATACAACACAGTACTGTTGAGTTAGAAACGAAATCCTTAAAAACAAAATTTTGAATGACGTACAATAGTTGGAAATAAAGCCGCAAAAAGGAAAATATGATAACATAAACAGAATCTTCGATGACAATAAACAGCATTTCAATGTATGTGTCCGTACGGGACTTCATAAAAGGTAACATTAGCCGACAGATGACATCCGAGATTACATCAAGCGGCGTTCACTGTATAAACTCTTTCTTTTGAGGGGTCGCTTGCTAAAACAGCATGTAAAGGAAATATGTCAAGTCTGGAAAAATGACTGTAGAAGCCAGGACCTCAGTAAGCTTATTTCACTCTTGATACTGAATAGAGAGGGCTCAGGCTACAATGCCGTCACGCCTTGCTTAAGATGGGTTAGTATGTTCGTAGGCGTTTTAATTTTTAAATTTTAAATAATTAGCGGGCTATACCATACGAGAAGCAAGTATACATTCTGCCTGTACAAATTTAACAGAAAAAGGCATGTTAAACTATACGAGGGTGGATCGAAAAGTAACGCAGAAGTGAAAACAGCAGTCCGAAGATGGCTATACTCCAACCGAACGGACTTCTATGAAAAGGGTTTTTTGAAACTGGTATCAGGATGGGAGAAATGTGTTGAGAAACTTGGTGACAGAAAAATAGACAAAAGATGTCCCTTCATGTGTGCATTTGTTTGTAATTGTACCCATTAAACTTTGTTTAAAAAATTGTGCGTTACTTTTCGAATTACCCTCGTAGCTAAATAATGTATAACATTAACTAATGGAGAAGCACGCATGGGCTACATGTTGCCTTTTGCTATTTATTTCAAGCATGGAATAAATCATAACTAGGGACCGGATTTTTAGGTTTTTAAAAACACTGTTTTAGGTTTTCCATTAGGTTAAATAGTTTTTTTTTAGGTTTTTTGTCCAAAATATCGTTTTCGGGTAGAATAATAGGTTTAATGAATTTTAATGTGCTAGAGGATTCAATACATAATACGTGTAAAGTTTAACTTAACAAAATTGACTTAAATTTGTGTAAACTTGCTTTAGGACAATATTATACAACTGAAGAAAGAAAGCATAAACAATCAAAAGAAGCGTGAAAATAAGTTTGCCTCACATTTCCTGGTTACAGTATATCACTAAATATCTTTCAAGATTCTCAACTGTGAATTTCCTCCTGTTATCTCTTAGTTAATAGTTAATACTGTATCTAGACACTACCCTTCTCAGGATTCGAAACCGATGCTTCTAATTTAGTGAGTAAAATACTTTATGGTTGGATGTGGATAATATGAAACTGATTAATTTCCTTTTTTTCGGTTGTTACGCATGCTAACCGCACAACAGATCAACTAGGGACGAAACTTCCCCCTTTTCTAGAAAGGTAAATAATACTTACGTATTTCTGGCAGGCCTGCCAAAATATTACTTTGCCATCTGTAGTGAAATTCAGGTCGTCGCGAATCCACTGCCGGATTAAATTCGATTTCATTTGTTTCGTCATAATTAACACGTCTTCTTAGAACTCACAGTGTGACCACTAAGTATGAATAACAGGACAGTTTAGATGACAATGGGTTGAACGAAACGCTGGTGGTATTAATTTCAACCCGACAAAAATTGTCTCTCCGCAAAATATCGATTTGTCAACTGGTGACAAACAAAAAAGACAAAAAAGTAGCCTAAATTATATATTTTAAGCTTTATATCCCGTTTAGGTATATTTAGGTTTTTATACCCCATTTAGGTATTTTTAGGTGCCACAGAATTAATGTGGGTGAATCCTATGGACGTGATTCGAAAAAGTATATGAGTGCTTTTTGTTTTGGAAGTGAGGAAAAAAATAGGTAAAAACCTAAGAATCCGGTCCCTAATCATAACATACGAAGCGCGGTAGATTTAGGCAGCACTCATAAGACGTATCACGTACCCTGCGTAACTATTACTGCTATTTAAAATAGATTTTGAAGAGACTTTTCTTTAAACTATTCGCAAATATGTCATTTTCACTCATTTATTTCTCTCTTTACCCGTATCTTAGGTAGGCTACTATATACCCTTTATATTCACAAACTTATGTGCAAGTTATGTTAAGAGCATAGCTTGAGAAAGAAAAATTGTAAAATCTGATGTGAAACACGTAACTTCCTCTGCCCAAATAATAGTTTTGCCTCTTAGTATAGCCTAATATATTTGCCTATGTAGGTAAAGTGGTTGCATCCCCAAACAACATTAATGCACTCACGTAACTTTCTTTACCCTAAGTATGGTCAATACACCTTTCATGCCATTACAATATTGCAATTACAATAAGAGGTGGTGTTGCAAAAAGCACGTACTCAATTGTTTCAATCTGATGCAAAACTTTATTGTTCCTACAAGCATTGGGTGGCTTATAACTACCCTTCAATTTTTTTCGAAAAAAAAAAGTTTAGCTCTTAAATTAGGCAAATCAACTCTAAAATTAAACACAACCGTTGGAGCCTTTTTCGAGAAAATTGCGAATAAGCAAAATTTTCTTTATGTAAAGTGGCCCTAAAAGTAGGAAAGTCGTCGCCAATCTTCGTGTCACATCCTCAGAAGGTACCTAACTCAAATACAAAATTTTGTTTCCATACGATTTTTCGTTCTGGAGCTAGGCTGTTCACAGACACGCTGTGACGCCCACACAGACACACATGTTTCTCAAAACTTTTCGATTCAGGAGACCTCAAAACGTGTATTTATGTTAAAAAACCAACTTCGAATTTCGAGGAAGTAATAAAAAAAATGTTATATGACATGGAGTTCAGCGGTTTTTCTTACTTTTACTGCAAATTTGCACGAAGAAAATTTCATTTTTCACGATTTTCTCAAAAAACGGCGTTTGCACTAAGGGTTTTTATTTGAAACTTTTTTTCGCAAAAATTATCTGAAGCTTAATTATAAGCCAGCCATCGTCGCCACAATCACAGGCTGCAAGTATTGCGGGGTGAACGACAATAAAACAATTGAAATACACACTCCGTTTATTAGCGGCCTCTTATTCTACATCAGAATTTGAAGAGAGAAAATTGTATTGCCCATGCTAACGGTAGAGAAAGTTATGGGTGTAATCCTCCTATTTAGTTGGGTGATATGACACCAAGGATAGCAAATGCTCATGCTCTGTTTATTATTATTTTGCATTTTCGATTTTCTTGAAAACGGCTACAATTAATTTGTTTAAATGGTGTATATTATCTGAATTTAAAAGAAGAAACCCTGTAGGCCTATATGTGATCTCTAGGGTCCGGATTTTTAGGTTTTTATAAACCCAGTTTTAGTTTTTTTAAACATATTAAAATAGTTTTATTTATTTATTTTTTTTACCATTTTCACATTTTTTTAGTTTCACTTTATTAGGTACAATCAAAACATTGAAAAAATATATTGATTTTATTTTTACTTAAATTCCCATGGCTTTGATCAAAAAACTTTAGCAATACTTTTTTATTAGTTTTAGAACTACCCCTGTCATTTCCAACTCCAGCACATAAACTCAAGAAGAGCGTTTTTCAATTAATCAACTTTTAGAATACTTCACTTTCGTCATCTTGCTGGAGCAAACAATGTGAATAGACTGCAAGTGTAAGCTTCTTAAGAATGCCTTTAATTTGTTTCTAAAGAATCTGGGGATTTCGGTTCACTTTAAGATTTCCTTTACCGGTACAATGAGGTTACAAAATAACAAAATTACAAGAATAATGCTATATTTTATCTTACAAAATAATAAAATGGTAACAATGAGCAAAATGCAAAATGTAGGCAGATATTTAAAAATTAATTTTATAGTTTAATAATAATAATAGACTAATTATTGAATAATTATTATTTTTATCGTACTTTACTTGAAAAGCAGTTTTAGCCATTTTTAGTTTCTAACGTCTTATTTAGCCATTTTTAGGTTTTATAAGTTTGGACTATGTGACTGATATGACAACGAAATGGATAATGATTTTAAAATATCACAGTTACCTTTAGTTTAAAACCTATGAATCCAGGCCCTAGCGATCTCCATGTGCGCAGATCCGCATCGTCTTTGCGTTTCGTAGATACAGTTCGTACTTCTGCAAACTCAGAAGCTACAGACGAAATAAATCTGTGATGAAACTTTGTACTTCTGTCTGCGGCTTCCCGCGACACTAAACGGCAATAAGGTTAGTTACCTACCCGTTCACTGTCAGCATGTAGGCTGTTTATAAAAGTTAATTTTCACCTCGTTCAAATTAAACAAATTAGTAGAAGTAGATTATTTGATCGTATACTTTGATGCAAACGACCAGAGCTCCTTTTCAAATAGCCTATTTGATTCCCGGCTCAGAACAAATGTTTTTAAACAAAATTTTACTTTCGCTCCGGGAGCAGATATCCTAAAGGTATAAAAAGTAGGACACTACAGTATTTTTCAAATGAGAAGCCATTTCCTTCACCGCCAATCATGTGTACGAGCTAACGAAGCGCCGCTAGCAGGAAGAGTCTTCCCTCCGTCTCGCCGTCCCTGATTGGACAGCGTATCTAAGCAGGAGAAGGACAAAACGGCTTGTCATCTGCAAAACACTGTAATTCCATACAGTGACGCCGCTTATTGTGATCACTTCGGGATGTAGCTAATCTGATAATATTAACCGATTGATAACAGTAGCCGAAGGAATTAAATGAAAGATATTTATTCATATCTCAGATAATGCATTACAAAACAGAATTAAAAGCTATTTATTCATAAAATAATACGTAACTATGAATCACCAAACCACTCATAATACAGTAGGCCTATTAGACTGCAAGCAACTATTTTTTCAACCACTAACAAAGGTTTTAGTTCTTTTTACTTTCCTTTAGGAGTCCATTATCCAATACGCCATACTTAGTTACGAGTGTTTGTGGAAGTCTATACTGATCCGTGGTGAACACCGCGTAGCAAAACATCTAATGCCTGTATGGTCAAGAGTTTTCATTTTACACTAGCAAACACTGCATGTCAACATTATTTTCATAAATCAAAAGATGCAGCTTAACTGAGAGATGAAACATGTTTTACTGCTTAAAAGAGAAACACGGGTAATGCCACCCCCTCGAACTGGTCATCCTCTGAGCTGGGAACAGTATTGCTACCTCCAGTACAACACAATACAGTGTTGAGTTAGAAACGAAACCCTTAAAAACAAAATTTTGAATGACGTGCAGTACTTGGAAATAAAGCCGCAAAAGGAAAATGTGATAACATAAACCGAATATTTGTGTTCACAATAAACAGCACGGGACTTCACGTAAGTGATAACATTATCCGATTGATAACATTATCCGCAATAACATTAAGCGGCGTTTACTGTATTATGTTTACAGAATTAATATAAGCTTTAAGATGCCATAAGTGCAATAATGTTAATTTCATAAAAATGTCTGCGTTTATGTTGATTTGTCTGTGTGTCTGTGAACAGCATAGCCCGAAAAATTCGTAAAATTATTTTTCATATTCAAGTAGGATAGGCTATAGCGACAACTTCCTCTTATTTCTATTACTTGATTCGAACATGAAGAAAATATCCTTTCTCGGAGTTTTCTCGAAAACCGGCTCTGATTTATTTTAAATTTTGTATACTAACTTTTTTTTTTACTAGGACCTAGAACTTTCATTTGAAAACATTTTTAGTACAAACTTCGAGAAGGGTAGTTATAAGTTAGTCATCTTTTCCACACGGTATGCAGTTTCGTAATAGGTATTTATGTATGAAGTCCGCAAAGTTTTTGCGTACGTGATGCATACAATATTTTTTAGTAAAAGTTCTGCAATTTTACTACCAATGAGCTCAGTTTTTCAGTCATTTTCAATTATCCTGCATAAAGAAAGCAAAGATAATGGCGATGTATCAGTAGTGCCTGTTCGCTTGCTGTGGATTGTTCCTTTTCCTTAAAAAAAAAAAAAAATGTAAAGACATCGTTCAGATAGTAATGTTGATTAATTAAACTAAATATATTTACATCAATGAAAATTAGGCGTCATTTTTATCATATGTTCTGCAACGAAAATTATGCTTTTTAAAAGCAATCGTACAAGAGGCTCATCTGAACTCGCTTCCTTGAACTAGCACTTGTGGTCTAGGAGACTAAGCGATGACTTCGTAAGGCAAAGTGCGGTAAAATTACGTACTTTACCGTACTAGTCGTGTCAGCAGTCCGTTAAACAGCCACTTTGCAGAGCGTGTATTAAAATCCTCTTTTCTGCGCGAGGCTGAATGCGCACATAGGTCCACAGTTAGTGTAGAAAACTCAAGTGGGTGTTTCACATCTAATTATTTACTAGTGTTGGCTCGCTAAACGCCTGCCTCCGCCATTTCACTCTAAAGCTCTTCACGTAGCCATTCCCACTGGGTTGTCCCAAACAATTACTTCAACAATATTTGCATAATAAGGAGTTCGGTGCAAATGTGGGCGCAGGTGCGAAAATACTTTTCATTAGCAGGTAAATCATCGGGGTAATTACAACAGAGTCTCTCAATTAACTTTCCTCAAGGTCCACTTAAGCTTTAATATGCCCTAAGTTCAATAATGTTAATTTCATAAAAATGTCTGTGTGTATGTTGATTTCCCTGTGTCAGACACTTTAGTACTGGTACTTTGTGAGATTGTGTGGGAGACGGAAAAATGTCCATCTGTCTGTCTGTCCGTACGCGCGATAACTCAAATACGCTTTATCGGATTTTCATGAAACTTGATATACGCATTTATAACGTCCATGGGAAGAAGCCTATTGATTTTGGATCAAATCGGTTGACCGGTACCGGAGTTTAGCCCAATTTAGTGCCTATTTTATGGTAATAGCCTATATTAGAAAGAATTTATCAAATGAAAATCAGTTCTCATGACAACATGTTGTTTTACAGTGTTCTCTTACGGTTTTGGAAGTTGCAATACAGTTAGCTATGACAAATAACACTACCCACTATTCCTTCACACATGCTTATCGAATTATAACTTTGTTCTTCCGTAAGCCCTGCTTAATGAATCGATCTGGAACTTAACTCGGAAATCGATAACAAAAATAATTATTTTTCTGCATATCATAATTGCAATTATCACCGACTAAACTAAAACATTTGGGGGCCAAATTCTATTGCCATTTCAGAAATTCTTTTGAATTAGGCCTAATTAAAATGAGAAAGCTTGGCCGAGTACGTTAATGGAAAACATGGGAGTAATGGGTAGAAATTAAAATATTTTGAAAACTTAAAAATAACTCCCTTAATATGGAAAATATTGCATCTGTTTAAGGTTATTATACGTCCTAAGAGTTTTACCAAAAACTTCTGAAACAATTTTTGGTAGGACCAACCTTTATAATTACCGTAAATCTTCTAATTATTGCCAAAATCTTACAGAATTATGAGCTTCAAAATCTATCTATTCCTATAAGCTGAGCCGAGATAGATATTTGTATTTCTTTTAATTCTATTTTGTATAATTTGTACGACACTGTAGAATTTCCTTACTTCATATAAAGAAATAAAATTATATTTACAGTATTTTAATGTGTCATGTTGATAATATCTAATATGAGATATTACAATTAAAAATTACCAGCATCAATATAGAAAAGTATATTACAGACCTCGAATGCAAAAGAATAAAAAAATGCGTTGATTCCGAGAATTAAATTAACATAATATTACCATTAGTCATACTGTATAGACCATCTCGGCGCTTAACTATCATTAATTAATTTTAAAAATTAGTAATAAAATCCATGCTAATTTAATTGGATTTAAGTTCGCATTAACGCACGTCCTTAACTTCTACATTTAATTATTCAGTAGTGATAATAGATATATTCCCAAAGCACAACAAGAATGATTGAGGTTTTGTTGCACTGCGCATGTCCAATTTATTAACTAATCCGTAATTTACACTGAGGGAACGGTCAGAAACATGGAATCGAGTGTTCCTATCGATACCAGATAACGTTTTATTATTTTTTTTACGAATAGTGGAAACTGGAATATATATTTCACTTACTCAATGACAATAGACAATTCCTGAGCAAGCTAAAGGAATATTATCTATTTTATGGAACCCGAAGGTTCATTGCCGCGCTTACCTGAGCCAGCCATTCAACCCTATTCTATGCTCACTCCAGCCAACCAAACCTCGCAAATCCTACTTCTCTTAAATCTATCGTAATATTGTCCTCCCGCCTACATCTAGGTCTTCCAAGTAGTTTTTCTCCCTTCGGGTCTCCCAGTCAATATTATTCTCTCCTCCCCGATGCGCGCTGGACATGTTGCACGCGTGGGGGAGGAGACATATCTCAAAAATATGACAGGGAGACACGAAGGGAAGAGACTATTTGCAAGACCTAGACGTAGGTGGGAGGACAATATTAGATTTAAGAGAAGTAGCATTTTTGCATTTTTTTAAAATTCAGCTGTATTTATACTCCTTTGAGCTTCGAAGCCATATCAGGAGTTCAGGATCTGTGTCTATGTAGTAGGCCATGAAATTATTGATTTTCAATTATTTTCTATCGTTTGTGTATTTTATGGAGTAAATTTGAACTGATATTAATTTAAATGAATATTATATCGGATGAAATAGCGAGGATGACTCATGGTATGTAAATATCCAATTCGATATTAGCTTTACGACTGGGGAAACCATGAAAAAAAAAACATGCCAAATTTACCGGCCATGGGATTTGAACCCTGGACCTTTCGAATGCGAGTCCAAGACGTTATCATCTCGGCCACCTCGCTCGGTTTTATTTCTGTTGTGGTATTTTAAACATAATAAATAGTAGCCAACTATTCGCCACTTATTTATTTTAGTAGCCAAGTCTAATCATCATACGCCAAATAACTTTCATTGGCTATTTCTGTTTTAAATAAATGGTGCAAAAATATGTTGCACAAACTTTCTCGAATATACGTGTTAAAGGCTAGCACAGAAAAAAGTAAATTATAAGGACAGTTAAATTTTATTTATTACATTTTCAGAAAACTAATAAGTATCTAGAACGGAAAGCATCAGGGTCGGTCTTTATATTCAATGCTTTTACCGTGAAATAATAATAATAATAATAATAATAATAACAACAACAATATCAATAAGAACAATAATAACTTGGGGTTTGCATGGTTTCCTCAATCTCAAAGGCAAAAATGCAAAATACATTGAGATACATAGGCGTACCGAGGGGGGGGGGTTTGGGGGTTTGAAACCCCCCCCCACCCCATTGATTAAAAAAAGGAAAATTGTATAATTTTTTAAAGTCTGCCCATAAATTACTTAATACAAGTTTAAAGCGTGGGAAGCTTAAAACTCGTTATTTTGCGTCTTAATTTTTTAAATTTTCCGGGGGAGGACCCCCGGAAGCTTAAAACTCGTTATTTTGAATCTTACTTTTTTTAATTTTCCGGGGGAGTACCCCCGGACCGCCCTCTCCCTGGGGGGTATTCCATACCCCCAGACCCCGTGGATGTTATAAACCCCCCCCCCCCATTTGGTTGGCCTGGTTACGCCTATGTTGAGATATAGCCGAAAAATAGAAGCAAATGCTGCACTAATGAGTTATTACAAAGAGCCTACTGGTAATTTGGGTGGTCACGAGGTTTTATTTGAACCCAGGACCTTTTCTGTATTACCCTATACCACCTCGCTCTAACTGATTTTGGTGTGTTCATTACGACAGTGGTGAACTGACTATAATATGTTACAACAATATCCAGATTATAGTATTCTTGTTACTATGGGCAACAAAAGAATATTCATATTACTTTCTCGCATATACGTAGTATAGAGAAAGTATTGTGATCGTGACAAAAAATCGAAATCGAGATAACACCGGGAAAGCATGTTTCACGATCCCTAGAAACCGAAAAAAGTGTTTTTGGAATGACGTCTGTCAGTCTGTTTGTCCGTCTGACTGTCTGTCCGTCTGTGGACAAGCACAGCGGATAAACGGTCTAATGTATTTACTTCATTTTTTGAATCAAGGACTTTTTCAAAATTTTATCGAACCGCCCAGAATTTGGGTTTTATAACTGAAATATTAAGGGGACTTTTCATGAAAACTTTTTAAAAAATTTTAGTTTTTTTTTTTAAATTTTCTCTAACGATTTTAACAACAAATTTAAAATTGGAAACTCTTATATATGACTAAAAAATACGAGGCGTGTCCATAAAGTAACTTTCCCTGGGGCCGTTTACAGAAACAAAACACAATATCAAGGAGCTATTTATTGCAACAGATAGTCTACAGCAAGTGTTCAGCTTTTTTCAATATAGGCCTATCGCCACCGGAACTGAAAGACTTGTCATACTATGAAACCAACTATTGAACGCCTGTGTCGTAGAAGTCTGCAGCCAGGGATTTGAACCACTGTGTGTCAAACATCTCCTTCTCTCTGTCATTCCCTGTCATTTCTTGTGGTGTAGGACAATATGGAAATCACTGGAAGCGAAGTCCGGGCTATATTGTGGATGTTTAAATACCTCCTAGCAAGTCTCCTGCAGAAGTTCGGCTGGGAGGTGTTTAAACATCCACACTGAAGTCCGGACCTCGCTCCCAGTGATTTCCATCTTTCCCCACACCTCACAAAATGACAAAGAATGACAGAGAGACGAAGCTGGTTGCCACACAGTGGTTCAAATCCCAGGCGGCAGACTTCTACGACAAAGGTATTCAAAAAAGTTGGTGCCACGGTATTACAAATGTTTTAATTCCGGTGGCGAATATGTTGATAAATAGCTGAACACTGGCTGTGTCTGTTGCAATAAATATTTCCTTGACATTTTGTTTTGTTTCTGTAAACGGCCCCAGGGAAACTTACTTTATGGACGCGACTCATATTTTGAGTTCTAATATTATTAGTGAGTTATATGAAACAAGGCCAATCACTCATTAGTTCCCAGCACGTGCTACTTGTTGCCTTGTGTGGGATGTTGTTTGCGTGGTTTCCTCTGAATTTCTAGAAGCAGCAGATTATCAACTTCATTAATTCTATTTTCTTTGCTGATCCTGTAGTTCCTAACCTCATCAATCACATCTGTATCTCATCTTTATTTTTAAAAAATACGCTCACCATCGTCTTTTAGAATTTGACACGTACGTTGTACTATACTTGATCCAAATGTGTACGGAGCAAAAGTAAACAACCTAATGTGAAAGCACAAAGCACAGTTCACAAGAGTTCGTTTTTGAGACTTTTATAGTCTATTGCATACAGTAAAGTCAACTGAACTTTCTTTCCATAGGTTAAGCGCCAAGAGTTCCGGGTTCGATTCCCAATGTTTTGTATATATTGTATTTACATCTGTACCTTTTCGCCGCTGGACAAACTTTTTCCTCGCACTTTTCTTTACCGGTGACGTAAGTTCTGAAGGCCCTGGCTGATAATTTTCTTCTGTAATACAAATTATTGACCGTCGGCATGGTTTTGTGGTTAGCGTCGCTGACTACAGATCCGTCGGCCCGGGTTCGATTCCCGGTACCTCTCCGGATTTTTCTGAGGTAGGGAGGTCTGGCAGGGGTGCACTCAGCCTCTTGATTCAAATTGAGGAGCTACTTGATAGAGAAGTAGCGGCTCCGGTCATGAAAACCATTAACGGCCGTGGGTGTCGGCATGCTGACCACATGCCCCCCAATCCTGCCATCTGCCTACGGTAGACGACGCAGCGGTCGGGTGGTAGGCCAAGTCCCTCCAGGGATGTAGCACCATGGAGTTTAGTTTTAATACAAATTATTAGAGGTTATGCCTATTACTTTTACTTACGATATGTGGTGTACTTCATACATTATATAAATGAAATGTACAACAAATTAGTTATGATATAAAATACACCTTGTTTTTAGTAGCTTATGTCACTTGTTTTTCTTCAGAATCAATAAATTTGCCAAGGCAACGATAAAAACAATTGAAGTCTTGTTTGCTAGATATAATATGTTGTAAAAAAAGGAAGCCTATGATATAAATACGAAAAAAAGCAAGTCTGTAAGCAGAACTTATGTTTTCACAATTAGGCTATATAAGATATACATAATTTTACGATGTGTGCGGAATGGATGAAAACATCTGACTGAGCTTGTCGCACTATCGTGAAGTAAGCGCTGGTGCGTTTAACCAATGAAACGACAGGACACAGTTAGGCAAAGCAAGTCTGTTGTTTACTTTTGGTCCGTACACATCTTGGATCAAGTATAGTAACGAACTGAATCTGATGTATCACACTTTACGGGCAATACAGTAGGCCTATAACGTTTTACTTATTCTCATATAAAACTAGCTTAAGGCCAGGCGTTGCCCGGGTTTTGTATTTTGCGCGTAATTTAAAATTAAATTATGGAGGACTTTTAATTTCCAAGCTGTAAGTCCTTATATAGGCTATAGGGACCTAGAATTTGAAGCGATGCAGAATGACTTATCTCACTGAAAGTATTCCCTCGGAAAACGCTAGACAAAGACTTAAAATTTCGGAATCCATTGCTTTTACACATCATGCCTGGTAGGGGTTGAAATAAGAAGAAATATAAATTCCGGTAACGTAACATTTTATCGTCTTTACGGAGTATTTTATTTCTCACTTCCACACATTCTTGTTCAAAAATCTGAGACACAATAATTTACTGCGCACATAGTACTAAAAATGTTCCATCCTATTTGGTCTCTTTTTAATTAATGAGACTTACAATAAGCATCCCTTTCTCAAGTAATGCAAAGCCTTCAGCGATGAATAACGTACCAGTGGATATAGAATTCTGATATGGCATTACTCACTACCCATCGTTGGCACAAACTCAGGTTAAGACAACTGAAAATGCTGTCCCCGCAATACGACCTCTTATTCTGCATCATATGTGAAGTGAGAAAATGATGCCATGCTTACCCATGCCTAGGGTACAGAAAGTTATGTGATGCATCACACCCGATATTTTTGAACGTGGATTCCATTCTCCATTATTGATTTACAGAAATGAATTATAACGATAGCCTCTGTAATTATAATTATTTTTTAAAGCTCAGTAAAATGCATCTGCCAAAAGTCCTATGTGAACACTGCACACAATATTGTCTTGATGAATTTAGTGCAATATTTTCAGAAATTAGGCCCCAATCATTTTTATACTGGTCACATCGAGGATTTCAATAGCTTTAAACCTTCTCCGGACAACGTGGATAATTTTGAAAAAAAAAGCAGAAATTGTATTGTTCCTGTAATTTTGTAGTCTAACACACATACGAAAATTGCCTTTTATATATAAGACAAGTGGCTGTATTCAGGTGTTTCAATCTCGTTCAAAACTGAAACACATGTCTCCTGAAATTGTACTTTTACGTTATGGGGGACCTCAAAACGTGTATTTGTGCTAACAGCTCGACATCGAACTTCAGATTCGAACACAGTACTTTCTCTACCTGCATATAGTAGCCTACAGATAGAGAAAGTAAACATCGTGCTACTTTTTTACTTTTTTGGTGAAGCAACAATCGGGCGATATCCCTTGTTCCACTGCGGGATATTCCGCCACGAGTTAAGTTACTTAATATTTCATACCATTGTTTCATCATAATTGCGATTTCTGGGCACCATTTGGAACAGCGCTGTTCTAAATACACAATAGGAATAAGAAAAGGGCATTTAATGTGAAATTTGTATTATTTTCCCTCTGACCATGTTTTGTTTTAGGGAGAACCATCATAACGATTATATAGTCCAGTTACTCATTGCATACCCAGGCGGCTTCCTTTCGTTAGGAGGAAAAGTTTGCCGACAGCTGAACCCATGTTCTTTGTTTTTACCGCACCAATCAGCTAGTTACCCCAGCCAATCAAAATCTAAGAATGTCCTGTGGCGATTTTGACAGCTACTCGTCTACTCCGCGTGGAGTGAAATGCATGGTTGCAAGATCAAGTTACAGTAAACAGTAACACGTGTGAATTGAATAAAGCGAAGGAAGAACTGAGGTCAGTGATAACAATGAGAGAATATTGCAACGTTGCTTTTGTTTTGGAAAGCGGAAGCCCAAGATTGATTTAGTCAGATCAGTTAACATAAAGAAACACCGAAACCTTTGAAGAAGACTGGCCATCCAATGAGTAACTGCACTATACCCAACGAGGAGGTGTCCGCGATGATTTATTCAATTGCTAGCTGTTTCGTTTAAATCATTTTTGCACGAGTGGTACTTACGAATATTGTTACCGTGGATCGTAACTTGACATTCCCACACGCAATCTGGTTGCTATGAAAACAAAAGAAATCTTAGTGCGGCAAAAATTACAAAAAGCACACCATCACAACCATCACAATACAAGCCTTTATCGAAGACCGGAACCAAGGCCCCCAGTTTGTGGCGATTTTAACAGGACAAATATTCGGTTCCCATAACAACCAACACATGCGAATCACTTTCTGAAATATAACATCTATCTTCAACAGTGTAGGCTATATACATAATATTATCAGCTAATATCTCAATTAATATAATTAAAATGGTATAAATAATCATCGTTCAAAAAATAGCATGCAATATCGTTTCGTAAGAGCATAACGCATCTCGGAAATTGAAAAAACTCGGCGCTTACGGAACTAGTATCGCAATATACTATTACTTAATATAAAAATAATTAAATCATCATATTTAATAACACTGACCTCGTTTTTACATAAATTCCAGAAATTACACAATTTTATTCTTAATTGTATTGTTTAACGTTAAAAATATAAATAATTAAACGAACGAATCTTATGCTGCCATCTGGGCATACAAATTCGAAATGAAACGATTAAAATAAATCATATTAACGAACCTTATCCGATCATACATAATTCATAATTTAAAAAATAAAAACTCGGCTTCGAGGTGGATTTCCGAACAAAATGCGCCACCCAGGAAAAAAAATCTCAGATTCGAGTTCTCTCGCCCCCCCCCAAAAACCGCATAGTGTGTGTTCGTCCAAATCATTTAATGTTTTCCCATTTAGGCATGTAGGCTACCTAAGAATTAAAAAATCAGATCTCTGCGAATCGTAACAAATAAATGAAGATAGCAACCAAGCAAGGCCATCTTGAATTAGGCTAATTTCACAAATGAATACTGTTTTCCACAACACTCGAATTGCTCGTGTGTTTCTTATGAAAAACATTTCGTCTCCTCAAAAATATTTCATTTCGAGATTTAAAATCAATTTTTTGCAAATTCCTTTCTTAGTGCGCACTTAGGCCTACATTATGAAACGAAGGTATTGTCAAAATTCCAAGTCTCTACCTTTTATAGTTTAGGCTCTACGTTGATTCTGTCAGTCATTCAGTCAGGGCAAAGCCGCTTAAACATATATATATATATATACACTATTAGGTGCCCGCGGCTTCGCCCGCGATTACTTACTCAACTGCTAGATAGTGTGCTTAAATCATTTATTCAACAGAAAAATAATTAAAGCATTAAACGGGGGCGAAAAAGACTTCAGATTAGAGTTCCCTAGCCCAAAAAACCCCCGCATAATGTTTTTCGTCCAAATCATTCCATGTTTTCCTATTAAGGCTTTGCCCGCGAAACTTGTAAGCTGTAAAGAACATATTGATTAATTCGAATATTTCGATTAAAAGGTTGAATTTACTGATTATTTTACATAATCTACAAAATATTGAGATACATAATTTACTCAAATATAAATTTTAATACCTTCTCTAATTTTCAAAGTCTTGTTTCATTTATTTCCAAAGCCTTATGTAAAGGTTGCCAACTAAAACTGTTGTCATGTGAACTGTGATTTGGATTTGATAATTCTATGTAAAAAGGGATTAAGTATTCTGAAAACATTTGATTTTTGGCATTTATAATCAAAATTGTTCAAAATCCTTTCATAGTGAGCACTTACATTATGAAACTGTCAACATTCCAAGTCTCTACCTATTATAGTTTAGGCTCTACGTTGATTCTCTGTCGTCAGTCAGGACAAAGCCTTTCGTGTGTGTGTGTGTGTGTGTGTGTGTGTGTGTATATATATATATATATATAAGTGTAGAACAGAACCTAGTGTAGACAGTTGATCTACGTACTGAGGCTGCATCGAGGGCAGTCTTTAAGTTACAGCTGCCGGTATTTCTACATTGAAATAAAACATACACTAGGAGTGTACACATCAGATTATATTAGTTGCAATTGAAACATATATTTTTTACAACACGTAGGCTATAATACGATCACTGGTTCAATACCTACTTGGTTTATTGCATTAGTGTACATATATGTTTTTGGCTTTCAATAAACGTATAGCTTAAGACCTTTTAGTAAAGCGCTTTTTAAATTTCGAGGTTTCCATTGAAAAATAAAATTGCGCCAAAACTATCCCACTAAAAACTAAAATTTCGAAGGAAGAAAGCACAAAATTTCCGTGTTTTTCGCGTGTGTAAAAGGACAGTGTTTTGGTCTAGAAGTGTTGATCTCCACTTTATAATACAGTAATAGCTTTCTCCCTAAATGATTCAAAGAAGAAAAAGTAACTATTATTTTAGAAAAAAAATGGCAGACAGGTGATGCTAGTAAATTATTTTTTATTTTACTCGTATTTTATATTGTTGAGAATGTAACAGGGGCATTGCCCAATTACAACATTCTCTTATACTAATTATATCAGTTTTACAACACTAATAGTATATGTTTAATCTAATACTACAAATATTTAAACTAATACTAACAACTAAAAAATACCGAAAAAAAGAAACAAGAAACACATACAATATGAAAATCACACAATGAAGGGAATAGATCAAAAGATAAGTAATGTAATAGTGTTGGAGGAAACGAAAAACTTAAATAACCATGGAGCATATTTTAACAATCACTTTTTAATGATTACTATTTTAAAGTTTTCAAATTTTTATCACAGATATTTTTAAACCGCTCATTCTTAGTATTAAATATATTTATATTGCCCATTTTGCGCAATTGATTGTATAGACGGAGCACATGATAAAGAGGAGAATTATTATGGGAGTCAGTGCTTGCTTTTGGGATGAAAAAAAGATTATGCAATTTATAAGATCTATAACGTGGAACATAAAATGATATTTCTTCGAGAATATTAATATCATCTATTTTGATATTAAGTACCGTATTTTACGGACCATAAGACGCACTTTTTTACCATGAAAACAAAGCCATGAAAGTTGGATGCGTCTAATGGTTTGAAGTTACAATAAAAATATTAAAATAATGGTAAATACTGCCGGAACACCATAATTATAAACAAGATGGCACAGACTGTACATCAGTGCACTTGTCACAATCGTAAAATGAGGGTAGCTGGAAGCCAGGTGTACAATGCGAAAAGAAAGTTATGTTGAGTTCTTTTATACGAAAGGAGTTGTCTCCGTCGGGTGGTTTAAATGAAGGGCATGGGCTCTAAATAGCCTTGTCCCGTACACTAACCGTATGCTGAATTGACGGTTAGAGGGTACAAAGGTATGTTAAGTATTCCATGAGAAATCAGTTTATTTGTTAAAATTTACGCGATTCCACCTGTACAGAAGCGATTTTCGTACAACACAGGTTTTAAGTTAGAAGTAATACACTGATTCCATTGCACAAGGTTATAATTTGTTTATGCAATGAAGTACATTATCTCCCTTAAAATTTTTAGTTTAAAATCAAATTAGATTTCTTTTCCTTTAAATTTCCATCCTAAAATCAGGTGCGTCTTATGGTCCGGAGCGTCTTATGGCCCGTAAAATACGGTAATTCATACAAAAACACAATGCATGACAATTTCGTCTTTGTGATAATTCAGGAATAATGAAATACTGTAACATAGTAGAAAATGATTCAAATTTAGGGTAATAGTTAAACTGTTCGCAATACGTACATTTTAGAAATTCATTTTGAATGGACTCTATTAATTTACTGTTCAAGTTCAAGATTATTTAAGGAATTTTCTTGAGGGTTATTGTCGAACGCAGGACCCGGTGCCGTGTGATTGATGATGGCACGAACCTGTTGCTACTGGAATGCGCGGACAATGCGCCCTCGGCAACATAAAGGCGCCCTACCAGATCTGCCATGTTACGTGGATTTAGAACCTTGCTGATGACCCCAGGATGACCTTAATTCCAAAACCGTGGTTACCGCTTCGCTCTTGCATTGATTGCATACGTTATCGATGCGCTTTGTTGTCTAGGTGCAAATTAATATCCCTCGTATTACATTTGCTATTCCCTGAAGTAATCATATTAACTGATGATTCAAAATGCCGGGTGCTAATATCAAGGACGATTCTGTATTTGCCAATACATTTGGGCAATTCCCTCTTAAGCGTTACGGCAACAAACTACTCAGGATGTTGTTGTTGTTATTATTATTATTATTATTATTACTATTATTATCATCATAATTATCATAATTATCACAATCATCATCATTTTTTTCATATCATAGTAAACTCCTGATTAGCCGCAGAATATGGGTGACGACCGTGGATAATCCGCAAAAGTGGCCGAAAGAGGCCAAAAATCAACACTTTAATTGACAGTAGGGGCCTACATATAAATTTATGACTTTATAAACAAATGTTTTTCTGGAAAAGGTACACTTGGACTGTAAAATTCAATTCCATAGCCGGGATTTGATCCGAAAAATTTCGTCTCTCCGTGCCACTGCTCTGCCAATTGAGCTATCATGGCAACATGCCGGTATAACATTAAATTCTCTAACTGGCTCACATATTCCGGTATACCACCAGGCGTTCCCAAAATGAGATACCAACCCAGTGGCGACTCGTAAGCTCTTTAAGGCCAGGGCTTTATAGTAAACCACTACAGTACTTTTCAAATGAGAAGTCTTTTCCTTCACCGCCAATCACGTGTACGGGCTAAAAGACTGCCGCTAGCAATGAGAGTCTTCCCTCCGTCTCGCCGTCTCTGATTGGACCGCGTATCTATGCAGTTGAAGGATATAGGACTTGTCATCTGCAAAGCACCTTAGTAGATCACAGTGGAATGATAATTCTTTCACACTGGCCATGTGTAGGCTAAGCTAGAGAACTATACTTACAAGTTTGTGTTTACTTTTTAAATTATCCGCCTTCGGATAATCGAGAATTCATTTTTATAATTTATTGCCTTAAATTTTTATATTAAAATTTTGATATTTAAAGGAGACCAGTTTTGGGGGCATATTACCATTTATTAGTGTGTTTTAAAATGTTATATATATAACGTGAGTTTTAAACAGGCCTACAGATTTGTTTTCTTATAAACCAATACACCAAATTATAACCAAATGATGAATCAGTTTTCTACAAGAAGGGAATTTTAACGTCAATCCGTATAGCTAGGCCAACTTGATTAGAATAAGAGTCTACAAATATTAAGTCTGGTCCTAAAGCTAAGTCATGTACTGCCACGCACCACGACGCCTGCGCACATTGTGAGTACGATGAAAAATGACGAACGCATACGTCGCGCAACGAAACTGACAATGTGCGCACGCGTCGTGATACTTGAGAGTACAGTCGGTCAAATAAAAAACGTCGGGCGGTATTTGATTAAGTATCACGAACGAGCATATGCGCATGTACAGGAAGACTTAAGGTTAGGTTCACACACGCCTCTTGTCTATCCATGTATTTTCTTGATTATTTAGTCAGTTTTGTTCCGAAACAAACATGTATAGAAGGCTGTGGCTATATGTCTCACATCCGCCATATTCTTGGTTGCAAATTCTTATAATATTAATAATTAATAAATTCGCAAGGAATATGATTATTCAAGGAGCATTTTTAAAGATTTTATTTTATAATACCGGTACTTGTAATGCAAAACCAATAACTTACGTTCAACTTCTGCAACCAATCTAGCATCGAAATACGCGGCTGGCCAGATCCACGATTCCTATGAAAACTTCCGGTCGCATTAAGAAATATGGTCTTTAAGAAATGTGGAACCTTCTCGATGCTTCAGAGGCCGAAAAATGCAGGTCAGTTACAGCCCTAACTACACTTTCTTTCAAGCTAGCATTTGTAGGCCTATGTGGCGCGATGACACACAGCAAAATGAATTATGACAATACATTAAGTTGAATATCGCGTGTTGCGCTTTCCGCGTAGTTCATTTTTTCCCTTGTTGTTAATTTTTTCCCCTCCTGTCTCATGGCCTCATATGTTCCGAGAATATCCTGTATTTTATGTTTTTTATAGGAAACTTGTGAACTAATGCGTTAAAACTTTAATTTTAACTGCATACGAGTCCCGACGTTTTTTATTTGACCGACTGTACATGAATTTACTTTTGGAACAAAACCTATTAAAAAAAGTTCCAGAATAAGACCGTTTACTCTTACTTCATTTTCCGGCATACAAATTCATCTTCCGAAAAGGTAAAAACATTAAAACACGTTGAATCGAGAAAAGAAAGTAGGATAGGCTGGTATCAGGAACGCAGCTGCAGGATACGTGAAACGTCTTGCGCCTGCTGCCTGAATCTAGTGTATTCCGTATGATTTGTGTTCACATTTGGAATAAAAAGAAAAGGCAGGAATTAGCCTATACCGTTTCTCGTGTGTTGCCTACTTTTTAATTCGTATTTTTAAAAAAAATTCGCTTACATTATCGGTTAAATATGTGTATCTAGCAAGACAAAATTGACAAACCTCTGACTTCACTGTATTCAGTATCAGGAATGACTTAAGGGGGGGGGGGGGGGACATACAGCTTTCGGTGAAATTCATGGGCGAGAAATATGTGAATTTCTTTTTTTTTCTCTCTCTCTCTCAGCAATCTTGGAATCCGACATAGGCCTACTCTTTACTGACTACTTCTACAATTGCATACTATTTTGTAAATTAATCAAACTGTTACAGTTATGGGTAAATCAGCCACGTTTCATGCACTGAAATGCCGTTTCCTTGATAACTTCCACAAGTGATTATTTTTCTGTGCATTTGTTAATATCATATGAACAACACTATCTACAATCATTCATTTAACAACAATAGTTTTTAATGTATTTTTTTAATGGAAAAAAAATTAAAAAAAGATTATTTTAATACTTATGCTGTAGATATTCTAAAGATTGAAGATGATGATGTTCATATGGCGTTTGCAAACAGATAGAAAAAAAATGCCATTTGTGGAAATTATCACGGGCGCGGCATTTTAATGCACGAAACATGGCTGCCATATTGTAATAATTATCCAAAACTGTAACAGTCTGATTAATTTTGAAAATAGTATGCAATTGTAGAAGTAGCCAATAAAGATTGCAAGATTGTAGAGCAATTCATAGCTGAAAAAAAATTATGAAATTCACCTATTTCTCACCTATGAATGTCATCGAAAGCTGTATGTCCCCCCATAAACCTACGGAAGCCGTGTTTTGTAAGTTTACTTGTACTGTCACAACGGAATTTCCATTACAGGCGGTTTTAGCAAGTGGTCCCCATAATACCGATTTTTTAAAAACGTTAATGAAGGTAGGTCATCTTGTATACACCCAGAATTTTTCTGAGACGCTTTGAAGTAGCAAATTGCTTAGCATTCCGCTTGTGCCGACAATGGTTCATAAAAGCACGAGGTATCAGAGGTGGAATTCCTGACTTGTTCGGATTCTCACTTCATTGTGACACTCAGGATGTTCACGGAATACTTGAAATTCTCGGAGGAAAGATCAGAAGGCAATAACCTGAGAGGTGAGCTCTGTATCACCTAAAATGAACACCCTGTAGGGCTTCCATTCTCATTCTGTCTTAATTCTCACCTCCGAGTGGACAAGTGCTTGAGAATGTGCAAAAATTGGGCCCTAATTTGTTGAAATGTAGTTTCGCCGTGGGGGAGTTAGTAACGTCGCTGCCTTCCACCCTAGCGGCCCAGGTTAGATTCCTGGTCGGATAAGAGATTTTTCGGTAGGGGGTCAATCCATATCAAATCAACCAATGGGTGTTGCTGACATCCTTTTCTGTTTCTATATGTGTATGGGAATACAAAACTATTTTTTTCACATTTTTATCACTAACACTTACAAAATCGCGTGATTAGAATCTTACTCAATGAAGCGGTTACGAAATTTCATCTTCGTTTTTATCACAAGCAAAATAGTTCTCCAACTGAGTGCCTCTAATTAAACTAATAATAATAGTAAGAACGAAAACAATGATGATGATAATAGACCAAGTATCGTATGGGAAGAAATGTTACATAGCGTGTAAGTAAGGAGAGGAGGAATTAGAAAAAAAGACTGGATATCGTGTCGAATGTTTCCTGACCTTTATCTATGACAGTACAGCAATTACGCTGATCTGGGGCCCTGTTTCATAGAACTTGCTAATAATATTACTTAATAATACTTGAACTCATAATTACTCATTAGTTATCAAAATCTTGTTTCAGAGAGAGATGAACACCATTCATAAAATCTCTTAGTTCATTAGTCAGCTGATTGATTTGGAGGTTATGCCTGGATTGTTGTTTGTGTTTTTTCCCTTCTTCGTCTTTTTGTCAATACTGTTTCAAAGCAGCGATATGCAGAAAATAAAGTATTCTAAAAGTTGGCTGATTAATTGAAAAACGTTCTTGTTGATTTTATGTGTTTTATTTTATGTGGAGTTTGAAAACATAGGAAAAATTCTAAAATTAACTGTGTTCTATAGGTTAAGCTACACTAAAACTGTTGTAAATTAAGCATAGAGCATAGGCCTATAATCCTAAGTAAAAATAAAATTAGGTAATATATTTTTCAATGTGTTTCTTGTATTTCTTAGTGAAACTTAAAAAAAAAACTTGTATCAAAATGTAAAAAACAAAAATAAAACTATTTTAATGTGTTTAAGAAACTAATACAGGATTTATAAAAACCTAAAAATCCGGGACTTATCATAAGTAACAGCAACACAGCGACATTTAAATCGTACATCATGTTAATACCAGTCTCAATTATATATCTTCTTCTTTGACGCCACCAGTCAAAAAGTAACCTACTGGAACTTTCCAATTATCAGTGACTTCTACTGCCCTCAGAGCCAAAGTTGCAGTAGCCGCTTTCCCTTTCAAACCTGATTCTTGGGGATACGTTTACGAAATTTGGCAACTCTGTCAAAGAACGTAAATTTGTATAAAGATTGTAATGCCTATTAGAGGTAGAAAAGAACTAGGTGGTGTTTTTCGATTATTTTGTTGCCTAGAAACTTCTCCTGATTCTAACGGGTCAGTGTATAAGGTTTCGTATTAATTGGTCAAAGAATCTAGATTTGTATAACAGGGAACATATAATGGGGGTTGAACTATTGAAGGGTTGGTGTTGCGTAAATTTTTTAAGGTCTCTGCATAAAGACTGGTAAATTTGTCACAGAATGTAGATGTAAATAAAGGTCATATAATAGGGATTGAAACACTTAAGGGGTGGATTATTACAAAATTCATTTCCCCTAAAAATTTTCTCCTGGTTCTGCTGTATAGGGATTGTATGTAAAATCCGGTAAAATTGGTCAAAGAAAGAGGATTTAAATAAAGTTTATAGGGGTCGAAACATTTAAGGAGTAGTTTCTTCCAAAATTAGTTATGCCTAAATTTTTCTCTTTGTTCTATAGGGTTTGTGTATAAAGTCTGGTAAAACTGGTAAAATTATATAAAGGTAAACAGAGGCTGAGACATTACATTTAAGGGGTGGTTTATACCAAAATTAGCCTTTCCAAGCATTTTTTCTTAGTTATCTGTGGATAATATCTGATAAAAATTACTCAAAGAATGTAGATTTAAATACATATTACTATCCATCTTGAATCACCATATTGACGCCAAAAAGTAATTGTGTGGCTTCTGCTTAGAAGAGTAAGGATAAACCGTGTATATTTATGTACGCCATGTATTTAATAATTTTCTAGTGGAATTGTTAAGTTGTGTCCTATGGCGACTTGCGAAGTGACAAGCAGCTTCACTTATGTTTACAATAAATGATTTTCTTCTTTGAAAATTTAAGGTGTAGTACTAAAATTAAATTTGCCTAAAAGTTTCTTCTGATCTGTAGGGTCTGTGTATAAATGCTAATAAAAGGTTGTCAAAAAACGTATATTTAAATACAGAATATAAATAGGCGTTGAAACATTTAAAGGTGGTTTTTACAAAAATTAGTTTTCCCAAAGTTTTCTCACTGTTCTACAGGTTATGTGAGTAAAGTAACATAAAAGTATTCAAGGAATGAAGATTTAAAATAAAGGACCATAATCTATAATAGGGGTGGTTTGATCCAAAATTAGTTTTGCCTGGTTCTATAGGTTTTGTGTGTAACATCTGATAAAATTCGGTCAAAGAATGGAGATTTAAATCAAGGCTATCTAATATGGATTGAAATAATTAAGGGGTGGTTTCTATCAATATTAGATTTACCCAAATTCTTCTCTTTGTTCTACAGGGTCCTTGTGAAAAATCTGGTAAAAATGGAGAAGAATGTAGATTTAAATAATGGTCGAATAATAGGGGTAGAAACCCTTAATGGTTGGTTTGTTCCAAAATTAGTTTTGCATACAATTTTCTAACGATCCTATAGGTTCTGTGAGAAAATCTTGATAAAAATTGGTCGAAGAATTTAGATTTAAATAAAGGGGTGCTTACATTTCCAGGGTGCTTTGTGAGTGTGTGTGTCCATTTTCATGTGTATCTGAATATTCCATTGTTACATATTATGTTTTATTGGTTCCCATTTTACACTGCCATATTGGTAGCCTCCTTAAGGGAGAAGTTTTCTAAAATAAAATAAATAAATGAGGCACTGCTCTTGTTAATACAATTTTTCCTAGCGGTAAGGTTGGTCATTCTTGGGGAAAATCATAAAGGTTTAAGTAAATTCAATGAAAATAAAGTCTAAAGTTGATCTTTGTTTTTTATTTACTCTAGCAAAAGAAAATTAGCTCTGCTGCCATAACCATGCCAACTACCTCTCTGAATAAGGATGCAGTGTTCTTTGACCACTTAAGGTATACGTACACCCAAGAAAGAAAGAAAGAAAGAAAGAAAGAAAGAAAGAAAGAAAGAAAGAAAGAAAGAAAAATCTCAAAATTGCCTTATTTGAAAACGACATGTTTAGATAGATAGTTCCTTTCTCTTCAATTTCATATATTAATTTTTAAATTCTGGCTGCTAGTTCCTTAGATAGTGCCCTTTTTCTAAGAACTTTAATTTTGCCATGCCCCTTAGCTATCTATCAAAGTTTAGTGTTTATATTATTCCCTCTCAGCTATAAGTTATCATACTGACTATTAGTTGTCACTAATACGCTAGTAAGTGAAGCCATGCTGGGTTAAGAATGGATTGTTTAAACTTCGTATTTTTATGTTCATCCCGACATGTGTTTTCCACGCGTTTCGATACAAGTTTTGCTTTCTTCTCAGTTCCCCGTAAGTAGGAAGTCGCTTGGTATTCAGTTGTTTGAAACATCACAATCTTCTGTAAATTAACATTTCAATGTGATTTTGGTATCATTTTGAAGCTTGAAATGTTCTCTAGTGGTTGGCGTGGAGAAATTTCTGATATATGAATATTCTACTATTTTCTAGATTTTTGTTTATTATGATGTGACAAAAAAATGCTTTCAGTTTATATAAATCTATGTAACAATTTAAAATATTAAGTAATAAAAAAACTAAATGCCAGGCACTAGATAATTATTTTACCTACAAAATATGAAAATTCTGTTTCTATTTTTCATAGTTTTGAAGTAATCATGTTGCAAATTTATAGTCAACATTTTCAAGAAAACTATTTTTATAAACAAATTATAAATAATAACAAAACATTTTCTTTGTGAAATGTCTTAATGTTCAGCTGTATAATAGCCTATATATACAAATTTGGGAGTCCTAATGCTTAAAAATAAAATTTTCATACCTAAAGATGTACCTTAAAATCCCTTAGTGTCCCTCATACTTTTGAAGAAAACAATAGAACATATAAACGAACTTTTCCCCTAACAAATTTACTACCATGATGTAATCATTTGATCATGACGTCATGTATCTACACAGTTGCCGTATCACTGCAAATTCTTCCCTTAGCTGGGAGTGTTTTATTAATCAGAAACTACAGTAGACCCCAGACTAGGGATGAGCACGTATAGTTAAAACATCGATGTTAAAATCGGCGGTAACCATCGATGTGACTATAATATCGACCTGAAAACATATGTATTTAGACAAAAAAAAAAAAAAAAAAAAAAAAAAAAAAAACATCGATGTATATTAAAAAAGTCATGGTTTCAGAAAATTAGGAAAAATTCATAAATAAACTGAAATATTTCCATGAAAACTATCGAAGTAAAAAACGATGTTTTGGGAAATTAGGCTCCTGTAAATAGGTAGGCCTATTAATTTTTTTATTATAAAACCATCGCTGTCGGGGAGAAACATCGATGTAACAAAAACATCGGTTGTTTTCCATCGATGTAGAAAACAACGATCATCGACATAAGAACATAAATGTTTTGAAACAGCGGTTATCGATGCTCAACACTACCCCAGACCTGTAGGTGTGTGTGAGCTGCTCTTTATAGATTCCACTCTTGGTAAAGAATAGCTCAGTAAAAATACCTACTGATCAATTACATTGAGTGAAGTCTGTATGTCCTCGTTTTGTTTTTCACGGCCTACTTAATAATGTGCAAGCTAAGCTCCGGCTTATTAATCAATTAGCGACTCTGTCTCTCACTGTATTCGTAATTATAATCATCGATACGTCAAGAAAAAGTTGTCTTGAACATTCTTTACAAACTGCTACAGTTTGCTTGTATAAAAATATTTACACCGGATGAGTTGGCCGAGACGGTAACGTGAAGGTCTCACATTCGGGAGGTAGCTACCTCAAATCCTGTATACAGCTAATTTGAGTGAGGGGTTTTTCAGAGGGTCTCCCTCACTTCTAAAGTGAATAAAATCAGGTAAACTGATGTAACAAAGCGCCAGAATGCTTTGCTTAATCAGTGATAATTGCAATTATGATATGCAGTAAATAAGTTATTTCTGTTATCGATTTCCGAGCTCCAGATCCATTCATGAAGCAGGGATTACGGAAGAACAAAGGTCTAGTTTGATAAGCATATGTGAAGGAATTTTTGGGTAGTGTTATTTGTTAAAGCTAGTTGTATTGCAACTTGCAAAGCCGTATATGAAACACTGTAAAACAATATGTTGTCATGAGAACTGATTTGCATTTGATAAATTCTTTCTAATATACAACCATAAAATAGGCACTAAATTGGGCATTACTCCGGTACCGGTCAACCGCTTTGGTCCAATATCAATAGGCTTCTTTCCATGGATGTTATAAATACCTATACCAAGTTTCATGAAAATCCGATAAAGCGCATTTGAGTTATCGCGCCTACAGGCACACAGGCAGACAGACATTTTCTCGTCCCCACACAATCTTATAAAGTACCATTCAGGCACTTAATAACCGAGAGGAATTTACTTTCAATCCTCCCCCATTGTCCTACGTGTTGGGCTGTTCGAAGTTAGAAAATTCCTGCGAAGAAAAAAAGTTTCAAATAAGAAGTTTAGTGCAGAAGATTTAAAGAAACTAGCTGTGGCTATTTTCAAGAAATTGGGAATAAATTAATCAGCAAGCGTGGTATAAAATTCTTGAAATGTGCGTCACTAAAACACTAAATTCCGTTTTAATGCAATTTTCCATTTTTCCTCTTATTTTGCTGATCTCAAACACGTACTAACTTATATTTATACCACCTTATACCACTAATCTTAATGCAGAGAGTTTATATCCTGATACAAGGTTGCTAATTTGTTGTATTAATTCAACTGCCGAAGTAAGATTTATGAGGAAAATTCAGATGGCTTGCATCAAGTGTATTTCTATATATTTATTTAACATTCATGGTTGTACGTACAGTATACTTATAAGCCAGATATGTATCGATTTGACACTAGTTATAAATCAAATCCTTAATTGTCAATGTTTACACAATGTTTATAAAACTATTAAAAACAATTAAAATTTTACATAACATACAAGATCATAGGCTACAGTACACCATTATAATTGAAGTCAATACATAAATATTTCCCTCGTAGTTCCAATATAACACCAATTGATGACAATCTTCATATTAAAACTGTGTTAACACCAAATTAAACGAATACAGCGTTTATTCTGTTTTGTATGCAATGGATGTATCTTAAATAAATTTATATAAATACACTTGATGAAGCCATCTGAACATTCCTCGTAAATCTTAGGACGGCAATTGAATTAATACAATAAACCTTGTATCAGGAAATAAACACTCTGCATTAAGATTTGTGGTACAAGGTGGTACATTTTGGGTATAAATCTGAGTGTTCACCACAAACGAATCCTATGAAATTCATCAATACATATTTACTTTTTTCTTCTAAAAACAGTATTTTTGGGACCTCTCACGTGTATTAATGCTGAAAAGCACACAGGCTTTACACTGGCGTGAACTTGTGGAACACCTTGTGATTGTTTGCACGAGTTAACCACTGAGGTCATGCCCCCGCACGACCGCCGCCCTTACGATTATATCAGCTTGTGCTGGACCTTACAAACCTTAACAATATTCCAGTGTGTACCTCAACCTCATATCTATCAACTCTGCATTACATTCTCACTAAATTAAAAACAACTTCAAAATAACATGAGTTGTTAAAATAAAATTACTGTAGTTCGCGCAATTTAAAACAACCCACACAGCTCTGAAATATTGACAACTACATTGTAAAGGCACATGTAAAAGTCTCATTTGCAAAATTTCGGAATAATCTATTAGACCTAACTCATTCGCATTTTAAAATTCATTTTGATATATCGAAGGGTTTCCTCAAATGAGAGCTGTCCATTAGACAGCTCTCAAAAAAATTATTACCTCTGTTTAACGAAGATCTATTATAACGAAAAACCCGCATATAGCAATATTTGTGTTTAGTCCCGGCGAATTTCCTCTTTTATTAATGTTAAATGTACCTCACTATAACGATTAAGCTATTTTAGAATCACCCTTTTATAAAGATATTTGGAGGTTAATTGTTACTGCAAACCAATATCATAGCCCAGCGTTCCTCGACCTTTTTGAACCCGAGGACCTGTAAAGTGTGTAAAAAATTTTACGGACCCCTAATTTTACATTCCATTTTTAAAAGAAGGCCTATATTCTTAATATTTGGGGTATTAATTATAGGTCATTATAACGAAATATGTGAAACAATGTTGCTTCTTTACTTTCCACTTGCTTTATGAATAAGCGGACCATAGGTTGAGAAACGATGTCTTAGCCCTATGGATGGTAGCTGGTATCAGATCAGCATCCTTCCCAGACACCAATATTGTTTTCTGGCTGCCTGATATCTGTTACATTTCTTAGAAATTCCAGAAGAAAAAAGGTTCATGGTGGAAAATAGGATCATCCCTTATGTGTGCAAAAACATACTGTGAGTTAGGTTGTCACTTCAATACGTAAATAACTAGAAAATAGCCCGTGGTTTTGCCACAATTAAAATGATGCTTAAACATGAAACTTATAGGTCTAGAATCCTGAAGGTACTGACAATACATTTACAAAAGTCTCATCATATACTATCGCTTTTTCCTTTAGAATATAATTAATTCCTACCAGTACTCAGAAATTAATTATATCGTAAGTTTTATGCAGTTCCAAAGCTACCTGTAAACACTGATAATATGTATTCTTTCTCAACTGTTTGTTGACAGATGAATATGATGTGAATTTGATTTGATAAATTCAGTGTAATTTTCATAAATTATAAAATTTATCAAGGGAAGGAGTGGTTTATTTGGATTTTTATTGTCCGCGATACTTCCAGGGTTAAACTATCAAAATATTATAGCTGATGCCCGCGGCTTCGCCCGTCATTATTAATTGACTCCAGGATTTTTAAGAAATTTACACTGGCAGTTTATTAAAAATGTTTGTGGTTCAGAGCTATGAAAATTGTAAGTAAAAATAAAATTAGAATATTTGTTCATTGTGTTCATTTCATTTAGGCATTATATAATAAAGAAACGGGTTTCCTAATTTTGTACTCTTCGTGAAAGTTTAGACTGCGAGAGACTAACATCGCCGAGTATACCCGATGTCTCACGAAGTGAAGGAATGAGCACGCTATTTAGGGCCGTTGAATTGTATAAGAGCAACAATGAAAACGCCATAAGGAGCAACTGTTTTAGTTTTTCCTTAGGTATGTGTTAAATTTGCTTGTATTTTTCTTCCCACCATCTACAAGTTTTAAATTTCTGACATATGGCTAGGCTCGAAGCATGCAATGAATGATACGTGATATTTAATCAGTCTGAGTAGTAATTTCTTAGTGTGCGGGTTTAAAGTTGCTATGGTCACAATTCAGCGGAAGTCAGTAACTTAAGTAATTAAGATTAGCTGTTCTTTTTAAGGATCTGGATTTGTAATGAATTATTTTTCACTTCTTCACATGTCCGTTCCATGAATTATCAAACAAGACCATTAAACTGAGTGAGGTGGTCGAGATGGTAACGTCTTAGATTCGCATTCTGAAGGTCCCTGGTTCGAACCCCTTGCCGACCAATTTGACATTTATTTTTATTTTTATGTGAGTGTGCAATCATTGTCAAGATATCACAAATCTGTATAGTTCTGCTGATACTGGACGATGTTAACCTGATTTTAAGAAATCTATATATTTGTTCTTCCGTTAGTTTTGCTTAATGAATCAATCTGGACCTTAGCTCGGAAATAGATTTAAAAAAAAAAACATAAAACTTAATTTTCTGTAATCATAACTGCAATTATAACTGATTAAACAAAATCATTCTGGCACTTTGTTATATCAGTTTGCCCGATTTTATTTTATAAGTTCACATACACAATAGCCTCAAAAGTTGTACTTTAATATTGATTCCAAACTGCATAACTGGGTCCAGCTCGAAAACTTACAATAAGCATATTACATACTTCAAGTGTGAAGGGGCCGGCATGACGTGTGCGCGGCGCGGTCAGATAAGGAGGGCAGCGGAGAGCAGGAGAGGGGAGAGCTATCATTTGCAGGAACCAGGAAGCGGCGGAGATCTGAGTGAAGATGACACATGCCACATTGTGGTGTGCACGGGGCGTGTGCCGGGGGTGCTAGCCGCGCACACGTGTGCCCACACGCCGGTTTCCACAGGGAACACACCCCCACACCCCAAACACAGCATTTTCCACGCCACCCCGGGGGTGGGGAAGCCATATTGTGCCCCAGGTGGCGCTGCCATGCCGTGAGAACACTTCCACTCATAATGACCGACTGTATTGCTAGCAGGTCGTCAACCCCTGCACAGGGGGTTCTTACAGGACCAGCCGCCACACATTCAAACAAAAGAGAATCCTTCACGTGCCTACTTTCGATTACCTAGCAAATAATATACGCGCCGATGACTTAGCATTAATTACTCATGTAGCCTACGCTGCGAACGACCTATTTCCAATAACATAGCTATTTACATACGTTGCGAAAGGCCTATTTCGGATGACTTAGCATGAATTACTCATATAGCCTATGCTGCGAACGACCCAATTCCAATGACATAGCTATTTACATACGCGGCGAAAGGCCTATTTCCGATGACTTAGCATTAATTACTTATATAGGCTAAGCTGCGTACGACCTATTTCCAACAACTTAGCTATTTACATACGCTGTAAAAGGCCTAATATTTCCAACAACATAGGTATTTACATACGCAGCGAAAGGCCTATTTCCAACAACATAGATATTTACATACACTGCAAAAGGTCTATTTCCGATGACTTAGCATTCATTACTCATATAGCCTACGCTGCGAACGACCTATTTCCAACAACATAGCTATTTACATACGCGGCGAAAGGCCTATTTCTGATGACTTAGCATTAATTACTCATATAGGCTAAGCTGCGAAAGGCGGGCTTTTGAGTGTCAACTACTAAACTAAGTCTTCTGTGCTTGTCCTGTGTCTATGTTTTAACAAGATTGTAACTTTGTGGAGTTTTCATGTCTAAGTGCGGGTTCGTCTTTCTAGCCGAATCAATTAGTTGTGTTTGTTTATGAAGATACTTAATCCTAGTACAACTGCTCTGATGCATCATAAGTTTGAATGCTTTGTTTTATATTGCCTGTAATGTATGCATAGTGACCACGCAGAACAGGTTAAGTTTGATCTGATGAATGAAGAGTGGTACTTTATGATATTGTGTGGTGGACGGGAAAATGTCTGTCCTTGTGTCTGTACGCGCGATAACTCAAATACGCTTTATCGGATTTTCATGAAACTTGGTTTACGAATTTGTAACCTCCATGGAAAGAAGCCTATTGATTTTGGACCAAATGAGTTGATCGGTACCGGAGTAATGCCCAATTTAGTGCCCTTTTTTAAGGTGATATATTATAAAGAATTTATCAAATGAAAATCAGTTCGTATGACAACATATTGTTTTACATTGTTCATTTACGGCTTTGGAAGTGCAATACAGGTAGCTTTGACAAATAACACTACCCACATATTCCATCACATATGCTTATCAAACTAGACCTTTGTTCTTCCGTAAGCCCTGATTTTATTTCTTCTAAAATGAAGTTCTAATAACTCAGCTATTTATGTACACTGCAATTGTCATATTTCCAATAGCAATTTTTTTATGTAGCCTACGCTTCAGAAGGTCAATTTCTGGAAAATTAGAGATTACTCATATATGCTGCGAATTGCATATTTCCAATAACAACTACTTATTTATGCTGCGAAATTGCTATTTCTAATCACTCTGCTATTAATATATCAGCGAAATTGTTTTAACATTCCTTTTTCCTATATTTTTCAGGTGAACTGTGAAAAGGCCGCAAGAAAACTGAAAATCTTTAGTGGTGAGTAATAAATGATTCATTTAGCTTTGAAAAAAGAGTAAACTTAAGCTAATATAAATGTAGTATAAAAGAAAAAACCAAAATTTCAATACTTCCCCTTAACTAAACTCATGGAGTTATTGGTATGAATCACAAAGCAAAAATCGCGTTAAAAGGGCAGTAAGTATAGGCAAATTTTCGAAATATGTCCATCTGAAATATAAAATACTAGCAGGTGCTCGCGGCTTCGCCCTCGATTATTTAGTCAACTGCTAGATGTTTTATTTAGGCTAAATCATTTATTTAACAGGAAAATAATGAAAACATATTTATTAACTGTGACATCGCTTTTACATAAATTTCAGGAATTACATAATTCTGATCTTAATTATATTGTTTAACGTTAAAAATTTAATAATTAAACGAACAAAAGTAATCTTATGCTGCCATACGGACATACAAATTCGAAATGAAACTATTAAAATGAACCATAGCTTCATGAGCCTTGCCCAAATCATGCATAAACTATAATATTATAACGATTGATAATTAAAAATAACTAAAAACCCGGCTTCGAGAAAAACAAAGACCTCAGATTCGAGTCTCCTAGCACCCCTAATCCCCCCCCCCCAAAATCCGCATAGTGTGTTTCGTCCAAATCATTCAATGTTTTCCCATTAAGACGTGCATTCATTCTCCCCTTCTGTCCACCTATGTTAAAAGCAAGGCCATCTTGAATTAATTTCACAATTGAATACTGTCTTGCTAATGGGAACGTTTCCTCCAACAATCGAATTGCTCGTGTGTTTCTTAAGGAAGGTATTTCGTCGCCTCGAAAACATTCGATTTTAGGCATTAAAAATCAAAATTTTGCAAAATCCTTTCTTAGTGTGCACTTAAATCATGAAACGAACTAAACTAAACTAAACTCCGTGGCGCTAGATCCCTGGAGGGACTTGGCCTACCACCCGACCGCTGCGTCATCTCCCGTAGGCAGATGGCAGGATTGGGGGCATGTGGTCAGCATGTCGACACCCACGGCCGTTAATGGTGGTTTTCTTGACCGGAGCCGCTACTTCTCTATCAAGTAGCTCCTCAATTTGGAATCACGAGGCTGAGTGCACCCCTACCAGACCTCCCTACCTCAGAAAAATCCGAGGAGGTACCGGGAATCGAACCCGGGCCGACGGATCTGTAGTCAGCGACGCTAACCACAAGACCACGCCGGCGGACTCATGAAACGAAGGTACTGTCAAAATTCCAAGTCTCTACCTATTATTGTTTAAGCTATATAATACGTTGATTCTCTATCAGTCAGGACAAAGCCGCTTATGTCAGCTTTGCCTATTTCATTCATAAACACTTTTTTGCACGACGTAACTAATTAGTGGTACTTACGAATATTGTTGTCGTGGATCGTAACTTGACATTCCCGCACGCAATCTGGTTGCTATGAAAACAAAAGAAATCTCCGTGCGGTAAAAATTACAAAAAGCACAAGTGCCGTAAGTAAAAGCATCAATATAAGCCTTTATGGAAGACCGGAACCAAGGCCCCGTTTGTGGCGACTTTAACAGGACAAATATTCGGTCCCCATAACAACCAACATATGCGAATCACTTTCTGAAATATAACACCCATCTTCAATAGTGTATAAACATAATATTTTCAGCTAATATCTGAATTAATATAAATAAATTTATATAAATAATCATCGTGCAAAAAATAGCATGCAATACCCGTGCCGCAAGCGCATAACGGATCTCGGAAATTGAAAAAACTCTGCGCAAGTGCCTCGATTTTTCAAACTCTTTCCTCGATCCGTATGCACCGTATCGCAATATACTATTTAATAGGATTTTCGGAATGTGGAAACTTAAAAACATGTATTTGAGGGCAGAGGCGCCAACTTATATGGGCCCATGGGGCTGAAGCCCACCCAATAATCTGCCTTAGGCCTAATTTGTTAAATTATTTATTACCATTACTAAAGTATGTTTCCTTTTTGAATCGCCGAAAAGCTAAAACATTGCTGAACATTAAATTTTTACGTCTTAATCTGTTAATGCAATTTCCACATCCACCGCCATATTTTTATGCTTTTTATGTATTCATAAAAAACTTCATCACATTGCTGATGAAAATATCAATAAGGAGAGTGCGGAAAAATTAAACATAGAATTGAGGTGAATAAAAATCACAAAAAGGATATTAATTTAAAGGACAAAGCAAGGAATTGTGATACAAGACAATATTACAAAGTTTGTCTTCTGAAATCATTTCATGTAGGCCTACAATACTATATTTATACCATAGTCATATCGATATTATATAAGTCTACTAGCAGGTGCCCGCGGCTTCGGCCGCGATAATTAATTCAAAAATAAAAAATTAAGAACAAATAATTAAAATACATTTATTAACACTTAGGCTACACACGAATCATTCATAAAATAAACTATTAATAATTATAATGAAACAACTAAAAATCCGGCTTTAGAGTGCATTCCATGATAAATAAATGATTTAAATAAAACATGTAGTTAGGTAAATAATCGCGGGGACCTAGGTTCATTGCCGCGTTTACCCGAGACCGCCATTCAACCCTATTCTGTGCTAACTCCATCCAATCATCCCTCGCAAATCCTACTTGCTGTAAATCAATCCTAATATTGTCCTCCCACCTACAACTAGGTCTTCCAAGAGATATTTTCCCTTCGGGTCTCCCAGTCATTACTTAATTGTGATATGTCTTTCCTCCCCCATTCGCACATGTCCGGCCCATTTCATCCTCCTTGATTTAACTCTCAGATTACGTTCTTTCCGAAGAGTAAAAGACTATGTCTCACATCCATATTAAGTTCCAGTCTATTTTCTTTTATTATTTACGGTTCTTTTGTTCTAGTTCTAGTGATGAGTACGTGAATTTGTAAATTTCCATAATTTTCTCAAGTTTTTTCCTGGGGTTTTTCCTCACCTGTGAGACAAATGTCGGGTAACTTTAGGCCCTTGTGGTCCCCGGATATCATCTGGCCGTCATTATCATCTTCATCCCATCCTCGCCTTGTTTGGAGTGAATGTGTATGTGAATGGTGTGTCTCGTCCTACGTGTTTGTGTTGTCTTGGAGGTGGACCCGGCATTGGGCTGTTCGCTCATCCGGGGAGGCCCTCCATGTCTTGTCTGGTCAAAAAAGTATGTATGTGATCCAAAGATAATCCCTCTCCCGACAGGTCGCGGCCCTGTAAGGCCCGAACGGCTTGGGTTGCTTAAATCCTAAAAGGGAGAGGTATAACTAAGATAAAGAAAGAAAAAGAAAGAAATTTCACGTAGTTTTGCAAACTAAATATAATTTTTCTTAAGAATTAGCTACTTACCATATTATTGTTTGTTAATGGAATTTATTTATAATTAATACTAAACGGCAGCCACACAAGGGCAAAGCTCATTTGGGTGTTAAACTTAAATTCTGTATTTTGTGTATCATATATTCGAATAAAGTAATTAGAATGCAATACACGGTTTATCGCAAATGGGTTGTTTAAACAGGCGAGGGATACCATATACCATATTCAAAGACGATTTGAAGAAATATAGGCTATATATTACTTCTAGGCATATGAAATATTCTTCCAGTGTAATCTTGATTTAGCAGTTTATAATCAGTATTCTTCCTTAGTATTACGTACGGTACTTCAGAAAAGTACGAAAATTAAAACACATCAATTTATAAAATCAACAATTTAAATATTGCTTTAGAAATAGTATAATGATTGGTTGATTTATACATAATTTCAGAGAATTTCGTTCGCGAGTTTTTTAGTATTATTTCTCTGTAGGTAATTTATTGTTTAAGCAAAGAAAGTATGACGATTACCAAACATAATGCAATAATTACCACCATCTAGCATAATACTTAGGTACTTAAATATCTGGACCCGTATTAAAAGGCCTGTAATTAACACATAATGACTGTGTGGTTGTGAAATGATACATTTTTAACTGGATGAATTCGTGAGTTTTTCCTTGCGGTGTATTCTGTATTTTATGTCTCTTATATTTCAATAACTTAAAGGCTCGGCTTCGCTTGGGTTTTGTATTTTGTAATTAGAAATTAACTTATGAAGGACTTTTTTTTTCAAACTCTAGGTCCTTATATAGGTATTTAGTATTTCTCTCAGAAAACGCTTCATATAGCTTTTTATGGCTCGTAGAGGATGTAGAATTTTGCATCCCATCGCTTCTACACACAAAGCCAGGTAGGGTTTGAAATGAAAAACATAAATTCCGGTAACATAAAATTGTATTGTCTATGCGGAACGTTTTATGTTTCACTCTCATGTTACCATGGAACCGTTTTGGGGCTGAAATCAAAAATAGATTCAATATGACTTTCATACTTTCCACCCCCAAAACCTGGGACATAATAATATACTGCGCGCATAGGACTAAAAATGTTCCATCCTGTTTTGTCTCCTTTTACATGCTTAGGGCTTATGATAAACATCCATATTTCTCAACTAAAAATACAAAGTCTACAGCTATGAATAACGTCAGTGGATATAATTTTTTACAGACTTCTGATATGGCATACTCATTGGCACATCCGGGCTGAGACAATTGAAAATGCTTTCCCTGCATTACGAACTCTTATTCTAGCCTACATCAAAATATGAAGTGACAAAATGGTATTCTCTATGTCCAGGGCATAGAAAGTTATGTGATTGCATCACATTGTGCTTTATTTTCGTGCATTTCATTTTTATTTATTTATTTACATCAATGAATTATATCGATAGCTTCTCTAATTTGTCAAAGTCCCGATCATTTATTTCCAAAGCTACCTATGAATACTGCCAACAATACACTTTTGTCACGTGAACTGTACATGCAATGTGATTTGTATTTGATTGTAATAATGTATTTAGTCTCCTCGAAAAAATTTGATATTTGGCATTTATAACCAAAATTTTGCAAAATCCTTTCTTAGTGAGCACTTACATTACGAAACGAAGGTACTGTCAAAATTCCAAGTCTCTGCCTAATATAGTTCAGGATCTACGTTGATTGCCTGTCATATCAGTCATATATTTTCATGAACCAAGGGATGGGAGTATGAATTTTTTTAAATCTTTGAGCCCACCCAATGTTTTTCAAAAGTTGGCGCCACTGTTTGAGGGCCGGATTCAATACATCCTCTACTTCCAGTACCTATAGTAAGAGAAGTGAATTCTTCACGTCCTACCTCAAGAGTTACATAAACCACGCCGATACATGTTTAATGAATTCACACTCCCACTTAACGTTGCCAAGTTCTTCGCTTCAATATTTAAATTTAAAGCAGTTCTCATCAGGTGTAGTAACATGAAGCATTTCAACAAACACCTTGTGTTGTGGGCTTGTTTAACACATATGCGTTTGTACTACACATTCCAATGAATTACTAGAGACCGGACATTTTTCGTTAAATCCTTTCGTTGTTTTACTTTTTAATTTCGCTTTGGAATATGCCATTAGTAGAGATCAGGAAAACAAGGTAGGCCTGGAATTAGATGGCAGTCAACCGACTTTAGCTTATGCAAGATGACGTTTGTCTGTTGGGCGATGACATAAACACAAACGAGAGGAATGCAGAAAGTCTTTTCGATGCCTGCAGGAATGTTATATTGGAAATTAATACCGAAAAAACTACATATATGGTCATGAAACGTCAAAATAATGCACTACAAAATATTAGAATAGCCGGTAAACCGTTCGAACAAGTGGAGAAACTAAAATAGCCTATCTGGGAGCAATAAATACAGACACAAATAATGTTAAGGAAGGCTCAAATCAGGAAGTTCATGTTTCTATGCAGTTCAGAAACTGTTATATTCTCGTCTTTTATCCAAAAAATTAAAATTAAAATTTATAAGACCCCTGGATGTGAGACATGGTCGCTTACTTTTCGGGAAGAAAATAATCTGACAGTGTTCGAAAACAGGGTGCTTAGAAAAATATTCGGGCCTAAGAGAAATGAAAATGGGGACTGGAGAAAACTGCATAATGACGAGCTTCATAGCCTGTACTCGTCACCGGATATAGTAAGGATAATTAAATCACTGAGGATGAAATAGGCTGGACATAATGCGCGCATTATAGACACATCTAAAAAATATTGACTGGGAGACCCGAAGAAAAAGACCACTTGAAAGACCTAGACGTAATTGGAAGAAAATATTAGGATAGATTTAAGGGAAGTAGTATTTGCGAAGGATGGCTGCATGGAGTTAGCAAAGAATAGGGTTGAATAGCGGGCTCAGGTAAGCGCTGCAATGATCCCCCGGATTCCAACAAATAGATAATATTCTTACTTGCTTAGGAATTGTCTATTGTCATTAAGTAAGTAACAAGACATAATATTCGTTATTGCAGATGAAAGAGTAAAACAGGCGTAGGCCCAAACCATGAACGTAAGCATTGATTATCTCATACGCTAACGACTAACAGGATTTCCAAATTTGCCGTTGTAAAATTCGATAATCCCTCTGCTAGAAAAAATTTCTTCTGTCAAAAGCGCAAAACTACGATAAATATCTCAAGTGAAACATAACTTCCTTTACCCTTAAAATATTCCAATACACTGTGCAATAAAGAAAATGAAGCATTTCCTATATCCGATGTCAGACACGAAATTTAAAACGTTGAAGAGTTTTATTTTCGCGAGCTGTTTTTATGCTAAACGAGAAACATTGATTATTCTATTGGCTTTGGAATTAACCCGGAATCACTCGCGTGTTAGGTATTATTTAACATTTTTCCTTTCTATTATATAGCTATAAATACAATTTAAACATGTTGATTAAATTTACAAGATTCTATGGAATCATATTAACATTTGTAATAGCAAGTATAGTAATAGTAATAATAATAATAATAATAATAATAATAATAATAATAATAATAATAAAAGCATTTGACTCGGTTCCCCATTCATGGTTAAAAGAAGTACTTCATCTGTATAAAATCAACCCTGCTATAACCCATTGTCTGGATGTTATAATGAGCAAATGGAAGACAGTGCTCTGCACCAAGATAGAGAATAAATCTATCATATCCGGCACAATTAAAATTGAACGTGGTATATTTCAAGGCGATTCATTAAGTCCCCTGTGGTTTTGTCTTGCAATGAATCCTCTATCCAATCTCCTAAAAGCTACTGGTTTTGGATTTGATATTAAATATAATAACAGGAAACACAGAATATCACATTTGTTTTATATGGATGACTTGAAAGTGTATGCCCACAATGGAATGCAAATGAACGCTCTTCTAAACGTAATAGGCTTCTATTCATCGGATGTGGGAATGACGTTGGGAGTAAAGAAATGTAAACTCCTAACAATTGAACGTGGTCGACACGCAAACTCCCAACCGTATGAACTTCTTACCGGATCTATAATTGAAGGAATGACAGAAACGGAAACCTATAAGTACCTTGGATTTGTTCAGAATACAACTCTGGATCACAAGAAAATCAAACAGGGACTTATTGACAAATATACATTGAGGATGCATCAGATTTTGCGCAGTCACTTACATGCAAAGAACAAAATTAAAGCTATAAATACGTACGCTATTCCAACCCTTGTTTATTCATTTGGAATTTTGAAATGGTCTGCCACGGAAATAGACAGCATACAGAGGAAAACGAGAACTCTGCTCACCACCTATAGATTACATTATCCAAATTCGTGCATGGAAAGGGTCACTCTCCCACGGAAACTGGGAGGCCGTGGAGTACTGGATCTTCAAGTCATGCTCCAGAATCAGATAAGGAACTTAAGAAGATATTTCCTTAAAAAACAGGAAACCAGCCTTCTCCATAAGGCTGTAGCACTCTCTGACAGGTACACTGTACTGCATCCATATAACGCCTCTGACCATCATACAAATCACCAAGTGTCCCTGCAGGAGAAAGAAAGATCCTGGGGAGAAAAGACCCTCCACGGAAAATATTACAGTAATCTAAACCAACAGAGTATAGACAAGAACGCATCATGCATGTGGTTACAAAGTGGACGCCTGTTTGGAGAAACAGAGGGATTTGCAGTTGCCATACAAGACCAGATAATAGCTACAAATAATTACAAAAAATATATCATCAAAGATACAAGCGTACTCTCTGACAAATGCAGACGATGCTCCATTCATCTCGAGACCATTGATCATATCACTGCAGGCTGCTCAGTACACGAGACGGCACAATCAGGTCGCAGGAATCATACACCAGGCACTAGCCCACAAAAACCAATTAATTCAGGAACGTATCCCTTACTACAAGTACCATGCTGTACGCCTATTGGAGAACGAGTCATGTAAGCTTTACTGGGACACTGGTGTGGTGACAGACAAAACAATCAACCATAACAGACCAGATATTATACTGGTCAACAAGAAAACAGGGACGTTTCTTGTAGACATTGCAGTACCTAACGACATCAACATCGACAGGAAGCACCATGAAAAGATCTGCAAGTATAAAGAGCTCGCAGAGGAGGTCAAGAGGATCTGGAAGGCTAAGCTAGTACGAATAGTCCCTGTGATCCTGTCGGTCAATGGTCTCGTCCCCTACACACTTCACAAGAGTCTGCAAGAACTGGGTCTTCCACCGAACACCTACAAAAGCATGCAGCATTCTGTCATCCTATCTACATGCAACATTGTGCGATCATTCCTGTCGCAAGAATGAAGACATTAATTGAACTCTTGTATTACAATTATATGTAAATGTTTTATATTATTGTGAGGCACTTGGTGCATCCCGTGCCCTGTTACTACCCATATGTGATGTGGAGAAATGTAATAAATAATAATAATAATAATAATAATAGATGCGAATTATTTTCCAAATGACACACTTCAAATAAATTTGGTAAAAATCTATATTTAATAAAAAATTAACACAATAATATGTGCATAATAATTAAGTAACACATTTTTTAATAAACTTGTCAGGTCGATTTTAGATACAATAACACAGTGCGTTTCACGCAAGTTGGCCAATCATGCTGGTTTCTGCGTCGCGGCGGCCACAGCTCTAACTCCCGAGCGATCGAGTGGAATATCTATGCAAATAAAGCCGCTAACGGTGTAAGGATTCAGGTTCTCACAGTTAAAGTTAAAATTACAATGAAAATAACCATGCACCTCATCACAAAAAAAATGTTGGAAATGTCCTCCTCTTGCACCTACACAACACTGGCACCTTTTTAGGAAATTTTCTTGCACGTGCTTCCGAGATAGAGTTAATTTCTCTTGTGATATTGTCTTTAAGTTCTTCTAACAGCATATGGCTATTATTTATAGGGGGACTTGAAAAATAAAGTGTACAGGTAAATGTCCTGACCGCGGTCAGACCGCTCGCCTTCCACAGCTGGGACCGGGATCGAATCTCGGTGGATTCATGTGGAATTTGTGATGGCAAAATAGGGTCGGGCAGGTTTTGTCGGGGTGCTCCTGTTTCCCCTGTCATATATCATTCCACCGTTGCTCTATTCATCATAATATACAATAAATAATGATATGCTAACGGAGCTCTGCACTGCTGGCCTACGCCAGCCAGTCTGGCTTTGAGGTCCGCAGCAATCACACATTTCCCAAGACAAAGTCGTGTGCATTTGAAATGTCTTCGGGCGCACCTTGTTACGTCAGTAACTGGCAGATCCACGAAGACCCTAAAGGTTCCACATCAGAAGCCTTGCACAAAGTTTCGACTCCAAGCTTCACGTGCAGAGAACTTGGAATGCGCTTGCGCTTCCCAGGGACGAATAAAATCGTCAATTCTTTTTGAGGCCCTCTAAATAAGCCCAACACCCCCCTCCCATTGACAAGCCTTCAGCTGACACGTATCCTATCTGGTAGGCTAAATTCCCAGTAGACATTACGGAATGGAGAACCATGACCTTTACAAGTTCCGACCAGGGTTTTTCGCAGTTTTCCCTGGTTGTAAGATGAATACTGGTACTAAGGGATACGGCCCGACCCTAAATCCTATTATATTTGATCTGCATAGATCGAACCCTATGGGAAATACGCGTAAGCACATTTAAGTTATAGGATAGGACTTCAGCTATCTTATTTGGTCTGGTCAGTTCAGTTCACTTCTCCCTGAAGATGGCAGAGGAGATAGGTGCTGAAAGCTCGGAATTAATATCCCTACTCATCTGGTTGGAAGCCCGAGAAACTATTATATATTTATATAAAGAGTGTCAGTACAACTTCCCAGTACCAAGTTGCACTCATCCAGTTCTTACGCAGGGATTATTAATAGGGATGGTAGATTTCAACAACTAGAAAATAAAGATTTAGCATTTTAAAAATAAAATTCAGCATTTTATAGCAATTTAACGTTAAAATGTAGCATTTTGTAGCGATTTGGGATGCAACAATTTTATTGTTGAAAATTAGGTTTTACAAATTAGTGCGTTATCAAGTGCATTTTATTGATTTTCCAGTTACAATAATTTCAAGCTTGTAAGTAGGCCTAAAGCAACGTAAACTCTTAGTGAAATTGTGAACACTAAAACACACGTCAAAATATATGCACTGCAAACTTGTATTTGCCTACATTCATTTAAAATCAGCATTCAGCATACACTTTAAAAATTTAACATTGAAGAAATTTCAATAATACATTCCTTTAACCTGGTTTCGGCTATCTGTGACAATTAAACTGTATTTTCTGAAAAAGCGTTTTACATCCGCGCTATTGGTAGGTGACCTATTAGCTACCTGAATAGCTGCACTGGTAAAGAGTGGAAATTTTATTTGCATTGCTAACAAAACTTGCAGACAGTCAACCTCTTAATTGTCTGTTATACTGGTTATCAAATGATTGTGAAATTAATCATAACCACATAAGAAAACTTAATATGAAATATGGAATTCTTTTCTTCATATCGCACACTGTCTTGAGATTTATGGTACTCATCTGACCAGCCACTGTTGGATTAAAGAGTTGATTAACTGCTTCATAAAATTTATTTCATTTCCTGTCATAATATTTACATAAATGACCCTTACAATGTAATTTCGCACTTATTTAGTAATATTTTCCCCGGCTGACTATATTTCTGGTATAAAATATGTTATGCATGAATTACAAGCAAGAAGGTTGTTGTTTTTATGGTTCAAGGTACAAACATATCTGGATAGAGATCGAACTCGCAATTTTACTATCACATAATATTTAGTATGTTTTATTGAGATTTATTGTCCAATGTTTATTGTTAAATATTATAGAGAAATCCGAGTATATTACCCGAATACCGGCACACCAGACGGTAGGTGGCTTTCGAACTGGCATTTTCACTCTAAGTACAAAAATACTGTAGTATATTATGCAACGAGCCTATAATGACATTTAATAAGACTTACTCAATGGCAATAGACAATTCCTCAGCAAGCTAAAGGAATATTATTTATTTTATGGAACCCGGAGAATCATTGCCGCGCTTACCCGAGTTACTCTCAAATCCTACTTCCCTTAAATCTATCCTAACATTGTCCTCCCACCTGCGTCTAAGTCTTCCAAGTGGTCCTTTCCCTTCGGGTCTCCCAGTCAATGCTTTTGAGATATGTCTTTCCTCCCCCTTGCGTGCAGCCCATTTCATCCTCCGTGATTTAATTACCCTTACTATATCTGGGGAAGAGGACAGGTCATGAAGCTCGTCGTTAGGCTATGCAGTTTTCTCCAGTCCCCATTTACATCTCTCTTAGGCCCAAATACTCGTATTTTCCTAAGCACCCTGTTTTCGAACACTTTCAGAACATGTTCTTTCCTACCAGTAAGCGGCCATGTCTCACATCCATATATACAAGATAATTGTCTTATAAATCTTCATTTTTAGATTTCTGGACAGAAGACGGGGAAGATAAGAGTTTCTGAACCGCATGAAAACAAGCATTTGATTTGAGTCTACACTTAACTTCTGCCTTAATATTATTGTGTCTGTAACTACTGCTCTCAGATATTTGAATTTTTCCACTTGTTCCAACGATTTACCGGCTATTCTAATATTTTGTAGAGCATTATTTTGACGTTCCATGATCATATACTTAGTTTTTTCTGTATTAATTTCCAATCCAACATTCCTGCAGGTATCGAAAAGACTTTCTGCACTTCTCTCGATTGTGTTTATGTGATCGCCCAACAAGCAAACATCATCTGCGTAAGCTAAAATCGGGTGACTGCCATTTAATTCTAAGTTAGGCCTACCTTGTTTTCCTGAACTTTCCTAATGGCATATTCCAAAGCGAAATTAAAAGTAAAGGTGATAGTGCATCTCCTTGCATCAATCAGCTTCTAATGGCAAACCTATCTGATATAAATTTCCCTAGCCTGACTCTGCTATAGGTTTCATTTAGACACATTTGATCAGCCTAACTAAGTTCTTTGGTATCCCGAACTCAATGAGGATATTGTACAATTTGTCTCGCCTAACTGAATCATATCCTTTTTTAAAATCTATGTATAGCTGGTGGACGGACTTATTATATTCCCAATTATTCTCCAAGATTTTGCGAATACAAAATATTTGATCAATGATTGATCTATTTTGCCTAAATGCACATTGGTGATCTCCAATGATTTCGTCCGCATATGGGGTTAATCTTCCCAGGAGTATATTAGATAGAATTTTGTATGGTGTTAATAAGAAAGAAATTCCTCGATAGTTATTACATTCGGCCCTATCTCCCTTTTTATGGATCGGTATAATGATAGATTCTTTCCATTCCTCTGGCAATTCCTCCCTTCTCCAAATCATAAGAATGAGTTTATGGATCTCTGAGTTTAATCTATCCCCACCTGCCTTAATTAATTCTTCTGGAATTTGGTCAACGCGTGGAGATGTGTGTTTTAGTTTAAGTATAGCTGTTCCTACTTCTGTTATAATTTTTAGGTAATATTTAGAATTCAGTGTCATTATTTCATAATTTTTTGCTCATTTTAGGTCTTTTTTTTCAAATTTCATATTTTTAGGCAATTTTTTAAATATAGTCAATGTTTTGTTATTTTGTGTTGATTCTTCCATTGTATAAAGTTTTAGTAGGCTACATTTACTTACATTGGATATTATCGGAACTCTAAATAAGCATAAATAAATAAATTTTGCTATAATTTTAATCTGGATACAGAAAGGATGTGTTTGCTGTTTGCATTTTACCGTTTATAAATAAATAATTACAAGCGAATAATTGGACCAACAATATAAATGTAGAACGTACACAAATCTGATGAATTAACTAATATTTTGATATAGTTTTTTTTTTTTATTTTTGGAATTTTTTCCCCTTATATTTATATTTCTGCAGTCATTTTATAGTTCATTTTAAAAGTTTTTAGGTAATCAAAATCCGGGCCCTGGTAATAAGTGTATTATAATATGGTCGAAAAAAATATTTTTATTATTTTCTATTTTCTGGAACCCGAAGGTTCATTGCAGTGCTTACCTGAGCCCCCCATTCGATCTTATTCTGTGCTAACTCTACCTATCATTCCTCGCAAATCCTACTTCCCTTAAATCCATCCTAATAATTATTATTGTCCACCCACCTACGTGTAGGTCTTCCACGTGATCTTTTCCCTTCGGGTCTCCCAGACAATATTTTTGAGATATGTAGATATGTTATTTCCTCCCCCATTTCATCCTCCGTATCCGGGGACAAGTACAGATCAAATATTTTTATTTTCATTAAAACTCTTCATAGCTGTAGAGATATTGCTTTGTCCTAAGAGTCCTGCATCAGCAGATTTCATTAAAGGCTGGACAGGCAGGAAGACTGTTCGCTTTGCAGCACGCCAGTCGGAAAATTGAGAATGTGAGATGGGCGCCAAGTGAGAACAGAACGGGTTGTAAACTGAGCGGTCTGAGTCATCGCATTCGCCTGTCTGCACACTTCCATCAGCTCAGCTCACTCTCCTACATAAATGTGCTTTAGGTGCAGTATTACGAACAGCAAAATATGAAAGTTAAAAAACTCACATTATTAAGTGCCAGTATGGTACTTTATGAGACTGTATGCACGACGGAAAAATGTCTGTCCGTCTGTCAGTCTGTACGCGCGATAACTCAAATACGCTTTATCGAATTTTCATAAAATTTGTTATACGCTTTTATAACGTCCACGGGAAGAAGCCTATTGATATTGAACTAAATCGGTTGATCGGTACTGGAATAAAGCCCAATTTAGTTCCTATTTTATGGTAATACGAGTACAAAGAATTTAACAAATGCAAATCAGTTATCATGACAACATACTGTTTTACAGTGATCATACATGGCTTTGGAAATTGCAATACAGTTAGCTATGACAATAACACTACCCATATATTCCTTCACATATGCTTATGAAACTAGACAGCTAAAATGAACGAGGTGGCCGAGATGGTAACATCTTGGTCTAGCGTTCTGGAGGTCCCTGGTTCAAATCCCATAGCCGGCCAATTTGACATGGTTTTTGTATTTTTATGGGAGTAATGCGACTGTCAAGATAACACAAATCTATATAGTTCTGCTGACACTGGACGATTTTAATCTGTTTCTTTTTTTTAACTAGACCTTTGTTCTTCCGTAAGCCCTGCTTATTGAATCAATCTGGAACTTAACTCTGAAATCAATTTAAATAAAACTTATTTTCTGCACATCATAATTGCAATTATAACTGATTAAACAAAAGCATTCTGGCACTTTGTTACATCAGTTTACCTGATTTTATTTTGGTTGATTTCCCTTAAGGGAAGCCGGAATGGTAATAAAAATAGAAATTGTCGATTTTCTGTTTTTAATTGCATATGAATCCTGAGAATTTAAGCTTTAATATAACTATTCCACTCATATGCCGCCGCGTGTTTGATATTGACCAATAACGTTCAGCAATTCCTCTGATTTAGACCAATCATAATCGTTTATCTTACAATAACTTCCTCGGATTGCAAGGATGCAATTTTATCTGATAAAAAGTCAACTCGTTACTGGACAAATGTTTCATAAACGCATAATAACAATGTCATTATAGGATCGTAGCATAATGTACTCTACTATTAAAGATCAAGAAGCAACTATTTTAAAAATTCTTGAACTTATAAAGGTCCCTCAGAAATGATTCTTGAGATTCAAAATGGGAACGATTTTGGAGAGCGTTTGAGCCGTAAATAATGTTATTAAAAATCCAGATATCACGGATAATTTATATCTGGTACTTAAATTTTTTAGTAAAATACTGCCAACAAAATTATCAATAATAATTGCCTTCTACTCCCTTTCTGAGTAATGTACTTCTCTGCTAATGCAACTTGTTTTTGACTTATTCTCTAGTATTAGTGTTTCCCTGTTTTCCTGCCTACAACAGATTGAGCCATTTTTACCCAGGCCTTAGCCACGTACATCATGATAAGATTTGATTACGTGTGATATCTACACAATGGCCAATCTAATCACAACTACAGGCTACTTCCGCAGCGTGCTCAGCGCACAGCTGATAGTCCACATACTGCACTAGTCACCAGATATGACCATGCTCCAATACCTCTTGTAATATGCGCGAAATATGCACACAAATATGCCCTAAAATTTTCTTACAAGACAATGAACCCATGAAAATTTACACTTATTGCTGAGTATTTGCACATCGCTCCACATCCAAAATAAGGGATGAACTACAATTTGCCACTAATGCATGGCGGAGACTTTTCACACTGTACTCAACTAACAGACGTTGGAAACTTTCACTTCAATCATACTTTTTTGCAATTGTGTTTCTTGATATGGCAAAGTCGCAAGTCTCGCGAAGTGAGCAGGTTTCCATGGACGGGTGATGATTTTTGTTTTTCAGCGAAGCAGGTTGACCAACATGTGACAGTTAGGATGGGAATGGTGATATTAGTGTTAGTGACAGGTTCTGTTAGATTATGAACAGTGACATTAATTTAGTAGGGCATTCTGAATTCTCCCGTTTCGTAAATGTGCCATATTGTATCTCTCCCGTGAGGTTGATTGTGTTTGTGAACTTGTTTCCCAAAATTCTACGTGTTCTGCTGGTGTGACGTCACACTTCTAACGTCCAATCACGAATTTCTTCATCGTATGGCGATAAAAATATGGCGGAATTCACGCTACTTTTCGCTAGATCGTGTTATAAATTAATGAAAGTGTATCGTTTAGGGCGGGCGGGTGGGGTGGGACCAAATCATTCGTCGAGACATCTCCTCTCCAGAAAACTATCTATAACAAAATACAATAGTGTGATATTAGGTGTTTTATGAAAAGAAAGTTGGTTTAAAAGTGGGCACCCTTATATTGCGATGTTACCTTTCTTTCCAATAATTTCCTTGTGTTTCGCGGTATTAATATATTGAGACACCATGTACTTATTAAACACTGGCATCTGTACCAATAAGGTCACTAGAAAATTTCCTTTGCAAATCACTGATCGTGAATGACTACATTACTTGTGTGGATACGAATTCACGAAACCACAGAACATTATTTCTCTTGATCATTACTTGAGAATATTTTATAAGAAAAATTCCTCTGACACTGACAAGGGTAATTCTCATTCAATTACTTGCCTGAAGCGGCATCCTATTTTTTATTTGCTTCAGTTGGGAGCAAATAATATTTGATCATATCACTAAAATAACCCAATAAAAAATGTATGTTTGTGTGTTCAAATACGCCAAATAAAAATTAATAACCGAGCGGAGGTGGCCAAGATAGTGACGTCTTGGACTCGAATTCGGGAGGTCCCACGTTCAAATCCCGTGATCGGCCAATTTGACATGGGTTTTTTTCATGGTTTCCCCAGTCGTAAAGGTAAATGCCGAATTGTATATTTACATACCATGAATCATCCTCATCATTTTCTCCTATATCATATCCATTGAAATTAATATCAGTTGAAATTTACCCCATAAAATACACCAACAATAGAAACAATTGATAAGCAATAGTTCCATGGCCTACCCTACTGTATAAACACAGTTCCCGAACCCTGATATGGCTTCCCAGCTAACAGGAGTATAAACATAGCTTAATTAAAAAATAATAATAATAGTCACTAAAATATGGTACATTTACTTAAAAGAGCATAAATATGCAATTACCTGTACATGCCCAAAAAAATTTATTGAGTGCACTACAAAATTCGCAATTCGTAAATATAATTTATCAACAGGGCCCGATTCTAACGACATATCATCCTTTTAATGATGCTGCATAGACATTGTCAACTTGTGGATAAATCCTAATCATGGCCTCTAGATTATAGAAATGCATTTTTATTAAGTCATTTTTTGTCATTTTATGCAATTTTATATTTTTAGGGCATTTACTTCAATTTTAGGTCATTATTTTGTCATTTTCTTGTAATTTGCTACCTTATTTAGTCATTTTCATGTATTTACATTGAGTGTATTAACTTTTTTTTTCGTCGCTAGCGGTGCTGTCTTTGAAGTGTTGTTTGTTTAATGCAAGAAGGAAAAATTCGACGTTATAGTGTTGACATGTCTCAGTAGGAAGTGAGAATCAAAGAAACGCCAAAATTTTGTATTGTATTACTATTGTTATTAGATTGAGTTGGCACCAGAGTCTGCCACCTGCTTGGATTTGAGAGTGCAAACTACTATTTACCCTCAATAAACAACAATATAATCCGGCAGATCACAAAAGGATGAGCCGAATTTTGACTCACCAGTGTCTCAGTGCCAGTATAAATTTCCGTGAGAAAAGAACATTCACAAGAACATTACACTTTTTACAATTATGTACAAATATAAGTTTTTAGGTAATTTTTTATAATTATTAAGTCATTTTCTTTAATATTTAGGGTCATTTTATAGGTCATTTTTCAAACAATTTTCGGTCATCAGAATCGGCCCTGTTTATCACATAAGAAAAAATGCTTTGTAAAAGATATGCAAAAGCATGAACTTCCTATGACACGATATGTGTATCCTGATCAGAAAAATTGCGATAGATCCCTAAGAGAGATAATAGGTTGATTTGCCTTCTACTATTTAATTTGACAAAGCACTGCTAAAATCGATTGGTGGCACGAGAAGATCCAATGCATAATTTTGAAACAATATTTTAAACCAAGTTCTGTTCAAAAAATGTTGAAAAATGCGTTTCACATATAATGTGATAACTGATAAGATTTGTATTATGATGTTTTAGGTCTATCTGGCTGTTTTTCCTATTGCCCTCAGTGTTCGGGCGTAGGCTTTCCCAGTGGAGGTTTCTGTTACCTAGGTGAATTTTGTTACACTTATTTTGCGAGAGAGAGCAAACCTATCGCCTCACAAACCTCTGGAAAGTTAAGGTATTACTTTGGCGTGAAAGGGCCGAAGAATTTTGTCCAGAGGCTCTAATTTAGGCGTGGGATTCTTTAACGTGCCGCAAATCTACGTCACGGGCCCCCCAAAGTCCCTCCCGGAGGACTCCGTGCACAGGATTTTTACCTTCGGATCTGAGGCGGGCACGTTACCTCCAGACCACGATTTTATGTACAATTAAAAAATTAATATACAACCTTCGGGCTTAAATAAACTTAGGGATCTTTCCGATGTATGGATTAGGATTCCCCTTGCATTATTTATAATACATATTAACTAAATAAATAAAATCAGGTACGCTGATATAACAAAGTGCCAGTATGTTTTTGTTGAATCAATTATAATTGCAATTATGATATGCAAAAAATAAGTTTTTCTAATCAGATTAAATCGACCAGCGTCAGCAGAACTACAGATTTGTGATACCTTGACAATCGCGCACTCACATAAAAATAAAAAATAAAATAAAAAAAATACATGTCAAATCGGCCGGCTCGCAGAATACGAGTCCAAGACGTTACCATTTGGCAAACTCAGTCAGTTTGAGGGAGTTGTTTGATAAGCATATGTGCAGGAATAGTGTTAACTGTGAAATTATACCGGTGGATAAAATTAAAAAACATGTGACCTTTAATTAGTTGTTACTCTGGTACCGGTCAACCGATTAGATCCAAAATTAATAGGCTTCTTGCCATGGACGTTATAAATGCCTATACCAAGTTTAATGAAAATCCGATAAAGTATATTTGAATTATGGGGCCTTTTGATATATACCATAAAAATGCACTAAATTGGGCATTATTCCGGTACCGGCCAACCGGCCAGACATCTTTCCATGGACATTATAAATGTCAAGTTTCATGAAAATCCGATAAGAGTATTTGAGTTATGGCGCTTTTAAATAAAAACACTAAATTGGGTTTGACGCCGGTACCGGTGAACAGATTTGGTTTAATATCAATAGGGTTCTTCTCATGGACATTATAAATGCGTATACCACGTTTCATGGAAATCCGATAAAGCGTATTTGAGTTATGGCGCGTACAGACACACGGACGGACAGACAGACGGACAGACGGACAGACATTTTCCGTCCCCCACACACAATCTCATAAAGTACCATAAAGTAGCATTTTTTGAGCCGGAGCCCGGAGGTTTTATCAACATTGTAACATGTAGGTAATACACATAGGTGGTTTAAAGGTTGTTTTAATCAGCCACAGCCTTGTCATTTTTTTCAGAAATAGCGAAATGAAGCAGTAAACTTAGTTAAAGTTAGCGACGTATGACAGACAATTCTGCCAATCACTGCAAATGCGCACAGGCTGTGCGCAACTTCCACGGAATCAGACCAAACTATATTCGTTTAGGTTTGTTTTGTTTGTTTTTTGCCTGCCCTTCTCCCCCGGGGGACCTCAGTCAATTGGTTCCAAAAAGTTGATCCTGTTTTCTGTTCCAGCTTACTACTTAGTAATTGGGAATTTGGCTTTGTTTGTTTCTCTTTGAATTCTGTTGTTTTGCTGTCCAATTTTAACTTTCTGTCGTTGTGAGAGAGTTAACGGGATCGTTCCAATCCTGCATTCGCCATGGAGTGAGGGAAGCCCTTATTGAAACATCATTCGGATTGATCCGACCTCGATCTTCCGTTTGAGTGCCTCAGATAGGTTACCTAAGACTAAGACAACGAATATACGTATGCCTTCCTTAAGTCACTGCTGGTGGATTATCCTCTACAGACAATCAAGCGTTTTCGCAAAGTAGACTAGTAATAATTTGTTTTATTTTTTCACGAGAGTTTACGAGTTTATCGTTAGATTCGCGACTGCGCAGCAAGAACGAATTTATTTGATGAAACTCGTAAACTCGAGTTCGATTTATTAAGACTATTCCATGAATAAAAATGTAACGGATTATAAAAATAATAATTACTTTGGTGCTTTGTTATATAATAAAACTAACAGCTTTGAGATCATGACATAAATATATATATCGCTGTGTTCAGTGATTTATATTTAAAAAAAGACGTAATAGGTATGAAGATGTTTCAATGTTCAGTCTTAATGAATTTACATAAAAACAAGTGCACATAGGTGCGATAAAATGAAATTATATAAAGAAAAGATAAAATTACCACGACAGACACAAGCCATTGGTCAATGATTCATGACTCGTGAGCTAAGTAGCCAATGAAGTAGGCTACTATTACCATACAGCATTTTAGTTTTTCTTTGTACTAGGCCAAGGAGAGTCGCAGAACATTGGCTACAGTAAATATTAACTTGTTCGCAGGCGACACTGCCAAGCACAAGAACTGAGGTCGAGAGTTCAGCTGACCCTCCCTGAAATTTTTATTATTTTTGCTCAAGTATTTACTGATTTCACAACAAATCAGAAATCCGTTACAATATTATTTCGTATGATGGCATATCCTAGTGTGATGCATACAAATGTAATATCGTACTCTATTTATAATATCATATAGCCAAGGAGCAATCCTTTAAAACATTTTAAGTCCTTAATATGCTTGACCCCCACACCGCAAGCAAGCTGTTTAAGACGGAAATCAAGAAGGGAATTCCGTAATAAAAACTCATATTTGGAATTAATAAAATCAGGTAAACTGAAATAACAAAGTGACAGAATGCTTTTATTTAATCAGTGATAAGTTAATTGCAATTATGTTCTGAACAAAATAAGTCATATTTGTCATCTGTCTCCGAGTTAAGCTCCAGATCGATTCATTAAGCAGGGCTTGTGGAAGAACATACGGGTACTTAACCTTAATTCAAACTCGTATAACACTGATATAAGAAATTCTTAAAATATGTCAAAATTTCACAAAATACACTGGCGAAGAACTCCACTTAATGTACGTAGGCCTAGTTATTTAATAGTAATATACCTTCTGTATATAACAGTATTAGACTTGATCAACGAAATAAACATCTGACTAGTCTGATAATCAAATGCAAAGGAATATGTCATGGCTAATGTATTGCAAATTCCAAAGCCGTATATGATCAGTGTAAAACAATAACCTATTTGCATTTGTATAGAGGTAGAATAAATAGAATGGCATTACTCCGATACCGGTCATCCGATTTGGTCAAATATCAATAGATTTCTTACCATGGACATTATAAACGCGTATACCAAGTTTCATTAAAATCCAATAAAGCGAATTTGAGTTATCGCGCTTTTTGTTATATATTACCATCTAATGCACTAAATTGGGCATTATTCCGGTACCGGCCAACCGATTTGGTCTAATATTAATAGATGTCTTCCCATGAACATTATAAATGCGTATACCGAGTTTCATGAAAATCCGATAATGTATATTAGAGTTATCGCTTTTTAAAATAGACACTAAATTGGGTTTTACTCCGGTACCGGTCAACCGATTTGGTCCAATATCAATAGGGTTCTTCCCATGTACGTTATAAATACGTATACCAAGTTTCATGAAAATCCAAAAAAAACGTATTTGAGTTATCGCGCGTACAGACACACGGAGAGACACACATTTTCCCGTACCCCACACAATCTCATAAAGTGCCATTCTGGTACTTAATAAACTAGACATCTATTGAGATTTCACAATTAGGAATAAGTTATTTCTTTGGAAAAATGAGTTGGATTTTTTGAACACTTAGAAGGAGTTCAAACTGAACTTTCTTTCAAATAATGGACAATCAAATTATAATATCATTCACAGTTTCCGTTGACAATTGATATTTGCAAACGTGAATTCACTCAGCTTCATGAAATAACGTCCAAACTTTCCATGGCCTGTTAGAAGCTGTGTTAAAATGCAATTTAAAGAAAAGTAACCTAACAAACACTTTAGTTCCTCTTATCACTTTAGTTCCTTATCACTTTGAACCCATTCGTCCTTCCAGCTACTAATGAAGTGACTCCTGAGCTAGGTTTTAACTTAAGTTATGATGCAGGACATTTGGAATATGAATAGTTCTGAACAGAAGTTCAGAATAGTTTTGAAATGTTGATGCTTGCATTGCCCGGGCGGCTTGGGTCGCTTAAATCCTAAAAGGGAGAGGTGAAACTACGATAAAGAAAGAAAGAAAGATGCTTGCATTATAGAAAAAAATTAAATGACTGTATAACGCGTTTGTAAATTGAAATTTGTCAATAACTATTCTCTCTTTTGTTCGCAGATACGGCATCCAGCTCCTACACTGAAGGAAGTGTGAAGAGGAACGACGAAGCAGACAGAAGGAAAGGCAGAACAGTAAATGAAGATATTTACAGCCCTGCATAATGATAATGCTTCATGAAAATAAAGCCGAGACAAATAGATTTGGGCATGACTAGAGGTCTAATTACATTAATTAGTCACACCGGAGTCGGATGAATTAATGAGGCCGACCCGTATGCATAATATGCTCATATAGGGCCCCGCATGATTTGAATCCCAACTGACCACACCGGTTGCATCCCAATTTAAGGAATAAAATTATATAAAGCCTATCAATTCTAGCCACTACGACAGCTATGGAAAATTTAATTATTGCACTAAACTAGCTGTGTTCACTCATCTGTTTGGCATATTTCGACACAACCAGTGGATAATGCTCCACCAACTGAATCCCTGAATGATTTACCTATGTAACTGGATGTATATGTGACTGATACATATTATAAATATACAAATCTATGTACATACGAATGGAAACTGTATATTTTAGAAATTGTTTGCAATAAGATAAACAGTTGGCTATAAACCTGCCCTCTTTCCACTGATTTATCCATACAGCTAATGTCCACGAATGGGAGCTAACAAAGGTGAGTGAATCAAGTAAGTAGCTTTCCTAAGGTGAGGGAAATTTTACGTAACATTAGGGGGACATTCATCAGCGATTCCGCAATTTGTGTTTCATAGCCCACAGCCCATCTCCTGCAATCATAAGAAACCGAAACAATACAGATCTCGTCGTTTTAAATTTACCGGCAGCTTCCAGTAACGAAACGAAGAGGTTTTCAAATTATGTTTATAGCGGACATATAGGCGCATTGAGGAGGAAATACATATCTCAAAAATATTCGCTGGGAGACTCGAACGGAAAAGACCACTTGGAAGACTTAGACGTAGGTGGGAGGACAATATTTGGATAAATTTAAGAGAAGTAGGATTTGCGAGGGACTGTTGGAGTTAGCACAGAATAGGGTTGAATGGCGGGCTCAGGTAACAGCGGCAAATTCCCCTGCGCCATAGAGGCGGACGGAAATAAATATAATTATAGATATACAGTATATATTTTTTTTCAACTTATGCCTTTATTAACTTTTTACAATATTATTCTAACCCCTACAAATTCCTCTAAATAATCAATCTCAATAATTCGGCGTTCTACAGAATAATTAACCCAATCCTAATTTAAAAATATATATTTCCGTCATTACTACCAATATGGAAGATAAATATTGTATATTCTCTGGATCTAATCTGCGTGATTACTATTTGCACCACAGCGGTGATATTTCTATCGCGCTGGCAATGAAGATCGTGAAAATATAGTAAAATTGGTTGAGTTCCCACTGAATAGTCTATGGTTTTCTTGTCTCGGCTTGTCCCGCTAGTCACTTCTAGTCCAGTCAACGAAGGAAAAATAGAAAAAATAAATCGTGTATTTTTTAAATTTTGCAGAGTTGTCGGAGGAAGTGTCCTGAACAACATGGTACGGGGGGCCCGTAGAATGTCCCGTTTATTGGATTTTTGCTTATATCTAAACAACGATGCATCGTAGAGGAAACGTTACTCTATACAAAATTCAAGCTGATAAAATTTCCTACAAATTTGACCTTATACATGTTTTTCTATTCCCAATAACTTTTGAGATATCCGCCAGCGAAAATAGCAAATTTTCGAAAAAGCTCTTTCGCCTCACACTCTTCGACATACTTTGCCTCCTAGCGCTTCAGCTCTTAAGATACCCAGCAATGCCCTCATAAAATAAGTTGTAGGGCAATAAATTCCCTTTAAAATGAGTAGTCATTTGTTATTATTTCTTCAAATGTTCAAAAGTTATAACAATTTTAAGTTTCGGTCAAGTTTCGAGATTTCGGAAGAAAACCGGTCATCGCACTTTATTATCTTTGCATATAAGCTGTGTATTGTGTGTTTACATCGTGAAACAAGTGGATAAATATTACACGACCATTAAAGTTGCATTATTAAAAATCCTATCACGGTACAAGCACAGAACATGTAATGGAAAATACATTATAGTCCAGGCAACAAAGGAAAAGTAGGATGAAAAAAAATGTAGTTTTCAAATTTGGCAGAGATGTGGAGGAAAGTGTCCTAAAGAACATACTACAAGTCCCCATGGATGGGGGTGAGGGCACTTTTAAATGTCGTTTCTATCAGTTTTCCCTAAATATCCAAAAAAAAAAAAAAAAAAAAAACTATGGGTTCCAGCAAAAAACAGTTTATGCACAAAATTAAACTACATAAAATTCCCTACAAAATTGATCTGAATCATATTTCTGTAGGAATAATAGTTCAGGAAATAGAGGGAGATGAATTATGACATAGTTCTGGAAATTCTTTTTTATACAGACCTATTAAGCTTATATTATATTTTTTTAACACAAAAAGGATAATTAAAATGGCATGATGTCAACCAAAACTATTTCTTAGAAAAATATACTTTATACATTATACATTACAATATACATTATACAATATACATTACAGATAAACTCATTATTATTATTATTATTATTATTATTATTAATAATATTATTAGCCGTTTTATGTTCGTTAAAAAATTACCGGTATTTTTAAAAATGGTAAAGAATTATATATATTTAGAAATTTGTAAGGCATAGTAGGACTCCGTGGAGCGACATCCCCGAAGGCACAAGGCCTACCACCCGACCGCTGCGTCTTGGGGGGCATGTGGTCAGCATGCCGACACCCACGGCCGTTAATGGTGGTTTCCATGACCGGAAGGACTACCTAATACTTTAAATAAATGCTGACTCGTCTGGCTCCAAAGATAATATTTGCACACAATATTTTGTCATTGTGCAACTCAGTGTGGTGGAAGATATGGATGCCGAAAAGCTGGCATTAAATGCTCATCCTTTTGTGGAACCTGTTGTGCATGCACCAACAGTGTATCATTAGAAGAAGAAGATTGGGTTTAAAATTGATGACATCCAAGCAAAAAAAGTCGTTCAAGTACTCTTTAATCAATGTTGTATATGAGTATAAATGCAGATTGTTCGGTAGGTAGAAATATATAAACCTAACTTATACGCTCTACTGGGATTCCAATATTGCAGATTAAAAAAAAAAAAAAAGACAACCAAAGATTTATTTAAAGTAATAGGCAGGCCTACTAGGTCTTATAATTTCTAAACATATATATATATAACTCTTTTAGTAAATTGTTTAGGACCCTTTCCTCCACATCTCTGCCAAATTTCAAAACTACGTGTTATTTTTTCACCCTACTTTTCTTTTGTTGCTTGGACTAAAATGTATTTTCCATTACAAGTACTGTGCTTGTACCGTGATCACATTTCTAATAAATGCAACTTGAATGGTTATGTAATACTTCTCCACTTGTTTCACGATGTAAATACACAATACACAGCTTATATACAAAGATATAGAGAAAGTGCGATGGCCGGTTTTCTTCCGAAATCTCGAAATTTGACCGAAACTTAAAATTGTTATAACTTTTCAACATTTGAAGAAAAATAACAAATGACTACTCATTTTAAAGGGAATTTATTGCCCTACAACTTATTATATGAGGGCATCGCTGTATATATAAGAGCTGAAGCGCCAGTAAGCAAAGTGGGTCGAAAAGCGTGAGGCGAAAGAGCTTTTTTTCGAAAATTTGCTATTTGATCTGGCAGATATCTCGATAGCTATTGGGAATAGAAAAAATGTATAAGATCAAACTTGTAGAAAATTTTATCAGCTTGAATTTTGTACAGAGTAACGTTTCCTCTACGATTCACCGTTGTTTAGATATAAGCGAAAAATCTATAAAGGGAACTTCTACGGACCCCCCTGCTCCCCGCTCAACCTCACACTCGGGGACTTTTAGTATGTTGTTCAGTGCACTTCCCCCGAAAACGTTGCCAAATTTCAAAACTGCGCTATTTTTTTTTCTATTCGGCGTTTTTCTACCTTACTGACTGAACTATACGGTTGCCCATGATCGTGGTACGTTTCTTAGCACGCTCAAGGGCTTAATCAATATCTACTATTATATAACTTTCAAATATGATTCGAATCTCACGAGTTAAACTAACTACCGTAAAAAATTGAAATACCAGTGGTCGAAGCCTTTACTTGGCGCCTATACCTGACTTGCTTATCTGATAGAGAACTACTCGATCTATTAATCTGCCAGATAAACTGAAAACTGATGTAGGCTCTATTATCAAACTGTGGTAGAGTGTTTTGTTTTCAAAAAAAGATTCACAGTCAACTAAATTTAGTTCTAATTACTTTAAGAAAAGTGTAATACAGATTTTGCATGTCATCATGTGAGTCAATCGTTATCGTACTGGCGAAATATCACCATTATCACCACATTTTCCGGGATTCTTCATCCGCAAAACATTTCATCCGGCCTGGTTCGAACCAATGAGGAAAGCTCGCATTGCATATTTAGAAGAAGACTTGTTAAAGCTGCTAACACAAGGAGTATAAATCGTTTATCCGGGTTTAACATGACGCAGCTGAATGCGAATAGCCATATTAACAATGGTTTTATTTATAGAGATAATCATTGTTAAAATCCATCAATTAAAAAATGTTGCTGAATCAAAATTAATAGGCCTACAAGGAATTAATAAATACAGACCACTCCAATTATGGAGCTGATATCAAGAAATGATCAAACTGAGGCACCGGTACCGTGTCTCTCTACATTCCTGTATTTTACTCGTATTCATATGACGAGGGAACATTTGCATGTATGACGAAACTTCTGATTTTATTTATCAATCCATTTTAGAAATAAGTGAGGGTGGGCGATGGAAAATATCTGGAAATCCTACAGACTTGTCAAATATTGTTACATACTAAAAAATTATGCATGGGGTCTCGATACTTTCTACCCTCAGTACTGAAGAGACATCCATGTCGGCCGATACTAGAGTCCGTCTGCTCTATCCTGTCACAAACATTTAAGAAAGGGATGAAAGTACTCACCATCTCTCTCGCACCAGTGCTGCCATAACGTTCATCAAAACTTGTTTATGGTGTTGAAGGAAGGGAGCGGACACCAGGAATTTTTGCAACAGGGTGGGTGTACCGTTAACCTTGACGAGGATTTCGCATTGTGTTACAGTAGGGGGTAGTTCTTGAGTATATCCATCTCTTTAATTTTGTTTGTGACAGGATAGAGCAGACGGACTTCTAGCACAGATGAGCTCGCATTTTTTCGATACTACGGTAATGGAATACTAAAATTTTTAATTGCTATTATCAATTGGCAGACGTAGCGGATTTTAAAGTGGTCGCAAGTGGGATCTCAAATCATGAGATTAAAAATAGCAGGTATAATTTTACGTATAGGCATAATTTGGTTTTAACTGCTCTGGCCTTTCTAAGGGGTCTACCGTGTGTAGGTAGTAAGAGGGAGGCACGGTTAATATGTTCAGCGCCAGTAGTATCCACCGTCTCGGAGTTGTCCCCTCCTCCCGCTAAGCTTACGTTTCACAAGAACGGCTACAGTTATCTCAACTGGATTGCACACGAAGAAATCGGGCTAGTTTGCAGCTCAAGTGATCCCACAATAAAATGGACATTCTCGAATTCCTGCAGATGTTCTGGTGCCAGTATGACTGAAGTGAAATTTCTCTAAAAGTCACATACCAGGCCAATTATATTTTATAGAAAAAAAACTCTTCAAAATAATTTTTATGATCAGACTGGAAATTTTTTCTTTGCTAAATCCGAAAACATGCCTGGCACACGTATATCCCCATTCCTCCAGCTGGGACACCTATTAGCCGGGTCTATGTTATCCAGTTAGCATAAAATGAACTGATAATTTTATCAATACCGTAGCCAGGGATGGTCTTTCATCCTAAATCCTTACTTACTAACTATAATCATGTTGACTAGGAAACATATCTATGACATCGAATTATTCTCCTTCGCAGAACCTTGGTTAACAATCAAAACTCTGGCCACTAGACTAAATGGCAGGTCTCAAACTCGGGGTACTAGGAACGCCAAAAATTCTTCGAAAAGTTGACACTTATTGCTATAGAAGGACTTAAGGGTAGGTAAAGCAGACGTGAGGACAAACCTAATTTTGATTCCACATTTAGTTTTAGGTGCCGGGTTATTATAAGTAGAGCTTCAGTAGATAAATCTTTGCTAGCTTTCGTCAATGTGTAGCCATCCTCAGTGAATAATAATTTTAATTATTCATGTAGGTTCCCCTGCCAGTCATGTGGCCTAATCGGTAGGGCGATTAGCAACAGATTGGATGGTCTCGGTTCGATCCCAGACTTCACTATTACCTAGAAGACCGATCAATTACCACGTTCATGAAATCTGATGGATCGACCGACAAGAAAATTCAATAGAGCGAACAGACTTTACACCTATAAAAACTAACAAGTTACCCGATAGAGGTAAATTCGGCACTGGTATATACGATAGTAAAAATTATGTTACTCGCGAAATATTAATTGATATTTCGAGGCAGAAACTGATAAGAATGCCGAGAGATATCGGAGGCAAATGTTCAGACATGACCCAAGATCTAATGAAAAAATATGGGACCATATTTAAGGGCTTAAGATATCCGTACTACTGATTTAGGAAAGCTTCAAATGTGTATAACAATCTTATGCAGTGGCTTATACAGAGCGAATCAGAAGTCTATCGACAAACTTTCACAAGTTGTTCAGAGATGTTTTCTGAGTGTTTTGATATAATGAACCCATGGTCTTTGGTGGGTCATTACCGAGTAATTTCATTGCTTTCGTTTCTAACCTGACTACCTTTATACAACCCAAATTACACGCTGTTTAAAGTAACTGTTCGAAATGTCGACCCCCATGATCACGACAAACATCACAGTGACGCCTCATGGACTGTCGCACACGCTCTAGCATCCCAGGAGAATGGCGCTCATCGTCAGCGGCTCTTACAATCCTAGCAACGAGGTCCATATTAGTTTCGACAGGATTCACGACACTGGGATCACATGAAGAGCCTACATAGACCTGGTTGCTAGGACTATTAACAGTCGCTGACGATGTGAGCCAATTTCTTGGGATGTTAAAGCGTATGGACGCCACGAGGCTCCGCTGTAAGTTTGTCGTGATCATGGGGGGGGGGCGACATTTTGAATAATTACTTTAAACAGCGTGTAATTTGGGTTGTAAAAAGGTAGTTAGGTTAGAAACGAAAGCAATGAAATTACTTGGTAATGAGCCACCGGAGACCATGGGTTCCTTACACCAAAACACTCGGAAGACATCTCTGAACAACTTGTGAAAGTTTTTCGGTGAGTTCTGATTCACCATGTATATTAGAATCTAGCTAAAAGTGCAATATTAAACCGAAGCTCTCCTCTAAAAATTAACTGACTTAGCTGCCGCCATTACTGGCATACTGATCCATACTGGATACCCCCACAAATAAAGGTTCCCAATATATAACTTAAACAGTAAATTAAAAATTATTTTGCTTACAATCGTGCTATAATATGAGGATAAAGTAAGGCTTGTTACGAGGGGCGAAGATCTCTCATTCTACTTCATACATTTTAATTCTATCACACTTTAAAACCCAACCGTACGGACTATCTAACAACAGAAGCAATCAAACTTAGGATACAAATTACTTTAGAAAAGAATTAGCATCTACTGGAGTGTAAAGCAGTAAATGATCACCCACTGGTTGGTTTGAATTATTCCTACAAGAACAGACTTTGGTGACTAAAACAGAAATATTTAGCCCAAGCCCAAAGCTAATTATAAACGAACAATGACACCAACTGTTCCTTTGTCCTATCTTCTGCCAGAATGACTGGAAAAACTGTGGGGAATAAGGGAATAATTATAAATTAGCCGACAATTTCATGGCACCTCCCTCTGAAGAAGTTGCCGAAAACACATTGCCTCAAGTAAACTTAACTAGCCTATTTCTCCAGTGGCGTGATCAAATCTAGACAAGTGTTATTTGTGAAGACAACAGGAAAGGCAATGTGGACAGGCCTCTAGCAAGTCCTTGTGTTGGACACGACACCATGCACAAACCAGAAGAATATGCAGCAAAGTATTAAAAAACCGTAAGATGTTGGGTAACGAGAAGGAAGACTTAAGTCATTTAGCATATTATGAAGAGGTATTGTGGCAGTACTGCAAACCTTTTAATTTGGGAGTAAACTTCTCCAGATATTATTTTTTAATAAGGCTGGGCCAAACGTAGTCTGTTTTTGAACTGGACAACTGGAGACAAACTTCATGCAACTGATTGGGTCAAAACGGTGCCATCCAATCTGTATGAAGTAGGAAGAATTAAAAATTCTACTGACGAAGGAGGGAGGCACAGCACAAAAGATAGACGTCACCGAACATTTCTTTTAGCAAGGACCCCGTCGGACGAACAATTTTTAATAGCCTTCAGTACAGTTTTTTTTTCTCCTAGGCAAAATTACAACCGGATCCTGGCAGTGGGAGCCCTGCAAAGGCGTGTTGTCTGATTTATATATAAAAAAAATAATAAATAAAAATAAAAAATCCAGCGGTGGGAAACTCCTATCCTAAACAAGAAAGGGTTGAACTGTTACACGAAGATTGGAATATATTACAATATCCTTAGGTTGTTACATGCATTGTCCCTCCCTCTTTGCATTACCCCAATATTTCCGGGGAAGGGGATATAAACAACTCTAAAGAAGGGAAAGAAATAGGGCAACATAGAAAACAGAAAAAAAAGCTGTTATTGGTAGAGTTTTGTCTTCTATTTCTTCATACATTCTTTTTAAATAAACTTCATATTGATTACAATAAGAAAACTACTTCAAGTCGTCAGCCGCAGTGTCATATGTAAAACGTGAAAAGAAATGCACTCATTACGTGGATGGTAAATCAGATATGTTTACATTCTGCCAGAATTCTTCATTCACTTGCATTTGTCTAAAGTGGGTTACGCGTAGGGATTGCTCAAGGGTCAGAGCTGAGTTGTTTTATCCATACGATCACTTGTTTTTCCTTTCTGACTAAAGCGAGGCTTAATAGCAAGTTTAATGGGTTCAAACACCAGTGAAATGAAACACCAGCTACGTATCTTAGTGGTCTTCCTGTGACAGACGCATTTCGGTCCAGCTTCGAACAAGGTATGGCTCTCAAGATAGCTTTCCAGGTGTCTGCCAGCATGGCACAAGTCTATCGGTGACTGAGGAGTGAGTAGGGGTCTAAGATAGTTTCAACAAAAATTCCAGCTCCAAACAATAAGAAATACATAAGCATCCAACTTCCGTGACTTTTGAGTAGTGGATTGAACTGAAGTACAGGTCCAGTGGTTCCATTTTAAAGAAGTTTAGCGTGGAATTGTAAACAGCTCGAGTTATATTGGGAGGGTTATATAGGTGATGACTATAACGGAAGGCAGTCAAAACGAAACCTGGAAAAGGGTAGAAAGAGGGGAAAGGGGGAAAAAAAGAGGCGATTGAAATTTTAAAAATATGCATAAAATGTGGACCAATGGAACTGGAAACAAAACTATATAATTTGACCGTCTTAGAGGTACTCTATACAGAGATCCTGGTAGTGCTAAGTTGTAGACCACTATACAACCACCGTGCTGACGAACATTTATGGAAGAATTGGGAGGATAACGCTCTTGCAACTTCTTGGAGCTTATGACACGTGGTAAGAATGTGTTTGTCAAATTATTTTCAAAATCTCCCCACATGTAAGTATACAACCACGTGCTCAAGACTGCGAGGCAGAAAAAACGGCAAAGTGTGCTACCCATCCAAAGAACGGGACTAATTTCTTGGAGGAGCTTCACACACGTTTGCCACATTCTTCCGGAAGCGTTGTGGCAACTTACTGCAATTTGCAAGCCTGGGCTATGCAAATCAGTGGGAAAGGTGTGGGTCCTTGAATTTGTCAAGATCAGGTAGTTGTTTTGGCGCCAGGTTGTCTGAATTAACATAAATAGGAGAGATGAGAAAAACCAACAAACTCAACCATGTGAAGAAAGTAAACTGATATTGATGGTTGAAGATAATACAATGTATATAATTTAACACTTATTCAATAACCTAATTGTCTTCTCGCGAATGTTAGATTTTATACACTGTATTATCTTGAACCATCCATATAAGTTGTCTCATCTCTCCCATTTATGTGAATTCAGACAACCTGGCGCCCAAACAACTACCTGATCTCACAACACTTCCGGAAGCTGGGTGTGAAAAGATTAGCTGCTGACAAGGTCAAGAACTATTGCTATGACGTTTTCCCTCAAAATGCCTACATCTGTATCAGAAAACCAAAGTTAGGCCTACATTCAAGATAGTCAAAATCTTATTTCTCTGGAGTCATGTTCTTGCTTCCTTCCTGTAATTTTTCTGAGAATTATTATAAACTTCCAGAAAATACTTAAAATGTACTTAGCCAGCTTTTTATCTTGTGACATAGGGCATGATTAATGGGATACGGTCCAAGGCAATGGTTGAGGAAAGGATCAGGAATAGTATCATATATTCCTCATCAGAATTTCTGAAGATATGGGAAAGTTGTACAGCAAAAAGAATTGTCGCCATGTACAGAAAGATTTATTTATTTGTACTACTCAATGTATTACATCTCTAAATTTGCAACTTTATCAGACCTGCACATAACGGTGATTGCATAACTCTCGCAGCAGTCATTTCCACTGCCACTTAATTCTACCGTGCCAGTAAAAGGCAATAATACTTCATGTCCTAATTCATAAATAGTAGGCATAATCGGAAAATTATTGGTATAATCCATAGGATCAACAGTATTGTGAATACCTTGTTGTAAATAATTACTTACGATACGAAATACCTACGGCATTATGAACTGTCATTTTAGATAGTGTACTGTAGACCCACTCAGGGTAAACAGTTATCGGTAATTAAGTCACCTTGCTTGATTTTAAAACAATAACTTACACTTTTCCTTCATGTTAATTAAACTATCTCAAACTCTGATATTTACAACAGAATATCGGCTCGTCGGATTAAATTGCGTACCAGTAAAAAAAAACTATTAACCCAGATAAATTGGAAGAAATTACTACAAGCAAAATTCCACAACTAAACCTTGACTATCGATAACAGATTTATCGGCAATCGAAACTGTTGCTTTAAATTTCAGGAACATCCAGAGAAGCATAAATGGTCTAGTTTTTCTTTTCCGTACTTCCTTCATCGGATGACAGTACAATTATCTTCAATTATACACCAAAATGAACTTTCAGTGCGATCCTGGTGGAGGATTAACAGACTACAACCAAAACTCTGCGGAGAAAATTCAGCAGTAGCCTATTTCGTATATGCCAAATACATGTCGTCTTAACACCCAAAGTATTCTTTCTACTTGTATGGTATGGTTCACGACCATCGTTTTATTTGTTAAGCAACTCTGGGATTTTCAGATTTAATGCATGTCTTTCAGTCTGTCAGAGTCTCCATCATGCCCAACTTCTTCCCATAAATCTCCCAAAGTTCGTACAGTGAATGTCTATGCACACGGTCTGGTACACGTTTGAATCTGTTTGTATAGCGGAAAAATATAAGGGGTTCATGAAAAACAATGGCAATTAAAAAGGAAAAGGCCATGAAATCATTTCCTTATAACCCATTTTCAAATATTTACTGTAAATTGAGTTCTATCGTAGATACGATTGCAGTTTCAGGCGGCCATGAAATCATTTTCTTATAACCTAGACTATTTTCAAATATTAAGTTCTATCGCAGATAGAAAAACAGCGTATAATATAATTACGTTCTTCTTAACTCGTGTATATAATTATGAAGCTCTCATTTAATTAAAAGAACACACTTTAGATGCTTGTATCACAAATAACTACGTCGTGCTAAGAATGGGCTAGAATTCCTAAAATATTTTATTTTTGTAAAAATATAAAGTATTGCCATGAGTCATGTATGGCTATTCAGGGTGTGTACATCAATAGGTAACAGAAGTTACGTTCAAAGTAAGTTCAACAAACAGGAACTGGTTTCTATGTATCACCCTGTAGGTGTACCACGCCTTCATAAACGTCAACCAACTTACTATCTTAAAAATTCGTATTCACACAGAATAGTGAAATTTACTGTCTCTATGATATTACGAACAGCCTGAGAGACAGTTTAAGTGCCTCGCAAGGTAATGTATGTTCGCCAGGTTGGCAGCTCGGCAGAATTATTAAAATGTAGAAAATCCAGTAGCAGAGATGTTTCGCTTTTAATGAACCATTAAGCTTTTTGCACACACCTCCAAGGCAGCATGGCGGCAATACTCATTACATTATACAGCAATGAAATGGAAGATACATAACGATCAAACTGTTTGAATACGCATTTCACCAGATTGATTCCGATTACTAGTTTCTTCGCTAGATACGTTACATCAATTTCTAATCACTAGGGCAAGGCATTTGATGATTTTAAATCTTTTTTATATGAAGGTTAAAAGGTAGGTCGAATATAAATAAATGTGTATCATGAAATAATTGATTAAATAAGGGCAATTTGTTTTTGCATTTTTTGCATTGTTTTGTATTTTTTGTAGTTTTCGAAAGATAGGTCTTTTTTGGCAATTTTTAGGTCATTTTCGGCACTTTTAGGTTTTTTTTTTGGCATTTTAGGTCATGTTTCGGTTAAGGTAAAGAGGAGCTTTTCCATGTACAAATCGTTAGTTTCAGACAACAGACAATCGTTTTTATTTGAGAATCTCCGCCAAGTGTCCATAGTTAATTTTAATTCCGGTTTATTGTAAACACCACAACAGTTTGTCTTGTAGCAATAAAGAATCTTTTTTCTTTCTTTCTCACATTTGCTGGAGGCAATTAGATGGACATGCTAGTTCAGGAAGAATTTTTTTTTTTTTCACTAAGGGCGTCCAAGTAGTATACTCTTTTAGTAATAAAATAAGTGTGCTTTATATTGCAAATTCATATATAACGCACTGCCATCAGTTAAATTGCTTTTAGTAATTCGTATCTCTAGAAAAAAAAACTAAACATAAATAAAGAAGGAAAAATGTATTGGTCTTTTTTATTTTGTGTCTTTTTTCACTATTTTTAGATCAAAATGCATTTTTTTCACTATTTGATGGTCATTAAATGCCTTGCCCTACTAATCACATAATTATATCATTTCTATGCACTTATTATTGCGACAGTGCGCACGAGTGAAGTCTTAATAAAATTAGGTAAACTGCTATAACAAAGTGCCAGATGGAGCTAATAGGCCATATTTAATCAACTATGGAGTTTTAAACCACGGTTTCTTGAGGAAGTTCGATAAGCATATGTGAAGGAATAAGTGGGATAACTAGAATATTAACAGAACGAATTCATAACAAATTCCTCACATCTAAAGCAAGGCATGATATAATACATTTACAAACATGTCTGCATTGTAGTCAAGGCACTCAGTAGTTAGCAACGTGGCTTTGTAGTATAGTGATGATTAACTATTTAAAAAGCTTGTGACCTTCAATTAGTCGTTACTCCGGTACCGGTCAACCGATTTGGTCCAAAATCAATTGGCTTCGTCCCATGGACGTTATAAATGCGTATACCAAATTTTCGATAAAGCCTATTCGAGTTATCGCGCGTACAAACACACACACATTTTCCCGTCCACCATACAATCTCAAAGTACCGTTCTGCCACTGAATAATAATTTGGTCTAAAATGTTTAATTGGAATTCGCGAGATTAATTCCTACTTTACAATATTCGAAGTGGGCTTTGGATTTACAATTTGACTTATAAATGGAAGTATTTTGTTAGGGAACATTCATACCGAAGTAGCATAGCATGCGAGTCGCATTCCCAGGATGCAGGTTGCATGCTACTCATTTTAATTAAATCCCAAATAAACAAGTCCAAATACCGAAGTAGCTAGTCAATAATCCGCGACTCGGGACGGCGCCTGCGTATTGTGACGCCTTTACACTGTTAGTAAAATTCAGCGCGAATTCAGTAGGGTGTAATAAGAATACGGGAAGAAAACTGTCGTATGGCGAACAGGTTAATGTTGATTTTGTGAAACTGTGGAGAAATATCCATGTCTTTACAATATTACATTAAAAGAATATAAGCTAGTAATTGGAACGACAGACTGACTACTTGGATTCTCGCATGGAATTCTGAAATTGACGGGGGGAAAGGTTTTCGAAGGCTCGTAAAATTGTTTCCCTGGCTGATGAAGTAATAGTTTTCACTGCCACAGAAATTGTCCCCCTCTGTTACCCCGAGCCACTAAAATGTCTATTATGAAGTAAATATTTCTCTATAGCATAATATTTTCTTTCGCAATGATTTTTTGTAAATCCATAATAGCTATTTTTAGTACACGCTCTGCAAAGTGGCTTTTTCACGGTCTGTTAACACGACGGAAAGTATCACTTTACCGTTCTAGTATGGGAAAGTAATTTTACCGTACAAGGCCACGGTAACCCCTAGTGGACGTAGTTCCAACTGTGGTTCCTAGATGTCTCTACAAATGTCTCCCAATGTAAGTTCAATTTTACATGTTTAATTGTTTGTTCATTGCCTATTAACATATTAACAAGCATAGTAAAGCTCTTCATTTAGAAATCATGAATTAAATTAATTCGATAATAATTTTTTATATTTTTTTACGACTGAGTGTGGACGCGACCGCTCGAACTTCGCATTACCAAGCCGTTAGCATAGTCACGGGTGCTAGATGAAGAAAACGGCTTCAGATGAGCCTCTTGTACGATTGCTTCTTTTAACAAGGCATAGTAAGTTTCGTTGAAGAAAATATGGTAGAAATAACGCGTAATTTCAGTTGATGTACACATATTTAGCTTAATTAATCAACATTATTATCTAAACCATGTCTTTAAAAGTTTATTTTTAAGGAAAAGAAACAATACACAGCAAGCGAAGTTTATAAACATGTACTACTGATACAATCGCCATTATTTTGCTTTCTTTAAGCAGAATCATTGAAAATTAGTGAAACTTTTACTACAAACTACTGTTTGCACCACGTATGCAAAAACTTGAGCGGACTCATCCAGTATTTCAATACTAGATTCGTCCGCTAAAGCCTTATTTTGCGTACTTTATACATAAATAGCTACCGTATTTCTTAAAATACGCAATCTAAGTTAATAGTGTATAATTATTTACTTATTTTTTATATTTATTGTATGAAACACAAGAGAGATACATTAAATGATTACCCGAATGCTCGTGTTCCTTCTAATTGAGCTAATGAGTTTTCAATGTTAAGACACCTTTTAACTGTCAGCTTGCGAAGTTTTCCCATTACAAGAAGCTCGATTGCACACCATTTTGAGTCAACAAAAGTTATATTATTCTGTATAATGCAAGTGGGAATTAATTCCACCCTTTTAAGATGACAGGGTCTGTAAATTAAATGTCATTGAAGGAATTATTTTTGTTAAAGAAACACACACAAGTTATTGCGGCGTTTCATTTTTATAGCAAAATAACCCATTCGGTTGAACTGATAGTATCACGATTTTTCTATAAAGAAAAGTCCGTTTCGTTAAGAATAAATACACACAGGCTGCAGAGACCAATTACATTTGTAACGTAGGTGATCTGATTACTTGTTTATAACCTGAATATATGAATAAAATGTGATAGATTCGTTTATTAAATACACTTCTTTCACTTGCAAAAAAGTGATCATTTTAACCCTTTTCTTAACCATTCAACCGTCATCCGTGCGATACTTTTGTGATGAAAATATTAGAAATAAGTTCTTCATTAGAAACGCTAGACTTGCCGATCTAATTCAAATACACCCAAAGGGAATTGATTAACTTTTTTCTCTATAGTACTTCAACCTTCATTTTATATTAGAGGTCTATAAGCAAATCCGGCAATCTCCATCTTGATAAAAGATAGACATGCCAACTTCTAATGAAAGTTTAATGTATTGTATCTATAGCACTTCAACCACTCATTTAAATAGGAGTCTATTAGCAAACCCGACAATCTCCATTTTGATACAAGACAGAGATTCCAACTCCTAATGAAAGTTTAATGTATTGTATCTATAGCGCTTGAACCACTCATTTTATATTAGAGGTCTATAAGCAAATCCGGCAATTTCCATCTTGATAAAAGATAGACATGCCAACTTCTAATGAAAGTTTAATGTATTTCCTGGTACATATTTAATGTACGTATTACAAATCAGACTTCCCACATAAGGGAGGAACTCAGATTTACAACACATACACTAAATATGTACCAGGAAATACATTAAACTTTCATTAGAAGATGGCATTTCTTTTCTCAAAATGGAGATTGCCGGGTTGTTAACTATGTTTACTAAAAACAAAAATATTAATTCTAATCATACAACATCTATGCAGCACACAAGAGTCTCTAACAAGCACATCATGCTTCTACAATTCCCGAACAAGGTTGGTGGTGGTGTATGGGAGTTTCTCTACACATCAAGGTTCATGCTTGTGAAAAGAAGGCCCATCCTAATATCATAACATATTTATTCCTATCTACAAATGCAACAAATAAAATTAATCTCATCCCAAATGCAACTGAGATTTACAAAAAGAACAACACACCATTTCTCTACAGCTGCAGATCTTCACAGCCACACAATCATTGTTACTAATACTAACATGCTATATGTACAACATTTGTGACTACTTCACTGCGTGTGTCTGATCCCCGCATCCTTTGGGAGCAAGCAAATACGACAGCTAACAGAACTCTTTACAATAACTATCAAAATTAACCATAATATATATATATATAACGTATATATACATATATGATTATACAGTGTATATATATACATAAATGTTTGACATGTACAGATGTCTATACATTTACATCTGTTTTTTTTTTTAACTTTTTAACTTTGGTCATTCAAGATTATTCAGAAGGAGGAAAGCGAATATGTGATCTTTCAAAAGAAATAATGGTATTATTTGGACACAAACCGTTTCATTGTAAACCGTACGTTTATACTATAATTACGGTTTATGTAAACGCATTCATGGACCACAGATTATTGTCTCTGTTGGACATTACATGATAATATCAGAGGAGAAAAATTCCTCTGGCACTGGGATTTGAAATCAGGACCTTTGGCTATCCGTTCCAATGCTCTACCAACTGAGCTAAGTCAGACTTCACTTCACAGCGCCAGATGGAACCTCTCTCATATGACTGATTGCCCTTAATGGTCTACCTCACTGAAGAGGCAAGATATGTCATATGCAGTTCTGTGAGGCGCAATAATTAGTGATTTTTGTGACTGTACAATAACAGTGAAAGCGCGGTCACAAAAATCACTACTTAGTGTGCCTCACAGTACTGCATATGACATAAATTGTCTGTCAGTGAGGAAGACCATTAAGGGCAATCAGTCATAGGAGAGAGGTTCCATCTAGCGCTGTGAAATGAACTCTGGCTTAGCTCAGTTGACAGAACATTGGCACGGATAGCCAAAGGTCCTGGGTTCAAATCCCAGTGTCACAGGATCATCTAACTACGGTGTCGTGTTGTAATTTGTCTGCTCATTCTACTTTTATTTCATGGTATATTCATAGTAAAACAAAACAGAAACAGCTACCTAGTTTTGTTAATCACCGCAAAGAAATGAATTTGTTTTTCGGTAAAGAATTTAAAACTGGCATAGCAGAAACCAAATGAATTAAAGGTTAATGAGATATGAAGTATCAAGTATATACTTCTCTCTTGAAATTCAGAAAGTTTTATGGGTACTAAGTAACTTTATTTCAGTATTTATTGATATTACGAAGAAGAAAGTGTGATGTCAAACTTCTTCACGACAATGCTCGCCACCAAGTTGCTGCAGCTGTTCGTGAGAAAATCAATAAATTAGGTTGGGAGGTGCTACATCACCGTCGGACTTTCATTTGTTTGGTCCCATGAAGAAATTCCTGGTCGGTAAACGCTTTGCGTCAGTTGCCGAAGTGAAAACAGCAGTACGCAGATGGCTATACTCCAACCGAACGGACTTCATGAATAGGGTATTTTGAAAATGGTATCACGATGGGAGAAATATGTTGAGAAACTTGGAGACTATATAGAAAAATATACAAAAGATGTCCCTTCATGTGTGCATTTGTTTGTAATTGTACCTATTAAACATTTTGTAAAAAAATTATTGTGCGTTTCTTTTCGATCCACCCTCGTATATTCGTAACAATTTATGGAACGGTGAAGATATTTTCAATGTACTTTACTACATTTTATTTGATCTCAGGCCCATTAATTCAGCAAATCCTCACTACGAATTCGCGATAATTCGGACTGCTTTTCATCTCGTAGTAAAATACAAAAATATTGCACAGGACTTTATTATTTTGTGTTCGCGTCATAATGTGGTATCGCCATAGCTTCAAAATCAGGAAATGGTCTCTCTTTGGCTCCTGTGGGCCAGGATTCAGTGGTTGTAGTAAATAACTGATACCGTATAGTGTCATTCTATAACTGTTATGAAAGAACCACGAATGATTTTGATTCAGATTTTGACTTCAATGCATTGCTGGCATCTTTTTACATTAATCGTTGTTCTGTAGGAACCAGGAACGTTGTATTTTCCTTCCTTGATGAGTAATAGTTCCATTTCCATGAAAGTACAAGTTCTGCTTTATTTGTTAGGCTACAATAACAAATATGACTCATTCATGAATTTTAAATCTTTGCACATTCGTCTAAACTTAGTATTCATTTAAACATCGCAGTGTACTTACGCTATGTACACTATTAACATTATATTCCTTGTCATGGTTTCAGACAACCATCTTTTAAAAATATGCTTTTATTCGAACTTTCACTAATTCGGACCAGGTATTGCCCCATTAGTCCCAAACAGTACGGGTTTATTATTTACCTTAACTGAACTTATATGACTGTTTTCATCCTGTTCCAGTGGTTCTGCATAGGGGAGCCTAAATCAATAACAAAGTAATCGCATGTGGAACCAGGCAAACTTTAAAGAAATGTGCAATCGAAAAAAATTCTGATGAAAGGGTACCGGTGCAGCGGGAAGAAAACATTAAGTATAGTCCAGTTATTCTTTACATACCCAGTCGGCTTCCTTTTGTTAGGAGGAAACGTTTGCCGACAGCTCTACCAATTTTTACCGCACCAATCAGCTAGTTATCTCAGCCAATCAAAATCTAAGAATGTCCTGTCGCGGCTGTGACAGCTACTCGTCTACTCGGCGTGGTGTGAAACGCGGGGTTGCAAGATCCAGTTACAGTAAACAATAACACGTGTGAATTGATGAAATCGAGGGAAAAACTGAGGTCAGTGATGAGGGAATATTGAAACGTTGCTTCTGTTTTGAAAAGCGGAAACCAAGACCGACTTGATCAGATCAATTAACATAAAGAAACACCGACTAAATGGTTCATTCCTTTGAGCCGCCTGGGTAAGTAATATTACATAAAAACTCTACTATGCTGCTCAATGAAGGGTGCCTGATTGGAACCGACAGAAAAGATTTACATAATCAAACTCTTAGCATCTAGTTCAACTTGTTTATAAATTGCACATTTTATGAGCTTGTCTGTAGCCTAAGTGACCATGTGTGAGCCAGCATCTGCAAGTGCTGAGAGGTTACGTCTGGCTCAGCAGAAATTTAAATACCAAGAGGAAAAAGTCACATCACGAGCTTTGACACAGATTCATGCCATCACATTGCGGTTTCCTCTTTACCAACACTCTGTGTTAAACTGTCGTATGTGCTTGCTCAACGTTACCCAAGAGAGGATGTGACACAGAAATTTGCCCCTCTATATAATCAAATGTGGATCCTAGGTTACTCTTTCGTTCCCAATTGGGATAATATCTAAGAAAACTGCCCAAATCCAACTAAAATGAAATTAAGTAAGCAGATGTCCTATGCTTCGTAGAGAGTCGTTTTGAAAACCTGTTCCATATTTTCTCACAGATTCAGTTGTGCTGTCAAGATTTATATTACCTTATCGTCAGCAAAAAGTCAAACAATTGCTGTAGCCTCTTCGGCTTTTATAATACTGTACAAAGAATGAAATAGATGAGCAACAGTTAAATATAAACATGATTAACATAAAATATATAAACCAATGACTATTCCCATTCGAAAAATGTGATATTACTGCCTGCATTCGTCAAAAGAATTTCAAATTTGAACAAAAGAAGATATGTGATTACTCTATCAGCTATGGTTGTTGGGTTCTCTTCCACAGTACCTGCGATTTGTAGAAAAATGAGAGTACTTTTCTCTAGTACAGTTTGGTTTTTTTTTTAAATTCTAACAAACAATCCTAGAAAAGTCACTTAAAAACTCATCTGACAAACCATTCAGATTTTTATAAAACCAAATAATATATTAATCACTTAGTTTTTAAGAGTCCTGAAGTACGAATTTTGGTATATTTCCTTACAACACTAGTTCGAAGTACAACTGACAAGAAAAAGTAAATTAGAATCCAAATTCAAAATATTCCTAAGTGTGCTGGGAGCAAATCATTTTCGACGTCTTTTTTGACGCACTTTCTAGAAAAGGGAATAAATCTGTCGTAGAAATCTTGGCACAAGTTTTAAATCACCTAAAGCTTCTACGAATTTTCATTCTTAATGAAAATTAACGTAAATAATCCTTAAAAATAACAAAGTTAAAATGCAGCTAAACTTCTTTGAAGGAACACTGCTAGTTCTTGAAGGCACCAGGAATATAATTTATACTTGAACACATTAAATTCAATATTTTTATTTGTTTAATATACAAAGTGTTAATGAATAACATCGAAATATTTTACTTGGGTATAGAGGGGACACAGAAAAGTAACTTTTATTACGAGATTTTTTTCTCTGTGACGTAAAATGTGCATGCTGTAGGGCATTACAGTCATTACCATTTCGTGCTCATAAGTAAATAATGAAGCGAAATAGGTTTAAAATTTTCATTAAATTGACTTCAAGCCTTCTTAGTGATCGATAAAAACCTTATTCTCAATCATTCATCAACAGCTATATTATAATGTATGTTTCCATAATCTGCAACTTTACAGACTAATCACATGATTGGCCGCCACTGCATTAGTTATGTTATTCATAACTCCTGTGTTAACAACGAAGTTCCTTTGTTAGAAGTCAGTGGCGGCCATGCCCTGGGAGATTTTATGTTGTAACAGAAAAAATTGAATCCATAGAACAAAAATCTAATAAAAGTAGATTATCTACTTTCCCTCTATACACAGGTACAATATTTCGGTGTTATTTATTAACACCCTGCATGTAGAACTATCTTACTATGCCACTGAAAATTACTGGTTCAGCATTTAGTTCTTATTCGTGAAGGTCTTTACGTATTTAAGGTTTGTGAACCTGCATTTCAACAACAACATAAACATTTGTCTATTAAACGGAATTTTTAATAAACTATGCAGATCCTAGACAACAGCTTTCTGTTCGGTTTGTAACTTCATGAAACTGAATACAAGAACTTAACTTCATTATTTTCAATTGAACTGAATTTTTCAATTTGAACCCTGAGTAAATCTGCGTTCAACTGTCACGTGATCGGTTTACATTTTCAGCTGAAGAGGCCAGGGTTGCCACGCTATGAAATGTAATATCTTACACTGTTATGCTTAGAGAAAATTCGTGCCAGAAATATGGGTATCACTAATGTGACACCTATCTATCTGACGAACTATCTGACAAACTAGCTAAGGATAGCGCCTACGAAAATAGATTACATCTACTCTTAGGGCCTGTATAAGGTGGCAACCCTGTAGAAGTCTTAATACAAACACTGGTCAAGCTAGATCACAGTTCCTCAGCAACACCTATCACAAATTCGTATTTGTCAGGTTATGTTAATTTATGTAAGAATTTCCTTATGCTAAAATATTAAAACACAATAAAACACATAAATTACCATGACTAAATCGCATTAATTCTCTAGTACTAATACACACTGACTAATTAAAAATCAAAGGAGGTACAAAAACAACACAAAATCAACAATCAAACCAAAATAAAACAGATTGGTTATGGTGTGGTCACTCATCCTACTGAACACATGCCAATACTTCTAACTGGTACTCTGCAAAATACAGGCCACTTTCGCACAAGCCAAGGCCTGCAAGAAAATCCACTGTTCGAAACTAGTTTGAAAGTTTGACGGATCAGATTTTAAATCTGTTAAGATGACCTGCATCTTAAAATTGAGTAGCCTAGCCATTAGTATTCTTTGACTCTGCAATGCTAAGGTTAATGCTACATATGGCAGAACAAAATAAAATTTATTACAAAAGACACATTACAGTTAATAAGGTTTTAACCTATTTTAAAAATCAACATAAACCATAACAAAATAATTTATATATAATCTAAACCACGATTAACGCATAGGCTAAATTCTTTATACCTTTACACGAAATTCACGGGCAATGGGTACCAAGCTGAAACCTCGGGTTCAATTCTCGCACAAGATACATTTCCTCTATAGAATATATCTCTCCTTTCTATCTTTTCCCTCTTTTCTTATTTTTCACTTTATCGTTTTTGCACCCGAGATTCGTTTAACAATATACAGAGTGTTAATTAATAACACCGAAATATTTACCTGCATACAGAGGGGACATAGACAATGCAATGTATTAGGACATTTTTGCTCTATGATGTAAAATGTGTATGCTACAGGACATTAAAGTCATTACAATTTGGTGCTCATAAGTCAATAATAAAGCGAAATAGGGTTGAAATTTTTATTAAATTGACTTCGTGCCTTCTTAGTGATCGATAAAAACGTGATTCTTAATAGTTAATCAAAAGCTATATCATATTTTAGAGTTTTCATAATCGACAAAATTTACAGACTAATCACATGGCTGGCCGCCACTGCATTAGTTTCTTATTCATAACTCCGGTGTTAGCAACGAAGTTCCTTTGTTTTGCAATTTTTCAAATGTTAGAAGTCAGTGGCGGCCATGTCCCGGGAGATTTTATGCTGTAACAAGAAAAATTGAAATCATAGAGCAAGAATCTCCTAATAAAAGTAGCTTGTCTATGTCCCCTCTGTAGTCAGGTAAAATAGCCTATTTCGGTGTTATTCATTAACACCCTGTGTAACTGAAAATTTATCATGATTTTGCATAGCCTGACTAAGATTATTTACAAAATATCCCAGTCTCTCTTGTGCTCCACGAAATCTATAACGTTTACATTTAGGCTAATGCCAGAAACAATGTGTGTTCTACATAATAAACCTTGGTTACCTAGAATACATACATGCCAAGGTACTTTCAAAACAGGGACTTATGAATGATATTAATTAAGATATTTATCCTTCAAGAGAGTTAAACTCTCTGTCTATAAGATGCTTATTTTTAAGGAAACTTAATTTTTTTTATTTTAAATCGGATCCTTTTTAATGGAGGGACACTTAGCGAGTGGAGGAAAATTTCGGGGGAAAAAAACTAACATTAATGTCGATTTTTTTTTTCGAAAACTGGAAATGAAAACTTATAATAATAAATTATTAGTTTCTCTTATGTGTTTAACACATGTCAAATGTAGTTCCGCACAGTGGATCTCCTTGGAACCTATATAAGTGGAATGGATAAGAGCATTCGCCCATCGCATTGCCCAGATCCTCTTATAACACTCGATGATGTCATTGCTATAAGAGATATGCAGTCTTCTAAGAATTTAACGTAATTAATTCTGTTTAAAGCACCATGACTCATATTCAAAGTAGGGCAACTCAATAAATAATTAATTTTAACGTTAAAATTATCCCATAAAAGACACAGACAACCAGACTCGGAATAACTAGGTCTAAATATAACCAAATAATAAAAATGATCTCCATTTAAAGTTTAAGTACAGGAATTCCCTAGGTTATTCAAACTGGATTTCAAGCTCAAACAGTATTTATAACTACAGTATACCATTAAGGGGGACATACACTAAGCCCTTTAAATAAGCTTAATTTTCATCCCACAGCCATGAATATTCAATTAATATTTTATGTGTGTACCACACGTTATCTGGATTTAAGATACAATTACCACTTTTACCCGAGGGATAGAAATCGATCTGAATCAATTCAAGGCGTTCCCTATTTATGTGGAAAGTTCTGGGAGTGTATTGAGATGTTTGTACTTCTGGCTAACTTGATTATGTATGTTTAAAAATTCCACTATTTTTAAATAAATAAATATCTTGCTTTGGAGAAATGGTTACAGAATAAAAGCAGATCAGTGAATTGACAACATACCAATACATATTATCTAAAATTTTCCTTCCCTTTTCTTTAACACTTCCAGAGGAAAAAGGGAAACAAATATCGTAAAACTAACATTAGTGGAATAGTGAGGAAGATTTCAGTGGAAAAGCTAGTTTCCATAAATGACTAGCACAACTATGGATAAAATATCCTCAGGGGTGATGAATTTATACGTCAGTAGAAGTGGTAAGTTAATACACTAAACTCTGTGGCGCGACATCCCCGAAGGGACAAGGCCTACCACCCGACCGCTGCGTCATCTACCTATAGGCAGACGGCAGGATTGGGGGGCATGTGGTCAGCATGCCGACACCCACGGCCGTTAATGGTGGTTTCCATGACCGGAGCCGCTACTTCTCTATCAAGTAGCTCCTCAATTTGAATCACGAGGCTGAGTGCACCCCTACCAGGCCTCCCTATCTCAGAAAAATCCGAGAAGGAACCGGGGATCGAACCCGGACCGACGCTAACCACAAGACCATGCCGGCGGTCGGTAAGTTAATATACCTCAATAATTATTGTATATTGTAATCGTGAAATGTATAGGGATAATATGACGAACATTAAATACATCTGAATGCAAAATTCGTTAGATTGTCTCAATATTTTAGAAGTTATGAAGGAAACATAATTTTAAAAGTGATTGCCAAGTAGCGGTGAGCAAAAACAAGGATCGTGTTAAAAACCACAACTCTGTAAGAACAGTGAGAACCAAAGATGAAGCCTTTGACTTTTACCGTGCAAAGCTCGAAAACCGCGACACTTTATAGCTCTCTCCGCTACTTCCATCTCTCGACGGAGTTTCAAGAGAATAACCCAAATGAAAAGAAGAATTTCAAGAATAAACTCACCTATCTTATAGTAGATGTTGAAAATGATGTCACTTCTTAGCTAAACGTATCTGACAACGACACATAAAATTTATATGGACTGGATGTTTGAGAAATCCTGGCTTCCTGTGCTAAACAACGACTGGACTTTTTATGACTCACTTTAATCCTCGCATGAATATCATTAAGATTTTCTTGATTCAGAGCTATTTTAGGTCACGATTTTGTCATACTTAAAAGTGTCCCATAGTTGGAACTTATATGAAATGCTTTCGTATGAAAAATTCATTCGAAAATTTCATAGACGTTATCCTGAAAGTACTGTATCTCCAAAATTATGTGTCATAAGTAAACTGCTGGGGTGCGGGCCTTAGCGTGTAACTGTAGCTTAGGATAATATATAAAAATTGCCTCCTTATTTAACTATTCAGTGTAACAGCTAAACACACTGCAGTACTGTAGTGAGGCGCAAAGGCAACTGAACGTGCCTCAAAGAGCTAACTTGTCCCATGGTTTAGTTATAAGTATGGTACGGAGTTTATGACCTAAAAAAGTGGAAAATATGAATGCAAATATGCCCTTAACAACAACTAAATATCATTCAAAAATCCTAAATACGACCTAATAAAAGTAACGCATTTTCAAAAAATGTTCCAATTTAAAACGTTTAGTGACACAAAATTCTTACATTACATGAATTCAATCAGATAATCACTTTTTAACAATTTCGGTGATTTACAGTTCTGCTTGTAATGAACTTCTATTTTGAAAGATTAAATAAATTTCAAACTTAACTGTAGGCTACTATGTAGTACATTCACTGTATAATTGTGCTCCTTTACCGAATTTATAATTGAAATATGACGGTAAATTACAAATATGACCGAAATATGACCAAAACCACAAAAATGACAAAATTTGACTTTATAGGCAAAATAAAAACGGTCCGATTAGGATAACAAGAGTGAATTGTGTTTGCGGCGAGAATAGAGGTCAGGATAGAAATATGACACGTCATAAATATCCGAACACTAAGTTATAATCTGTGGTGAGATTTTCAATATTTATTTTATGGAAGGTGTGAGCAATCATTCTTTCATTTGGATACTCTCTTATTTGAATCTTCAGCCAGAGATGGAATTAGCAGTGAGAGCTGAAAATTGTCACGGCGATCGGTCGTCCAATGACCGGTCGCTGTGCACGGTGGAAGTCCGGTGTCTTCATCTTTTGTTCGCCCTGTATTAGGAATATTTTGACGAAGTTTTCCCAGAAATGATATGTAAAGTATATTCTACATAAATAAGTTTTTGATCATCAATAGTGTATATTTCCCCTTAAGGTAATGTAGTTTTACTTCCGATTGATAAAATATGTTAGTGAGACTTTCCTTACTATTAGCAGTACTAATGTAAATGGCTACATTGTCACTTATAAAATAAAAGCTAAACTTTTTTTTCCTTTTCTAAAAGTTGTAAATTTGGTTTGCATTTCCTAGAATATTTATTTTTACATTGTCTAACAGACAACAACAAAGACCTATTCTAGGCCTAACTCAAGCAAGTACTCGAATGTAATTATACTTGAAATTTCTAACAATTCAACCAAAGCATTTTTTTAATGTTCGTGCCACTTCAGGAGATCACTTTATTTTCAATGTGATATTTGAACCTAGTAGAGAATTTTTAGCTGGTATAGAAAATTAACTCATTGTACGGATTCAGTTAGTTCTTAAATGGCTAATTAACTTAAAATAGTCAGTCATTTAACTATAATCATGGAATTTAATTTTAAGATAAGAAGCATATCTTAATTTTGAATGTCTGACTCATGTTTAATTACTTGTCTGGTGTTTGAGGACCTGGGCGAGGCGTGCGAAAGCGGCAAAGGCACAGGCAGGCACTCATGCTAATGCTACAACACTACCGCTGTGGGTGGGAGTGGGACATGTGGGGGTGTGGCGGGGGATAGCCTGTGTGGGGGGGCAGGGGGGACGGTACCTGCTGGTAGCTGCTGCCCATCATAGGGCCCGGGCTCGAGCAGGGAATGAGATGCGAAGGAGGGCTCTGGGCATGGGGATGCGGGGGTCCCATCATGTGGTGCTGATGGGGAGATCCGGGATGGGGCTGGAAGTGCTGGGCGTGGGGATTGTGTTGAGGGGGCCCGCCCCCCATGTGTTGGGAGTGCGGCGAATACACGAGCTGCCTTACTTTCTGCTCGTCCTCCCCGATGTTGTAGGTGAGCTCCGTCTCCTCGAAGCCTGTGGCCGACATGCGTTGGTCGCCGCCGACTCCAGATGGCGGTGGGTCCGGGGAATTGAGGCACGTCTGGATGAGCGCCTTGCCAGCCTCGGACGTGATCATAGGCTGCAGCTTGCGGGTCGCGAACGTGTACACGTGGCCTGTCTCAGAGGCCACTAGCAGCATCACCTGCGTGCCTGTTAGCGTGGACAGTTCGTACGCCTGCAACAACAGAAACCTCACGTTACATACACTTGCTACAACTTGGCCACTGAAATGACAATTTTAAAAACCTCCCATAATCCCGAGACAAAAAATTTTCAGTTGAAACAAAAAACTAAATTTATTTAAAATAATGTGCATGGCAGAAAAACTGAGACAAGAAAAGCGTCGCTGAAAACGAGAAACTAAAAGAAGGCAATACAACAGAATACAACAGCAGATTACAAACAGCAGCATAATATTATAATACTGAAGCCTCCCATTCTTGCACGATATCAAACGACATAGACAGGGACGACCACTGTGAACATTGTTTTATAGAGTGTATTTTCATGACCACAAAATTATAGAATTTTAGCTTTAAATGTGTATAGTTTAATTAATTATTGAATTGAGAAAATGTGTTATGTTGATTTTAAATTTATTTGAATGGTGCACACCCTTGAGGAAGTACTACAATCAAATTTGTATATGCTTTTAGATTAATGTGACTGGTATATGTGTACTTTTTATTATTTTTAATATTTTATTGCACTTCTTTCGAACACAATATATATTGCACAAAATCCCCAATCCTCATCCAGTTTTGATAGTGGTTTATATGCGGTTTTTTTTTTTTTTTTTTTACTACAGTATATATACATTTTATTAGCTATACCCACTATCGGAATGAAACTCATTAATCTAAGTTAGAATTTATTTTACTTGATGCAATATACATATATTCAGTCAAAATTCATCGATTTATCGAATGTTTTAAGGAGCGTTGAGGGATGTACAGAGTATGTGGGCTTGGGATTATTTTTAAATCTCTGGTAATTATTTTGAATAAAGGTATGTTTTCCACCAAATTAATTCACTCTTAATGAAAAATTGATTCCTTGTTACGTAATAAATACATTAAAATCAGAGTTCTTGTAATATTTTCTGTAATATATTGTAAAGTAAAGTGACCCTTATACAGGCCATGAACGCCCTTAGTGTTCCAGGAGTTCAGGCTACCAGATTTTTAAATATTGGCATGTGAAGGTAGAAAGGTTGTCAGTCTTATGGCCGGTTTCTATAAACTCGCGAATTACCTATGGGTAAATTATCCCATGAACAGAATTTACACAAGGAAAACTCTTACGAACAGAAATAATTTAAAGATAACGATCACACACAGTTTTGGCGAGTTTCTAGATAAAAGTCCACTGGGTAAATATGAAAATGAGAGAAAAAAATGTTTCTATAAACTAGGGCTAGATCATTCCAAGGGTAAATCTTTGGGTTAATTTATCCTTTCATGGATGGCTGGATAAAATTTAACCTCTCGTAGGATAAATTTGGCGGACGTGCACGGATTGCAGTACCTGTAAAATATAGTTTTAGAAGTGCTGAGATGATCTGTAATGTTGACTTTGTTTCTCCGTAATAGGATGGACTTATCAGAATTTATATACATATTTCTTATTGAAATTTTCATGTACCGTACATTGTCGCTAATGACTGTATTTGCCGGTATTTGGTAGCACTGAGTGTGCAAACATTGCAAACTAGAGTCGTACTTCTCATTTTTCCTTCCTCTTACGCATTAGATCTCGACAGTAGTAGTATTTATATGAAGATAATGTTCTTCCGAACTAATTAGTATGATATATATTGCAAAACCATGTCTTGACTTGCAGTAGTGGAATCATAGGCTGAAAGAATTACATCTCCGTTATTCAAGATGTGTTCTCAGTGTTCACCGTAGCTCATTGTCAGCGTGCTGGATTACGATTCAAGAGGTCGACTGTTCGATCCCCAGCATGGTAGTATATATTATTTTTTATTTCCTCATTATACCATTAGTGCTCTGGTGGGTGATTCTGGAACTAAGTTGTCCATTGGATAATTTACCCATAGGTATTTCGCGAGTTTATAGAAACCGGGCATCAGGCAGTCTTTTTTATCCGCAGGATTGCTCCTGGTACTGACATCTGTTAGAGGCTGAGGCAGAGTGCCACTAGAAGGAATAGGCCAATTTAAAAATCCCGATCTGATCGGGGATCGAACACGCGACCGTAAAAGACGACTAGGGTCTAAAATATCTGGCATCTATCGTATTCCGTGTGAATGTGGCAAAGCATATATTGGTCAGACATCATGCACCATTGAAAAGCGGTGCAAAGAACTCCAACTGTCCATAAGACTGTTCCATCCCTAAAGTGCACGCCACCTTTTCGTATTAGAGCGCATCCTATACCGGAAAAGTACAGAACTTATGTTTTTAACATGTGGAACCAGAAAATATCTATTTTTTTAAATTAATTTCTTACAAAAATCCCCATGTTAAAATAATGTCGGTTGTATTAATAAAATAATGTAAAAAATCAAGTAGTTCCTAAGAAAAGGTACACTTTGCAGGAGATATTTTAACATTGTAGAGATAGGGCGTTCAGGATCCCTTAAGTAACCATAAAACCAACCATTTATTGCAATACTCGTGTCGGAGGTTTTTTTTAACAGAGTCAAGGGAAGTTTCTTTCTATTTCCAAGGGAAAAAAATCATAGCCTTTATCATTTTTTTCCTCATAAAAATTCAGCAAATTTTATGTAAAATGGCGTATGAATCATCATCATCTTTAGTCTTCAATCCTTGGATTGGTTTGCAGCGATTCTCCATTCTGATCTTCTTTCTGCTTTTTTAATTCTTTGTATGTCTTACAGCTCATGTCATACTTAATATTTTGTTAATATATTGCTCTTCCTTTGCTATTCTTGCCTTCAATTGTGCTTTCGATAATGATTTTTAAAATACTTTTGGTGCCTTAGTAAATGCCCTATGAGTTTTATTCTTCTTTTTCTTATTTGGTTCCAAATTTCTTTCTCTGCTTTTGCACTCTCATAAACTTCCTCATTGGTAATTTTATCGATCCAGCTAATTTTCAGCATTTTTCTGTCGCACCATGTTTCAAATGCTTCTATTCTTCTTCTTCTTTCTGGTTTCAGGATTGACCAAGTTTCACATCCATACATCATTATGCTCCATACATATGTTTTCATCAAATTCGTTCTAATTTCTAAACCAATATTATTGGATGTGAATAATTTATTTTTCTTACTGAAGGCAAGTTTTGCTTGATATATTCTGCTTATAATTTCTTGTTTACTTCTTCCATCAGATGTTATTTTGCTGCTAGATATCGAAATTCTTCAGTTTCATCCAATAATTCTCCGTTCAATCTAACCTGTTTTATTAGTTCTTTTTTTCTTTTTTCCTCTTTTTTTCTTGCTAGTTAAAACTGCTGTTTTCGATTTATTAATATTAAGTGATTGTCACCTACTCAATGGTTGTCATGAATTTAGTTTAGATTGCTTTGGTTTTCATTTGTCATTATTTAAAGGCCACATAGTATTAATTATTCAATGTATGTCTTGACAATTGTTGCTATTAACGTCAATACCAAAATAATTTTATTTATTTCTAAATACTTGCTCATTTTAACATTTCTTTCTTTATTTTTATTTTATCTTGCAATTATATATTTAGTATAGTGTCTTCTTCATGTATTGATTAATTATTTTAATGTTCAGATCAAGCTATTACTTTTGGGTTAGCGATTTTTTAATTATTTCAACCTTCTGTTGTTTTTTAATCTCATTCTACTCTCTATTCTTCAAAATGGACAACCAAATGTATGTTCCATTCTTCCTATTCAAGAGCAATGGGCTCTTTTCAACCTACAAGCTTTCTAGCATTTCAAAACAATGCTAATTTCGGGCGGAAAGCCTTTCATTTTCAACTTTATTATGGATTAAGCAATCCAACTACCTTCAACATCGCATTCAACGCAATTTAAGGATCTCAAGGACTCCTTTACGAAGTTTAATAGTGCTTCGTCAATTCTCTGGACATTTGTAATTTTAAGGGGATATCATTCAATCCGTGAGTAATATCATAAACCACATACCAAAGGTACGTGTTCCAAGGACCAAGGATTAGTTTGGCTTCGATGAGACTGGCAATCCTAAAGGAATTTATGTAACTGCGATTTATAAATAAATGTAGACATTTTATCATTTAGAAAGCAAAGTGTAAATCGTTTATTTCAAATCATTGCTTTGAACTTCTTGTGCTGTGAATAGTCAAATTCATCATTTGTATAAGCCATTTAATATAAAATTTTTTCTAGCTGTTGAAGTAACATTTCAACAGGCTTATCTTTGCGACGATTTAATATTGGTCCTCCGATTGATACAGTCTGCCAATACATTTATATGTGTATCTGGATAGAGTCATAACTTCAAGATTCACGAAGAACATTTTCATCCCAAATCGCATGTTTATGTTAACCAAGCAGCATCATCACTCTATGTGTATAAACTGTTATTCTTTTCTTTGTGGTTGGAAATGCAACAGAGTTTGTGTTTCGAATTGCAAATCACTCATAATCCAATCTGTCTCCATATGTTATCGCCGGGAATCGCACCCACAATTATTCTACGGTCCGTTATTCGTATCAGAGGCCAGGTCGCCTGGCGGTAACAGTAATAATTATTTCTTAATGTGTTTTCAAATCTATTAATAAAAAGTTCTAAATCTCTCTTATTTTTAATTAAAATCGCAATGCCATATGCAAATCGGAGCATGTCAATTTTAAATCCCTGTATTTTTATGCCCATGTCTATTTCTTCAGTGACTTCATTTAATGCTCTTTGTATGTATGTATTGAACAGTATTGATGATAATGAACATCCTTGTCTTACACCTTTCCATATATGAGCTATTTCTTGACCCTTTCCACAGTTTATTATTGCTTTTTCATCCTTACATAAATTCCATATGATTCTCATTCCTAATTCTCTGAGTATGAATCACACAGGGTGTTAATGAATAACATATACATGAAATGTATAGAGGGGACATAGACAAGCAACTTTTATTAAGAGGTTTTTGCTCTACACCACTGGCTTCTAACATTTGAAAAAATGCTGAACAAAGGAACTTCGTTCTTATCACTGGAGTTATGAATAAAAACTAATGTGATTAGTCTGAAATTTTTGCAGATTAAGGAACCACTAAATTATGTTATAGCTGTTAATGAATGATTAAGAATCAGGTTATTACCGATCACTAAGAAGGAATGAAGTCAATTTAATGAAAATATTAACCCTATTTCGCTTTATTATTGACTTATGAGTACCAAACTGTAATGTCTTTAATGCCCTGCAGCATGCACATTTTACGTCATAGAACAAAACTCTCCTAATATAAAAGTTGCTTGTCTAGGTCCCCTCTATACACAGGTAAACTATTTCGGTGTTACTCAATAACACCCTATATAAGTATTATCGAACATTTAAAATGGCAAAACAGGTGTGTGATAGCATGGTACTGCCCCAGCCTAAACCAAAGCTTTCGCCTTTTACACAAATCCAAGTCCACTCTCAGCTATCCTGGTCCGGTTGGGAACGAGAGTGAGCGAGTGGTCAACCCCTACACCACACAACAATTCAGTGACAACCCCCACATGCAATATCGCGCTACCGGTAACCTTCATGCAGATGTGACGTACTAAAAGTTTTTTCATGTAAAGTCGCATTAAAAGTAAGTAGAAGTGTTTGTAAATATTCGATGTCAGAATAGGCTACAATATATAAATACAAATATAAAATTTTGTTTTGTATAAATTTTCCTTCTCGAACTAAGCTATTCACAGACACAATCAGCAATCATACACAGACATGTTTCTGAAAGTAGTTTATTTTTTATTCAGGGTGCCTCAAAACAAGTTTTTAGGAAATCGCCAAAAATTAAATTTTCTTCGTATGAAATGACATTAAAAGTATGAGAAAGCCGTTGTAAATCTTCGTGTTTCATCCCCAGAAGATACCTAACCACCCAAAAATTTCTTTTGTACGAATTTTCTTTCTCGAGTTATGCTATTCCGAGACACACAGGCATACACAGACATGCTTCTAAAAATAATTTATTTTATTTATTTTATTATTTTTATTCTTGGAACCCGAAATGTGTATTTATATTCAAAACACGACATCGAATTTCGAGGTCGAACACAATATTTCCACTACCTGTACTACCTACGGTATGAGCAGAGTAAGTGAAAAGTTAAAACCTGAAAAACGTAAGTGAAATAATAATTAAATACATAGTTCTCTTCCAGAAGTTAGGTTAGGCCTACAAATGTGTGGTGCAAACCTTCATTTCATCCTTGTGCACCGCCTTCTTGATCTCAGCAGGCAGTGAATGGTAGCGATTAATTCGCTCATGTTCGGGCAAAAGGGCATAAGTCAGGAAATGGTTTTCAATTGGGAGAATATGCTCCTTCACTAGAGAACAATCGATACTTTGTTTGGGCAAAAGGATATAATGGATTTCTCCGAAAGTTTATGTGAAATTGAAGCTAACTTGAAATATCACAAATTACATTTGAGCAGGAAGGTAAAAGTGACTTACTCCTTCGAGTGAAAAGAATCACGTGGGTATCTGTCGACATACTCTTTTGCCCAAATAGAAAAAACGGGGTTTTCAACTTATTCCTTTATTTACATGCCCTATAGGCCTGCATAATATATTTTTTCTATTAATCAATCATAATGAAAATACTATTCCCCATCATCATGAATGGATCCAATTAGTGAGACAAACCGGATAAAAGCCCTTGAACCTTCCCGATACCACTTGGGTAAATATGACCCCAAAAGGACGTTTGAAACAAACAAAAGAAAAAAGAACTGTAATTCTTTTTAATCTACGGCTTGATCCCTCTAAGCCAATTGTATCTAACGATATTTTATTAATTTTTATATTTTCAACTCATTAACGTGCATTAAATGTTTTTACATTGAGTACCATTCAAAATTGGCTGGTTCAAATCGTTTTATGGGAACGTTTTGCGTGCAGTTAAAACATTTACCACAAGAGCGCGGCATGGGTCAACGAGGTCCTATTCCCTCGTCCTTCCTCATGTTTGTGTCACTTAATGTGAATGTTCTTGGCTTTGGGAATTTCTATAGTATACTCCAGAAGTCAGATGCCTATATTTTGTATGAGAATGTACATACTCTTCTACTGTCAATTTTAAGAAGTAATTTACATTCATAGTTGCTGCTTTCCAAATATTCTGTTTGTATTTCAGAATTCTGTAATCAATTTTCTGTTTGCAAAACAGTTAATAGTATAGGGATACTATAAATTATTAATTCGTTTTCAAAACGCTATATTTTCCAAAGTATTAATAATACAAATGTGACTGTTATAAGAAAAGAACCGAAACTCATCCAGCTTTCTTTCCTCTACAAATCTTCTATGTGTGCCCCTTGGGTCACATGACACACATCCAAGCGACAGTCGAGCTCGTTCCACACATTTTGTAGGATCATCCCGATAATGGGCATCAATGCAGCATCGATTGTTACCTGAGCTCTACTATAGATAAAATATAATGTTCTTGGCAGTAGGGGTGCATAAACAAGGTCCTTAATATACCCCATAGGAAGAACTCACAAGGAGTTAGATCAGGTGTTCTAGAGAGCCTTATGGTGTTTTAATTGCACATTATGTACATGTTGAAGTAACAACCTAACTCACAGTATGTATTTGCACACATAAGGGATGATTTTAGCATAAGTGATTCCATTTTCCACCCACAATGAACCTTTCTTTTCTATAATTTCTAAGAAATGAAACACATCAGGCACCCAGAAAACAATACTGGTGACTGGGAAGGACCCACCTACCATCCATAGGGCAAAGCTTCTGGCTTGCAGTAACAATCCAACCTCCAAAAATCGTTATGAAAGAGTGTTTCTAAAATAGCTTTATCGTTATAGTGAGTTATATTTAACATCATTGAGATAGGAAATTTGCCAGGACCAAACAAAAATATTGCTATATGCGGGTTTATTGTTAACTTATATAAATCTTCATTATGCAGAGGTTTGACTATATAAGAATATAATTTACGCTCTGTTCAGAACCAAGCAACGTTTTTAATGCTTCCTTTTGGAACTTAATTTCGAGATTTCGGAATAAATACAATATTTATCTTAGCTGTGAGATAGTACCTTGCAGTAAAGATAAAATTACCTCCAACGTCTAACTACAATAAAATGTATGCAATTGGAACAGAGGCCAATCAGGAAATTGTTAAAAATACATTACAACCATGCTTTGATCATTTCAATGGAGGAGTTATGCATTTATTTTCAATCTTATACTTTCCATTGTTTGATCTTGCGATTGTATTATCACATCGATAAGTATTTTACAAGGACGTTTCAATTAACTAGACAATTGAGACAGGAAATAACATTTTTATCTCTTGTCACTTGCACTACTGGTCCGCTGCTGTGGAATGGTTGACAGCAGGTCTGCCTTCCAACCTAGCGGCTCCGGTTCGCTTTCCGGGAAGGGTGGATATTTTAAAATCTGACCCAGAGGACTGGTCACTAACCTGTGCACCAAATATACCTTGGATGAAATTCCAAACCTCTCCACAACGCATACGACGTGGAGGCATATGGCACTGTTGATAGCGATTCGTACGTCGGATGGGGACGTTCAGCCGGCGATCCCATTGGTGTCTTTTCACAAGAGTTAGTAGGTTAATGCCGAGATAGGGTTTCCCCTCCACTCTTCCTCACTCATCACTCATACCCCACACAACACTATCGCCATCTCTCCGCCTCAGACCCCAAATGCGTCAGAGCAACGGGGCTGGCATTCGATACACTTGTACAGCCTTTTTTATATGTTCAGTAGGCCAAAGCCTATATAAAAAGTATTACAGCTGACCTGTAGAAACAGTTAAAATGAAGGCTTTTTTAAACACACTTCTTTACAAGATAAACGGTTTATTGATATATGAAGTAACTATAGATTCAATGCTCAACGTCAGAAGACATCTTAAATAACCCTATTCTTTTGATAAGCTCGTACCAACTAACTAAGAAGGGTGCGATTAATTGTGAAATATTATAATGTAACCTTATTTTATTGCACATCAACTATAACTTGGGTTACGAAACTTGCCCACTTGTTTCCCAAAACCGCAGCGCATCAAACTGGTTCTATACAGGATTCACCTAAGAACCCCCTTCGCCCGTTCATGTTATATCATCACTGCTACTAGAGCTAATGGAATTAGCACACAGTAGAAGCAAACAAGGTTCTCCAAAACCTCGCAGACAAAACCAGGATGGCCCCACTTACTATTTACGCTACTCAGTAAGGTGAATTAATATTAGGTGATATCTTTAATCCGGCCAGAGCCACAAATCTATTTAACCTGATCAGTTCATATTAGCGTTTACATTTTTTTACTACCTAAAAAACTATTAATACAAATCGTATACATGTGAGAAAGTTTGTAATATTATCCATAAAAACAATGTATTTTATATGATATAACTAGTTGAAAAATGCTTTTATACCATATTTAGACCACGCCTTTTAATTTTAGTTTAACTTAGCTAGTTTTTACTGTTATTTTGACAAATAGATTTGAATTGATTGAAAACCTTTCAAAGATTTTTTCAGGGGTAAAAACAAAAAATTTGATCCTTTTCCGTCGGTTACGTGCTGAAATCTTACCAATCTCAAGTTTCTACCTCATGTGGAAGTTGTTAACATTAATGTCAGTGAGTGGGTAATTTATACTGCCGCATATGTAATATCCAGTAAGTTTTCCCATACATATAGGACAGAAAGAATCACCAAATTTGGCATACTTATGACTATGGAATGTCTTAATATTCCTGTCAAATTTTCTCATTTTAGCTGTCCTATAAATCATCATTATTAACAAACATGGTTTAGGTCATGCGGCCCATTCCATCTCAATAGTAAGAATATTGAATTAAAACTGATCTCTAACGTCTTCTGGGTCTTTCAACATCTCGCCTTCCTCTTAGTTTGTAGTTGTATAATATTTCTGGGAATTTATCTTTTGTCATTCCTTTTATGTGGTCATACCATCTCTTTACATAATCCTGTGTTGTTTCTGACGAGATGTTGCTTATTCCTAGCTTTTCCTTAATTTCTGTGTTTTGTTTATGGTCCATTAAGGTATAGGCTATACTGCCAGCGGTCTCAGAAAATTCATTTAAATGTGTTAAAAATTAAATAATGTGTGGAAAATGTACGAAAAGTTTACCAGTCACAGTCAGGCTGTCCAGAGACTTTTCAAACCGAGACCTCGAATAAAGTATGTGAACATGAAGCTAGAGACCGCTACATCAGATCTAGGCTATTAGAAAGCCCACCTCTGCTTTATTATTTATTTATTTATTTATTTTTAAAGGGAAAGTCACACTTTAAACGTGTTCACTTTGAAAAGAATCTTAAGTAACAGTGAACCTCTGAATCCTAGTCATTTTTTGTAAAAAAAAAATTCAAATATCGTAAATAACACACTTCCACTTTGGATGGTTGGTTGGATAGGGTGTGGGTGGAACTTGAAGTGTGAGTTCTGGTTGATTTGATCCGACAAAACAATCGAAGATCTGCACAATGAAACTTGTGAATTTTACTTCAAATTTCCGTTTTTCGAACACATTGCCTGAACGGAAAACATAAAAATATTAATGATGTTTAATTTATTTAATTTTATTGAGCAATAAAATGAACATAACAAAAATTACAAAAAATGTTCAATTTCGTTAATTTTTATAAACATTAAGTACGACGCGCGATCGGAAGATGTCAACCGGTTTTAATTGTTACTTCCTATGCCCGTGCCATAGGTACTATAGGCAGAGGAAGTATTGTTTTTGACCTCCAAATTCGAGGCCCCCTGAATCCAAAAATACTATTTTTGGAAACATGCCTGTGTGTGTTGTTGTCTGTGAACATCCAAGCTCCAAAACGGAAAATCGTATGAAAACAAAATTTCGTATTTGGGCCAGGTACCTTCTGAAGACGTGACCCGAAGATTGGCGACAGATTTATCTGATTTTTAAGGGGACCTTACATGAAGAAATTTTAGTTTTTCGCGATTTTCTCGAAACGGCTCCAACGATTGTCTTTAAATTTTGCACATGGGTTGCTTAAACTAGGAGCTAAAACTTTTATTTGAAACACTTTTTCGAACAAATTCCCTGAAGGGTAGTTATAGGCCACCCACTGTGAATACGCGCTCTTTGCAATACGGCCTCTTGTAACGGAAAATCGTACGAAAACAAAATTTTGTATTTGGGTTAGGTACCTTCTAAGACTGTGACACGAAGATTGGTGACAACCTTCTCTTATATCTAAGGGGACTTTATATGAGGAAAAGTTTGTTTTTTGCGATTTTCTCAAAAACGGCTCAAACGATGTCCTTTATATTTTGTACATGGAGTGCTTATGCTAAGAGCTAAAACTTTTATTTGAAACTTTTTTCAACAAAATTCTCTGAAGGGTGGTTGTAAGCTATCCATTATTTGTGGAAACTCTGCCTAGTGAACTCAATACGCGGACATTCACGGCTTCTTATTCTTCTATATAAGAATGTGAAGTGAGAAACATGTATTGTTGGCTATGCTTACAGTAAATAAATACGAGGGGAATATTCGATAAATTTCGGAAATTATTCTTAACGGTGGAAAGTTTTAAGCTTGTTCATAGCCTGCGTTCTTAGTCGCAACATTGAAAGAAGAGGCTATAAGGTATTTATAGCATAATTAGCGTAAAATAGTGTCTTGCGATTCTGTACAAGGATATGTGAATACTGCTTTCATTTGGGCAGAGGAAGTTATGTGAGTTTCACATCAGATTATTTTTAACTTCGCATTTCTTATTATAGGACGCAAATTTTCTTCTATATATATATTGATTTTTTCGATCCACCCTAATACTCGTAGCTTTTCTATCTTATCTGGTCATCGATATGCTTTTGAGACAGGGTAAATTTTGTTTTGTTGTGTGCACACCCTGCAACATAACTTCTCTACAGGTGATAATCCATGGCAAATGAGAAAATATAGATAGTGAAGCATGTGTGTTGCTACATTCTTATCTAGGTGTTCGTTTCTTTGTGGCTTGGGTTTTCGTGTAAATATTCCACCGTGTTATTGCGTGTGTTTATATTGGCTAGAATTAAGAAATTCCATAAAAGGAAGTCAAGTTTTCTGTTAGGCCTAATATGAGACCTGTGAATGAACCCCTTCATTACCAGTTCAGCTTCTGGAATGAAACTTTCACATTTTAAAACTGAAAATGATTCAAACTTCTATGTAAATAATGAGAGTACTGAAAACAGGGCTGTGATTATAAATGTAAAATTATAACTTACAGGGTTTTAATGATTAACAACTTTTATTAGGAGACTTTTTGCTCTATGGATTCAATTTTTTCTGTTACAACATAAAATCTCCCAGGGTCTGGCCGCCACTGACTTCTAACATTTGAAAAAATGCAAAACAAAGGAACCTCGTTATTAACAGTGGAGTTATGAATAAAAAACTAACGCAGTGGCGGCCAGTCATGTGATTAGTCTGTACATTTTGCAGATTATAGAAACACTAAATTATGATATAGCTGTTGATGAATGATTAAGAATCAGGTTTTTATCGATCACTAAGAAGGCATGAAGACAAGTTCATGAAAATTATAACCCTATTTCGCTTCATTATTAACTTATGAGCACAAAACTGTAATGACGTTAATGCCCTGTAGCATACACATTTTACGTCGTAGAGCAAAAATCTCCTCATAAACGTTGCTTGTCTATGTCCCCTCTAAACATAGGTAAAATATTTCGGTGCTATTCATTACCATCCTGTATATCAGATTTTTTTTATATTTTTTTTTAAATCTGATATACAGGAAAATCAGAACAGTGGGAAATTGTGTGTGCAGTAGGCTACTTCAGCGAACAGCATGACATCGAAAATAAGATAATCTTATGAGGTATAGTCCAGTTTTCATTGCATGGCCAGGCGGCTTGCTTTTGTTAGGAGGAAAAGTTTTCCGACAGCTCAACCCATTTTTATTTTTATTTTTATTTTTACAGGACCAATCAGCTAGTTACCCCAGCCAATCAAAATCTAAGAATGTCCTGCGACGGATGTGACAGTTACTAGTCTACTCCGCGGTCACTGAGGTCAGTGATAACTAGGGACCGGATTCTTAGGTTTTTACCTATTTTTTTCCTTACTTCCAAAACAAAAAGCGCTCATACACTTTTTCGAATCATGTCCATAGGATTCACCCACATTAATTCTATGGCACCTAAAAATACCTAAATGGGGTATAAAAACCTAAATACACCTAAACGGGATATAAAACCTAAAATATGTAATTTAGGCTACTTTTTTGTGTTTTGTTTGTCAGTTCAGAAATCGATATTTTGTGGAGAGACAATAATTTTTGTCGGGTTGAAATTAATACCACCAGCGTTTCGTTCAATCCATTGTCATCTAGGATGGACAGTATCTAGAGAGGAAGTGTAAGAGTACCGGCGTATTCCTTTTAAAATATTCGTACGAACAACCATTGTTGCCGTGTATGAACAAGGATATAGATTTCTGTGTTTTAAAGCCCTTGTTTGCCTTTATTACTTCCCTGTTAATCATACTTAGTGGTCACACTGTGAGTTTTAATAAGACGTGTTAATTATGCCAAAACAAATGAAATCGAGTTTATTACGGCAGTGGATTGGTGACTATCTTAATTTCACTACAGATTGGCAAGCCTGCCAGAAACACGTAAGTATTATTTACCTTTCTAGAAAAGGGGGAAATTTTCGTCCCTAGTTGATCTGTTTTGCGGTTAGCATGCGTAACAACCGAAGAAAGGAAAATAATCAGTTTCACATTTACATCCAACCTTAAAGTATTTTACTCACTAAATTAGAAGCATCGGATTCGAACCCTGAGAAGGATAGTGTCTACATACAGTATTAACTATTAACTAAGAGATAACAGGAAGAACTTCACAGTTGAGAATCTTGGAAGATATTTAGTGATAAACTGCAACCAAGAAATGAGAGGCAATCTTATTTTCACTGCTTCTTTTGATTGTTTATGCATTCTTTCTTCAATTGTATAATATTTTTCTAAAGCTAGTTTACCCAAATTTAAGTCAATTTTGTTAAGTTAAACTTTACAAATATTATGTATTGAATCTTATGTAGCACATTCAAATTCATTAAACCAATTATTCTACCCGAAAACGATATTTTGGACCTAAAAAAACTATTTCAACTAATGGAAAACCTAAAGCAGTGTTTTTAAAAACCTAAAAATCCGGTCCCTAGTGATAACAATGAGATAATATTGCAACTTGCTTTTGTTTTCGAAAGCGGAAACCAAGACCGATTTAGTCAGATCAATTAACATAAAGAAACACCTACTCAATGGTTTATTCCTTTGAACCGCCTGGCCATGCAATGAATACTATAATAAACACGAGGTTTGTCTACTGCATGAGATGCTTTGTGGCATAATGGATCTTTCCCTACCTCCCTCTAAATGTAATTATTACAATGCCAATTTTTTTGAAGTCCCTTGAAGTAGTAGCCCAAGACTCAAGGAATGTATGGATACAGTGAATCTTAATATAACTGTTATAGGGACTGCACATGACGGCTCATGCCAAAAGCGGGGGCCATACATCCTTGAATGGGGTTGTCAATGCAACATCAGTCTTGAACGGCAAGGTGACTGATGTAGAATGTCATTGTGCTATTAAAGGCACCATGAATGTTTGATAAACTTTGAGGGGAGCTCTGGAACAATGAAGAGTCAGGAAGTTTTTATTATTTTTCAACGGTCAAAGAATATACATCAGGATAGATATGTAGAATACCTTGTGGATGGTGACTCTAAAGTTTTCGTGAGGGGGAATGGAAATAAAATATAAAGAAATTACAGTTATATAATACTGTGGCCATGTGCAAAAGAGAATGAGAAACTTCGCAGAGAAAACAGGAAAAAATTTACAGGATGGAAAATCATTATCTTACAGAATTAGCGATTGACCAGCTACAGACGTAGGTATAATGTCATGGCTATTAGGAAGAATACTATTGTTAAATCTGGGCAATCAGTTTCCACAAACTGTCATCAGACGACTATCTTCAACATGATGATGAGGAAGGCTGTTGGTGGCCTAATTGACACACAAACATTCACTTCCTTCCATTGTGAAGAGAACCATTAAGGGCAATTTTACATATCTTAGTCATCTTCACCTCCTCAAAGAATATTACACAGTAAATCACAAAATCCAAATAAGTATTTTAATTATAGCAGTGGTGTTGATCGAAGCGCTCCCTTGGTTTAATACCAATAACAACATTATGCGAACCAGCCCCACCAATCCTTCTCAAATCGCTCCCATTAAGTGCAAGAAGGTGAAACTGGAGTCGCCTACCCCTTTTTATAATCAGTTAATCACATCTATAATAATAAAAGGTAGTGTTAGTCTTTCTGTCCTTCTATCCGTGCGCGATGCCCAGCGAAATCTACTGAACGCAGAGATCTGAAATTTTAAACATAGGTGGGCTGAAGGGTCGCAAAATGCACCTCGAAGCCGGAATTTTAATTTTCGCTTTCGTTCGCGAGTTATGAGTGAAAAACGGGCAGAAAACGTGCATTTTTTTTTTTTTGCGCTTTCGAAGCATCAGTTTTCAGTAATACATTTCAATTGTCAAATCAATTGCAGGTGGCTTTCCCTATTTTTGTCATACCATGGAAATAAAAGCATCGCAATTACTTGAATTTTGTAAGCCTACTCTGGTCAATTCATTTGTTTGTAATGCCAATCTGAAATCTTCAACCTACACGGAAGAGGCATAATGAATATAGGCCTAAATGGGCGTACAGTAGTTCGATTTGGACGAAACTCACTAAGCAGGGGTTTTCTGGGCCAGAGAACTCGAATCTGATGTTGTTTTTCCCATGCTGCGCTTTCCAATCGTGGAATTCACTCCAAAGCCGGATTTTTAGCTGTTTCATTATTTATTAATCGTTTAGTTTAGGCCTTTAAATGTTTCGCGTTCAAAGTGTTATTAAATTAATGTTTTGATTATGTTGCTCTTAATTTTTAATCTTCCAATTAATTATCGTGGGCGAAGCCGTAGGGATCTGCTGGTAATAAAATAAGACAAAAGATAATTAGACAAGCTAAAATATTAATTGATATTTGTTATAATTCATGCGCACTTCTGTTTAAAAAAAGGGGAAATTATTATTCCATACAATGAGAAATCATATTTTTAATTAGTGGAACATAAATCCAAAGAAGACAGTTAACATTATAAACGAAAATTTTGATTTAAAGTAAGGCGCTAATTAAAACTATCCAGTCAGATTTCGTTAAGTCTTGGGGGACAGCCAATAACAAGCGGGGGAATACAAATTGAAATGACCTGGCCTGTGCATCCATTGTTTGGATTGTCGTAATGAATTCACGTTTCATCCCCTGTCACGATGGATTTCAAAAACTCGTCCCTATGCCGAGTGACTTTCATCTTTTTCGGCAGCTGAAGAAAGATATGGGAGTACAGCGCTTCTAATGTATGGGAAATTGACCTATACACTTTATTTTCAAAGTTTATCCATAAATAATAGTCACATATTGTTAGAAGAAGTTAAAGATAATATTACAAGATATATCAACTCTATATCGGAAGCTGAACTTATGAGCGTGAAAGAAAAATTCCTGCCAGTGTTGTGTGGATGCAAGAGGAGGACATTTCCAACATCTCTTGTGATGAGGTATGTGGTTATTTTCATTGTAATTCCAACTGTAAATGTGAGAACCTGAACCATTACACCGTGAGCGGTTTGACTTGCGTTTATATTTTACCCGATTGCTCGGGAGTTAGAGCAGGAGCCGCCGCGACGCAGGAACCCGCATGACTGGCCAACTCTTGCGTGGGACTCACTGTATAATCCCCTCGAAGGGATGCACGAGAACTTGCAATTGCCGGAGAGCTGGGCTTATGTGCTCAACTTTATGTTCTAGAAAACTTGCAACAACGCCACTATATTTCTAAGCGACTTGGATGAAGACGATCCCGACGAACCTCCGCCTTCATACGACCAGCCCGAGACGGACACAATACCCCAGCAATTTCCTTCAGTTCCACAATATTACCATGATCACCAGAACCCTCGAAAAAACAAAACATTGTGCGTTTACAATTATGATTTGCAATATTTTTAAATAAGAGAAGTAGGCTACATGTAAATATACTTTTCCACCCTTAAACATGATTCTTTGCATTTTTTCTTTAATCGAATGCCCACAAATTATTAGCAGTGTTTCATTTCTTCAAAAAAATGCAATTTTCCGATTTTGTTTACGATTGTAGGTGAACTATTGGGTCTACAGACTTCATTTTGTACTTAAATGGAAGCCAATAAATTTACTACAACTTCATTCCCTTATGACTTTTCTCGCAGGATGAGCGGTTATGCCGATATTCGGCAAGGAACGAGAGCAAAACTTTTTTTAATGGTCAATCTTGGAAACTATTGGACGTACATAGCAGTGATTGGGCTTAATTCGTTGCATATTTAAAGCACTTTAAAATCATAATAACGACTAGTAGGTCACAGTGGAATGATAGTGGTTTACTGTGAGGCCTGGGCCTTTAAGTACTTACGGGATGTAATCTTCCTAACGATTTAACGCAAAGGTCCTCATTTGACACATAATTGCATGTACTTTCATTTATAAAAGAGTAAAATTTTCCTTTAAATGCATCGTTCAGGAGTTATTAGTCAAATGCTTATTAATATATCTACTAACGTAATCACACATCTTAAAAATTCTACAATACATGCCTCAAATATAAATATTTTCCGAACAATGGAAGCATGCCCCTATAATAGCACTTCCTAACCCTAAGAAAATCTATGCTTACGAAAAATCGACGACCAATATGTCTACTATGCGTTTTATCTAGAAGTATTTGATAAAATAATATACAATCGTCTAGATCCAATCGCAATGGCTCACGAAATGGCGGGTCAGAGTCAACGTTTCCAAAACTCAAGCTGTTATCTTCACTCGAAGGAAACTTAAAACACCAGACCGCTTCAAGAAATTCTCAGAATCAATTTCATACCAACAGACAGTGAAATACTTAGGAGTCTCCTTCGATAAGAGATTGAATTATCAACATACTGAATGTGCAAGACACAAAGCTTTGCTTGCACGCTTTGTTCGCTTATATCCATTGTTAAAATCTCCCAATCTTCATCTTCAACTAAAATGTCGTCTTTACACTTCAATCATTCGATCCCAAATGATTTATGGATGTGAAATTTGGAACACTGCTTCAATAAGTATCATCCGCAGATTGCATGCTACACAACGGAAGGTAATTCTATTAAGAACAGACGCAGATTATCATGCAACCAACAGGCAGTTAAACGAAATGCTTCAAATTTTATCCCTTTACTACTACATTCAATAAACTGTCCAGAATTTCGAAACCACACTGTTACATCACAGCGACCAACTTACCAGAGCACTAGCAATGAAGTAGTGTAGTTTCTTCAAGTTCAACTTCAGCTGTTACTATATCACTTTTCGAGTAAAAGCCTTTCATAGACTGAAACTTGTGTGTTATATTGAAGACAATAAAATATAACAAATATATTTTTGTGTGTTCCTCGATGAGTCATTCAATGAACAATCATAACGACAAAAATGATAAATGATTATGGCAAACTTCGAAGCTGAAAAATCAAAACCCCAAAGTTGAATCAAGTGTTAATTTCAGTTTTATGCAAATTCCGAATATGAGAAATGAAAAGAGGAATGGCAAAATAGTTCAACGTTCAAGTGCAAAATATGTTAAAACAATGAAATAAAATGGAATTGTTAACATATACTGTAGTTGTCGTTGTCTGTGCGTTAATTGAATCCTGATGTAAAATTACAGTAAATGTTAAAAGTGTGTTTCACTTTTAAACGCTACATACTTATTTACGTCCCAGTATTAGTGTATTCGCTGACGGACTATTTCCAGCTTAAAGGTGGTTTCGCTTTACTCCTGTACGGCTGTGCTAAAGCTAAAATTACATGTCAGGATATCATATTACACAAATATCATTTATTGCCACTGCCTTCTGTGAATCGACACACATATTTAATCGTTTATGTGATTGCAAACAACTGTATAAGGGGGAGAGATAGGGGGAGAGAACGAGAAGGAGAGGGAAAGGGAGAGAGGGAAAGGGAGAGAGGGAAAGGGAAAGGGAGAGAGAGAGAGAGGGAGAGAAAGAGAAAAGAGAGAGAGAAACGAGAGAGATAGAGAAAAGAGGGAGAAAGATCTAGTTTTTTTAAGAACATTAAATTCGTCCAGGATCAGCAGAACTATGTCTACAGATGACAATCGGACACCCACATAAAAAAACAAACAAAAATGTCAAATTGGCCGGGTACAGGATTTGAACCATGGACCTCAAGAATGCGAGTCCAAGACATAACCATCTCGGCCACCTCGCTCGGTTTAACGGTCTAGTTTGTTAAGCAATATGTGAAGGAATATGTGAAAGTGTTATTTGTCAAAGCTATACTTATTTCAACTTCCAAAGCCGTATGTAAACACTATAAAACAATGTTGTCATGAGAACAGATTTGAATTTTCTTTCTAATATACTATCATAAAGTAGGCACTAAATTGAGCATTACTCCGGAACCGGTGAACCGATTTGATTCAATATTAATAGGCTTCTTCCCATGGGCGTTATACGTGTAGCCTATAGCCTATAGGCCTACCAAGCTTCATGGAAATCCGATAAAAAGTATTTGAGTTATCGTGCGTACAGACACAAGCACAGTCAGACAGACATTTTCCCGTCCCCCACACAATATCATAAAGTAGACCTACCACTCTGGTCTTACTATAAAAAAAAAATAAAAAAAAATAAAAAAAAAAATAAAAAAAAAATCACGTAAATTGATTTAACAAAGTGCCAGAATGCTTTTATTTAATCATTGATCATTGCAATTATGATATGCTGAAAAAAGTTATTTTGTTAATTGATTTCCGAGCCAAGCTCCAGACTGATTCATTAAGCAGGGCATACGGGAAACAAAGGTCTAGTTTTTTTTTTTTATCGGATTAAAATCGTCCAGCATCAGCAGAACTATACGCATTTGTGATATCTTGACAATCGCACATTCACATGAGAATACAAAAAACCCATGCCAAATTAGCCGGCTACGGGATTTGAACCAGGGACCTCCAGAATGCGAATCCAAGACGTTACCAACTCGGCCACCTCGCTCGGTTTAACGGTCTAGTTTGATAAGCATATGTGAAGGAATATTTGGGAAGTGTTATTTGTCAAAGCTAATGTACTGCAACTTCCAAAGCCGTATATGAACACTGTAAAACAATATGCTGCCATGAGAACAGATTTACATTTGATAAATTCTTTCTAATATATTACCATAAAATAGGCACTAAATAGGGCATTATTTCGGTACTGGTCAACCGATTTGATGCAATATCAATAGGCTTCTTCCCATGCACGTTATAAATGCGTGTACCAAGTTTCATGACATCCGCGCATACAGACACACGGAACAGACCTTTTCCGTCCCCCACACAATTAGTCCAGTCACCAGGTACTTTTGCCTGGAAAAAGGTCCGAAGTTAATGATTTTTTAGTATGTTGTATGTGGGTATTCTGAGGTGTAGAATCCATGTTTTCCAATTCGAGAACCTTGTGCTAACTTCAGGGCAGCCGAAAAACCCCGAAATTTTTGGGCTTTTTTCAATGTTTTCCTTATAACCCCTAAACAACGCGTTATATCTGAAAATACTCTATTATAAAAATTAAAGGGCAATAAATTTGCTACAATTTGCACTGTTTAAACGTTTTTTTAAGTCGAATACGTACCGAGATATGGAGCTTCGAAGTTTCGAGTTATTTTTCAAAATATTGAAAAACTGCAAAAAATGCAGGATTTTCCCTAGTAACTTTCATCTTTCAATATTGCTATATGAATAACGTTCAATAACCTACACAATAGAAACCCCACCCTTAATGAGATGTTCTTTTCAGAATAAAGAACACAATTCTCTATGAATAAAAATGAATTTTATAAAAATGTATAATACATGTAATGACATGTGGATATATTAATTAAGTACAAAATATGTAAATTATTACAAATTAATCATTCATATCTCATTGATGACGTCATCCTCCTCGTCGCACTCAATGTCTGTGTCTTCCTCGTTGATGTCGGTTTCAGGCGAATTCTCGCAAGCATTTCCTGCACAATTCTTGCAGATGGTTGAGCATCGGAGTCCTGCTTTTTTGCAGCTGCAAGCCCCGGTACTACACCCTGTCATGCACTTGCATTGTATCATGTGCAGCAACTTTTCTGGAGCTGCATCCATGGTCGTTGTTATAGGGATCAGCCCTCGTTTCGTTAAAGTCCAGCCCCAAACTGACGGTAACTTTTTGTAGCCCAGCCACGTCTTCACTTGCAGATAGGTACGGAAAGAATGGTACCGGGCAGCGTCTCGTGTAGGGGGCAATCTGGCAAGGTTGAATTTGGATTTTGACCAGGAGTTGGAAAATATTCGGTACCGAAGATCATCCAGAGTATCAGTGTTCATGTTACCACCGTACAGTATCACAAGAAACTTTTCCCCTGCTTCCGAAATTTGGCATGGTGTTGCTTCGTTATCTTCGAAAACACTAACGATGTCAGACAGAGAACGGTTTTTTTCATACATAGTGAAAACTTGCTTCTTTCCTTGTCCAAATGGGTTTGATGTAGTGTCACACCCGCATGCTGCATGAAGGAAAAGATTATCCTGAGTATTGTATTTGCACGAAGCTGGCGAATACAAAACACTAGGGTATTACCTCTCCCACTCTTTTGGAAATAAACGTTCTTTTGAGAAGAGTATAATGCAGTCAGCAATACTAAGAGATCGATGTCTTCACCTGTGATAGTAACACTATCGAAGTCAGAAGCCTTAGATATCGCAGTTTTCACTATCATGAAATCAGCATCCTCTATTGCCTGCTTAAATTCGATGCCCTTTGCTGCCATTTCAGTCATCAGCATTGAAATAAAGTGTCTCTTATTCGTGTCATTGGACAAAAATTTTTCTTGCGACAATGTAACGGCCGTTGTTAACGAAAATACAAATTTTCTGGACGATTGCAGCAAAGCCCTGTGATCACTATCATGAAATCAGCATCCTCTATTGCCTGCTTAAATTCGATGCCCTTTGCTGCCATTTCAGTCATCAGCATTGAAATAAAGTTTCTCTTGTTCGTGTCATTGGACAAAAATTTTTCTTGCGACAATGTAACGGCCGTTGTTAACGAAAATACAAATTTTCTGGACGATTGCAGCAAAGCCCTGTGATATCGTTCAGCTGCTTTGGTGCTCTGATAAGCGATGTCACTAAGATATCCATCGAATACTACTATGGCATTATACCCAAAGGGTTTCTGTACCTAGTCCACGTAGGTCTTGCACACTGACTCGAACGTGCGTGATGAAGTGTTACCCCATACAACCTTATGCAGTCACTTACTACACATTTTATGCTGCCAAGGTCTTCATCCTGTAAGGAGTGAATGCTGAAATGGCAGCAAAGGAGGACATCATCGATAAGATCATTGCTCAGGAGGAATTACTGAGCAAAGAGATCAATGTTTTTATCAATCAATATTAATGGAAATTTGTAATAATTTACATATTTTCTACTTAGTTAATATATCATATGTAGTATAAATTTTTATAAAATGCATTTTTATGTATAGATTATTGTGTACTTTATTCTTAAATGAACATCTCATTAAGAATGGGGTTTCTATTGTGTAGGTTACTGAACGTTATTCATACAGAAATGTTTAAAGATGAATGTTACTTGGAAAAATGCTCCATTTTCGCAGTTTTTCGATATTTTGAGAATTTTTCAAAACTTTGAAGCGCCATATATCGGTACATATTTGGTTTCAGAAAACATGTAAGTGGTTCAAATGATAATAAATTTCAGGCCCTTTAACTTTTGTATTAGAGTGTTTTAGGCTAATATGCATCGTTTAGGAGTTATAAGGAAAGCACTGAAAAAATCCCCAAAATTTCGGGGATTTTCGGCTGCCCCGAAGTTCGCACAGGGTTCTCGAATTGGAAAACTTGGATTCTACACCACAGAATATCCACATACAACATATTAAAAAATCATTAACTTCGGACCTTTTTCCAGGCAAAAGTAGGCCCTACCTGGTGACTGGACTATAAACCGTTCCACGGCCTTCAAGGAAATCGCCTAACAGAACGTCCTGACGGGGGGGGGGGGGGGGAGGGGGATGATGATGCTAAATTTATTAATTTAGATTCACCTACCATTACGGCTATTATTATCCATATAGAAATGTTGGAAGATGAAATTTACTAGGGAAAATCCTGCATTTTTTCAATATTTTGAAAAATAACTCGATACTTCGAAGCTCCATATCTCGGTATGTATTCAACTTAAAAAACGTTTAAACAGTGCAAATTGTAGAACATTTATTGCCCTTTAATTTTTATAACAGAGTATTTTCAGATAAAACGCGTTGTATAGGAGTTGTAAGGAAAACATTGAAAAAAGCCCAAAAATTTCGGGGTTTTTCGGCTGCCCTGAAGTTAGCACAAGGTTCTCGAATTGGAAAACTTGGATTCTACACCTCAGAATACCCATATACAACATATTAAAAAATCATTAACTTCGGACCTTTTTCCAGGCAAACCCAATTTTCAGTACTTGGTGACTGGACTAAATCTCGGAAAGTACCATTCTGGCACTTCCAGCAATGTATACGTGGTTATGAAACTATGCTTGACTTTGGGCTCTGTACTAATTCTTAAGTTATAAATATCCCTTTTAATTAGGCTGCCTCAAGTTTCAATAAAATATGCCTTGCGGAGTTCCAATGATTCACATTTTGGAATCGACAAAGCCGAGATAGCATGATAAACTAGTTAAAAATAATAACTGTTGTCCTGTCATAGGGGAGGAGTTTTCAGTTTTCTTCTTTTCAGTTTCTTTTCATCAGGTATTAATTAAATATTGTCAGAATATGTGATATCAAGTTATTGAATGGCCTTTTCTTTATGGGATGAATAACACCATTTTTATTAATTTTTTATGCACGTATAATGTAATCAGAATATATATTTATAAATCAAGTACGCAAAATAAGGCTTTAGCGGACGAATCTAGTATTGCGGCCAAGGCGTAAGCAGACAGGCAAGCGAAGTTTATAAATATGCATTACTGATATAATCGCCATCATCTTTGCTTTCTTTATACAGAATCACTGAAGATCAGTGAAAAACTGAGATGTCTTTCTTCCCTCAAGCGCGCAACATGTCCAGCTCATTTCATCCTTCGTGATTTAATTAGAGGTTATGAAGCTCGTCGTTATGCAGTTTTCTCCAGTCCCCATTTTCATCTCTCTTAGGCTCAAATATTTTCCTAAGCACGTTGTTTTCGATTACTCTCAGATTAAGTTCTTCCCGAAGAGTAAGCGACCATGTCTCACATCCATATAAAACAACCGGCAGGATAATTGTCTTATAAATTGTTTATTTTTAGATTTCTGGACAGAAGACGAGAAGATAAGAGTTTCTGAACTACACAAAAGCAGGTATTTCCTCATTTGAGTCTACACTTATTGGCACCTGTAATTATTGCTCCCAGATATTTGAATTTCTCTAATTATTTATCGGCTATTCTACGACGGCAAGTCAGTAAGTATCCGCACTTTGTGTTTAATTTTTTGTAGGTTGGCTGTACCGCTTTGTGCTCGCGCACGTCGACATGTTGTTCATTTATCTCCGCTTGTTTGACCGTTATGACTCCACTGGGTGTTGCGCTGTTGCACATTAAACATGGCTGCACCGCTCAGCTTTGGCACCAAATAAGAACAGCGTACAGTGGTCCTTTTTTTTTTCATTTCATTCATCTGAAGGTGTACCAGGAACAGAAAACCATCGAAGACTTTCCGCACAGTACGGGGGGCGACGTTTTACCACGGCGAAGGGTGTACAAATGGATTGAAAAGTTCAAAAATGGTCGTTCAAGTTTGAAGGACGAGGAAAGAACAGGACGCCCATCTACATCCACTAGTGACGCCAACATTGAGCAAGTGCCTATCATGATTCAGACAACAGAAGAGTGACTGTCGATGAAGTGGCAGACCATATGCAAGGAACATATGCAACTATATTGAAGGAAGCGATGCATACGTGGCTTTCTACTCAGTCGAAATTTCTTTTTTCTGAGGGCATCAGGAAGCTTGTAGAAACGATGGATCAAGTGCTTTGAGAAGCAAGGGGACTATGTTGAAAATGAGGCAAATGAAAGTTTTGTATTGTTCTTGCAATAAATTAAAAGAAGAGAATGCGGATACTTATTGACTTACCCTCGTAATATTTTGTAGCGCATTATTTTGACGTTTCATGACCATATATTTAGTTTTATCTGTATTAATTTCAAATCAAACATTCCTGCAGGCATCTAAAAGACTTCCTGCATTTCTCTTGATTGTCCCAACAGACAGACGGCTTCTGCATAAGGTAAAATCGGGTGACTGCCATTTAATTCTAGGCCTACATTGTTTACCTGAACTTTTGTAATGGCATATTCCAAATCGAAATTACAAAGTAAAGGTGATATACTTACATATTTATCTTAATTTTATATTAAAAGTTATTATCTTAGCTCTCTTATTTAATCAGTGGCTCTTGAAGAAATTATTTTCCCCCATTTGTCTACTAAAATTGGTAATATAACTGGTAGCTCCGAAACCACATCCGGCAGGGTGTTTAATAGCAATTTTTTTGAAGCGAAACTTCTATAGCCGCGCTAGGAGTAAATCGAGAGCTAACCCAAACTTGCGTTACGAAGAAAATCATCACGAAATTAGTGGGGCTGTGTCGGAACGGACTGCACAGAAAACAATCAACTCAATGATTAGGCTTATCCAAAATTAAAATTTAAAAAATTAAAAAATCTAAAGATCCTTAAAAAATACAAGAATCCAACAACAACAAAAAATTACGGGAGTGCGCGGGGGAAAGGTATTAGGCATTGAGTGGGGGGCTATTACTGCTTCGAGTTAGTGGCGTGGTGAGCCCTTCACCATTATAAAAAGTCCAACAATTAAAAAATAAAAAATCTAGAGTTAAAAATCCAAAATTTAAAAAATCAAAAACCCAAAATTTAAAAATCCAAAAAATTAAAAATTAAAAGATTCGAAATTAAAAAAAAAAACAAAATTTCCAAAATTAAAAGATCAAAAATAAAAAAAAAACAAAATCCAAAGTTTAAAAAGCCCAAAAATCCAATAATAAAGAAGTCCAACAATCCAAAATTGAAAAGTCCAATAATCCAAAACTGAAAAATCCGAAAATTAAAACAAGTTTCACTTCTGTCGCGTGGCGTTCCACGCACACTTTTTTGTTTGCACCGAAAATACTTAGAACACGTGATTTTGTCCAAGTTGTCTAGTGTACTTTGTAACAAACTTGATTTTGTAAGAACTAAGACTTTTATTTGAAACATTTATTTCATACTGATACAAACTGATACTCTTTAACGTCTTGACACACGTAAGTTATAACATGGGATTTAAGGCAAATGAATGTCGCAATATGAAGGGCAGAGAAAGTCCAGTGAGTGCTTCACTCCATCTTTTTGCTTTATAACTTCCAGGAAAACTCCTCCTGGTATTATTCAACAATTATTCCAAAATTCTGTTTTGAAAATCTCTCTCTCCTGCGCCCCGACATTTGTGACATCGGCACTTCCCCGGCTTGCCGATTTATAAGGGCAAGACTTGCAATGATGTCACGAGTGAAGAGCCTAGCACCTGACAGGAATTGAATTGGATGTAGCCATACTGTCCCATAAAGGGCAAGGCCTCCCTTAAAAGGGAAGGCTCGAAAATTCCTCGCTTGATGAGCCATTCCAAGCGATGTGACATTTTGTCGGCCTGCTTATCACTAAATCTTAACACTAATTCTAACATCTCTTCCCTGCTAAATTGGTCCTGTTTAGTTTCGCACTGTCACTTTAGCTAATTATAGTTAGTAATAGGTAAGTCCTATTCTTGATCCAAGATGTGTACGGAGCAAAAGGAAACAACCGAATGTGAAAGTACAAAGCACAGTTCAGAAGTAAACAAAGTTTTGAGACTATAATTAAGGAATCGCGCACAATGTGCAATATCTTAACCTAAGATTTAACCTACTGACCAAACACCCAGTCCTGAACCCGGGGAGGTGATCTAGTGAAAAATCCCCGACCCGGCCGGGAATCGAACCCGGGCCGCCGGAATGGAAGGCAGGCGTGCTACCGACTCACCCACGGCGGCGGATTCGTTTTTGAGACTGTTAGTCGATTACATACAGTCAAGTCAATTGAGCTTTCTTTATTAGATTAAGCGACAAGGACCCGGGTTAGATTCCCAATGTTTTGTATATATCTACAAACTGTATCTTCTCTCCGCTGGACAAATCTTTTCCTCGTACGTTTCTTTATTGGTGACGTAAGTTCTGAAGGCCCTGGCTCGCAATTTTCTTCTACAATACAAATTATTATTAAAGGCAATGCCTATTACTTTTACCTACAATATGTGGTGTACTTCATCGCACATTAAGTAAATGAAAAGGACAACGAATTAATCAATTGTATTTAGTAACTTATGTCACTTGGTTTTCTTCAGAACAACAAATTTGCCAAGGCAACTATAAAAACAAATGAAATCTTGTTTGCTAATATATGTTGTGCAACATTTAAGCTTATGATAGGCTATAAATACGAAAGCAAGCTACTCACTTAACACATCTTATGTTTTCACAATTACATAAGATAAAATTTCACGATGTGTGCGGAATGGAAGTAAACATCAGAGCTAATCGCACTATAGTGAAGTAGGCACTGGTGCGATTAACCAATGAAACGACAGGGCACAGTTAGTCAAGGCAAGTCTGTTGTTTACTTTTGCTCCCTACACATCTAGGATCAAGTGTAGTTCTTTCCATCTGAGCCGCGGTCTTCCCTGGTTTCTTTTTCCAATGTGGGGGTCGGTCGCATGCAACCACCTTGAATGGTCCATCCTTGACAGGTGACCCCCACTTCCATTTCACCGACGTTGCTCGTTCTGCTGCATCCAATGTAGGCCTATTGGTCATTTTTTGTAGATTGGTGTTCGAAACTCTGTCTGGTATTTTCTTCAGCATCTTTCTCTGGCATGTTTGTATAGTATTTAAGTCAATTTATTAACAGCATATTCCATTACATGCTGTGATAGTACATGCACTTACCAAGCATGTTTAGTAATTTATACAAATAACATATGAAAATGAAATACAGAATCGAGTAGTTTACAATGTTTCAAAATTTATTTACAAAACAGCAAAAGATTTTATTATATTTTTTCAATAGATTATCCTTTTTAACTAGTAGCCTATATTGTCCTAGGTACTTGTATTCTTAGACGTATCGCAATGCTGTGCCGTCCAATCGTACTAGGGATTCCAGTCCATTGGTCATTATTCTTGTTTCTGTGGTGTTCATCATTAGACCTGTGGCTACAAGAATAACTTTCATAATACCTCAAAAGCACATTTCAATTTCAAGCGTTAAATACTCATCCGTATGAAAAAGAAAAGGCATTTCTGGGATTTTAAGTTTTCGTGTCTGCCTGCTATGGTCCCAATCACTACCAAAAGGGGTGCACGCAAATGAATCCTAGGACTGACTCCAGATTTTTTTCTGTTTCACGGCTCCGAAGGAGATGAGGGCTCACCGAATCCACTACATGAAATCCTACTAAATTTAAAGCGAATCTGTAACCTATGGAAAATGTTTCTAACATACAATGGGTTCAAATGTACCATATTATTAAACCCAGGACTCTGTCTTTTTTTCCCCTGTGTCACAGACTCCAAAGGGAGGATTCATCGAACCCACTAGATGGAATGATTTCAAATGAGGAAAATGAACATGTTAGTCTATTATTTTCTTATTCATTTTACACTGATTTCGTGACATTTGGTAAATATCGCTCAAATTAACTTACCGGTATTGTACTTTTCCCTTTTGGTTTTGTGGTTCTTTCGATTCGGTTCTGTCTAATGTCTGCTACTCAAATTCAGACATTTAAGAGGAATTGTATATTATAAATGTTTTCAGCCTGTTAAAAGTGGACAAAATGTAGTGGTAAAGGGTTTTTGATGGCTCGATACCAGAAGCTAATATTTCTCAATTTAAAACGTATTTCTTACATTGCCAATTTCATTACTAATATTTTTATTTATTACAATCAAATACCCTAAATAACAAATGATGACACTATTATTTTATGCAGTATTAAAATAGATTACCACCCGCATGGTCTCGTGGTTAGCGTCGCTGGCTACGAAACCGCAGGCCCGGGTTCGAACCCCGGTAACTCCTCGGATTTTTCTGAGGTAGGGCGGTCTGAAACGGGGTTCGTGATTCAAATTGAGGAGCTACTTGATTGAGAAGTAGCGGCTGGTAGCGGAAACCATCATTAATGACCATGGGTGTCGGCATACTGACCACATGCCCCAATCCTGCCATCTGCGTAAGGTAGATGACGCAGCAGTAGGAAGGTAGGCCCAATCAATTCAGGGATGAAGAGCCACGGAGGAATTATTGAAATGGCCATAACTCAAGAGGTGGTGGTTCTGCTAAAATAATTTGAAACAAGAGTGAAATAGATAGTTGTTAGTTCAACGATCCCCCTTTCGGAATCCTAGGGTTAATGCGAGTTCGAACAATCTTAGAAGTTCCTGAATTTTGTCCATTTGCAGCGACGTTAATTAACATTAGCAGTTGTTAAACTTTCATAACTTTGTGAATTACCTGAATGAAATAAACACGAACAACTTATACAACTACAACGATTGGATCTTCAAAATTAGAAATATATAAACGTTTATGTCAAGGAAGGAGGATAATTGTATCGAGTTACTGTGAACGACGCTTCATGTAATCGCGGATAATGTTATCAGTCGGGTAATTACTTGTATTGCTTTTTATTACTTCGGTTATTACTTTTATGAAGTCCCGTACGGATTAATACTCATACATTGAAAAAATGATGTTTATTGTGATCAATTATTCGGTTTCTTACCACATTTTCAGTTTTGAGGCTTTATTTCCAAATATTGTTCGTCATTCAAAATTAGTTTTTAAGGATTTCGTTTCTAACTCAACTGTATCGTGTTGTACTAGAAGTAAGGGTAGTGTTCCCAGCTCATAGGACGACCTGTTCGAGGGTGTGGCATTCCCTTTCTCCTCTAAGCAGTAAAACATGTTACGCCCCTCAGTTTAGCTGTTGGTTTTGATTTGTGAAGGTCACAGTGATGGTTAATGGAAAATGAAAAGACTTTAAGGACGGGCGTTGTATGAAATATTGGTTAATGGATTGCAAAGGGAAAATAGAAAGAGCCTAAATACTTTTTATTGACTGCGAAAATGGTTGTTTGCAGGATATTGAGTGGTTGAACGATTCACAGTTACGTATTATCTTGTATGCATGAATACATACATGTTTTTTTTGTTTTTGTATAGCATTATCTGATGTATGAATAAATATCCTTCAATTCATTATTTCGGCTACCCGAAGTGATCAAAATAAGCGGAGTGCACACATAACTTATTATGTGTTATGACCTTTATGACATGTTATATTTTTTCCTGACTTTCAGTTAAGCCATAGCATTGATTTAAACAAAAAATGAAAGTTTATGGTTACTTTTAAGTGTATTTTTTATATGTCGTACATCTGCATATTTAGGCCATTTTTAAAGTTTTGATCATATTGTGGGTATTTTCGGGATTTTAGTTCATATTCCGATTACATTTGCGGACACATTCTTGTATTTAGAAGACGTGTTAAATATTTTTTTAAGGTATCTCTATATTCTGGTTTTCGAACAATGTGCAAAATCAGTAACATTTTAAGCGGCGATAAAAATGTCTTGAAGACGAGTCACAATCAGGGCACCGAATTGCCTCTGTTCACAGTTATGTATGTATGTTCATAGGAGGTTCTCATGATATAAGAAACTGTTTTGACTCACATCCTGAGAAGATTCCTCTTTGAGAAATTGATTGCAATGATGCAGTATTACAAGAGAAAATAAAAATCAGGTAAACTGATGTAACAAAGTGCCAGTATGCTTTTGTTTAATCAGTAAAAAGTTAATTGGAATTATGATTTGCATGGAATAAGTTATTTTTGTTATCGATTTCCGAGGAAAGCTGCAGATCGGTTCATTAAGGAGGAATTACATAAAACAAAGGTCTAAAGTTTGATACTTAACCTTAATTAAAATTAATTCTTAAAATATCAACATTTCACAAAATACACTGGCGGAGAACTCCACTTAATGTATGTAGGCCGAATTATTTCAGAGCAATATATCTTCTGTATAGGCTATAACAGTATTCAACTTGATGAACGAAATAAACAACTGACTAGTTTGATAAATGCGAAGAGATCTGTCATGGCTAACTTTTGAAAATTACAAAACCGGGTATAAACAGTATAAAACGATATGTTGTCAGGGTAATAGATTTACATTTGTTAAATTCTTTATAATATACTGTATTGCCATAAAATAGACACTAAATTGGGCATTACTCCGATACCGGTCAACCGATTTTATCCAATATCAATAGACGTCTTCCCATGGACATTATAAGTGCGTATACCAACTTTCATGAAAATCCGATAAAGCGTATTCGAGTTATGGCGCCTTTCTAATATTACTATTAAAATAGGCACTAAATTGGGCATTAATCCGGTAACGGTGAACCGATTTTGTTCAATATAAATAGGGTTCTTCTCATGGACGTTATAAATGCGTATACCAAGTTTCATGCAAATCCGAAAAAGCGTATTTGAGTTATGGCGCATACACACACACAGACAGACATTTTCCCGTCCCCCACACGTCTCATAAAGTACTATACTGGCAGTATAGAACTGTAAAGTAAGGAAAGGATGGTTTAATGGTCAGTGTGGTGTAAGGAGAAAAAGTCTAGGCAAAGATATTGTAGATGGAAGAAGTCAAACAACGAGAGTGACAGAAGGGATACATTACTGGGAAGAAGGAATATAGGGAATGTTTTTAAAAAGGTAAGTTAGAATATGGGAAAGAAGAAGTACGAGGATCGTCCAGAAAGTAGCTTCCGATCGCCGATAAAGAAAAAACATCAATAAGCAAAAAATATGTATTGCAATATTTACAGAGATTAATTGGCTACTTGTGTACATAGACGCCACCGTTAATGAGGCATTTATCCTACCGCTGCACCAACATTTGTATGCCCGAGTCATAGGAAACTTCCGCCGTCTGGAGTCATAAAATCACTGCTGTCTGTACCTCAGCATCGTTGTGGAAACGTTTTTCTACCAGAAATCGCTTCATGAGACAGAAGAGATGGAAGTCACTTGGCACGAGGTCGGGGCTGTAGGGTGGATAGTCCAAGATCTTCTATCCAAACTGAAGCAACTGATTCCGTGTGGTGTTGGCTGTATGGGGCCGTGCATTGTCGTACAAAAGCATAATGTCTCTTGTCAGCATTCCATGTCTCTTGTTTTGGATCGCCAGTGACAGCATTGTCGAGAAACTCATCACTAGGGCAAGGCATTTAATGACTATAAAATAGTGAAAAAATAAAAAATGCATTTATGATCTAAAATAGTGAAAAAATGACACAATTTTTTTAAAATGACCATAAGTTTATTATCTTTACTTATATTTAGTTTTTTAAAGTAATGAATTGCTAAAAGCAATTTAACGGATGACAGTGCGTTAAATATGAATTTGCAATTAAAAAAAAAACTTATTTTAATACTAAAAAATTAAGTAAATTTATAGGCTACTACTTGGACACTCTTAGCGAAAAAAAATCTTGGCATGCCCATCAAATAGCCCCTAGCAAATATGTGCCATTTAAAAAGAAAGAAAAAATGATTTATTGCTACAAGACAAACTGCTATGGTGTTCACAATAAACCTGAATTAAAATGAACTACGAACACTTGGCGGAGATTCTCAAATAAAAACGATTGTCTGTTGTCTTAAAGTAACGATTTGTAAATGGAAAAGCTTCTCTTCATCTCCAATGAAACATGACCTAAATGCCGAAAAAAGCCTAAAGATGCCAAAAATGACTTAAAAATGCCAAAAATGACCTAAAAAGTGCCAAAAAATGACATATCTCTTGAAAATGAAAAATGCTAATTAAAGCAAAAAATGCAAAAAAAATTGCCCTTGGTTAATCAATTATTTCATTATACACATATATTTATATTCCAGCTATGTTTTAATTTTCATATGAAAAAGATGCAAAATCATCAAATGCCTACTCATCACCTTTCTCTGCGTACCGCTGGCGGCAGAGTTCTATGACATGGGCATACAATATTGGTATACCGTTGACATAAATGCCTCGATAACGGTGCCGACTATGTAGAGAAGTAGCCAATGAATCTCCATAAATATTGCAATAAATATTTCTTACTTATTAATGTTTTTGTTTTCTTTATCGGCGATCGGAACTTACTTTCCGAAAGACCCTCGGAGAAAAATTAAGATTATGGATTGGTGAAAACGATAGGCAGAATGCCTGGAGGTATATTAATAAACTAACGAAGTGGAGAGATAATAAAAATATATGATTGAAGGGAAGGCGTGAACTCATCAGTTGCAGGTATAAAATGCGATCAGACCTTTATAAGTAATGATTATACTTCGGATTTTAGGTAAAAACCTATTTTAATCCTTAAGTGATATATGGACGAAAACTTGTATATGCATGTTTCATAAGTGACTATGCCTAAAACTGATACTTTTATAGGACCTAAAACAGCCTATTTTTACGTTAGAGCCTAATATTGCCTTTTTGCTTGTATTTCCTCTAAAGTTCAAAATAAATTATATTTTGTTATAAATTCTATTATTTATTTTCAGTTCGTACTAATTTTTTAGCTCGGAATGTGCAGTACATGACACATTTGCGACGTGTTTAAATAGTAAGAAATGTTTTGTCTTCAGTAGAAAAAGTCCTTTGAATTCCCAAGAAAATGTAGTGTTTTTCTCCAGACTCCCACATCCACAGTTTAAAAATAAAAAATAAAACAAAAATATTAAAAAAAAACTTATTACTCTGAATCCTTGAGGGATACAAGGGGTTGAATATGCTACTATGATATGCGTAGCTTCTGGGCGCAGGGATTAGGTTTTCACTGTTATGGTAGTAATACGGACCCTAGTAATAGGTCTATATAATGCTGTGTACCATAGGCCTATATCTGTGTTTTATCATGATTACTGATTAATCGTGACTTCAATACGTATGGGCTTAATATTCTGCATTGCAATCGAGATATTTCAGAAAATTGGCAACTTAACGATTTTATAAGAGACTATTTTACAATTTTTAGGACCTATTTTCCAATTTTTAGAGCCTATTTTAGGTACCTAAAACAGCATTTTTAGCGACCTAAAAGTCCGATAGTAAAGTTAGTAATGATAAAGATGTAATGTAACCAAAGTCCCTGTTGTATGAAGATGAAATAAACCTATGTTTAATAAAGATGATAAAGATGTGCTATGTGCTGGATGCTGGCTTTTTTCTTTCTTTCTTTTTTTTTAATTAGAGGTAAGGAAAATTCTGCTATCCAAAAAGAATCGAAGAAGTACTGGACTCGACGGCATTCCGAATACACGTTATAAGGAAATAATAAGAAATAAAAAATGGTGAACATTATTAACTAAGGTGTTTAAAAGCATGAAAAAAGTAGGATACCGAATAGTTAGAATACAGTCATAAACCTAGTGGTTACAATTTATAAGGGAAAAGGGATCTAAAGAGGACCCAACAGCTGTAGAGGTATATCTTTATTACCAGTTTATGTAAGGTATATACAGGAATATTGGCAAAAAAAATGGAGGATCTGGTTGGAAAAGTCAAAATATCAAGCGGGTTTCAAGAGCAATAAAAGGACAAGTGATAATAGTTGAATTGTGAAATCCCTAACGGATAAATATATTATACACAAAACAGGCAAAATTTATTGGGTTATTATCGAATTCCAGAAACCTTTTGATACGATAGATAGGGACCGGCTGTGGCACAAATGGGGAAATATGGCATTACGTAAACATTTATCAATTACATTAAAGTAATACAGTCAAATATCTGTATAACGAAAATCGATATAACGATAAAAACGCATACAGCAATATTTTCGTTTGGTCCTGGCGAATTTCCTAACTTAATAATGTTAAAGGTAATTCACTATAACGATGAAGCTATTTAGAAACACCTTTTTATAACGATATTTGGAGGGTGAATTGTCACTGAAAACCAGTTTCTTAGCTCTATGGATGTTAGCTGGTATTAGATCAGTATCCTTCCCAGCTAACAGTATTGTTTTCTGGATGCCTGATATCTGTTACATTTCTTAGAAATTCCAGAAAAGAAAGGTTCATGATGGGTGATGGAAAATAGGATCACTGAGGCTTAAATCGTCGATTATGGATGCAAAAGCATACATAGGTTGTTACTTCAATATGTACATAATGTACAACTAAAACACCATAAGGAGTAATTGTTTTAGTTTTGCCTTAGATATGAGGAGAATTTGCTTGTCTTTTTCTTCCCTCTTCCCATATCTACGAGTTTGAAATTTCTGACATATGCCTAGGCTCAAAGCGTACCATGATCCTTAACATTAAACCAATCTGAATAGCAATATTTTAGTGTGCGGGTATAAAGTAGCTATGGTTACAATTGAACGGAAGTGAGCAACAAAATTAGTCTTTTGTTTTTGTGTGTGTGATTCGATATTTTCCACTTCTTTGCATGCGTTCCATAAATTATCCTGTAGATTACACAGTTTCTGCATGCAATCTTCCTAACGTTTGGCAAATTACAGCCCTTCAATATAACAATAACTCTCATATAACAATACAATCTGCTAGGGCCCACAAACATCGTTATGCAGAGGTTCGACTGTATACAATGTTACAGGCTATAAAATCAAATTTAGGCAATGGGGAATTATCAGAAACCATTGGTAAATAGCAGAGGTATAAGACAGGGGTGCAAGTTGAGTCTATTTTTGTTTCATATCTTTATAAATGTTACTGACGAAATTGATAGTCAAATATGTCACAGTCCAGTAATACAAAATACGGACTTCCTCGCAATCCTGTAAGCATATAACATGGCAACTGGATAGATTACGGTGATTGGATTGTAAGGGCACTAAATGTAGTACATATGAGTAGAGTGTAAAATGGAATTTAAAAATGGATAATAAAAAACAAAAATTTTGATTCGTAAAAATAGAGGTATTGTAAGTAAAAAGGAAATTGGTTTATAAATAATGTGAGAGTAGAAGTAGCAGAGAAATTTAAATATTTAGGGGTGTGGTTCAATAGGAGGGAAATTTTAAAGATCATATTAATATGGTGAAAAACCAAGGAACGTCGGAATTACGATCGATCGATAATTGCATAAGAAAATTAGCTGAATTAAATATTCGCAATTGAAACATTATTTGTAAAACAATGATAGAAGTGAAGATATAGGCAGGTGAGATATGGGGTGAGGAGGTTGCACGGAAAATGGTAAACAGGGTTAGGACAAGATATGGCAAGAAAATACGAGGGTCATTTCCATGGGTGTAAGGTGAAATTCTGTTTGGAGGGGGTTTAAAATAATGTTGTCTCAGCTCCATGTCCTTGTGCACATTGCAACTTAATACATTATTTTTAGTAACTACACTATTGTATTGTGATTATTAGTACACTATTAATAATATGTTTGTTATGCAGCACTGTATTTCAAACTGTTTTCTTTAGGTATCTGTCATTTATTATTTTAAATAGCCTACAAATAAAACCTTTCTTCTGAGAAACTACCACCGTACTGTAGGATGGAATACACACTATGTGCTTTAATCCACATTATTTCTTTACGCAGAGCACTAAGAATCATTGCATCTATATTCTGTTGTTTCTGTATCGGTAACTTGATTGGAGCCCATTCCAGAAAATTTGACTTTATGTAAGTTATTGAAAGCTAATATCCATTGGACTCCAAAGGAAATTTTGTTTATCAGTAACGCTTCACTTTTATAGGAAGTAAAAAATTAAAAACCCACCAATATTAATAAATTAACAATAGGCCTTGGTTTCCTCTACAACAGAAGTTATTTAAGATCATTTGCTTATTGAGATTAAGTATGTGTACTATTATTACATAAATTACGAGAGTATAAAATGATTAATGAGAAATTCAAATTTACAAGAATTTCTTAATGCTGTGTTATGTCAGAAAATATAATAAAATAACCAAACCAATGTTTTTTTTTTAAATTATTGAACATGATGTTATAATCCTAAAAATCGCAGATATTTCGGGAGGGGTTTCAACCCCCTCAACCCTACCCCACCGTACGCCCATGGTTCAAAAGTTCTGCACACTGTAAGATAGTACTGAAGAAAATAAATAATTTTGCAAAATACCTTTACAGGCCTTCACTATAATCTTCATTCTTGCTTATGACAGCTCCCCAACGTTTTGGCAAATTTTGTATTCCGGATAGGGCACCTTCTTTGTTGAGTTGTCTGATTACTCAGGTCTCCTCACTGGAAGCTTCATGAATTGTAACAAAACGTTTTCCACGGAGGTTCCTTCAATTTGGGAAACAAATCAAAGTGTGGTGGGCTCAAATGAGGACTGTATGATGGGTAGAGAAGTCTTTCCCAACATATTTGTCGAGCGTTTCTCTCACTGGTAGGGAAATTTGCGGTCTTGCATTATAGTGCAAAATGAGGACATCAGCTGCAAGCATGGAGCACTCTATTTGTAGCTATGACTCCATTCATGCCATACGCAAAGATAATCATCAGTTTCACCTTTGATTGTTGGCGGCAGAATTTTTGCAGACACGGAGAGTCGGAACTTTTCCATTGTGACGACTGAGAGAAACGCTCGACAAATATGAATGGGAAAGACTTCCCCACCCATCATACAGTCCTGATTTGAGCCCACCAGACTTTGATTTGTTTCCCAAATTGAAGGAACCACTCCGTGGAAAACGTTTTGACGAAGCTTCGAGTGAGGTGACCTGAGTAATCAGACAGCTCAACAATGAAGGTGCCCTATCCGGAATACAGAATTTGCCAAAATGTTGGGAAGCTGTCATAAGCAAGAATGAAGATTATAATGAAGTCCTGTAAAGGTATTTTGTAAAATAAATTATTCTCTTCAATTATATCTTACAGTGTGCAGAACTATTTAAATGACCCTCGTATTAAGAATTCCAATAAATTCTGCAAAGATTGCAGGGCAATTGGAATTAGGACTGGGAAATAGTACGAGTACTTTTTAACAAACAAAAAAAAGTTTATTCGACACATTTTAGAAATACCAGAAAACAATTGAGGCTATTAAATACAAAACTCGCCTTGTCCAAATTAAATGATTTCTTCTTAAAGGGGTGCTGAACCAAATTTTTTACTTTACCTTAAAATAAAATATGATTCTCGCTAAGTGCAGAATCGAAAACCATTTCTTTTTACGTTCACTCATTCTCATTCTGTGAGCAATTTAAGTTATATTGTTGCAAGGCTGTGACGTCACGCGGCTACCGCGCCGCGCCGTCAGCAGTTTCAGTTTGGCTTGCAGATGGTATTGTGTGAAAGGTGCTGGTCCTGTATTCCCTAGTATTGTTTATTGTGTAGTATAAGTGAAGATGCCTGCGTGCAGTGCTTACGGTTGTTCAAATAATTCTGGTGTCCATAGGAATGTTGGTTACTATGCATTCCCTGATAAAAACAAGAACAGACGTTTGTACAACAAATGGGTTTCTTACATGAAGCGTAAAAATTTTGTTCCAACAAAAATTCTAGAGTATGTGGAAAGCATTTTAAAGAAGATGATTTTAATGAATAGGATATTTTAAAAATCAGAATAATGAAGGATGAAAAATTCAGGTGCCCTAGACTAAAAGACAATGCGGTACCTTCAAAGTTTTTAGTAGGAAGTAAAGAAATTCCTTCTCCCAAGGAAAGGAAGTCTAATTACTTTGAAAAGAGGGAAGTGTCGGAATTAATTGATAATTCAATAACTGATTCTGAACAAGAAAGAGAAGCTACACAAGTTTATGAATGTATGCATGTAGAGTTGAAGACTGACGCAGAAATACAGTGTGAGATAGGCTCAGAAATTTATAGAGCTGCAAATTCTGTCTATATGAGCTACGTTGATGAACATGACACCTCGGATGAAAAGGATGAAGATTACGTCCCCGATGAAATCACTAGCGAAGGAGAAGAAGATGGCACAGAAAATATCAACTTGTCGGAAAAATATTCTTTTGTGTTTGTCTGTATAAGTGCCCTTCTTACACTGTTCAGTATATGCCATACATGTGGCGCTCCAGTTAATGAACATAAAGTTGAAACGAGAGGAATAATGTTACGAATAAAAACTCATTGTGTGAATGGGAATACATACCAGTGGTCTTCTGGAAGCATAGGTGGAAGTTTAAAAAGTAATGTGTTCATAGCCTCAGGAATGTACCCATGCGGATTATCATTTAATTATTTATCAGCTTTCTCAAATTCTATTAAGCTATTTTTTTCTGAATCATACTTCTATAGGCTTGTAAAGAAATTTGTATTTCCTTCCGTACACAAAACGTGGTTAAAAGAAAAAGAAGCTAACTATGTAGATGCTATGAGTGATTTAAATTTACGTTTATGTGGAGATGGACAATATGACTCGCCTGGTTTCTCTACCAAGTATGTGACGTATTCCATTATGAATTTAGCAACGAATAAAATACTAGATTTTGTAATTGTACAAAGAGGAACTGTAGCTGGTGGCATTGAAAAAGCTGCTTGTCAAAAAATAATAAGCACAATGAATGAGAACTCCCTATTAAATTGTTCCTAACGGACAGACACACAGGTGTTAGAGCTTTAATGAAAAACAAATTTTCACACATACACCATGAATTTTATGTTTGGCACCTTGCTAAATCTCTAATGAAAAAGATTAACAATTTGCCGAAATCCTCCGTCATTCATGAATGGAAACAATCAATTTATAATCATTTATGGTGGGCATCGTCTACGTGTGAGAATGACAGTATACTGCTAAAGGAGAAATTTACCTCAATTCTCAATCACATTGTTAACATTCATAGTTGGGAGGGTAATGACTAATGAGAAATACCATTCATGTGCTCACGATGTGCTAAGTGCTGATAAAATTAAAGATACTAAATGGCTCAGTAAGCATTCGAAAGACTACCATGACCTATATAACACCATTATGAATACCAGATTTTTAAATGATATTATGCATCTCAATCATTTTTGTCACACAGGAAGTCTTGATTCCTATCATAGTGAACGTCTTAAATATGTACCAAAATGAACCCATTTTTCATTTGAAGGCCGTATTTACGGTCAATGATAGCAGCTCTTGACCACAACTTCCATCAAGGAAAAAGACTCGTGGGCGGTTCAGTGGAATGTTCTAAATCGTGTGGGGATTGGGTTTATAAGAGGAAGTACGACAAGAAAACATTTGAGTGGAGGCAAAATCTTGTAAAGAAAACTGTCAATGAAGTTAATGAACACACATCTCTGAAGTGTCCGTATGTAATACCAGATGTTACTGATCGGAATGACATACCATACAATATGGGTTCACTCCACAAAACCAAACCTTCAAAAGCGGAAATGAGTGAGAGGTACTTTTCTCGGATGGGATTAACTTTGTGAATGAAGAATGCAAACAAAGAAATTAATATAAGTTGAAGCTAGTTACGGTAGGAGAGAAGTGTAATTACAACAATGGATACTCAACAATAAAGAGTGCAAAAATAAAATTAATATTATGTTGTATCATGGGGCTGTTCCGTGTGTAATGCTCCCGGTCCGACCCGAGCTAGCCACGTGACGTCACGACGCGCTGCTATAGACCGCTACAACTCGGAAACGGTAAGTTGAATCGAGTTTTTATTTTCGCCATAGTAATGCTCAATCAGAGCTCTTACTCATTTGTAAATAAAATATATATATAATTTTTTAGTTCAGTTCCCCTTTAAACTCTAAGTTCTTCATCCTCTTCCTCTAAGACATGATGTTTGCATAAGCCTTCACTATTTTCTGTATTAGAGAAAAGTGTAACTTGCCAACAACTGTTCTAAGAAATCAATAATTGTAGCAAACAACATCGAGATCATGAAATCGGGCGTAACTCATTTTTTTTTTCTTTTTAATTTTGGACAAGGCGAGTTTTGCATTTAATAGACTCAATTTGGAAAGAGTATATCTAAAGTATTTACAGAACACAGAATTAAAATGTAATTGGTGGGATAATCTGGTGGGAACGATAAATAAAACGAGGATTAAATTGAATTTGGCATGGGATGGGTTCCTGGAATGTAATGATAATTCGCAAAATAATAAGGAAACGATGTAACGATATTAGCAAACAGGAATTGTTTTGTGAACTTTGCTTGAGTGATATTTCAAAACTGAAATTTATGTAGACCGATTTCTTTATTCGATAATGAAGTCCCTGTTCAGCTACCTGTGTGATGTTCGTACCCACAAAAACTGAAGTGTTAGACCCTGTCCAGACAAAGGCCTCACAGCTTAAGAAAAAAATTTGAAAATGTTTTCTGCCAGTACACCACATAGTCCAGTAGTGGAAAATGTAGGTGCAGAAAAGTCTCAAAGAACTGTTCCCCAATTTCCAGGAAATTGTAGCAACGGCGACAACGTTTTGGACACTGAGGATAACGACGCTGAAGAGAGAGGAGAGCTACACATCCTTAGACTATTTTGAAACTGAGGAGAAAGAAAATATAGAAGAGGAGGAAGAACATGAGCCACTCGTCAGATCCCCCGCCCCAAGAGAGAAAAAAAAAAGGACATTTTCACACGAATAGTTTTTTTGTTGCTGCAAAAACCATCAATTACACTCTATTTTTACATTCTGATTACGATACTTAAAATTAACAGTAATGTATCAGCCATACATACATGTACATTTGCACACATACCCAGTTAAGCCCGGGAAGTAACGCGGTCAACATTAAAATTCAAACAAATGACTCCTTCCCTTGAAAATTTATGTAATTTCTGAGAATATTATACTGCAGTTCACATGACAACAGTGTATTGTTTACAGTAATCACATAGGGCTTTGGCAACTACATAAGACTGGACTTTAACAAATCATGATTCTATCGATGTAATATATTGGCGAAAATAATTACTGAGAAATGAAATCCATGAAAATAATGCACAGTGTGATACAGTTACATAACTTTCTCTACCCAGGACATGAAGAATATCATTTTCTCACTTCACATTTTGATATAGAATAAGAGGTCGTATTGCAGGGGCAGCTTGAAGTGTGTGCCAACAAGTATGCTATAAAGAAGTCTGTAAAAAATCCTAAGCATCTAAAAAAAGACAAAATAGGATGGAATATTTTCAGTCCTATGCCCGTAGTATATTATGTCCTAGGTCTTTGGGGAGGGAAGTATGAAAGTGACATTGAACTTCTTTTCTATTTCAGCCCCGAAATGGTTGTATGGTAACATGAGAGTGAGAAATATAACTTTTCGTCAAAACGATACAATCTTATGTAACCGAAATTTCTGTTTCTTATTATTTAAATCCCTCCCAGGCATGGTGTGTAGAAGCAAAGCTATATCTAGCGTTTTCTGATGGAATAGTTTGAGTGTGATAAGTCTTTTCCTTCATTTCAAGTTCTACATACATATTATGTAAGGATCTAGAGTTTCAAACTCGAAAGTCCTCCACAAGTTAATTTTAAATTACAAAATACAAAGCCCGAGCGACGCCGGGCCTTTTCAGCTAGTACATCTATATAAATAAAAATCAATTGCCACATGTACAGTATGTTGCCGCATCACTTGAGAACGGCTCGACCGACTTGGCTGATGTTTTTGTTTTTTGTTTGTTTGTTTGTTTGTTTGTTGGTGTTCGTAATTGTCAGGACAAGGTTTGTATGAAATTTTCGTAAAATCCACGGAAAAAGTTGGAAATGTGAAACGAGGCACAGCTTGAGAGTTCTGCTCTCACATGCTTAATTAACAAAATAGAAGTGTGACAAAAGAAGTGTGACATAGGCACAGTTTGAGAGTTCTGCTGTAACTCTTGCAACCAAGTCAAATCGAAAGTGTGTGTGTGTGTATGAATGTATGTATGTACGTATGTATGTATGGGTATGTACGTTCCCTATACAAATCTACATTTCTTGACCAATCTGCACGAAATTTTGCACACATATCCAGTTAAGCCCGAGAAATAACGCGATCAACATTAAAATTCAAACAAGCCACTCCTTCCCTTGAAAATTTATATAATTTCAGAAAATATTACACTGAAAAAATGAAATGCAATTCAATTATCATGACAACAATGCACTGATTACAACGTTCACATAGGGCTTTGGGAACTATATTATACTGGGCTTTAACAAATTCTGATGCTATTGATGTAATATATTTGTGAAAATAATTCTTGAAGAATGAAATCCACGAAAATAAAGCACAATGTGATGCAGTCAAATAACTTTCTCTACGCTTCTACGTGGAAAATATCATTTTCTCACTTCACATTTTTTAATTAGAATAAGCGGTCGTATTGCAAGGACAGCTTAAAGGTTTGCCAATGAGTATGCTATATCAGAAGTCTGTAAAGAAAATCCTATCCACTGATACGTTATTCATAGCTGTAGGCTTTGTATTAGTCGAGAAACAGGGATGATTGTCAGAGGCCCTAAGCATCTAAAAGAAGACAAATGGGGTGGAACATTTTCAGTCCTACGCACGCACTATATTATGTCCCAGGTGGTTGGGAAGGGAAGTATGAAAGTGATATTGAATTTCTTTTTTTATTTCAGCCCCGAAACAATATGGAAATGTGAGAGTGAGAAATAAAATTTTCTGCCAAGACAATACAATCTTATGTAACCGGAATTTATTTTTCTTCCTATCTGAACCCCTCCCAGGCATGGTATGTAGAAGCAACGGGATGCAACATTCGACATCCTCTATGAGCCATAAAAAGCTATATTTAGCGTTTTCTGAGGGAATAGTTTGAGTGTGATATGTCATTCTTCCTCATTTCAAACATATTATATATATATATATATATATATATATATATATATATATATATAAACATATTATATTAAGGTCCTAGAGTTTCAACATCGAAAGTCCTCCATAAGTTAATTTCATATTACAAAATACAAAGCCCGGGCGACGCCGGGCCTTTTAAGCTAGTTAAAATATAATTATATAATAAGATGAAATAAATACGTACCTACATAAATGGCATTACTATAGGCCTACCTCGTTTATAATGAAAGACAAAGCATATTCACATGAATATGCCCATTGTGTAAAATGATCAGTCTTTTTTTCCCTTCCTACTCGGTCCTAGAACTCGTGCTTAACCCCGATAGGGAAGTCTGTTTCTTTGATTTTATAGAATTATTACTCCATATTTTTAATGTTATGTGGCCCGTGTTAACCAAAGTTTCATCGTAGATAGCATACTTCCCTTCTCTCTCGTCTAAATAAATTCTCTTATGAAACGTAAATAATTCTTGCGCCACAAAATGTCCACTATAGTACTAATACTGCTTTCGTTTAACAAATTTAAAACAGACTTTTCATTGATTTCTAGAGGGATGATCTATTTTAATTTTGAAGATCATAATCACTATTGACACCTTTCTTAGGGTGTATGTAATCTGCGCCACGGTTGACACCTAATTTGAAACAGAATAAAAATGAGATATGTAAACTGCGGCACACAAATATGTAAACTGCGCCACGGAGATATGTAGGTTGCGGCAGTAGTTATAGGCAAACAAAAGTTAGACCTAATATGTGAATGTTCGTTTCTATTCAGTAACAATAATTTTTTGCACATGAGGTGATGTGAACGTACATGTCTGTAGGTTGGTACCGTTCTATGTAAGTTGGTAACGAGTGCTTTATCTGCTCTATCTTTAGGTTGGTAAAAACTTTTCTCTAGCGAAGCACATCAACACAATCTCACTAACGAGTCATTCACTAGTGTTTTACAGTCTCAGAGTCATTGTGTACATTATCTTTTAGTGGTCGCAATTTCATAGCCAGTCCTAAGCCTTGGAGAAGTGGGAAGGAAAATGTTAGTGCGTTAGTATGACGGTGACGCCATTTAAATGTCGGTGGCGCAGTTTACATGTGTCGGTGGCGCAGTTTACACATGTCGGTGACGCAGTTTACATCATGTAGGTTGGGGAAAAGTTAGAAGTGGCGCAGATTACCTTTTCTGTAGGAGTTCGCTGTTATGGAAAAATCACTATTTTGCAAATTGCCGATCTCACAAACTCGTCACACTGTAGACCTACACTAACACTTCCTATAAACTTACTGGCTGTTGAATCTCTTTACGAATACTGCAGATGCTAGTTTCTGGCATACCAGTGAACTTCGACATCAGTTTCACCGATTGAGAGTTGAGCAAACTTTTCACAAAATGTAAACATTTAGTAGGCAGGTCCAAAGTTTTTCTCCATTTTTAAATGGCTTACCTCTCTTATGTCACTAAAAGATCAGCAAGTTCACGAAAATATAAGCAAGCTTTGGTTCGACTATTCTTTATGCTTAAACAAATTTTCCAATGTAAAAGTACTATTAAGTCTATATTATTTAATATTTTATTGCCTAAAACTTCAGCATCAAGCCAAAAAGAAATTTGTCATGAAAGAGATTATTTTTTTTAGTTATTATTCCTCCAGGTCTTTTAGCCTACATACAGACGGCGCCTTTCAGCCTGGCGGCATATGGGTTCAATGCTCGCCCGGGGGTTTTCAGTGGTGTAGGCCTACTGTGAAGAAAATTAAGCAGTTGAAAAATTAGGCCTATTTTAAAAGCATTTCATAGTATAAATGTCATTAGGTATATCCAAGAAAGGAAATTATTATTTTTGAACATATTGCAATTAAGGAGCAGTTTTAAGTTTGGACATAGAAGCTGAGAAAATGGATTTTACATACTATGTATTTGAGATTTAATAGAAATTTCCAGAAATAATGCATTCAAGTTTCGAGTATGTATTGTTGTGGAAAAAATAAAGGATTATTTAGGGAATGAGGTGTGAATGGTGAAATGAAAGAGGCCTAATGACTTTAAATCCAATAGGTAAAATAAATAAGTTCTAATTGTAATTCTAATTCTGTCGTAGTATTACGTTATCGGAGTAACAACCCAGTGATGAAATAATTGTCCCGATGTATTGTTCACGACGGTAGAACGATTTTCGTAAGCTTTCTGAAAATGTCGGTGGCAATATACGGACGTGTTGAGGGTTGTGTTCTCAACCGGGAATAGTTTTAGGGCTTCTGGAATTCGGAACGGTGTCCTTGTGCTTTGGATTTAACTGATAGCACAGAGATGACTGGAGAGATGGTTTGGGGAACTTCTCGGGAATATATTCAAGAAGTAATGTATAGGACTACTTCGGTCAGTCTTTTGAGACAATGGAATGGGCAGATTATTGTCCTCCATAGAACCGACCCGAAAGTAAACATGTCTGTCTCCCTCTAGCACTTTACTCGTATCTACGTAAGAGTGAGACAGAAATATTTTATACAAAACTTGTTTGGAAATTGAAATAATATAAATGTCCACAGGTTAAAAACACAACTTCGATTCCGTGCAAGCCAGTTCGTGGGCTTTTATAGTGTTCTGATACAGGCAACTACGAAGACTCTCTCCATGTTGTGATACGCACTACTGGTGGTACTGGGTACTCGAATCGATTCGAATACTGTTCATTCATCGAATCGATTCGAATACTGTTCATTCATCGAATCGATTCGAATACTGTTCATTCATCGATTCATCGAATCGATTCGAATACTGTTCATTCATCTAACGCCTGTCTGTTCAAGTCTTTTCATTTTACACTAGCCATCACTGCATATCAACACCAGTTTCTTCATAAATCAAAAGCTGCAGCTTAACTGTGGGGTGAAACATGTTTTATTGCTTAAAAGAAAAAGTTATCTAATGCCACCCCCTCGAACTGTTCATTGTGTGAACAGGAAACACTACCAATACAATACAATACAATTGCGTTCGAAAAGAAGCCCATAAAAACGAAATTTTGAATGACGTACAATACTTGGAAATAAAGCCGCCAAAAGGAAAATGATATAACATAAACTGAATCTTTGATCATAATAAACAGCACTTTTTCAACCGCAGCTTGCTCTAATAATTGCAATTACCATTATAAAAAACAAAATAAAATTTCACGAATTATAGAAAATGTCGAACAATTAAAAAAATACCCTTGTACCAAACATCACATTTCACGATCTTCAAACACCGATTTGATAATATAAAAAATCGAAATTTACATAATATTTCCCAATTTTTAAAAACGCCGTGTTATGATATAAAACATGGCTCAATCGATGCAGAAAAATTCCCTTGCACCAACAGTACTCTTTTCGTAACAAACAAAACATTTCAAAATTTGAAAAAGCGATTCTTGCGTTAACACTCGCGAATGCATGAAGTCACTCTTAGTAACTATATATGAAATCTTTCTTTCTTCACTGCTCAACTGTCATTCGTGGCATAGTGGGTTAAGACTCCTAGCTATAACGCTAGGGGTTCCGATAGATAGGTAGGGTGACGAGGAGGTGAGAGGAAGAGAGGAAAGAGACGGGAAAGGAAGAGAAGAAAGGAAAAATAAATTATTTTTCTCCCCACCCAAAACCCCTACTTTCCACGCGGTAGTGGTGGGGGACTCGGGTGAGTCGCAATATATATTTTTCCCAAATTATTACATTACCCGACTGATAACTATATCCGCGATTACATTAAGCGGCATTCACTGTACTATCTTGACATAATTTCCACTCCTTCAGTTTTACTATAGCTAAGAGCTATTGTAACTGTGGTGTAGCATACAAAGTTATCAATCAGAGTTGTTATAAAGATTAATAATATTGTGGTCAGGAAGTAATACAGTAGTGGAAAATTTCTATCCTGGGTTCAAGATTGGGTGTTCTGCTGTCCCTTCATCCCCATCCCGGGAGTGGCAAATGCAAATCTCCACGGTTGTCATCTTTGCCTGACGAGCCGTGGTCTTTACCCCAAAGCTTGGTTTTAGGTCTGGAATGCTTTCAGGCAGAACACCCATGTGCATATATAGTTTTTCGTTCGTGCCATCATGGTAGGAACTCGAACTTCCGCACCCAGTGCCGGTAGTCTCACCTATCTGCCACTGTTTCCAGCATACATTATCTATTGCAATAATTACTTTAAAGCAGTCATGTCAAACTCAACTTTTACTAAGGGCCAACTCGATTTGGTACAATGAAATCCAAGGGCCGCATGCCGAAATGAAAACATAATCTTTTTCTTATAAAATTTAAGCATTTTTGTATGTATTTTTTAAATGCAATCACCCGACCACTAAATTTTAACACCATAGAATAAAACACTATTCCTCATTCTTGCCATTTCCTAATATGTGTACTAATTACAATTAATCCATTTTAAAAACAGTACATAGAAAATGTAGGGCCCGGATTTTTAGAATTTTATAAAAGGTATTTTATCCTTTTATTTTCGTAGAATGGCCCTTTTTAGGTTTTAAACAAACGGGTTTAGCCGTCTTAATAAAACACTAATACTAACAGCGAAAATTGTATTATAATTTTGACACAGACCCTCCTACACTTCTCTGTCGTCGGTCGACAACTTGTTATTTGAAAGTTGAAACGACAATGGATTACTTTCAGATTTCAAAGTATTGAAGACGGCTCAAGTTTCATTTCCTGCGACGGCGATTCAGCATATTTTCGAGTTACAAAGACAAGCGACAAAGTGACATAAACATTGTTAATATCAGTGAGTTGTATAAATTTATTATTACCACCGGTATGTGTTTTCTTAAAATGCACAAATTCACATATTTATTTACCTTTCCATCTATTTAAAAATCGTGTTTTTCTGCAAAAGTCCTCTTTAGCCCCTTTTAGGCAATTCAGTCCGATTAGCCCCTTTTAGGTTCTATAAGATTCATATATTCGGAAGCTATGGGTATGACACAGAAAAATACGTTAAAATGGTCTAATTAGGAAGCTGGGGAAAAAAATAGGTTAAAACCTTCAAATCCGGGCCCTAGTGATAACCAACATAACAGAAGTAGAACGCAAAATCACTTTTAGGCTTACACTCATTAATCATTAATTTTGTTATGTTGGAAGCAATAGGCACTACAATTTAAAAAGAGTACACAGAAAATGCATGGATAACCAAAATAGCTTAACTTTAACGCAAAACCATTTACAACTTTTAGGCTTACACTCATTATTCATTAATTAACTGTATTATGTTGGAAGCACTGGGGGAATCTTTTAAATCATGGTAGGCACGAAAATTAATTACACTACCGCTTACCAGTTGTCCTTAATATAATCATCCAACGAAATTACAAACTGATCTTTTCCTTGTAATTTTAAATGTAAGTCATTTAAATGCATTGAGTTATCTAACATGAATGTCAAATCTCCAACCCAATCACTATCACCACTTAGCTTATCGAGTGATTCGCCTTTTATTTCTAAGAAAACTTTAATTTCTTCTCGAAGGGGCCAAAAGCATTTTAAAACTTGATGTCAAGAAAGGCACGAAAATTCTTAAAAGCATGACAAGCCCACTAATTCACTATTTAGATCACTAATCAAACTAGAAAATCAACGTTGATTCAGTCCCCTGGAACGAATAAAATTTCAGTTTTCTTTTCGAATTTCAAAACATGGTCAATTTTTCTTGATTTGAGTACAGTGCTTCCTGGTGAACAATGCACTATAGGCAGCATTTTATGCGACACTTGTCTTCTATGCTGAGAGAAAATAAGGTTTTAGCATATTTTATTTCACAATAATTTTTGGCGTACATTTTTATGCATTTTATCTAAAACTTCAGGGGGCCGAACTTGTTAACTGTGTTTGACACACCCGCTTCAAAGCCTTTAACTTTCTGAAATACTGCAGTCAAGCTGAATAATCATTTTGCTAGTTGAATTTTGCTCAGTCTTACCTCGTCTTCTTTTTTTTTTTTTTTTTTTTTTTTTTTCCTCTGAGTACTGACTTAACGATTTAATTCGCAGTTCAGCTAAGTTATTAAGTGATTACTCGTGCCTGCGCATGAGTAATCTATGTTTCGATCGCCACCAAGATAAAATTACAGTAGTATATTTCTTAACACTGGTACCTCTTGCAAATTCAGAATAGCTGTTGTTAGTGAGTAACTGTGGCGCCTTCGGCTCATCTTTTCAAACTTACACCTTGATTATTCAACGATGCACTTTTGTATCGCAACATTCTACCAATCATTATGTAGGCCTATGCGACTGTATAACTTAGCTAACTGATCTATTTTCGTGGGCATCTGTCAAGAGAAACCTTGCACCGGTTTACTAGTCTATAATAATAAGAGGAAGTGTGTCTTTCTGTCTGTCTGTCTGTATGATTCGCGCTTAAGTCTTAATAAATATAATGTTTTAATTAGGTTAGGGTGACCATATTTCAAAAATGAAAAAACGGGACACTCAGGCATGTCTTATGGATTAGTGAGAAAACTGAATCCATAATAATTATAAAATGTTATACATATTCTATAACTTAGTAATTAAACTTTAATTTTAACCAATTAAATAATATTAAATAATATTCTAAAGATACTTCAATCAAATCCTTGTCTACATCTTAGAAGTTAAGTTCTGAGTCAAAATCTTATTTATAGTTCACTGCATCGGATGCAGTGCATCCGGGATCTGGATCAGTATTTCTTTGATATTTTTTGCAGCTCTGTATTTCTTGCAAAAGTTTTGGTTGTTCTAACAGAAAATGATAAAAGCTTACGCAAGATATATCACGGAAATGCATATTGACGGGACAGTAAGAAATTAATTTAAAAAAAGGGACATTTTACGTCCCGTTAAACTTTTGTCGGGACACCGGGACCAGTCAATCAAAAAAGGGACAATCCCGTTACAAACGGGACGTCTGGTCACCCTAAATTAGGTTGCTCTTAATTTTTAACTTCTGAATTAATTAATTATCACGGGCGAAGCTGTGGGCACCAGCTAGTGTTCTATAATTCAGGAACAAAGTTTGGTTATGTCTCAGAGCCTATTTAATTTAGGCTACATATATTATTTAACAGAGGTAGCAATTACTGCAAAACTTCAGACACATCACGTTAAAGACAATAATCAATTCTCCACAGTAAGCTTAACAAATTACAAGGGCACTTGACTCACTAATAGAATAATTTTATGGTGCCATAAAACTGTACCATATTATGAAATGAAAGCAGAGAGAGAAGAATAAACTCGGTTTATGCCACTGAAAGGTAATGGAAAACTATCTAGCACTAATGACTCATCGGAAATCTAATGAAAGATATCATACAGACATTTTTGTTTTCAAACTCAGATACTTCTACCTAGCAGAAACGGACGGATAAAAATCAGACCCGAGAATTATTTTCAGAAATGGGCATATAACAAAAGCCTACACAATAATGATAATGATGATAATAAAAAAAAGTAAGTAAAGTAAAGTGATTCCTTTACAGGCCATGGTGGCCCAGAGGGCTCCAGGAGGTTGAGGCTCCCAGATTTTGGACATTCGGAACTTGAAGGTGGTAAGGTTGTCAGCCTTATGCACCGGCCACCTTTACCCCCAGGATTGCTCCTGGTACTTATTTCTGTTAGAGGCTGAGTCGACCCCAGGGCCATAGTGCCACCAGGTAGGCCAACTGAAAAATTCCAAAGACCTATCGGGAATCGAACCCGCGACCTTCCGGTTTGTAGCGCAGCGCCTTAACCACTACGCTAAGGCGTACCCCCGATGACGATGATAATAATATTAATAATAATAATAATAATAATAATAATAATAATAAAATCAGGTAAACTGAAATATCAAAGTGCCAGAATGATTTTTTTAAATAAGTGATAATTGCAATTATGATATGCAGAAAAAAGTTATTTTTGAGATCGATATCAGAGTTAGCTTCAGATCGATTCATTAAACATGGCTGGCGGAAGAACAAAGGTCTAAATTTGATGGTTAACCTTAATTCATATTCGTATACACTGATATAAGAAATACTTAAAATATGTCAACATTTCACAAAATGCACTGGCAGAGAACTCCGCTTAATGTACGTAGGGCTAATTATTTCACAGTAATATATTTTCTGTACATAACAGTATTCATGTAGTACCACTGCCTTCTTTATTTCTTACAAGCCATGCTGTTAGATCTAGCAACATCGCATTGGTAGTCCTATCGGCTATCAACATGCCGTAAATAAAGCAATGATCTCCATCAGAATCATCGCATATTTTAGCTTAAAGTAATCCCAGTCATTGCCTATGGTTTAGAGAACATCTGGACACACCTGAAGAGCAACTGGAGAGCATAGAGAAGGTAAAAACCGTGTAGATAATGAGAGATTTATACACACCGTCACCTCCAATTGAGTACACAAGAGACAGTTTTTCATAGAAGATTTTTGTGTTTATCAGCTATTACGACAGAACACCAAGCTATTACCATCTACAAACGAATACAAGGGAGAGGCACGGTATGATATTAGTGTCCTTCAGGAAGAATTGGCTGCTATTAAAGAAGAATTGAAGAGAAATAGAGTCACTTTTACTGGTATGAACTTATATCAAGCTGCTCACAGTAGGCCTAATTCATCTCAATGTGGCGGACGCCAAATCGTAGTAGGCCTACAGTATAATGCAATCTCCTATCCTCCCAATATTACTACTAGGTAATCGATTCAGCGTTTTCCTACAGTTTGGTGAAGGTAATGAACGGGATTCAAACCTTAACCTTAAAAGTGCTGGCGAATCAACACAGTTCACCACCGGAGCCAAGGATGAACGAGTGAACAACTTTTAGGCAGTAAATAACGGAAAGCTGACTGTTCCCAAGGAATTAGGCAAAGTTATTCTTTTCAGTGGCAGCCATGGGCGTAGTCTTCCACAAAGTGCATATGACAAGAAGAGAGATATCAGTGTTCTAGGTTAACTATATTAAACCTGAGACAACTTGCTCAGTGGTGGTACAAAATGACCCAGAGAAGTGTAGCAGCTTAATAAAAGATGACTCTGTTGTGGGTCAAATAACAGAGCTCTTAGGCCTGACAGGATAAGTGAGGTTATTACCAATAAATAAGAAAAAAACGCGACATCATATCGTACAATGAGGAGACACTGAATACTACGAATTCCTTCAGATATGTGGAGTCACTGCGCGTTACGTTATTATGCACATCACAAGTATAGGCTATGTAATATAGGCCTACTGATTTGGCCTAAATAAAGTCAGTATTTGTGATGAAGAAAATTATCTGCAATAAAAACGTATTCAAATGCTTCCCACAGACCACCACAGATAGGACTACCTCCTGTGTTGCCAGATTTCAAGCATCATGGCTTGTAAGATATAGAAGGCAGTGGTAGTACTCATTTCAACTTGAACAACGATATAAACAAACATTTGACTGCATTGGAGTCAAGGCCCTCAATGATTGGAAACGATTCTTTGTAGTATAGTCATGATTTCCCATTTAAACAGCATGTGACCTTTAATTAGTCGTTACTCCGGTACCGGTCAACCAATTTGATCCGAAATAAATAGGCTTCTTGCCGTGAACGTTATATAAATTCGTGTACCAAGTTTCGTGAAAATCCGATAAAGCGTATAAATAAAAACGCTAAATTGGGTTTGACGCCGGTACCGGTGAACCGATTTGGTTCAATATCAATAAGGTTCTTCCCATGTACATTATAAATGCGTATACCAAGTTTCGTGAAAATCTGATAAAGCCTGTTTGAGTTACCGCGCGTACAGACACACGGACGGACGGACGGACAGACATTTTCCCGCCCCGCACACAATCTCATCAAGTACCGTACTGGCACAAAAGTATATCATGTGGGTACTTTCTAAAAAGAGCTCAACGAGCACTATTCGAAAATATAAAAATATATTGGGGTTCCCATTTAAAATAATAGAGATGGAGTCACTTCCGGTTAAACCGGAAGCTCGCAAACTCAGTAATAACGTCTTTGAGTTCTCCATATACCGTTATTCCAACACATTGAGTTTCATGTCATTGAATCACAACTTCAAAAGTTATTTAGGTGGTGTAGGACTTAACTACCTGTATATTTCTGTACCCATTATTGTGGGTATCCTTCATCAAGGGGTAGCTTACGACGAGGAAAATGTAACATTTGCTCATGTCTAAAATTACACTATGTAACTGTTGATAGTTAACTTAATGGCATATTAAAATCACACAAAAAGATATAGGTATTGGAAATTACATTGTCAGAGTCAGGCAATTCTTCGGAAGCAGTCACTTTGAATCGAATGACTATGAATGTTTATTCAAAAACATTAAACTGCATAGTTATCCCATATTAAACAGAAATATAAATATTAATATAAAAGAAACAATTAAATGAGATATAGCAGCACATTTTGAGTGGAAAGACATGAGATAGAATAATTCAAGCTACTAAAACGAGTACTATAAACAAGGTATCAACAGTTATTAGTCGGGGAGAAAGATTCATCCAAAAAACAAAGCATAAGTTAATGATTTTCGAAATATCAGCAGAAGACATTTTTATAAGAAGAAAGGATTATAGAGCGAATTAAGATATACATCTTGGCATAAGGAACTTGTGGTATTCGGGTTCAAAATACAACGAAATAACGTAAAATGTGTTAAGGCTCTGCACACCACTGACTAGCCGTCCAACTGACGTAGTGAAAACAGATGACAGTGTTGTACTATATATAGCAGATGTAAATAATATTACGAGAAACCCGTAAATTGCAGTTCAGGTTATACTAAGAACAAATAGGCCTACAGAATACAGTCATCAGTTACTTATATTCCTATAGTGTTCCTCTAATCTTAAATTGTTGCGACGTCACGAGGTACCATGGCAAACCACATACAATACTGAAACGCTCGTAATTAAGCAAAAATACGTAACTAATGCCCGTAACTAATGAATATAAACCGTACAGTAATAATGGAAAAAAATTATCTTAGTTTTACCTCTCCCTTTTAGGATTTTAAGCGACCCAAGCCGCCCGGGCCTTACATGCAGGGCCGCGAACTGTCGGGAGAGGGATTATCTTTGGATCACATACATACTTTTTTGACCAGACAAGGAGGGCCTCCCAGGATGAGTGATCAGCCCAATACCGGGGCCACCTCCGAGACAACACGAACACATAGGACGACACAGCATTCACACACACAATCACTCCAAACAAGGCGCGGATGGAATGAAGATGATCATGACGGCCAGATGATATCTGGAGACCACAAGGGCCTAAAGTTACCCGACATTTGTCTCACAGGTGAGGAAAACCCCCAGAAAAAAAAAAAACCTAGGTAACTTGTCCCGACCAGGAATCGAACCCGGGCCCGCTGCGTAAGAGGAGCGAACGCATCCCCTACGCCACAGCGGTGGGGGGGGGGGAACTATAATTCGTTATTAGTAGCCTAATTTAAATGCAAAGCATATTGAAAGCTAATGTTTCTCAGTAATTCGATCCGACTGTTTGCGAGATATCTGTATTTACAACGTTATCGAAAATATGAATTGGCTCTAGAAGTTTATTTATTATTAGCTAACAACGAATTTGCAATGCCTTAAGTTTCCGTGCTAAGTACATAAACATTGGAACTTCTTCAGTGGAGTGTATACTCCCACAGAAAGGTCAATTTGACCAAAACAAGATAGCCCATCATTTTCAAATTACTGCTCAATCAGTATTACAAATTAATTTTCCCGTGAAACAATATCAATGGAACGAAGAATAACCTATGAAAAATCATCCTTCATAGTCCTTTTATAGTAAAAATATCGTATGTCAAAATACGGTGCTAAATACGCCGCGTAGACCTTAAGTTCGTTATATCAAAATGTTCGTCTCAGTCAACTCTATAATTCTCCCAAATTTTTCCGTTGAATTCTGGGAATTCTGAAAATTTATCAGAACATGATATCTACAAGGTGAGAAAAACCGAACATATCTACAAGGAATAAATAAATGAAAATATTCCAGAACAAGATTTCTGCATGGTAGTACTGTAATAACTAGACTTCAGATTTTAGGTAAAATCCCATTTTAATCCTTAAAAGATACAAACACAAAAACTTTAATATGAGTTTCATAGGTGACAGTGCCTGAAACTTATGCATTTACAGGACCTAAAACGTCTACTTTGACGTTAAAGCCTGCCTTCTTGTAAGTTATTCCTCTTCAAGTCCCATTTTTTTTTTTACCTATGTAGGCCTATGTTATAAATTCTACAATTTATTTTCAATTTATATTGAATTATTAGCTCGGACGTGCTATACTGAAAATGAGTAACAATGTCTTGTCCGTGAAATCAATGTTCCTTGGCCAAAAAATTTTCTTACACAAATCTGCCACAAATATACTCCATCAGAATCCACCACAAGGAAAACTTATTCAATAGAATGGAGTGCTCATTTTCAGCTCATAATGATATCATTCAAGGGACTGATGATGGTCGATAAATGACCGAAATGCGCTTATCCAAAAAACAAAAACAAAAATCAAATAAAGTTCTATTAATACAACGGATTGCTAAAACGAATCGTCACCAGAGCTTATAAATGGTTCTACATCTACTGGACATCCTACATACTTATTATTAGGGCAAGGCATTTAATGACCATAAATTGTGATAAATGCAAAATAAAAAATGCATTTATAACCTAAAAATAGTGAAAAATGACACAAAATTTAAAACAAAATGACCAATAAATTTACCATTATTACTTATAACTTTTTTTAAAACTAAAAGCAATTTAATGAATGACAGTCCATACATGAATTTACAACGCAAAACACACTTATTTTATTACTGAGTAGGTTAATGAAAAACACTGTACTGTGTAAGAAAGTAAACTAACTAACTAACTAAAGAAGTGCTGGTAAGTAAATTTATACTAGTAGGACACACTTAGCAGAATTCTTTTTCCCCTGAACTGCCATACCCACCAAATTTGCCCCTATCAAATATGTGCCATTTAAAAAGAAAGAAATAATAATAATTCTTTATTGCTACAAGACAAACTGCTTTGGTGCTTACAACAAACTTAAATCAAAATTAACTATGAACAGTTGGTGAAGATTGTCAAATAAAAGCGATTGTCTGTTGTCTGAAAGTAATGATTTGTACATAGAAACTCTCCTCTCTACGTCCACTGAAACAAGACCTAAAATGCCGAAAAAGACCTACAAATTCCGAAAATGACCTAATAATGCCAAAAATGAGTTTAAGATTGCCAAAAAATTACCTATCACTTGAAAATGACAAAAATGCAGGATAAAGCAACAAAAAAAAATGCAAAAACAAATTGCCCTTATTTAATCAATTATTTAATGTTACACATTTGTATGTATTCGAGCTATCTTTAAACCTTCATATAAAAAACCAAAGTCATCAAATGCCTTGCCCTACTTATTACCCACTATTTTATATAATGCGATGTTGATCTGTTGATATAAATACAGCAATTTTAACTATACTACATCTACAACGAACATAATAATAATAACAGGCAATAGTGTAAATTTATATAACAACTTTTAACCTAAACTACAAAGTTGCTTATTACATGGTATTTATTATTTATGATGAATTTTAATTGACTTTTAATGATTTTATGCCATTACATGCTAGCATTTATTAATAAAATGACGATGCTGAGATGTGGTAATAGAACACAATTATGTATAGAGTGATAATATTAAAATATGTTTACTGATATGATTTGCTAGTGTTGCTGAACTGGTGCACTGGTGGAGACAATGTAATACAGGACAGTTTTTTTCTATTAAGATGTGTTACATACAGGTGAATAAGTTATGTAAGTTGTATGTCTGTAATAACGTGGTAAAAGTACCATTGAACTTTCTGGATTAATTCTTATATTTGTGCTATGTGGACTTTTCATTACACCAAATCCTTAAAATTTAGAGGTGGATGATAGACGACATTGCCTTTCTCTAGAAAATTTAGAAAAAATGTTAGTAATTTATTGTGTGAAACAGGAATTGGAAGAAATTGATTAATGTTGATTATAGGATATATATGCATTCATGAACTACAGATTGTTGTCTCTGCTGGACATTACATGAGAAAAATTCCTCTGACACTGGGATTTGAACCCAGGACCTTTGAAATCCATGCGAGTGCTCTACCAACTGAGATAAGCCAGAGTTCACTTCACAGTGCCAGATGGAACCTCTGTCCTATGACTGATTAAGACTCATATAAGACACATAACATGCTTCTACAAATTCCAACAGTTTGGGCAAAACGTTCTGATGAAGTGGTTTTATTTGACAGCTATTTTATTGTTCAATCAAAACACTGCTACAGTAGTCTTTATGTTTAAACATTACGGACAAAATGTATCATTTATTTTGATCTTAAATGCCTTTTTACAATGATATGCCATTTTTTAAACATCATACACTTTTTATGCAGAGTTCCTTGCTATAGTGCCTCACCTGGAAGTCACCACAACACTAGGACATTTATTTTCTCAGAAATTATTTTATTTGTGAATGATATTATGAATAATTTTCATCCAGTCAAAAAATAATTGAAACACACGCCCTCCGAACCTTAATATTTTGGAACTACTCACTGGGTGCTGGCATACAATACTGTATATTCAGTACAAGGAAAGGGATGAAAAGTGGAGAAATAAACTTTGGAACTGTTTTACATTATTCTTGATTTTAATTATTGATCAATGGCAAGTGGCATTAATAATGTAAACCCCTAGTGCTTGATCCTGCTCGATCAATGCTCTATACATCATCGTTAGTCTCCCAACAAGATTCGCTTGAATTAAACTATTGACAAGCCGAGCACCAGATCACTTCACACAAATTAGAGCAAAATTCATTTAGTTTTGGAGAATAAAATAGCCTGCTGAACTTGGTCCTTCATGGCATGTAACTGTTAGAATATAAACTAAATAGTTAGAGTACAGTAATACATGTTACCCAGATGTAACTGTCAGGAAATAAGCATTACACTTATGGAATACCATATCTTAAGATATGTAAAGAAGTGGTAAAGCCATAACCTATAGAGTAAATTTAAATCGTGGTTAAAAAAATTTAAAAGATATGAAATACTTGTCAGAAAGATGAATTCTAAATTTATAAAAATCTCATTTCTGTGTAGAAACTGCCCTCCTTTCTTTATGTTTCAGGTAACTTTGAGAATGACTTGCCCACAAATGGTTCTTGAGATATTGACATGTACTGCCAAGTTTGATAGAAAGGTTCAATAGTACCAATGACAACACCCAAAGCTATAAGGCATGATAGTAAATCAATAATTTTGTAAGCCCCAGATTGTAACATTTGTATACAACTCATCATTAATGTTAAACTTTCTTGTACTGAATTTAATGTGTTTGTCGCTTTATGTGTAAGTATGTTTTATATACAATGAATTGTAAATATTTGGACACATCCTATAGTCTGTTTCAGATGTCTTGAGATATGAAGTAAACAGTGGTTATAATGGGAGAAAAGCGCAGTTCACCAGCTAGCAAAACTCACATTGAAGTTTATAAAAATAAATAGCATTAAAGCACTATTTTCTAAATTAATTATGGTAATACTGGACGTACCATGCACACAATACTTTCAAAATTATGTTCGCCTTTGACCTTAAGACAAGAGAAATGTTGACTTATTGAAGCGAATGAATGTGAACTGGGCTTAGGGCTGCAGGGGGTGTATCATAACGAGGTTGGCCGCTTCCCAATAGTGTGCGAGCATTCAAACCAAGGTCGCACACCTACTTTATCGATCCGCATCTTTTACTCTCAGGACATCTGGAACGGACAGTATAACACATAAATGTTTAGAAGGACTAAATAAATTCTATTAACTATTCTATTAATGTTGCCAAAGACCAACTTTGCCAAATGAGCAGTGTAAATTTTAATTTCATCTGACAAATAAAGGGTTCATACAGTCTTCCTACAAATAAGACGTGACGTAGCAGTAATAGTAATGAGCAAGGGTAACAGAATTTCTATAAAATTAAAGTGTTACATTCTATGTGAAGAGAGTGATTGTCATGTAGGTAATCCCACGAAAGATTAGGAGTTTATCGATACATTTGCCAGAACGAAGTTCAAGCAAATTTATCTGATGAAACTCATAATTTCAAGTAGGATTTATTAAGACTATTCAACGAATAAAATGTAACAGATTTTGTAAATATTAATTATTTTCTGGCTTTGTTAACAACAATATTCTGTCAGCTGTGAGAGCACAGCATACTAACTGAATAAACAGTCTAAGAATTAATTCTATGAATCGATTCGAGTTACCAATCCTATGAAGTGTGTACTACAAGATAGAGAGAGCATCAACGTCACTGCTAACATCAGACCGCAATAAAAGCACAAGAACTGGCTTGCAATGAATAGAAATTGTGTTTTTAATCAATGCACATTTATATTGTACCAATTTCCAAACAAATTTTGTTGTATACAATGTGTTTTTACTCTGTTCACTGTTAGCATTGACTTATTACTCATTGCACATTGATACCTTATGTGTCTGGTAACGAGCTGCCATTCTATTGATAAAGTTACATCCTTGTGACCCTAGGAAGCATATTACAATATAATCGGTTTATATCTGTGACATTACTAAACGTTGTATTGTTGTTTCTCAGGCTTCCAAACAGGTGAGTTGGATGTTTGGTTCCAAGCTTTCTGCAGCTATCTCTGCTGCCATCTTCTGAGAGAAGTGAGCTGGACTGGGAAAAAACTGCTTCATATATGGGTGATTCTTCAAATACGGGAAAATTTGGAGTGTGTAAAATCCAATTTTTTTACTTTGTTTAAAAAATCTCAAAAAAATTACTAAAATACTTCAGGGGTTACTTGATTATAATACGACACCAGCAGAGCTTAAATGTTTATATTTTTATTTATTTTTATTTCTTTATTTTTTTAAAGCCATGTGAATGACATCTGTGTACATGTGGATGGCAGAAGGCCACATTAATGACTAACTTTGGCAACAATCTGCTATTCTTTATGTGATTTCATATTTTTCTCAGCATACTTCAGTTGATTTCGCACCAAATTTGCAAATTTGTGTGCATACTCCGGAATTAATGTAATTTTAATGAGACTGTGTTTTTATGGTTTTGGGTGGGGGGGGGGGGAATCAAGCAGAAATTCATTTAACCAGTTTTAAGATATTAAAAACAGGTCACAGACACCGCAAACACAATAGTATCCTACATTTATCATCTACATGACTTGAGAGTCATCCACATACCCCTTCATGAGACATGTGGATGACGAAAAAGGAGTTTAAGTGGTCTCAGCAAGCCATTCCTAAACCTCTGTAAGCTCAACTTCAGTCAAGCACTTTGAATTGGAAGGTTTATCTTGTGCATAATCAAAATTACTTAATATTCACTTTCTGCCTACTTTCTAGAAGCCATGTTAATGACGGGGAATAAAAACGCTTTCCTTGAAAATTATACAAAGTCCTTTGTTAATCCCAAACTGTTTGTAAGCAAGCAAATTTCAACCTTACAATTCAACCACAAGCTGCCCATTTGCTTTCTAACAGTGTTGCCAGTTATACAAATATCTCATTTCTGCAGAAAAAATTCCATTCTTTTCAGCCATGTGGATGACCAAAAACCCTTGGGACATTCTTTATGTTCATTAGGTGGGGTGAGAATTTTATTTCATTTTACTTTTTAGGGGTTAATATTCTTCACACATTCATACTCATTGACAGGAAAAAAGTTGAAAAGGAAATAATGTTTTGTGGAAAAATGCATTAGAATATACAAAACCGAGGTTTGGGACAGGGCATGTGGATGACATTTCATTGAATTAAATTTGATTTTGGAATATCAGAATTTAAAGTTAGTGACATTTCAAAGTGATAGTTGAAGTATGGGAGTAGTAGAAACAAACTTTAATTTTAATTTTTTTTTAAAGTTGAATTTGAAGGGAAATATCACTCCGGAAAACAAATTTTCCCATATTTGAAGAATCACCCATATAGGAAAAGACTGGATATACTAGAATGGGAGGGGGCCAATAGGAAAATTAGAAACTGGAATAATTAAATGGAGAGTACACCTGTTCTAGTATATCCAGTTCTTTCCTAGATGTAAAAAGCAGTTTTATCCCAATCCAGCTCACTTCTCCCAGAAGATGGCTGCGGAGATAGCTGCGAAAAGCTTGGAACCAAACATTCAACTCACCCGGTTGGAAGTCCGAGAAAGAATAACACATTCTCAACACCGGGAAAGCCTCAAGTCACACATTGTTAAAAGTTATTGGTCAATATCAAACACACGCTGTACGAATGGAATAGTCTACAAACTTTTTAACTTACGGGCTAAAGGAAAGAACATATCTCTTTTTTAATTTGAACCAAAGAAGATGCATCCCTTCTCGACAATATCATAGATCGCGTACATCTTGATGACGTCACCAGCAGGAAATGTTATTCATTTATATATGAAAATGAAAATTATTATTTGATTCCTCCTCCCCTCCCTCCCTCTTTGTCTCTCTCCTTTTTCATGAATTATTTTTACAATTTATTCTGATTTAATATTTTATTAAACTTCCCTTGGATGCATGAGAATTCGATCCACGAACCTTTGGATTACTAGTCCAACACTCTATCCACTGAGCTAAGAGCTTGTTGGGAAAGTAGTGACGGAATATAACATAAGATTTGCATACAATGTCTTCATTCACAAGATGTTCGTAGATGTCACTGATTGTTTTTATATCACATGGTATAACTTAACAGCCATATTTAAAATAAATTTATTGTTGTTTTTTAGTTATTTGCAAGAGTAAATCAAACCATTAATGAAGAGAATATCTTATTTCTTAAATATGCTTATAACAGTTTGTAATAAGGAATATAAATGCCAAATACAAATGTATGATTTTATACTAGCGTCATCTTTAAACTTTTTAAAAATATAGGAACCTCAGATTCAGTAACCTAACAACAACGATGCAAGCAACTATGACTACATAACCTACAAGTACACACAGCATATTTAACTTAGTACGGTATCTTTGAAAAACAAAATTGATACAGAAGATATTTCATATCATATAAGTATTTCCATATCAGGGGCTTTGCTCCCAGACCCCACTAGGGATCTACACGTGATGTGAATAACATGCTATGAGTCTATGAAATTACTCTCTTCTCTTATACTTCTATTGAAAATCCTTTGTGTCTCTATTTCTGATAACTCACCTTCCTGTTTTTCATTCGCTTCCCACTGCCTTAGTCCCAGGGTAAGTGCCCCATCAGAGAACATTCACTTATTCCTTATCTTTTACTGTATCACTTCTATAGCTTGGGACTGCATCAAAAACTGTCGGACAGTATCTCAATTTAAATTTAAAAATGCAATCCTAATTCATTATTTCTCTTCACTCATATCCATTATTTTTCTAGGTTTAATTATAATAGTTTTGATTTACAGAATTAACTTAATCTCATTACTTTATGATTTTATACCATACACCGATACATACTACCCACGCTTGGCTCCCTAGTCCTCATTCGGTAGGTTTCGTTCAACTTCGTAGGGGTCATTCCACACCAAATCAACCAATGGTCCAAACATCACGTCATCAGATTGTTACGATTTTTTAATATGAGGTAGTATTAGCTGAGTAGGTACAAAATTTAGATTTTTACCTTTCTTGGACTTATAGTTTTTGAGATAAAAATTTTTGAAAAATTACATGACAGTTTTTAGGAACGTTTTGATATAGGCCTATTAAAAAGCACGTAACTCAAAAACGGTTGGTCCTAGAAAGCTCAAATTTGTACCATTCTTTTTAGAATTACAAGGGCTTTAATTTGACATGTAACTTGACTGTATCACATCACTGTATATTTCTTCCAAAAACTCAAAAAGTTTTTTTTATCAAAAACTTAAAATCGGGATTTTTAATTTTTATGAAAAAAATATATTTTATTCTAAACCTCTTTAGTAAGTTGTGTACAAATTTTCATGATGGCATTTTTCTGGTTTCATACTAAAATTAATTTTTATATGAATTGAGGCATATAGAAATTCTGGTAAATTCATTCATTGTTATTCTATTAAAAATTAATCATACTGTTGTAATTATACTTACTCTAATAGTAATTTACTTTTTTACATTAGGGCCTGTACCCTAAAAGTTTGTTTGAAAAAAGTTAGGTCTATATAATAGGATGATGATGGTCCATATGGTAAAATAACAACTGGAACTGCCTTACTGAATCAGTGACATGTTTCTTTCCTCCTGTTGAAAATTGATATCTTATTTATTTTATTAAAAGACAGTTAAACTTACTTTAAATCATGGAACAATTTTCATTACACTCTAAATCAGTAGAGGTGGTTTTTCTTCTTTGTCAAAACTTGTGTCGCTTTGGCCATCTCCTCTGCTGGAACTTGGTAGGTTCTACCTGCTGCTGTGGTTGGATTTAGTTTGCACAAAACATAGTTCATTGGCACTCCTAGGGTATCTTTTCTCCTAGGATAGGCTATGTGAATGACGGTGATGGCCCTTTTGGATGAAGAAAGGAAACATGAATTTTCTTTTCAACATCATCTTTTGAGTCAACATGCACCAATCACCACTCTTTATCATAAGCACAAGCAACAAAACCCACAACATCTTCAAATGGAATGTCTTCATCACCAGGGCTGATCTGTACTCTATGTGTTTCTGAATCATCAGAAAATGAGTATACTTTGGTTTTTACCCTATTTAGGTCTAGAGGAATGAAGGCATGAAATTTCTGGGTCCCCGAGATTGCCACAGCTTCTTCAACCCTTGATTTCAGAACTTTTTCTTCATCAGAATACTCTTCATTGGTGGTGTAGAAAAATGTGATTGTTGGTAAATGTTGCACACCCCACTGAAAAAGCTGAAAAGGTGTTAAAATTTGATTTTCTAATGGATTTTGGAGGCTGGCTTTGGCGGCAAGCCTTTTGACTGTACCCCCTACTCCATCACAAACTCCCTTTCCATGTGATGTAGCATAAAAATGCCACTCAGCTTCAAGTCCATCAAAGTCCTCTTTGTGATAGCAGAGGTTCAGAAAATTCTTACTATTTTTGTATTGCGCAGCTGAACCGTCTGAAAAATAGTACAGCTTTTTCAAGTTTGGTAGATAATTTCTTAGATAGAACATTATTTTTTTCTGGAAAGCATGAACAAGAACAGTATTGTGTGCTAGGCAATCTGATATAAATACAAAGCTCCAGTTAACTAGCTCTTGTTTTCCTGTTTCTTGATTTCTTTCCTTGAAATATATTACAAAAGAGTGCACAGTAGCCAAAGAATTGTTCCAATGAAACCCTTGAGCCTCATCTTGTAGAACAAATGAATAATTTTCGGCAAAATCACAAGTTACTACAGCTTCATTTTCTTCCAATGAGGATTTTGTTTCAGAGAAGAAAAATGATTGTTGTTTTGCAATAAAATCATGTTTGTTAAGATTACTCAATTGACTGCAAAATTCTTGGACGAACTCATCACCTGTTTTTTTTAAATGTTTCGAAATTACACCTGTCTACAGTAATTCACTATTTATAAGTAATGTTGTCAATCATTTCCTCCTTGAAACACTCGGTTAAAGCTTCCTTAAAGTCCTCAATTGTGGGGCAATAGTCACATTCATTTAGGAAGCATGCCTATAATGGTGGATTGCACATAACATTAGCCATACATTCCTTGTAACTCGTTAGAGGACTGTCAGATCCAGGCAGTGTTAGTTTATTTAATCTTCCTCCTGAAAACATGAGCTTCATATTCTGGTGTGCAGTGCACACACACACACAGATTGAGTGCCAGTGGCACCAGCAATAATGCAGTTCTTGGGCCTCAGTTCTGCAAACTTCGAAAAGCCAATTTTTAAATCAGGGAAATTTGATTTGAAAAGTTTGTAAATTTCACGCAAATTTCCAAAAATCAATCTTTTTTTAAATGGATTGGCTTTCCTTCGATATCCTTACCCATGGAGACATAATATTTTTTCCCCAGACATTTGCTTACTCACTTCATCATTATTATAAAATTCCTTTACCAAAACAGCTGTTTCGGGAGGTAGAGTTTTTCCAGGTTTTGGGTCAGGAGTCGATAGTATCCCCTTTTCTTCAAGAAGTTCTTTTGCTTTCCATGCCATATAGTTACTAATACCAAATTCACATTCCATTCTTGCACAAGACCAACGTTTAGGTAAAAAAATCTACAGGCCCATATATAAAGTTATTTTGCCAGTTTTATTCTTAATTGAACAGTTATAATTAACGTTTCATATCATAAAATAATTAAATACGGTAGGCTAAAAGGCATTTATAAAAACGACACAATGACTGTAGTGAGAAAGAACTGCTGACTGAGGGGTTGCAAGTTTCAACAGGAGGAAAGAAACATGTCACTGATTCAGTAACTCTTGTTAGTTCCAGTTGTTATTTTACCATATGGACCATCATCATCCTATTATATAGACCTAACTTTTATCAAATAAACTTTTAGGGTATAGGCCCTAATGTAAAAAAAGTAAATTAGTATTAGAGTAAGCTTAATTACAACAGTATGATTAATTTTTAATAGAATAACAATGAATGAATTTACCAGAATTTCTATATGCCTCAATTCATATAAAAATTAATTTTAGTATGAAACCAGAAAAATGTCATCATGAAAATTTGTACACAACTTGCTAAAGAGGTTTAGAATAAAATATATTTTTTTCATAAAAATTAAAAATCCCGATTTTAAGTTTTTGATAAAAAAACTTTTTGAGTTTTTGGAAGAAATATACAGTGATGTGATACAGTCAAGTTACATGTCAAATTAAAGCCCTTGTAATTCTAAAAAGAATGGTACAAATTTGAGCTTTCTAGGACCAACCGTTTTTGAGTTACATGCTTTTTAATATATCAAAACGTTCCTAAAAACTGTCATTATGAAATTTTTCAAAAACGTATAACTCCAAAACGAAAGGTCGAAAAAATTTAAAACTTTGTACTTTTGGTCATAGTGATGAACAGAACACAATCACTGAATATGAGCCATTTTGAAAACCTCAAGGTTAAAAATTATATTTTTATTGGTTGATTTGATATGGAATGACCCGTAGGTAAAGCTGACAACATTGAAACACGAAGTACGCTATACACCCTGACATCTAGTGGCTTCAATACTAAGCTTTCATTCTGTCTCAGGATCCTTATTTACTTATTGACATTATCTTTTCTGATGCATGGAGTTATGGGGAAAAATACAATCTTTCGAATTGCTGATTTCACAAACACTTCATTGTACATCCAACACTTTCCTCACCTCTTTAAGAATTCCATATGTGCTAATTTCTGACGATCCCGTGTACTCTGATGTCAATTTCATGGACTGAAAGTTGAGCGAACTTTTCGCAAAATGTATTAAATACGTTTAAAATTAGGCCTATAGTTTTCTCCACTTTTGGATGCTTAAGACGTATAATTAATAATTAATTATATGTCATAAGAGTTTGGTTGTCAAATAAGTCATCAAATAAGAATAAATATTATACATAATATAGACTCAATATTGTTACGCAATACCGTCACCACGTTATATTATTGGACTGCATTAAAATCGTTTATTAAATGTCACTATATAAAATACCATACGCGCAATTCTGCTGAAACGTCATTTCTTTGGTTGACAACACTGCAGAAAGACTGGTGGACTAGCTACGCTTTGTTCCCCCGACCCTCACTTCCCCGTAAATCTAACGCCCAAGAAATGGCGTGCGGGTAGTATATATCTCTAGTGTATAATTTGAGTTAGTTACGTTTGTTTCCTTTCTGTATGTCTTCGATCTGTATATTGTAATGTTTTATTACCCTAGTCTCAAGCATTTTAAATTCACTTAATTTAATTACTGGAATCATATTTAAGTTATTTAAATTACTAGCATTTCTATTTCATACTAGGTCTAATAGTATTCTATTACTAGTATGAATACTACGGGTGACATCATGAATACTAACTTACTACTAGAATACTACTAGTATTCTATTTCTACACTACTATTTCATACTAGTATATGCAGCTTCTTATCTTAGTTCTTAAGCTGTATATTCTCATGATTTTATTTATAAGACTGTATAGTTTCCATTGTGATATCAGGTAAAATTGAAGAGAAGGCATAATAGGCCAGAAAAAATAATAAATAAAACTGATGGATGGATATAAATGTTATGAGCAGGGAATTTTACTAAACAAGAAACCGATTCAGTGAGCAACAATTTGACTCACGGCAATAAATAATAAAATTAATACAGTAGAACTCCAGTTGGGACCGGACACAATCCAGAATATCAAATATCTGGGTAATTGGGTAAATCATGAAAAAAAGATAATTTCTTTTTAAAAAAGCTAAATTTTACAGTACAGTACAGTACATAAAGTGTCACAACTTGGACATATCAGTCACAGTTATTGTCTTGCTGACAAACTGTCGATATTGTGGGCTAAAAGTTTTGCTTTTATGCAAATAATCAGTCCTGAAAGATGGTTTCTTAATGCTTGCTGCTGCAAAAACAACTTGAATATGGCCTCAAAGCGATCCGGATAATTGGCAATCCTGACAGTTGAGTTCAAATAATTGGAGATCTAATGTAGTATTTGTATTTTGGTTCTTAGGACTTCAGTTTCTGAAAGCAATATCTAAACTGTTAGCGGTAACCTTTTTTGGAGTTTTTATTATGAATAATAATACTTCCCTTCTTCAAATACTTCATTTACAGTCTAACTTCACCTAACTAACTTTTAACTGCAGTAACCCTGTTGCTTAGATGTGGCCACATAAGAGTAATAATTAAAATGATAAGTACCAGTAGGTCTGTATAGTAAAGATTTATGTTCAAAAGAGCACATCTTTATCATTGTATTGCAATTATCACTCTTAAGCAGAGCTTTCAGGGATGGTTACTATGTTTATTCACATTTAAAAAGTAAAAAATTGGCGATTTTTAGCTTCTTGTGATCTTCAAGCCAAAGAAACCTTACACTAGGGTCATGCAGAGATGCCAACCTTGGAAGGTGGTTATCAGTAGTGTGAGTCCTCCATGTTTAACCGAAAAATCACAATTACAGGTTTCACAAAATATGTGATTTGGTGAAAGTTTTGAAGGTCCGAGGAAAGGAAACTCTTCCGTATACTGCTGATTTGCCGCAGTTTGTTTTTGTCCATCAGACTCGTCACTGATTTTACGTTTACATGACATATTTCCTCATTATCCTACTTGCACTGCAACACTCAATAAAACTTCTAGCAAGCAACGGCGTCGGCAGTCGTCAGCAGCGTTACAGTCATAATAAAAAAGAGGAAATATGTTAACACCAAAGATGTTATAACTACAATTATGTTATAACTGTAAGATATAACATCTTTGGTTAACACACACTCACGTCAAAGATTGTAGTCGCCAACACAATGGATGTTTTTTTTACAAACTATCTCTCATGATAACAATTGGCATCTCTACTGACACATTAATTTTTTTATGTTCGCGGGAGAAACAAAACATTTTAAAAATAGATATTGGGATTCTTAAAATCCGTAATATTCAGTACAATTTCCATAATGCCGTAGCAAATTCAAGAAAATCGAAGAAACTACAGAAATTCCGTAGCAGTTGGCATCTCTGGTCATGTGATCCAGAAACAGGACTGTAAACTTGATAGCAATCAATACTAATATCACTGGAATGATAACTCTTTCACACTAGCCCTGTGTAGGTTAAGATGGAAAGGTGAAGTCAGACTGAAAAATTCAATGCCATAGCCGGGATTTGAACCAGGTGTTCTCACCCAGTGGTGACTTACAAACTCATAAGTGCTTTAAGACCTTGGCTTCTTCCACACTGGCCGCCTGACTTCACCTTGAATGTCATTTGTAAGTCGCCACTGGGTTGGTAGGCCTATCTCATATTGAGAACGCATGGTGGTATACTGGGATATGTGAGTCAGTTGGAGAATTTAATGAGAATACTGTACCGGTACTGTGGAGAATTTAATGTTGTACCGGTATGTTGCCATGGTAACTCAGTTGGTAAGAGCAGCGGAACATAGACCCAAAGCTCTGTGGTTCAAGTCCTGGCTATGGCATTGCATTTCTTCAGTCTGACTTCACCTTTCCACTAATATCACTGTTCCTAACAGAACTGCCAAGAACCTAGCTCTGCATGTCACTAACACTAATACAGTAGAGTCCTACAAGCTCGACCTAAAGTGGACTAAAAATGTTGAGTCTTAAGAAATAAGGGTGGATTATTCACAATGTATAATATTTTACTGCTTATTACTTCAATTAAAGTCCTAGTACTATATAAAAACTCCATGGTGCTACATCCCTGGAGGAACTAGACCTACCATCCAACCGCTCCATCACCTACCGTAGGCAGAAAGCAGGAATGGAGGCATGTGGTCAGCATGCCAACACCCATGGCTGTTAATGACTGTCTCCATGACCGGAGCCTCTACTTCTCAATAAGTCCTAGCACTATACAGGACACTGAATACAACAAAGCCTAAAATAATTGTTCAAAGTTAAAAAAACTGACAAATGTGAAGAAATTACTAGTTCTTAGAGAAAACCTAATGATGCTTGACTCTCTCGCACTCATTATGTCTTCACTGTAGCTTCTTAACATAGGCGATGGAAAAACAATGTCCTGGTAGCAGAAGCATCTTGCTCCTCCACCCTATTACAGTAGAATTCCAATTATCCGAACTCAAACTATCAGTATCGCCAACTGTTCTGACGGCTTTGAGGCTGTATTCAAGTGGCTTTGCAACAGCGAGCATTGAGAAACCTTCTTTTGGGTGAATCATGGTAATCTTCAATAAATGACGTGTTTTTTTCATTATTCCAGTCCATGTCGAATGCTATAAGACGCATTGATCTCCTGGCTGTTGGATAACGACGACACTGTCGAGAGGTGACGCATGCGTCCCGGCAGCAACAATTAACGTGTAGCATGCGGCAAGGAGACTTGTCTTTTGTCGCTTCGTGTTCCTGCAATGGAAAGATTGTATGTAGCATGCATCATTGACGCATGCTACAAGTTGTCTAAAAGTTGCCTCAGTGAAATTGCACCATAACACTAATATCAATATTTCTGTCAGTTACTTAGAATCGCAGGTGAATAGCACGGTATGGCACAAAAAATGCAGTGGCAGCGCTGATAACAGGAAACCAAAGAAATGATGGATCTTTCTAAACTACTGAAAGTAATTTACGGCAAGCATTGCTTCAATGCAACTTGGTATGTAGTGTGGTAGCCTACGAACTAAACTAGAAGCGTGTGAAGTGCATAATGAACAAAATTAGACCCGAGCTTTCTAACTAAATTTTTTCTCAGTGATTTAAAAAAAAAATCTTTTTCCATCACTGTGATGGCTACAGCAGTCAAAATCCATCTCACAAGGGAACTGTACATGTATTTACTACTATACTTAACATGTCTGAGTTGTGCATAGTAGGCTACATAAGATATTTTTCAAGTTTTAACAAGAAACTTGCAGGAAAGGATGAGTTGGAAGGGGCTGGAGAAAGTTATAAAGTAGAGGGTTGCTGCTTAGCGAATGAGGGTATCTGTACAATATTCAGCACTGATCTCGGGCTAATGCTTCCCTCCCTTCCTCAGAAAACTAGGAACATTTCGCTTTTATTGTCGGTGTGGATTTCAAAAGTGTCAAATACAGTTGAGTTCATTTAGGAAAGAAAAAAAATGGTTCAGGGAAAAATCAGTTATTTTTTCAGTTAAAGAATTAACTATTGGTATTATTTATTTATTTTACTATGTTTTTTTCAGTTTTAATGTGTTATTTTGTACATATTTGATAGTCTGTTCAAATTGAAAATCTAAACTTCCCTCGGTAAAATTTTATAGTCCAGCCATTTCATAAAATATGGGAATTTTTCCCTCAAAGAAAGAAGTTATAAAATTATTGTAATTGGGTGGTCAAAAATAAGTTTAAAACCTCAAATTCACTGAATATTAAGGACTTAGGTGTATCTAAAGTGGTTTCATGTGTAAAATCTGTCGATTTACTTATTTATTGCATTGAGTTACTTTTTTTTTGCCATCATTAGCATGATTTTAACACTCTTTAATACCAAGTAGTAAAAAGTAATCAGCTATGTCCATTTTCATTTGAGAAAATATACATCTAAGGTACAATTTGGTATAAGATTAACTTAAAATATGTGTGGTTGATTACTATGTAAAATAACAAATAAGTGACATTTTGTCCCACCCGTAATGGTGATAGTTTTGTTAAATTATTATTGATGAGTTTTAATAAATGTTCTGACAACCTGGAAACAGTTTATAATTTGTATTTAATCCCTCATACCTTCATTAATAACAACATTAAGACCCTAACAGTAATAGCAGAACAGCAAATGAACTTTTGTTTTGCATCATTAAAATCAGCGTCCAAATTATTTCCCATCCATAATAGATTTTGAAAAACAAATTTAAAATAATGAAAATAAATTTTAAATCATGCATTGCATGTAGTGTGGAGGAGAAGGCATTGTAAATTTTACAGAATGTGAAGAACCAATTCTAGTTTATTATTTATGATAGGCCTATGTAATAAACAAAAATAGTTTTTATAATTTGCTACACTTTGAATGTCCCACCCCTAATTATGAAATGGCTGAGTCCTACAAAGTAGAAAAGAACCTGTGCAGACCAGAGCTGCACTTGCTGCAGCATTACTTATGATTACATTTAACTTACTTGTCTATTGCAAAGTGCAAACATTTTTTCATAAAAAATCACAAATACTACTAAAAATACAGAAATTATTCACCTCATGGTAAAATAACAAAACAAATTACAAAATTATTTAAACTACGGTAACTTACATCGAAGCAATTTGAAGATGGCAACCGTATAGCAGCACCAGTGATCCATTCATAAAAGACAAACTGTGACTTAATTCCTAAATCTGTAGCTTACATGCATGTAAGATAGACACTTGCTCAACTAATGTTCAACTTTCTATAGTGTGTTCCATGCCATTAGCCTCGAACCTATGCGACATGTGCATGTCATCGCCTGCCAAACTGGCGATACAGAAGAACTATTATTCAAATTAACTTAATTGGGACCCCACCTCAATCTGGATAATCAAATATCTGGATAATTGGACAAATAATGAAAAAAGACCAATAAAAAGAAAAAACTACATTGTACAGTACCGCAGGGCCTACTTACATAAAGTGTCACATCTTGACCATATCGGTCAGAGTAAGTTTTGCTTTTTCACAAATAATCGCCCCTGAAAGAAGATTTCCCAAAGCACGCTGCTGAAAAAACTACCGTACTTCAAAATGGTCTCAAAGTGATTCGAATAATTGGCGATCAGCCATTCCCCAGAAAGTGAGCCTGAAGTGTCCAGACCGTAACAACTATTTAATATTAATTTAAAATATATGTCAACACTTAAAAGTTATGAAATTAATTTTCAGTAGGCCTACTAGTCTACTTCTGGACACTTCTGGCTCACTTTCTGTGGAATGGCTACGATCTGGATAGTTGAAGTTGAGATAATTGGAGTTCTACGGTACTTTAGTCTAGTTTGCCATGTTATTCTGTTAGGTAGAATGTTTCCAAGTTGGGGCAATGAACAACATCACATAAATAGCTTCTATAAGGTTATGTAACAGCAAAGAATCTTTACAAGTAGGAATACAGACATTACATAAAAAGATTATTGTGGAAAAGCTCACAGAAAGTTTGTAAGATAGTAGCCGATATGCATAAAAGTTCAATACAGAACGGTGCTAGTTTATACTAGCGGGGAAGTAGCCTAGGCCTATATATATATATAGCATACTCGCTCAGAAGTCATATGCATAAAAATCGCTGCAGCTGGAATGTGCAAACTGTAAAAACATACGGGGGTCCTTACAGTATTTAAATCACAGCACATCGATTTACAGCCTGACATCCTATCCAGGTCTCGAAGATATGAAAAATATAATTTTTTTCCCCCCCAAAAATCCAGTTCAACTGAAAAAGGGAGCAACAGGGAAAGTAGTTAGTTATGTTTGAACCTTTGTTGCACTTTGACGGAAACCCAAATTAATGGTAAAAGAATCCAAAACATCAAAAACAGATGCATGGATATGGAGGGGTAGCCCAATTAGGAACATCATTTCTCAGTATAATGGTAATGCCCGCTTACTTGGCGATTCTGGTTATTGAGTACCTCTATAGATTATCGCTCCATTTAAGCAACCGGGCATGTCCATGAGAATCAGGACAAAATCCTTGATTTTTTAAATTTTAATTTTTTTATTTTATTATTATTTTAGGTTTTTAGTAATATTACAAAATGTTTGTTTGGCTGTCTGTGCATGATATTTTAATTATTTAGCTCTTAATTTTTAATTTTTGAATTAATTACCGTGGCCGAAGCTGCAGGCACCTGCTAGTAAAGAATATAAGAAAGTGTTGAACGCAATGTTCTGTTCAAAACAGATGAAAAAGAACAGCTTTCATTAATTTCAAACAGAAAATTGAGATTTTGCTTGTTCCTCAAGATAAAATTAAAGGAAATCGAATTCAGTAAGGGAACTGATATAACTTAGTTTAAATTAAACATGATTCTATTAAATAATGTTTTTTTTTTTCTATTTACTACTGGAGAAATGTAGGTTACATGTTTAAAAATGTTTGATTATTTTACAAGCAAACTGTTTTGATTTAGTGTATAATGGACAAATTGTAACGTGAGTTACCGTAACGTTAGTTACCATCAGGCAGTTGTTTTATGTCAGATAAACTGTATTTAATTTTTAAAAATTACAAATTGTTTTAATATTCATATTTCCAACATGTTAACCTACCAGTACAGCAAAACATGTATTTATTGAGCCATTAAACGAGCAGAAAATGCTTACTGAAATCTGAGTTTCAAATACCATGTCCAATTTCTGTAACGTGAGTTACCAACGTTTGAATCTCAATAATCTTTGCATTTGTGATCCAGAATTTACACAAAGCATGCAACATGTGCTCCATTTATTAGAGGTTTCACTCATGCATTTTGGCTGCTTAGGTATTTTCTGGAAATTATTTAATAAGAGTTTAACAAGTAAAAATGAGTCAATTTGTAACGTGAGTTACCATGGACATGCCCAACCAAGAAATGTTGTTCAATGCACTTTCTATTTGATTCACGCCAAAGAAAGAGTGAAAAAGTGGAAAAAACCTTTGGTCAGTTAAAACAAAGATTCCCAATCGTCTGTTAACTGCATCCAAGTTGCTTTAAACAAGAGTCCCCAAGGTAATAGTCATGTGTGCCACATTGCACATTTGCCAATTACTTGAATGACCCATTTGAGTATAACTTGCAAGATGGAGAAGCAGTAGAGGAACGAGAATGATTTTCAAGATAAACCTGTTGGCGGACAGCACGAGAATAATGTGACAGGGTTTGCAGGGAACAAAAGAGCCAGGACATGTTGAACTTTGTGCAGTTATGGGTATACTTGATAATTATGTAACTTTTCTTACCAGTAGTACGGTAAAAATACAAATAAAACAATAGATTGTAAAACTCTCTATGGATGATTGTAAACAAAATGTTATGCACAAAAAAGTAATAAACAAAATAAAATAAAATTATTGTTCTTACGAAATAGAAGAAATTACAATTAACAAATTAGGGTAAGAACACTGAAAGATGGTACCGTTACAATTTCATGAGAAACTGCAAGTTACTCAAGCCATCATGATGGCTTATAGCAGCAACTGTGCCACTACACTGACATGAGAATAGGACCAAGGAAAGAGGCGCATTCTTTGCGAACTACAAAGCACGATTACACTTGGCAAAGGAGGGAAAGAATAGATAGTTTTTAATTTGTTTTAAACAAACTTTGAGATGTATCTAGGCTAACAAGTAATTACCATAGTATAAGTTACTACCTTATTTTCCAGTTTATATAAGATGTAACCATCTAGACTTAGGTTCAGTTTATTCACCTCAAAATTTGTTGATGCTAAGTCTAAGCACTAGATTTCACTAGGTAGGCTACGTTGTATATTTTATTAACCTCACCCATAAAGTTCTTAATTATTTTCAGCTTTAAAAAGGATCTTTCAGCAGTAGAGCAGGTAAGTTTAATGCTAGAAGCATATATGTATCAGACTTGCAGGCATGATTCAAAATACCAAAAAAATTCTCGACGTTTAGGCCCCTTCTAGTGTTCGCCCCCTCCCCCACCCATGCTACGGGGTCTGCAGGAGTGTAAGCTATGCCACTGATCAGACCTACAAGTCATTAAAGGCTGATCTCTGGTTAAGCTGATTAAATAAATAAATAATAAAAAAAAACAATGTGAACACTTCAAAGCAACAGCTGTTAAGAATCATGTAACTTCTATAGTTAGTTCCAGAAAGTCAACAAAATTGCAGAGTACAGGCAATCTATTTCCCATTCCCAGCATACTCAAGACCTGACGGGCGTATAATCATGTGCTTCCCACTATGATAAGACAGAAGAAACAAGCTTGAAAAGTCAATAATCAAGCATTTTAAACTTTCAAATTTACAAATTTTATTCTTCCTTGCATGGGTACCAATGTTGTGATCACGTTTATGTCTGTCTGAAGGCAAGAAACCCAGAACAAAGTCTTGGGATCATGATCAAAACTCCCCCAACACTCTTACAGGAGATTTTCCATTGACTATCGCAGGACAGGGAAGTACGAACAACACAATATCTCTTCAAAATTAGTCATATTTGGTCCTTGAATTCCACTGTCTTCTAGTTTAAAATACAATAGGCTATATAAAATGATTCAGGAGTCATCTGAGGAAGGGTCAAGGAAAGACTCGAAATGTAATGCAGCATTCTTTTAACTATTCACTGTGAGTAAAATTTTATAGCCTATATTGTATTTTAAACACAATATCTATTCCTGAATCCAGGAAGGAATTTTTTCTATTAAGTTACGTACTGAAAAATCCCCGACCTGTGCTGGGAATCAAACCCAGGCCATCAGAGAGGAAGGCACTCACACTACCAAATCCCACATGGCTCCAGGCAAGAACTGTCAGGTTTACTATAGCTAGACTTCGACTTTTGCGAGGACTGCTTTGTGTGGTTACATGGTCCATAGGATGTCTACCAACATTTCCATTGGCTACTGAGGATCTGTCATCTCATTGGTCCTTCTCGCATGATGCTGCCAACATCATTATTTGTCCATGTTTGTGCACTTTTCAGTTCTGCACAAACAGGTGCAATGACTGAGCAAGTTTTTAATTCCAGACAACTATGAAGGGTAAACTTTCCTTTTCAGTGACTCTGATACAAATCCATGAGATAAGTTTAGGTTAGCCCCATGTGAAGTTTAAGCTCTAAGGTTGCACCACTGTTATATTGTCACATGGCCCAGCCTACTGCTGCTCGCCTGCAGTGTACTATTGACCAGTCGACAAATTATGTAAGCATGCATTAGTTCACATCATCATTTTTGGTTAAGTTTTGTGTCAATTTCTTTGTGATTTTACTTTAGAATCATCCTACAAAAAAAAAAAAAAATGCATAACTTAAATGTAGGCTTATGCGGATTCTACAGATTTTCAAGAACAATATAACACTCATATTTGGCCACATGTCATGGAAAAAAACAAACAAACAAACAAAGATACGACTGAAGTACCAGCTACCAATCCCTGTACTGTCATACAATGCATGTAAACAACTCAGTGTTTCGAACAGCTTCTCAGCTGACTACTGGTACAAACAGTACAAGTACCAGGAAATACCTGTAAATACAAGTACCGGTATCTTGACGAAGCCCTACCCTGTTCCTCAGCTGATATCAAATAGTTCTACGCAACTTTCCACATCTGTTCGTTTAACTGAATGGTATAGATTCAGAAATATTATAGAAAGATAGCAACAGAAAACATAGGTTTAATTTTGAAGTATGACAGTGTTCAAGCATAATCAATAACTCATTTAGAAGATTCCCTACTGGCCAAATATTCCCATCAAGTGAGCTACAAATCATGTTTTACTCGTACAAGAAATCTAACCTAACCTAACAATAACAAAACTCCTTACTTTTAATTCACAAACCCTACTCTTAGCTCAAGGCCCATTCTGAGCACAGAAGAATGGACGAAAATAACTTCACCTAATCCGCGTTATTGGGGAAATAACACTTAACTGGTCCAAAGAGTTTTACTCTATTCAATAACCACTAGACCTAGGCCTACTCGGGTTTATATTTCATTCCTTTATGCACATCGTCAATTTAAAATGATGGAAATTCTATTCGCAACATCCAAAAAAAATGTGTGCATTGAGCCTACATAAGACCAAACTGCAATATCGTGAAGATGTTAATACATTTGAACTTCCCGGAAATCCCTACGCTAGTAACCAATCTGCTGCACGAGCCAGAGAATATATGCTATTAATACAAAAAAGACAATTCGATCCGCAATGGAATAAATTTAGTTCCCCTAGTGGCAATGTCATAAAAATATCGAACCGATGCTGAGACTCCTGGAGGGGGCGTGGGTTCTAAAAATGGTAGCACTGTTGCTGCACTACACAAGACAGGAGCATCTTATCTTTCAGAAGTTGACTCCGCAGCCAGAGCTAACGAGCATAAAACCTGTTTTGAATACTAACACTTCCCGATAGGTTAGGGACACCAATTTGCTAACACTTGCTTATTACTATAAGACAAACGGAAAATATTTATCACGTACTGAGACAAACAAGAGATTAGATCTTAAACACTAATCAACACCACAGGTGTGACATGCCGCAGCTTCCTTTTTTAATGGTGCAAAGAACACGTGACATACCTTTTTCATAATTCCAGTTTTCCGCTTGGAGAATGTAGTATATCTTCTAAGTTTGTTGTCAATATATTCCATTTTAATTTTAACACGTCCTTTTGTCTTTTTACCATTAGGCGGCGGTGTCTTTTTCTGTGTTTGTGAAAAACTATCATCCCCTATGTCTGAACCACACTCTGTCATGCCCATCCCACTTTGCGATGCCATGCTTGGCCTACCTCCTGACACTTCCGAATCAAAACACACGTCAGACGTTCTTTTAATTCCACGCTGCGAAATTCCTGCACCACAAGTACTTGGTAACATTGGGGACCTTGACACTCCACCAGAACTTAACGAGGTTGAAGGTCTACTAGCATAAATTTCCGACGGCGCTTCACCACTAATAAGCGACATATTATAACCCATAAATCGGGAAGGATCTCTTCCCCCGCCTGCTGGGGTATCCATCACTGCACAGCACTACTGTAGGTTTCTAATTCATCACAAGTCGATCAACTGCCCAGCAATCGTCCATGCTACCAACAACATTCGGACCAATGATACAGCACCACCACCACACCACGACTGTTCGTAATTTGACCTACGTGCTACAGTACCGTGCAACTGGCACGATGAGTTACAGGAAGAAAATAGTTCCACGTAAACACAAATTAAATTTACTCATAATCGCTACTTGTGATGCTCTATTTCAATACAGAAAATTACTTCGTAACAAATAACATGCACTTTCATTTTTGAAAGTGCGAACTGTCAGCAATATTTCCCGTATATTTCAATTGCGGAGTGATACAAAAGCATCGCTAAGGACAGCCCCACTTCCATATTTAGAAGTCCCTGTTGCCAAATTAGGTAAACTTCTCCTAATATGGTAAACAAAGATCCACCCTTTCGGACCAAGAGTCGTGGTTGACAGATACGGACTTCATTTCCTATTGAACTTCCGAACGTGCTGATTAATGTGTGGTTAAATTAACCAATTAGGGGATGAAAACATAATACCCATAAATATAGCTTTCAGCGCGCTCTATCCTAAAATAGACAGATTCTATGCTTTCATGTTAATGGTAAAAATACTTATTGAGACGTTTAATAAAAAATGAACAAAATAACATTGCCGGCACGGTAGTTTATTTTATTTTTTTACCGGTAAGTGAAGACTATGACGTTGTCTATTAACGGAATTAATATTAGCAACGATTCGTACCGGTAGGCATTATTGAGATGCGAAAGATTCAGTGTTTATACATTTTGTCAATTTATTGTTTTATGTCAGAAACAATATAAACAAAAATGCAAGCCGCAAGGTCGTTTTGGAAAACAACCAGATTCAGGAGATATCTCCTGTCAAAAGCCTTTTCCATTGTTACCCCGATATGGGCAGAACATGCATACCATATTGCGGTATGTCTCTTGAAGGAACTCTGTTTCATGTCCGACCACTTGCAGGCTGTGGTAATGATGATATCCATGCAGTGGCGGACGCAGAAATTTTTTCGGGGGGGATTTGAATATGTAGAAAGAATACTAAAAAAAATTAATCAACTTACATATACAATTAGTTTATAAAACTGGCCACAAAGAGTACTTCTTTCAAATTTCGGGGGGGGGGGATGTAACCCCCCTATCCCCCCCTGCGTCCGCCACTGTATCCATGTGCACTCTGAATAAATAAGGCATAATATATGCAATGGTAAAGACGGTCACGCTCCACTCGAGGCAATAGACAGGATAAGGAGTTTTAAAACTAGTGCCATGGGTTGTACTATGACCTCACAGAAAGGGCATGTACGCGCAGTAATAACTTTTTTCAGATTAGGTTATATGAAAAGCAGAAAATTATTAGCAAATATTATTTTAGAAAAGTTAGGTGAAAATTAACTAAACGATTGAAGTACCAAAGTATTATATGTTCTACGAAAAGTTAACAAATCATAATATAATTTTATTATAATAATAATTTTATTTCATCCTTAGATCATGTGCTGATATCGGGCAGGTCAATACATTAGCAATACATAATATTAATTAATAATTAAAATAAAACAACAAAAACCCATCACTAACATCATCATAAAAAGTGAAGTTAATGCAGTAGTCTTTTTACATTTATAGTAAGTACGAGAGACCGCCTGCGTGGTCTTGTGGTTAACCTCGCTGATTACGGATCCGTCGGATCCCCGGTACCTCCTTGGATTTTTCTGAGGTAGCGAGGTCTGGTAGGGGTGCACTCAGTCTCGTGATTCAAATTGAGGAGCTACTTGATAGAGAAGTAGCGGCTCCGGTCATGGAAACCACCATTAACGGCCGTGGGTGTCAGCATGCTGACCACATACCCCCCCCCCCAATCCTGCCATCCGCTTATAGGTAGATGACGCAGCGGTCGGGTGGTAGGCCTTGTCCCTTCGGGGATGTCGCGCCACGGAGTTTAGTTTAGTTTAGTAAGTACGAGAAAATAATTTGGTAGAACAATTTTAGGAAAACTCACAGAATAATGTGTTAAAAATCTTATCTGGATTCACGCCTCACATTCACAAACAACGAAAATACAACACATCTATATATATAAAAATGAATGTATGTCTGTCTGTCCTTTATGCATTACTAAACCATTCAACCGATCGCCATGAAACTTGGGGAAGTTGTTGAGTACATTCCCGGGAAGGTTTCTGGCATATTACATTTTTAATTTTAGCTTTAGTTCGCGAGTTATGAGTGAAAACGGGAATGAGACGTGCAATTTTCAGCACTGCCTTCTAAACTGTATTATTCTCGAGACGGCGGTGCATTTCAGTTGTCAAATCAATTGCAGAAGGCTTTGTATATTTTTGTCATACCTTGGAAAAAAAAAGCATCGCGATCGCTATGGAAGGCAATGGATATCGCGAGCTATTGTAAACGCCAGAGAAGGTAATATTAAATATTTATTTAAGATGGAATATGCTTCTTATGAAAGATGGTTTACAGAAAATTCCGGGGAAGTTGCTTAGTTCGGGGTCCTGGCTACAACATTTCTATATGTAATCGTAATTAAAATCTCTTATGTAGGTTCGTTAAATCTGCCTAAAATGTAACGGAATTATAAGTCTGGACAAATCAATATAGAAACCACGGCCTCAATGGCTTATTCCATTTTTCATCTATATAAATAAAAACGAATAAGTTATATGTCTGTCTGTCACATAGTACATTTACACACTTTTTTCATCGTGAGTTTAATCGATTTCAATTCTCATATTCTTTCGAATACTGAATTTTTTCATTTATTTATTTATTATTATTTTTTGCGAATTTGCGAGCATCGTCGACAATTATGCCCCCCAAACGGAAATCGATTGGTCGATCTACATCTCAAGCACAAAATAAAAAGGCATTACGAGCTTCAGAAACAGACGATCAACGGGAAGCAAGATTAGAAGCTGATCGAATACAAACTGCTCAAGCTCGTTCTTTCCAAACGAACGCTTTTGCGCTTTCGAAGCATCAGTTTTCAGTAATACATTTCAGTTGTCAAATCAATTGCAGATGGCTTTCCTACTTTCGTCATATCTTGGAAATAATAGCATCGCGATCGTTTGAATTTTGTAAGCCCACTCTGGCCAATTCATTTGTTTATAATGTCAAGGCACGCAGACAGATGAAATTTACACCCTAGACGAAAGAAGAATAATGAATATAGGCCTAAATGGGCAAACATTGTTCGATTTGGACGAAACTCATTATGCAGGGTTTTTGGGCCAGGGAACTCGAGTCTGAGGTTATTTTCCCCATGCTGCGCTTTCTAATCGTGGAATTCACTTCAAAGCCGGATTTAGGCCTAGGGCCTATAGCTGTTTCATTAATTAGGCCTATCAATCGTTTAGTTTAGACCTATGAATGTTTCGTGTGCAAAGTGTTAATAAATATAATAGTTTAATTATTTTGCTCTTAATTGTTAATCTTTCGATTAATTATCTTGGGCGAAGCCGCGGGGATCTGTTATAAGCTATAAAAAGCTATAGCCTATCTAGCGTTTTCTGAGGGAGTAGTTTGTGTGTGATAAGTCGTTCTTCCCCATTTCAAATTCTAAATACCTATATAAAGACCTTAAAGACCTAGCGTTTGAAAATCGAAAGTCCTTCATAAGTTTTATCGCATTTACAAAATACAAAACCCGAGCGACGCCGGGCCTTTTCAGCTAGTAGGCTATAAAATATACATTAAAAATTGTTGGTCAGTCTTTAAATGAAGCTGGTGTGAGTTCCGGCTTTTTCTAAGGTGGATTCCAGATGTGTCGTATATTCAAATTTCGGCATATCATTTTCAGTATATTGAAGTGTTAATGAGAAGGCAAAAATTACGAACGTCTAAGAGAAATTATTAAAAATCAATCGATGCTATTTTGTTTGATAGACGTTCGGTTTCAAATTACGAAAACACTTATGCGGAAATACGCAATTTGTTTATTGCTGACGGTTAGCCTAAACTCGGTCCACAAGCAATGCGTAATTTGGATTGCAGTTCAAATGCCGTATCCTTACCCTTGCTATTTAATAATTACATTTGTAATAATTAATGAACATGCAATTTAAAAATGCTAAAACAAATGTAAAATATAACATTGGATATGGTTTTACCACATCCAATTATCTTTCTGCTGAAATAACACGAAAAGACTAGTCCCTTTTTAGAATTTGATCCATGTAATACAAAGTAGTAGTTTTGCGAATTTTGTTTTCTTTCAATATGAACATACAACCGAAATAAACTCAATGGTGTTCATCTCTGGCGGGAATAAAGCCAATCACGGGACTACTGCATCATCTATCTCCATCTTGCAACTTCATTGGCAGATAATAGATATGCTGATATCAGCATGCTATATCCTAAACCCTAAGGCAGTTGATGGCGATTTGCTATACTGGAACTGCTACTACGAGGCGCGTCCATAAAGTAAGTTTCCCTGAGGCCGTTTACAGAAACAAAACACAGTTTCATGGACATTTTGTTCCAACAGATACAACAAGTGTTCAGCTACTTTTCAACATATCACCACTGGAACTGAAACATTTGTCATACCATGGAACCAACTTTTGAACACTTGTGTTGCAGAAGTCTGCCGCCAGGGATTTGAACCACCGTGTGACAAACATATCTACCTCTCTGTCATTTCTTTAGATGTAGGAATAGCTTGAAATCACTTGGAGCGAAGTCCGGGCTGTAGGGTGGATGTTTAAACACCTCCTTAGCAAGTCTCCTGCAGAAGTTTGGCTGTGAGATGTTTAAACATTCACCCTAAAGCCCAGGCCTCGCTCCCAGTGATTTCCATATTTCCCTACAACTCACGAAATGATAAAGAATGACAGAGAGCATAGGCGTACCGAGGGGGGGGGGGTTCTGAACCCCCCCCCCATTGATTAAAAAAAGGAAAATTGTATAATTTTTTTAAGTCTGCCCATAAATTACTTAATACAAGTATAAAGCGTGGGAAGCTTAAAACTCGTTATTTTGCGTGTTAATTTTTAAAATTTTACGGGGGAGGACCCCCGGAAGCTTAAAACTCGTTATTTTGAATGTTAATTTTTAAAATTTTCCGGGGGAGGACCCCCAGACCCTGCCTATGTTATAACCCCCCCCACCATATGGTCGGCCTGGTTACGCCTATGACAGAGAGGCGAAGGTGGTTGTCACACTGTGGTTCAAATCCCCAGGCAGACTTCTATGACACAGGAATACAAAAGTTGGTGCCACGGTAAGACAAATGTTTCAATTCCGGTGTCAAATATGTTGAAAAATAGCTGAACACTGACTGTGCCTGTTGAAATAAATATTTCCTTGAAAATGTGTAAACAGCCCCAGGGAAACTTATTTTATGGACACACCTTCTACTATGTAACATAAGTACCTGTTGCAATAAATATTACCTTGAAATTGTGTTTTGTTTCTGTAAACAGCCCCAGGGAAACTTACTTTATGGATGCGCCTCGTACTTTGTAACATAAGAAACTTCTCCAGACATCCCTATTAAAACAACTGAGGTATCAACTAGATAGGCCTACACCTAACCATAGCCGCTGAGTTGTAAAACTTATTGAGGGTGCTGACTCAGAAAAGGAAAACCACATTTCAGTTTAATACAATTTACGTTGAAAGTCCTTCATTACAACAAACACCATTATTATCTGATAAACATAAACACTCTGTTCATAGCCTGTTTAATCAATGAAATCTTAACATGCTGCACCACAGATGGGTGGCGAAATATGTTCTATTGCCAATGTCTGCTTGCGAATTTAATTTCTAGTGATTAATGCATTTGGTATTTCATTCAAAACTAAATGCACAACTTCTTCTCTGTGGGAATGAATGATTGTAGACCTAGTATATGATTCAAGTCTACGGAGAGAGGAGAATGATTGCTCAGTATGGAAGTAAGTACTGGTATTGTAAGAACTAGTCTCATGATCTTAAGTCCTGGTAGTAGGGTATATTAGGGGTGCTGAGAGTGCAAAGCACCCCGGAAGTCGGCACCTATGCACCTAACTAGTCAAAATTGTGAAGCATTTTCTAATTTCAATTTCAGTTAATTAAATACCATTTCCTGCTACCCATCCTAAAGTGATCCCTATACAGTAAGAGAGAGCCCTTAAGGTTCCAGGAGGTTGAGACTCTCAGATTTTTAGATATTTGGGACATAAAGGTGGTAAGGTTACCAGCCATATTGCGCCTGGTACTCTTTTCTGTTAAAGAGGCTGATTCAGCCCGGAGGTCATATTGCCACCAGAAGGATTAGGCCAATGGAAAAATCCCAACAACCCAACAGGAATCAACTTTCCGGTTTGTAGCACTCTGCCTCTACCAACCGTAATACAGTGTTCCCTATCTAAAGTGTATCTCCAGGGTTTTAGACTGAAATGATTTAAAATTTTCATGGCAACTGGATTTTGAGGAGAAAAAAAAATGCATGATATCAAAGCAATACTACTACTATTATTGTAATGTGGGAAATAAATCCAGTTTACATTCATTGCAATATAATTATGGAAGCAAAAAAAAACTTAGTTGAAAATATTACACTTACAATTTTCATGCACTAATTTTAAAGAAAACTAATTAGTATTTTCTGTAGCCCTGTCCAAATATAGTGTCCCTTCGAGGATAAGCTTTTTCCACCTTACCATTCCATACAACTCCTGTCATCAACACAAAAATGGGTTTTCAGGTTTTATTTTAGAAGCAAATGATCTCAATAGCATTTCTACCAAAACATAGTATGTAAGTTACTAGTAAGAGTTACTGGGCTAAATTATTTGTTTTTTAATACCAATTTGTTCCTACCTTTCTTAGATAGAGCCCAGAGAATTCTCGAGCGAATTTTCCTTGGAATTACATGACAGATTGTTTCTACTTATTACCAATGTAATTCCATGTGTAAAAGTTTTACGACAGAAAAGCTGGAGGGAGACTGATGTGATTTCTTCCTAGTTAAGCCAGAGCTCTGTGAATGGGCTCACAAAATATCTGCAATATTTTTAAGATTATAACATCATGTAACAAAATAAATAATAAAGATATACTGGTTCAGTTGTTACATTTATAATTTCGTCCATGTCAAAGCATTATGTAAGATTTAGTCCTATCGTAATTTATTTAAGATTCAAATTTCAAAACTGCTTAATAAGAGTGACATATTACTAAGAAATAAAACTCCCTACGGAATTCTCAAAGGATTCGGTGGCCTGTGGTGTGATTGTTTGGACATCAGGAGTTCGTTGGTTTTCAGCATAATTCCTGTGAAATTCCAATATAATATACAAAACATTTTTGGAATGGACTTACAGAATTACATCTGCAATCAACTTGCCAATACAGATACATTGATTCATCTCTCTCTCACAAATCCTATGCCCCCATGTTGGTGCGAAGGGCCTCCAAGTGGAGGTTTCTGTTTACCTATGTGAATTTTGTTACGCTTATTTTCCTAGAGAAGGCAGAGGGGCAGGGGGTAAGCCCATCGCCTATCAACCCCCCTCCAGAAACTAAGGTATTACTTGGACATGAAAGGGCCGAGAAATTTTGTCCAGAGGCTCTAATTTAGGCTTGGAGTTCTTTTACGTGCTGTAAATCTACGACATGGGCCCCCCAGCTGCAAGTCCCTCCCGGAGGACTCCGTGCCCAGGATTTTTAGGTCCTGAAAAATCCATCGACCGTGGCCAGGTTTGATCCCGTGACCCTCCGATCTAGAGGCGGGCACGCTACCTCTAGACCACCGCAGCCGACACACTGATTCATAGACTTGGTAATTGTGTATCTTCACAACAAAGCTGGTTAGAGCTTATAACTCTGCTAGTGTCACCCACTAAATGGCTAGTGAAAGCCATGCGGGTTTCTGCGTCACGACGGCCCCTGCTTTAACTCCCGAGCAATCGGGTGAAATATCTACGCACATAAAGCTGTGAACAGTGTAATGGTTCAGGTTCTCACATTTTACAGTTGGAATTACAATGAAAATAACCAAATACCTCATCACAAGAGATGTTGGAATTGTCCTTCTCTTGCATCCACACAACACTTGCATCTTTTCAGGAAATTTTCTTTCACGCACAAAAGTTCAGCTTCTGAGATAGAGTTAATTTCCCTTGTGATAGTGTCTTTAAGTTCTTTTAAGAGTATGTGACTATTATTTATGGAGAAACGTGAAAAATAAAGTGTAGGCCTATAGGTCAATTTCCTATACATTGAGCAACAATTTAAAATTTTTTGTTCTGCCCTTTAGATGAAACCAAGTGATTTTATCTAAGTAAGATGCACTGAATTCATTTCTAAAAATCAAAACTTTTTAAAACACGCCAGTTTTCTTGAGCTAGCACTTTTACATGAATAAGTTTGATATAATGACAAACACAACAATTGCATAGAACACCAAATTAAAATGTCTTTCTTCATTGTTTATGTTTATGGACGGCTGAGCTATCTCTGATAATTGACCAGCGATATTCCCCAAATATACTTCCATTCCATCTTACACTGAATCATTTTTCGAAGGCTGATTTTTCTTGGTGAAATCTCTCGCCATGTTTCATCGCTAACGGTCCAGAAAATGGAGTTTCAAAGACATGTTGCATCCCACACATGAAAGTAGTACAACATTTCACCTACCTCATTGTCTACTGATTTATGCATACTAATTTAAATGCAATCCAAGTTGTATTCTCTGTTCCCAGCAGTTTATTTTCAAACTCTTCATCCTGCAAGACTGCTCTTATTTGTGGACCAGTAAATACTCCTTCATGCCAGCAGTTACCAAAAGTGGAGATGGGCTGGACACATCATGAAACAAAACCCAAATCGATGGACCCACAGAGTAACGGCATGGGATCCAAGGACAGGAAGGCGAAAAGTAGGATGACAGAAGACACGATGGGTAGATGAACTAAGGGCAACTTTCGGCTATAACTGGACCACTACAGCTAAGGACAGAGGAAAATGGCAACTCCTAATCAAGATAGCAATCCAGAGAAACAACACAACTAAACAAAACAAACAAACAACACAACACAATCCAGAGAAACAACAACACAACAACAACATAACAGAAAAAGGACCCAGTGCACGATTGAAAATGAAAGACTAAAGTTGCAGTGAAAAGTGTTTAGAAGCACAAATAGGTCATAAGAGATAGACTAAATGCTGATCCAGAAGCAACATTAGGAAGATCCCTCCGGAATGGCTAAAATCAAGCCACCTCTCTCAGGAGAGAGGCCCTTGCCTCACGGGGACTTTATGGGCTAATACTAATACTAAAAAATACTCCTTCGATCCTTCCTTAATGTTTGCAGTGCTTTAGCTTTGGGAATTTATTTCTGATTAAATTGATATGGAAGGCAGAAGATTCATAGGCCTATGATATAATAAGTTAAAATGCATTCATAAAGAAAATTTAAAGAAAAATATTTTTGGAAAAATGCTACATGTTAGACAAAGTAAAATTACAGATTCCTTTTTTTTTTTTAACAAAAAATAGTCTATCAATAAACATATTTTCATCGAAAGGACAAATTTTGTGTTGTACAGTGTAATATTTATATTACTAAGTCATTGAGGTACCATCAGTAGTAGTAGCTTAATTTTTCAGGCGATGTATTGCACCATGCATTAAAATGCATTATAACAAAGCTGTGTTGTGACGACATTGCGTAAATCATTCTCCACTTGAAGAAATAGATGCTGTGCTCTTGTTTGACAAATTATATGCTTTTTTGTCCATTTACGATTTTTTGGGATTCCAGTTGGGTATGAAGGCTGAAACTGTTTGTGAATATCCCATCGTCTTTCCAGAGTTCCTATAGCCCTTGGAAGTTCTAAGTCCTCTTGTAGTTGTGTAATTCTCATGTATAAATCAGCTCCTCTCATAATTACAGAAAGTAGTAATTACTGGTTACAACGAAAGAAAAAAAACCAAATCCACGAACACTTTGTAAAAAAAATGCAGTACCCGTCAAAATTCAACAACTCAAGAAAAAAATAATTTTTTATGCCAGATATAAACTTTCCTGCTTGTTTTATAGTTACTGTGTCAATTTCAATGAAATCCGTAAAGTAGAAAGTAAAGAGGATTTGATTAAACTTTGATCTCAAAATTTTTCAGTTTTCAATTTCATGTAGTTACTGCCTTTTTCCTTAGTACAGCAGTTTTGCCTTAATGACAGGTGGCATACAGAGAACTTGATAAAGTCTTTGTCATTCATTCATCTTTGCTATTTCACCTAAGATCATAATCATTCAAATTCAATATCAGTTAAAATGAACACAACTCACGACACAACAACAATATACTTCGATAGTTTCACGGCCTACTGGTAAACCCAAGGATCCTAAAAACTCATGGTGGTAGTCATTAGAGGTGGGACAAATATAACGCAACCGTTATTTTGAAACAGTTTCGGGATCGAAACTGTTATGCTAGATAACCGTTTCGAGAATATAGCAGTTTCTGTTCCACACCACTAGGGTGTTAAACGTTAAGCTGTTACATTTCTACTGGCTGAAACTGATCAGCAGAAGACGTTGCAACTTTCAAGCAGTCGCACAGGTGCGTTACCAGTTTTCGTCTGTAGAATCGGTTGTCGTTTCAGGGTGTTATGCTGACTGTTATAAAATAGTGCCAGTTCATCATTACTCCCAGTAAGCGTAACAGAACTAGTTCAATGTGGTCTTATTTTACGATAGTAAATTGTGACAACAAAACAGCAAAATGTGATATGTGTGGTCTAACTATGACCTATCGGTCTACAGTTTCGAACTTAAAAAATCATTTATTATTATAGGTCATTTTTCAGGCATTTTTAAGTCATGAACTTCCGAGCCCTAATTATAATTTTGTCTTACTGATTAAAAATGTGCAGTGTTTTGCACACATCATATACATTTATAAAATAAAACTTAGAACGTTATTAACAGTACCAAATATATTTCAAACGTGTTTTCTTTGCATGTTATTTTCTTATAGTTACTTATTCCTTTTCTGTTACATGTAACGATTAATTCAGGTATTGATTAAGAATTTCAATGTATTTTATCATTGTAACAGTTTTTCTAAGGTAATTAGAAGGTATCGTAAATTTTTAAAAAGACTAGCTGTCTCGCCATTAACCCAAGTAATAAGTTTTACAAGGGTCGTCGTAGCAAACCTTTTAAATGAAGGGTGAGATATGGCATTGAGACCATTTCCTGTTTGCTCTTTCTTTTGTGGAGGATTGTTATGTGTTGCTCCCACCCGTGGAGTAGTTTTCCAAGAAACAGCTTCTTGCTAGCCGAAACTGTATCAACAAAACTGCAAGCAAAACTGTTATTTTGCAACCGTTTCACAAAACTGTTATGTACACGTAACAGTTTCGGCTGCAACCGTTATCTAGAAACAACTAATTTTCCCAGCTCTAGTAGTCATGGTTAAAACTAGGGCTGAAAGTCGATTAAAATTTCTAATCGAGTTAACGCTTGACTTTAATTGATTAATCGGCCGATTAATCGACAAACAGGTCGGTATTTTAAACGAAACCAAAGTGTACATTTAATATTGTTTTACACGTTTAATAACTACTACACTACAGAGAATCAGAAGAAATCCTGAATTATTAGTTAAGTAATGAAAAAATATATACAAAACTTACATTTCCGGTTACTTTTTCAGTCAAGACTTGAGACACACGAGTCTGTTGACTAAACTACCCTTCAGGTTTCTGAATAACGGGAATTGTTCGGACACAATAGGCTGAATGACACATGATGTGCCAAGGCCGGAGAAGCGAGAGAAAGGAGTTTGGTAATTTGACCGATTTCTCGAAAAACGTTTTTCAGAATTCGACTAAACCGATTAATCAGAAAATGTACTTGATCGACGATTAAATGTTTAATCGATTAATCGGTACAGCCTTAGTTAAAACATGTATTTAAAAAATCCTACCAAGCTCAGAAAAAGAGATTACAATTAAGTGGCACAGTAACTATTGGAAGAGTGTTAAGCATGCATGGAGACAGGCATGCCTCAGCATCATTCTCAAACTCTGGAAGAATGTCAGGTGTACTGAGAAATTAAGTATGGTCACTTCCTCATCGTGTTTCTCAGGTAACGCTATACACAGTGAAAAGCACTATTTTTCCCATATGAAGGACAGGTAAAATATATATATATATATGAAAATTGCAGCACTAAGCAACTCCATCTGTGAGTGCAAGTAACTGAAAATGAGTTAGGAGCAGTGCTTTTTTTTTAACAAAAAAGGTGGCGCGGTAGTCACCAAAATTTATTAACTGAATCTCATGGGAGCTCCGACACTTCCTCCAGAAGTCATTTTTCTGAGTTAATATCCAACAATTGGGCCTATCGTGGCCAGAATTGTTTCTCCCGTGAATTGCAGAAAAATTACTGGTACTTGCGACGTTCTCTTCAGATTTATTTTATTCATTGTTTGCAAGGTCATTGCAAACATTGTCATGCTTTCTTTTATTGCACACCGGTACAAAATAATTACTTATTTTACTCATTTCACTTCTCTACTTGTGAACCACGTGCACCCCTTATTCCTACAATCGTACTAAACAGTTATGGATTCACTTGCCTCTGCAACAGAAACCAAGGGTTTTCTTTTCAAATGATATGTAAGCAACAAATGCAGTTAAATTTAAACACGCACTAACCCCTAACTATGATGGTTAGCTACTTACTACTTGTTTGTTACTACATTAGCATTAACTGCATTTGGTGCAATACTTATAATGTTAGAATGGCCTTGACCACAGGAGCAGTTTGCTGAGGGCTGGAAAAATCAACCCCCAACTCTCTAGCAGTCCAGTATCCATGCATTTTACAGAAACTATAATGTGCTCTTATGTAGGGTATTATGTTTGTAGAAATCTTATAAAATCAACAAACAAGCTTGATTTTAAGTAATAGGTCATAATTTTATAGGAATTGTGACAGGAATGTTCTGAGTAATATCCAAACTTTTTTTTTTTTTTTTAAAGTGCCGGTACTGTGTATTGTTGCGTACTATCACAAAAAAGCACAGGTTATGAGTGATGTGCGCCATACAGACAATGGCGAGTGTTTCAGACAGATGAGGGTTATTTTCTCAAAAGTAACATACATACATGGATGACTAAAAGGAGCATGATTTTATTATGAAATGAAGTGGTTTATTTCAGTGTTAAGTTCTATTTTCAGAGGATATTTTACAAAATGAAGTATCTTTTTTAGTATATTTGACATTGATTACACCCTTATTTACAATTATACTCAAATATAAGTGTGAAATATACCGGCAATAATAATTATTCTAAAACATTATTTGGTAATGAAAATACATTTTAGTTTTAGTGATAAAAGATAAGTAATTATTTATGATACAACGGCTAAAAGAAGAGTTCAACTTATTGAGGAAGGTTGATCATTTAATATTTTAGATTCTCGAAAGTGTTCCTTAAGCATTACAGTTAGTTTGTGGTAAAGTCAAAAACATTCTAGTAACAAATTTGCTAGTTTTTCAAGTTTGTTTTTCTAAATTATAGTCCATCAAATAAATATACAGTTCAGGTATTTTTTTGTTGTTTAATATTTGACACCAACTCGCATTCTTTATGAACAATCGAAAATCTTGCCGTTTGAGACCTTAGTTAAAGTAAATGCCATTACATATATGCACAGAGTAGTACATGGTAACATCCACAGTAATTTTCCAATAGAATATAACAAAGACATTCATAACTATGAAACAAGGCAAAAACAGAACATATACCTCACACATTCTTCAACTGTAACTTATGGGACAAAGGGATTAAAATATTATTTGATCAAAACATATAATGAATTACCACAAGAACAAAAGAATATATTAAATTATAACAAATTTAAATCACAAATAAAACTCTTTTTAAAATCTAAGATTAATTAAGTTCTTTGATATAGTAATAAATAGATACTGTATATTGATCACTATTATACTATGTAACTATGTTTCCCTTCATCATCTATCATTTCACTTCACTCTTAAAATCAAGTCATTTTGTTTTGTGTTCCTATATTCTGTACCTCTTCACTCTTGTACCTCTTGTATATATTGCACCTCTTGTATATTTATAAGTTATTTGTAATTGAAAATTTATGTATCACAATGCATGTCATGTTGTATATAGCCCCTTAGGGTGAGCTTTGCTCGTTGTGGTTTTCTTACAATAAATAAATAAAAGCAAGCTCAAACACTTTTAAACGTACACACTCATTGGAATTCGGGGGTTGAAAACAACACTTCCTCTACATATAATACCTATGGTAGAGGCAGAGAAAGTGAAAAAGGAGTATCATGTAAAAATTGGAACATCTGGGTCCTCTACCTGAAAGAGACTTTTAACAGGATTCACCGCTAAAAGCGATCTTTAAATTGACCGAGGGTTAATGGTTTCACTACTGATAAGGATAAGCTTTTATATACTACAAATAATATTATACAATAAACTATAAGACAGCTAATTTTAAAGATCATGAACTGTATTTGCGTCTTAAAAATATGATATAAGAAAAAAATTACCACCCAGACGGAGATCGAACCCAGAACCTTCTGCACTCCTGTCAAGCGTCATGACCACTGAACCACTGATACCACGAAGGGGAAGTGTGAGTATTACATATCTGAAGGTGTACGATTGCTCCTATGTTCCACAAATAGGATAAATCTCTGTGAACATGAACGATACTGTTTTTTATAATATTATAAGTTCGGAATAATATTACATTACATAAATATCGATAACTACTGCACGGAAGACAGCAAATGAGAAATGAGGATTTATAAACCGTACTGAATAATAAAAGCTGAATATAGGTGAATACAGCCGAGTGGAATCTCTTTGTCAGTACAGAACGAAGTCGAGTGATTCATTTGTCAATCTGCGATGCTCACAAAGTAACTTGTAAACAAGGAAGTGCAAAGTTACAACGGCATAGGTATAAGTTCTATTAATACAAAAAAACTAAACTATTGTTTTTTGTATTATTTGATCACTTCACTGTGAGTCCCGCCTGAGGAAGACCTGGGGGTTCAGGTCGAAACACAGCGATCTTTGAAAGTCTGACATCCACTGGATTTGAAATAAAAAAAGGTAAAGCCCATTTTTCTTAAGACCATACACAGTGAAAAGCTCAGGACCATTCACCTAACATGTTATTTATTATAAGTTCTATTGTTTGAACTGCTTCATTCATGTGGCAGCCTGCTAATAAGGGAAGTTTTTGTGAATTAGTAAATAAAAATAGTTATATTCAAAGAGAATTGCCTTGGCCTAGCCCTATCTCCTTAACATTACAGTTTTATTTTTACTAAACAAAACAACGCTAAAAATGTGTCCCTAGGTACAAGGCTGAAACTGTTCATATATAAGAATACATAGGCTACTGTAATTCTCTTACCTTAAAATACATAATTCATGATAATAATATATAACTGACGGCCATCTTATATGGATAAACAGGTTGACCAACACGACAAACCTTGCAGGATATATAATATGGCACATTTTCAAAACATGTGAATTCGGTATGCCCTACTAAACTAATATCACTGTTCATAACCTAACCTAACCAACCTAACCTAACCTAACTGGCACTAAATTAGAATTTACCTCCCACTACTTACTTTAATGCAAGAAGGACAGTTGGTATCCTGCTTCGCTCAGAACCTTAATATAGCTGGCGTGTTTTATGCGTAATAAAAATTAATTGATTGAAATGGGTAAAAATACAAGATAAAGTTTTAAATATGACTGGTTTCACCTCATAATCAATTTCTTGAACAAAAGTAAGTACATTTTATCGAGTGATCAGTTCCAGAAAGCAAAATTGCAATGCAAGGAGATAATGCTCTCAATAAATTCCTCATCACATTCCATAAATTAATCCATCATAAGCAGTTACAAAGGAGAACAGACTACTCAGAGTGTCATTAATAAAGTTAAAAGTTCCCAAAGAAATTAAAATACTAACAATATTATTTTAAATTATATTTTGTGGACATTTCTCAGCATAGCTACATCAGGGATGCGAGTACCAATGCATGCGAATTTATGCTTAAAAATAAATATTACTATTATATTATTATTTCTCAACATGTGTCTTGGAAGGGTGTATTTTGCACTTATTTATAGATTTTGTAATACTCCGTGTACAAAATTTGTTCTAAGTGATTTTTTTAAGGATCTATAAAGTTAAAAATAGCTAAGGAAAGCTGTTTTGTAAAATTACACACATCGTTTCTACCAAAAAATAGAGCCGTAACGACTATGGATTGCAGGTCACTCAAAATTGCATTCCTTACGGAACCTAACAAATTGAACTTTTGAAGTAACTTGCATCAATTACAAAGGTTTGCTTGACTGACCTCAATTCCTCCTTAATGCTTTTTAATCCCCATATCCTACCTCACATTGAACTGGTATTATGGGATGATTCTTATAATTCTGGAACTGAATTTTATTGGATTTAACTTTGAATTACCAAAAGAAATAACTAATTACAGACAAATTTTTAGCATCACGTTGTATGGTAATGGCACTGTGAAAAATGTATGAACTACCGTATTTTTCGGACTATAAGACGCTCCTTGATTTTAGCATGGAAATTTAAGGGAAAAAGTGTAATAAACAAAAATTCGTGAGAGACTGAAAATACTTTTACACCCTCTTAAAATCAATAATACGATAAATGTAACAGAACGAGGCTGTTTGGAGGTCATAACCTTCATTTAGACCACCCCATGTACACATCCTTTTGTTTGAAAGAACAGAACATTTCTTTCTTTTCGCATAGTATACCTTCAGACTACCCTAATTTGGTGATTGTCACAAGTACACCGTCGTACAATCTGTGCCACAATTTGCAACTCACTTATTGGTGTACAGCACCTGGTTTATTATCACGGTATTACCGGTAATAGGCCTTTTTACCGTAATTTTATTATTTTTTAGTTTACTTTGGACCATGAAATGCACTCAACTTTCAAGGCTCTGTTTTCAAGTAAAAAAAGTGTGTCTTATGGTCCGGAAAATACGGTACCCACAATTTCAAATTAAAAGCATTTGAGGTAGTCAAGTTTGGCTGTATCCATAAATAAAAAATCTGATGTATTACACTGGCAAAACTTCCTCTACCCTAAACATGGGCAATACAACATTATCACTTCACACTCTTGATATAGAATAAGAGGCTGTATTGCAGGGAATGCACAGTCAGTTGTTTTAACCTCATGCAAAAGTGAAAATTAAACCTGAGTTCGTGCAGCATTGGTTGCTTTTAACTAACCTTCATATAATTTGTGTAAAAAAATGTTTCAAATAAATGTTTTAGCTCTTAGTGCAAGCCCCTCATGTACAGATAGGGGGAAAAAAAAGTGGACCTACTAAAATATCTAAGTTGCCGATATGAGACACTGTGCATGCCTAGAACCCGCTAGGCAAGCGCAGTCGCTCATATCAGCAACTTAGATATTTTAGTAGGTCAACTTTTTCCCCCCTAACTATACAAAATTATTGGAGCCGTTTAAGAAAATAGTAAAAAATGAACCTTCCTTCAGGTAAACTAGTAGTGAAAATAAGAGAAAGTTGTTCATTTTCATGTCAAAACCCCAGAAGATATCTAACCCAAATACAAAATTTTGTTCTCTAATTTTTCATTCTTGAGCTATGCTTGTTCAACATACACAGATACAATGTTCATAAAACAGAGCCATATTGACTTATTTGAATAAAAAATGCAGTAGTCTTGTCAATATTAAAGTCTTAAAATGTGGAAATCACACACATTTTAAGAGCTTTAATATTAACAAGGCTGCATTTTTTAATTTACACAGATACATACACTCAGACTTTATTATTATTATTTTTATTTTTTTTTATTTTTGGATACAGCAGAACTCTGCTAGTTCAAACTATAATTGATCCCAATCAAGTTTGATCCTAGTCAAAACAACAAAGGGGAGGAGAACTCAGAGAGAGTTCGCGAAAAATTCGCATCATGTGACAAAACGTGATTGGTTAATGTCATTAGCATGCGCCATTACCAAGGTGTGGCTTACTAGTGTTCGTAAATTCATGCAACAATAATATCAACATTTACACGTGAAATAACAAACTCTCACTGGCATCGTCATCATTATAGTATATCAATTAGCAAACAAAACAAAGGATTCATTGTTCATGACGACCCTGCGGGTGAGTTGTACTGAGAATAAACAAACTAACATTAACATGGTGAACACATGCGGGCTATGACAGCCACACCTCTTTGTTTTGAACAGGATCGTTCTTAAATGGGATAGAAAATAATTGGAACCGGCACCTGTTTGGATTGGCAAAAATTCAGATTAACGGGGTTAATTTATAATTACATAATTAAGCATGTATATGAAGCCTACAAGTTAATTGTTATAACGTGCAATGTCATTTATGTGATGTGAACGCCACTGTTATTGAAAGCAAACTCATGAAAGTCATTCCCCTTCGTTCATCTTCCTGGAAGTAGGGATCCGTTATCTTTCTTCAGAGTACAGTTGAGTTGCACTTAACTTTTTGGGTTTGGATTATTCGGGTTTTCGGATTAGTGGGGTGCTGCTGTAATTGTATTTTTGGATTCAGGTGACCTCAAAAGTTGTATAACGCTGCAAACTCGACATGTGATTCCACAGTTGAACACAATACTTCCCCTACCTATTTTATGAGACAAGAAAGTGAAAAAAGAAAAAAAAAGAAAGACAAACAATATATCGACTTTGCCTTGGTGCTTTGATGGACTAGTTACTAAATCATCTATAAATGTCAAATCAGTCATACAACGAATGCTCATGTTCGTGATATAGGAAAGAAACAGTATGTACTGGAATGTTACAGGCTGCCGATGTCGTTGAACCTCTTGAGCTTCTCCGGGAAGCTGTCTTTGTAGAGCACAGGATCAGCTCTGAATTCCACAGTCTGCAGTGGCATTGCACCATAGATAGCAGAGAACCTGTCTATGCACTGTGATCGCTCCATCATGTGGTTCAAATCTGCAGATAACATCTCAGTGTTGGTGCACTCTGGGCACTTGAACTTCTTTCTCGGCGTCACCTGCAATTACACAAATGACTTAGCTATTGTGAAGGATTAGGAGAAAAATTTATCTGACACAAAGACTCAAATGTGTGACCTTTAGCTCATGCTGTTTCTATAACATGATTGTCATTTATAAAGAATACTTAACAAATAACATTTAATAAATACATTTATTAGTGAATATATTGAATTAAAGGACAAATTTAAAAATATTCCTAAGAACAGTGGATAAAGGTTAAAAAACACGACGAATTGACTCCTCCATAGTGTAATGTAAGATTTTCATTCCTCCATAGTGTCTTCCATACCACACTGGACTGCTCATAAGGAAGATTAAATTTCATCATGTTAACTCGTTTGTCCACCATCGATTAAAAACATTGTTCCTAAAATATCTGTCTTTCCATTCCTTTGGAATATCATACATTGCTTCCTCTATGCATTCCACAGGCGGTGGGGGAAATTTTACCACCGGATTTTCCCTTCTCAATCTCCTCATTATGTCCAACCACTCCTCCCCTACATCTCCATCATTATCTATTCAAACACACCCCCTGTGTGCCGATTATACTCCATGCCTCATAGACCTTTCCCTTTACACAATCATCCTCAATTCTTAAAATACTTATGTCACCAATGTTATGTTTGTTTTCTATAAGATGTTGGCTGAGTCCAGTAGAACATTTACCACTACCTACATCCCTTACATGCTCACGGATTCTAGTATTAAAGTCCCTCCCCGTGGTTGGACCTAATGAGATTGAGAAGGGAAAATCCGGTGGTAAAATTTCCCCACCCCCTGTGGAATGCATAGAGGAAGAAATGTATGATATTCCAAAGGAATGGAAAGACAGATATTTTAGTAACAATATTTTTAATCGATGGTGGACAAACGAGTTAACATGATGAAATTTAATCTTCCTTAAATAGTCCAGTGTGGCGTGTCACCTTAGGAAGACTCTATGGAGGAGTCGAAACGTTGTGTTTTTTAACCTTTATCCGCTGTTTTTAGAAATATTTAAAAATATGTCTCTTAATCGTGTTTAAAACAGTGGAATTCAGGATCAATATGGATGTTTTATTAAATATACTGAAATTTAATTTTTTAAATATCATTTTAGACTGAGATAAGACTGCTAAGGACGCATATTTCCAACGCCTCAAAAAATAATATATAATGAGAGATATAAGTTGATCAACATAATGCTCTATGTAGAATGTCAGGATTTTTATCTACATGTTAGAATTGCTATTCACTAAAATTTTTGTCGTTTTCAAACTTAGATGATGATTTCACTTGATGGTTGCTTATATCAACATATAAATTCATCTCTGAAAGGGATAAGAAGCATTCATGATACATAATTAATGTGGCTCTTGTCTGTGAATAAAACAATATCGTAAGCATTCAAAAACAATTGCCATACAATATAATTATAATACAGGGTTATTCAAAAAGATGGACCCAATTTCATTAATTTGTATTTCATTCATTTCATTCATAGTGTTCTGCCCAAGGGCAGGTCTTTCACTGCAAACTAAGCATTCTCCACTCTTTCCTGCTCTCAGCCTTCCTTTTTGTATCGGCATACAATCCATTTATTTTAATGTTATCTATCATCTGATATCTTCTTCTGCCTCGAACCTTCTTTCCATTTATCATTCCTTCTAAAGCATCCTTCAGCAGACAATTTCTTCTTAGCCAATGTCCCAGCCAATTTCTTTTCCTCTTCTTTAGGAGCTCCAACAATGTTCTTCTTTCTCCCACTCTTTCTAGCACGTCTTTGTTTTTAATTTTGTCTGCCCATTGTATACGCTCCATCCTTCTCCAAATCCACATCTCAAATGATTCTAGTCGTTTTTCTTCACTCTTCCGTAGCGTCCAAGTCTCTGCTCCATACAGTGCTACACTCCACACAAAGCACTTTACTAGCCTCTTCCTAAGATCTTTTGCCATGGGCCCACAAAAAATTCTTCTTTTTCTATTAAAGGCCTCTTTTGCCATGGCTATCCTCTGTTTTACTTCCTGACAGCAGTTCATGTTGCTATTTATAGTACAACCCAGATATTTAAAACTATCCACTTGTTTCACTGCTTCATTTTTGATTCGCGTGTCTATCCTCTTAGGTTCTCTTCCGATAACCATGGTCTTCGTCTTATTTATATTTATCTTCATTCCATAGTCCTCACATCTGCCATTTAGCTCCATCAGCATGTTTTTCAGTGTTGTTTCATCCTCTGCTAGCAAAGCCATATCATCGGCAAATCTTATGCACTTTATTCTTCTTCCTCCTATGTTTGCTCCTCCCTTGTTCAGGAAGCAGTTCTTTATTAAATCTTCCAAGTATATGTTGAAGAGAGTAGGCGATAAAGGGCATCCTTGCCTTACCCCTCTTCCCATTACTCTGCCCTCTGTCATTTCTTCTCCTATCCTTACTTTCATTTGCTGTTTCATATATAGATTGCATAAAAGTCTCCTCTCCTTCCAGTCCACACCAATTTTCTTCAGGATCTCTATAAGTTTAATCCAATCTACTCTGTCAAAGGCCTTTTCCAGATCAACAAATGCTACATACACTTCTTTACCTCTTCCTATATATCTTTCTCCGATTATTCGTATCAATCCAATCGCATCTCTCGTACCTTTTCCCTTCCTGAAGCCAAACTGTTCTTCCTCCAATTCACCTTCCATCTTAGAACGTAAACGTCGGTTCAATATTCTCAGGAGAATCTTAGCGGAATGAGGTATCAGGCTGATAGTCCTGTACTCCTTGCATTTCTTCGCATTATTTTTCTTCGGTATTGGTATTAGCACCGTCTCTGTAAATTCTTCAGGCCATTCACCTTCTTCATATATCTTGTTGCACAAGGAATGAATTTTTTTCTTCCCTTCACCTAAGCATTTAACCATCTCAATGGGGATTCCATCTATTCCTGCTGCTTTTCCAATTTTCATTTCTTTAATTGCTAGCTCAACTTCTTCTATCAAAATGGTAAATCCTTTTTCATCTTCAGATACATCTGTTTCTTTTTCCACATCCAAGATAGCTGGGCGATTCCTTGTCTCGTATAATTCTTCTACATAATTTTGCCATGTGTTCAATATTCCCTGTTTGTCTGTTATTTCTTCTTTATTTTCATTCTCAATCAGCCATATTTCTTTTCTTGTATTCTTTCCATAATCCAAACACTTAACTTCGTGGTACATAATTTGTATTTAATGAAGTATAAATTGGAGATGAACAATCTACATACTAATATAAAGAGGAAGTTTCAAAGTTTTTTAACACAGGTTATAAATGTTCAATATGTGCTCCCTCTGCTGCACAGCAAACATCTAACCGGTAGCCAAACTCGTCCCACACGCGAAGCAGCATGTCTTGTGTTACTGAGTTCACCGCTGCAGTGACACGGATTCGCAGGTCAGCCAAAGTTGTTGGTAGAGATGGGACATAAACAGCCTCCTTAACATATTCCCACAAGAAAAAGTCTCGTGGCGTGAGATCAGGAGATCTCGGAGGCCAGAAGTGTAGAGCCAGGTCTTGATTTCCCCTGCGACCTGTCCATCGCTGAGGAAGGGATTGATTTAAAAATCTCCTATTCATCTGATGGCATCCTCTGACATACGCGGTCGGCCCGGACTTTTTCCTTTGCAGAGACATCCAGTTTGTTTAAATTGCTTTAACCAACAGCTTATGCTTTTCCTAGTTAGAGGTTCAATGCCGGATTGCCGACGAAATGCCTGCTGCACTGTAACTGCCGATTCACTTCTTGCAAACTCAAGAATGCAGAAAACCTTATGCTGCATAGTAGTCATCTTACTCACAACCAACAGTGACAAGAAATGCCTGCCTATTGGAGCAAGCAGCCATTTACGCAACAATCACGTCACAATCACCGTCCAAGCGGTGGAAAACAAAACTTTGGAACTTTCTCTTTCATTCGGTATGTAGAATGTTAATATCCAATTTGTATTTTGTGAAATACAAATTAATTAAATTGGGTCCATCATTTTGAATAACCGTGTACTTATTTCTGAACAGAGGTAAGCGTAATTTACTGATTTCAATGGAATCGTAACAACTGCCCAAGTCCATTCAAATATTATGATGAAATCTGCAATTATATGGTGGTTAAAAAGGCTGTTTCTTTAAAATTGTTCATAATGCCTCCGAAACACATAGGAAGGTAAGAAAAATGTTATCAACAATACATGATCTTAAATTCAGGTCAGTACCAAGAAGAAAATAATTATTTCTTGAGCTTCAGCTTTTAGCCTAAGTTATACCAGTATAAAGAAATAGATAGTAAAACCCCAATGAATACAAAAAATAATTCCCTGCTGCAGTAAAACCTCACTGTTTTGAACAAATTGGGGGGGTGCAAGATCTGATCCAAATTATAAAGTGTGTGTGTGGTTTTTTTTTTATTGTTATGTGAAACCATAATAATGGACAAAATAATACAGGCTGACATTAAAAAATCTGGCCACTAAAAATCTGGTTGCTTAGAATTTCCGGTATCAATTTTGGACCTCACTTTCAAATTTTCGGGTTGGCGCACCATTATTTTTTGGAGGCACCAATAATGGTTTGATGGTGCTGTACACCAGAATCAGTTGTTGGGTGTTGATTGCACCTGCTAACAGGCATTCCTTCTCATTTTATAATTAATTTCCTGCTGTATTTCCCCGTTACGGATTCAGCAAAAAAAAAATGGCGAACGTGCATTGTCAATCCCACAGAAAGTGGAAATGCTAAAATCTTAATAGTGGCATGTGTGTGCGAACCATTTCTGAAACATAAGACGTTGACTCTTCAACAGTGTATGAATTCATTGATGTTTACATGTATATTGTGTACATATACACTGTACTGTGCCAGTTATTTGCTGCTACCATTTGAATCCTGGCCCACAGCAACCAAAGAGGTTCCACTGCCTGTTGCTGAAGCGTCACATTATGATAATTATAATAATAATTTCCTCAGAAAACGTGAAGTATGTGTGACACCAAATGGGGAACATTTTCAGAATCTTCTATGTTCAGGGTAAGTACAAATTCTAAGACATCTGGTTAATGCAGGGGCGCATGAAGGGTCCATGTATTGGCCGGTGCAGCACAAAGCATGGCACAGGCAGCCACCCGTTATGCAAGGCGCTAAGGAAGAATGTCCCTGTATGAGGTTATTATGTTCTTTTTGATAGCAATGCACATGTGAAGTCAGATTTCACATAATCCAATATTTCCCGTTCCTACATGATAAGGAAACATGAGTAGTTTTTCAGAAGTCGATAAAACACGGCAATAGAGACTTTTCTGAACTCGATAAAGCATACATCTTAGGTAATATAATACCTTCCAGCTTACAGACAGCATGATCTCATTACTCATTTAACAAATTACATTTCCTGGAATGCAGTGCTAAGAAAACAATCCACTGTTGTCAGCATATTACACCAGATATCGCCAGTGGCGGACGAATAAATTTTTTTCGGGGGGGATTTGAATAGGTAGAAAAAATACTAAATAAATTAATCAACTTACATATACAATTAGTTTATAAAACTGGCCACTTAGAGTACTTTTTTCAAATTTCGGGGGGGGGGGGGATGTAACCCCTCTATCCCCCCCCTGCGTCCGCCACTGGATATCGCAGTCATCTATAGGGGAAAATAAATTACGTTTATTTGTTTTTTGGAATATGTCTCTGAAGTTGATGTTGGATGTCTTTCACAAGCTAGACATGAATGAAATGTAGGAAGCTTATGACATGGACATGGGAGTTCACCATTACTAACTCATACAGGACATATTACAAGAGATGCTACCACTGGCACAATAAACACAACAGCTCTCTCCAATATAAAATAAGTCCACCAATAAAAATAAATAAACGACACCACAACCCTAAGATAAACGAGCACTGTTGGATTAAAGCAATTTTCAGACCTCAAAGTAAGAGTAAAAGCAGCCACTGAAGAAATTCCCTGTAGGTGGGAACAAAATGTCTGGCAAAACATATGCCCTTGAACATGGCGTACAGCTCGGAAGATGTCTAGCATTTAAGCTGTGGAGCTTGACACCTCAGATTGTTGAAAAACAATGATATTTTATGCAATTAATAATATATATTTGGAGCTCATTTATTAACTTTGTAATAAATAGCATCTCATTCGGACGAAACGGGCCACAAAATACCTAACTAACTTCATAACTGAACTGAGTGAAATAAAAATTTTAACCCTTCATTTCACATTGAAACAAGAATCAAATACAAGTTGTGAAGTACCTTGATAGGTGCTTTACTGGTGACGTTGGCAACGAGGAAGTTCATTGCAATGTCCTCGCAGTTCATGTGCTCATCCACCCACTCCTTGATGTTGCCTGGCATGGAGGTGGTATACAGGTAACTCCAGTACTGCAAACATGGGAATTAGGAACAGTTTTATCAAAAGTACATGTTTATAAGGAAGTGAAAAATAGTCGGTCACTTTCTATGTCTCTTTCTAAATATTCCATTTCTTTTTAATTACAATTACTAGATTTCGAACTTTTAGGTCGCTAAAAATGCTGTTTTAGGTACCTAAAATAGGCTCTAAAAATTGAAAAACAGGTTCTAAAAATCATAAAATAGTCTCTTATAAAATCATTAAGTTGCCAATTTTCTGAAATATCTCAATTGCAATGCAGAATATTATATTTATTGAATTCACCATTAATCAATAATCATGATAAAACACAGATTTAGGCATATGATACACAGAATTATATATACCTATTACTAGGGCCTGTATTACTACCATAACAGTGAAAACCTAATCCCTGCGCCCAGAAGCTACACATATCATACCAACCCCTTGTATCCCTCAGTGATTTTTTTTTTTTTTTTTTGCTGGATGTGGGAGTCGGGAGAAAAACACTACATTTTCTTGGGAATTCCAAGGAATTTTTCTACTGAAGACAAAACATTCCTTATTATTTAACCACGTCACAAATGTGCCATGTACTGCACATTCCGAGCGAAAAATTTAGCATGAACTGAAAACAAATATGCTAGAATTTATAACAAAAAATGACTTATTTTGAACTTTAGAGGAAAAAAAATCTGATGTGAAAGTCACATAACTTCCTCTGCCCAAATAAAAGTTAGGAGTATTCACATATCCTTGTACAGAAACGCAAGACACAATTTAACGCTAATTATACGATAAATACCTGATAACCTCTTCTTGAAAATGATGCGACTAATAAAAGTGCAGACTATATAGCAAACAAAAACAAGTGACTGCAGACATTTATTGAAACTTCCGTCGTTAAGAATAATTTCCGAACTTTATCGAATATTTCCCTCCAATATGTCTTTCTCACTTCATTCTTATATAGAATAAGAGGCCGTGAAAGAGTGTGTATTCAATTGTTAACCACACAATACAAACTTTTTACAAACAGTGGGTGAACAGTAGGTGGCTTGTAACTGCCTTCAGAGAATTTTTTCGAAAAAAAGTTTCAAATAAAAGTTTTAGCTCTCATTATAAGCTACACTTGTGCAAAATTTAAAGAAAATCGTTAGAGCCGTTTTCGAGAAAATCGCGAAAAACGAAAATTTCTTCATGTAAAGTCCCCTTAAAAATAAGATAAAATAGTCGCCAATCTTATCCTCACATCTTCAGAAGGTACCTGACCCAAATACGAAATTTTGTTTTCATACGATTTTCCGTTTTGGAGCTAGATTGTTCACAGACAGACAGACGGACAGACATGTTTCCAAAAATACAGGGGGCCTTGAAACGTGTATATATGCTAAAAATTCAACTTCGAATTTTGGGGTGGAAAACAATACTTCCTCTACCTATAGTATCTATGGTACGGGCAGAGGAAGTAACAAGCAAAAAGGCAATATTAGGCTCTAACGTAAAAATAGGCTCTTTTAGGTCCTATAAAAGTATCAGTTTAAGGCATAGTCACTTATGAAACATGCATATACAAGTTTTCGTCCATATACCACTTAAGGATTAAAATAGGTTTTTACTTAAAATCTGAAGTCTAATAATTACTCACAAGGGAACCAAATGGGCTGTCATGTCAAAACCTACTCTCAAATTTTGCATATTGATAGGTCTTCATTACAAATAGACACATGCAAAAAAATTAGCTGCTCATACTAACTTTTAATAGGTCAAAATTAATTGCGAATCTTGCAAATTCAAAATATTGAGTAGCCTCACTCAGTTGTCGGCAGGAGAGTGTAGCGATTTGAGCCTTCCCTACCTCAGGTTTCATTTCCTGCGACAGCGAGGCAGAACATTTTTGAGTTACAATGACAAGCAACAAAGCGACAGATAGGCTTATATTGTTAATTTCAGTGCGATGCATAAATTTATTTTTATTACGTCTTTTCTTAAAATGCACTAATTCACTATTTATTTTCCTTTGCATCAACTGGAAAATGTATTTAAAAATCGTGTTAGTGCTCTTTAGCCCCTATTTTTTCAGCAAAAGTACTTTTTAGCCCCTTTTAGGCCCTACAGTCCGATTTAGCCCTTTTTAGGTTCTATAAGATCATATATTCAGAAGCAAGGGGCATGGAATGGAAAAGTACGTTAAAATATTCTAATTAGGAAGCTGGGGAAAAAATAGGTTAAAACCTTCAAATCCGGGCCCTAGTCATGATCATTTGTTAGACACTATTAGACATTTTATCCTGCTGATAATTTGAAATAGTTGTTAAAGGTAATAAATACAAACACCCACTGGCAAAACAAACCCCAAACATTTTCAATGTGGAGTGATCAGTGGCGGATCCAGAGAGACATTTTGGGGGGGGGGGGAACCAAAGTAGAGAGGGAAGTTTTTACTCATAAAAATTGATTATTCCCAGTACACAATTGAAAACAAAATGAACATTTCAGCATTTTCTTACAAAGGTATTTCAAAATAATGAATGTCGTTGCTTTAATTTAAGTATTTGGGTTATGTTCTAATAAATTTTGAATAATTTATGCTTAATGTTACAAATTTTGGGGGGGGGGGAAATTTCCCCCATTTCCCCCCCCCGTGGATCCGCCCCTGGGAGTGATGCAGGGCGATCCTACCTCTCCTTTACTATTTAGGAGCGTGAGTCAATAAATAAGTCGCAAATGCCAGATCACTGCATATCGTTTTAAATATCATGCCCGTGTTTTTCTAGAAGGTAGGAGCACATGTTACGTTACTCCAGAGTGAACGGGTAGTGAACTGCAGCCAGTGCAAGATGGCAGGTGTGTTACAGGAGTGTGCCCAACTAGAAATGTGTGCACTTGTGCATCTCTTGTGAGCCATCCCTTGGAACAGCCACCTTATAGTCCCGACTTAGCTCCCGGTGGTTTTCATATGGCCTATCAGATGACAGTAAATGAAGATCAGTGGCGGTTCGTGTATAGGCACCGTGGAACTGCAGCACCCTTATTTCCACTTGATATTATCGATAACATTTAATATAATAAGTCCTTTTTTTCTTTAATTCTTTCTTTATATTTGTACAATATATAATCCTTAAGCTTAACGCCAGTAGCCATCCCCCAGTTTATTAAAAAGAGAAAAACTTTGAATGGAACTGTGTGCTTCACAGTTCCAGCAGCATGGTATTTGACTGTTGTGTGCATGCGCACTTCCACAGTGCTGACCGCAGCATACTGGTGGAAGGTAGTGTTGTCCCTTAGTTTAGTGTTTTTATAATTTTTTTTTCCTGTGCATGTGTTGTGCTTAAAACCCATGTACCATATTCTTCAATGTGATAAAGTGTAGAACTAGATTATTATCTTGTTTCCAGCTATTCTATTTTATTCATTTTTTTTCGGTTCTTTTATGTAACAGAAAACTTCAACCATGACAGATCAAGGAGAAAATTATTTATTTTTTCACGAAAAATAAAACAAGAACAATGGATTGCATTTTTAAATGAATAGATCAACTGTAACAATTTATATTAAAGTAAGTTAAAAAAAAAAATTGATTTAGTCCTTTAGGGTTTTATCAAGTTTCTGAATAAATTATCTTTTTATATATCTATGTTTCCTTTTACACAATTTTGAAACAAAGGCTAAACATTTTCTGAAGCAGCAACCCCACTAATATTAGCTAAGAGCCGCCACTGATGAAGAAAGAGGCAAATGCCCATGAAACATGCTCTACAAAGAACTTGGTAAGTGAAGTAGTTAAGTGCATTAGCCAACTCATATTATTTCAATAATATTAATACACTTCGCTGTGTGAGTTCCATCATATCCATTATGTCTATTTTACTTGCTAACGTTGAAGAGGGAGAAAGAACAGAGGATGCTCTTAAATAAGAGAAACTTCTGCTAACTGCAGTGTCCTGGAAGGCTGTACATTTGCAATTACTGTCATTGCCAGCAAAATCACATACCTTGTGATGAAATGCTGCACCGGTGAGCACCATGGATATCTGATTGGTCCACTCAGACTCATATTTCCACCTCTGTGTCACATTATCCCACACATGTGTTCGAGAAGGAAAGCCTACAATTCTGTCTGGAAATTCCCTCCACACCTGGAAAATAAATATATATCCTTCTCAATACAGAGACAATAAAGAGCTGCATGCATGACCATCTGGAATTGGGGGGGGGGGGGGCAGGATAGGGCCGCTGCACCCCCCCAAAGCTTTGTTTAAACGTTTAAACACAAATCTCTAAACTAAATGACTATAAGCAATTAATGAACGTGAAATGAGGCTTAAGTTTCCACATACTGTAGGTGGAGTTGTTTGGACAAAAATGAGTTGTAACTAACTTAGATTTGAGCATGTAGGATTATGAATAATTACTTCCAGTAATCTTGAAACCATTTCTACCCAAACATTTATTGTAATGAGGGTACGACAATGGAAGTTTCGCATTTTAAATGAATAGTACCTGTGAAACTGTAAGGGGTTTTATCAAGTTCCATTTCAAGGTAAGTGTCATATACTGGAATAATATTATGTTCTAAACAAATAACATACAGTATACTGTTTTGTGTTGAAGTTTTAAATAATGCAAGTATCTATGTGTGTTTAATGCTTATTTTGACGCAGCAAATGCATAGAAGCAATGTACGGTAATGTATAGGATATTGCAGCAAGGTGCAGTAGGTGCTGCCATCTGTATTGTCGCCGCGTACCGAAAATTAGCTGTATAGGACAGGTGTAATTCTCGAGACGGCGATGAGATGAACAGATCCAAGCTGCATGGAAAGTGGCAACATGTGGAATGTCATGCGTCCTTTTAAAGCCAACACCACAACGAAACCATCCAATACACAGGGGTGCCCACGGGGGGGGGGGGGGGGGGGGGCAAAATATTATCATTTATGAATTTTCGGGGGGGGGGGGTTGAAAATTGTTGCAAAATTAGAGTTTTATATGTTAAAAATAAAAACGGTCAAGTTCTATAACTTCAAAAGGTCTCTTCTAATTCTTTATAAAGATAAAGAATTTCGACAGCCATGGGCGCCCATAACCGGGGGCGGGGAGGGCGCAAGGAAAAAAAAAAATGTATATTAATAATTATTATAGTCAGGTGTTTTTCTTTTAAGACAATTATTTGAATTGCAGAAGTTTTACCAAATCGACAACATGGAAGCAGAATCCACAATGGATTAGGAAAGGGGGGTTCAGGGGGTTTGGACCCCCAAAAGTCAAAACCTAAAATTCTATATTTGTATTTAAAAAAATATATATTTATTTAATTAAACAAGATTTGTTGGTGTGTCAAATATGATATAGCAGTTATTTTCTTTTCATAACATAATGAGTAGGCCTATTATGTCCACTGTTGCATGTGTTATTCAACTTTTCTTATAAATAGTAATAAGTACTATAACTTAGGTAACAATTTCTTGTTTAAGTTGCCATGTCTTAGAGTAAAGTAAACAAATTTGCTAACTAGTTTTTCAGTGCTAAAATAGCATAAAATGTGATTTTCATTAGTTCAACATTTAAAAATTTTCCGAGGGTGGACACACGACTTGTATGGTAAACAAATTTCCTAACTAGTTTTTCAGTGCTAAAATAGTGTAAAATGTGATTTTTATTAGTTCAACATTTAAAAATGTCCCGGGGGTGGACCCCCGACCCCCTTTTTGGGGGGTATTCCAAACCCCCCCGGCACTTCCGACCCTCCCCGCAATTATTTTCTGGCTACGTCATTGTTGCACTTCTTATATTATTAATATAATGTTACAAAGTGGCCCAAGAAGTTAAAGCGACAAAAAATACATTAATTTAAAAAATTGCCCCCCCCCCTAGAAAATATCATATGGGCGCCCTTGTCGACAGCCAATTGGGTTGGGGTGAGCAATGAAGTTTGGAGGGTGAGCAATGAAGTTTGGGGGTGAGCAATGAAGTTGGGGGGTGAGTCATGACGTTTGGGGGGTGGGCACCCCTGCAATACATGAGCTAAATGGACTGCGAAATACCGACCCATGTTGTGCCATTTGTATCTTCTTCAGAGACAAAAAGACATAAGAAAGACAAGGAGTCAGGAAAGCACCCGGTCACAAAAACTGACAACAGAAATTTTGTGTGAACTTTAACCCGTAAGTTTATGACGAAACAGTTCCAAGCATCCTACAGTTGCAACTCTTTCCAAAAAGGCAACCATTGTGACCTTTCCCAAGCCAGGAAAAGTCCCACTGTTCCCACAAAATTGTAGGCCAACAAGCCTATAGTATGAGAATACACTCGACAAACTGATGACATACTTGGAATATAAGATTCCCCACCACCCAATCAGTTTCAAATCAGAACACTTTACAACACTTCTATTGAATCGAACAGTAGATAATATAACTACTGCCTTTGCAAACCAAGAGCATACCGTTCCAACTTTTCTGGATACTGAAAAAGCCTATGACTCAGCCTGGAATACTGGCCTTATCAGGAAACTGAAAGACTGCAAAGTAGCAGATTCGCTTGTGCATACTGTGTACACAGCTGCCTGCGACATAGTGGTCACACAACTGTCAAGCTAGGGCCTATAGAGGCTGGTGTCTGAAGGGGAAAATGTTATCACCCACACTCTGTAATGTTATGACACATGACATAGGACAGTATGCAGATGACATGCAGTATGCATGATACACTATGCCATGAGAAAATTACATAGACACTTAAAAAGAAAAAAACACACAAGACAATGACCAAGAGCCTATGAGAACATCATAATAGATGGTGAAGTCATACCAATCAACCAACCATGTGAAATATCTAGGAGTAATCTTAAAAGATAAATCAAGATTTATAGCTTAAACAACAAACAATTTAGGTCTAAAATTAGAAAATTTATATAATTATTACTTCTGTTTTCTACTATTGCTGTTATAACATTTTTCATATTAAAATTTAAAATTTGGATAGAACTTATTTTTTTTTGTTTTTTTACTAAAATTTGAACAAATAAATTGTTATGTATTAATATTGTATTACTTCGTACCTTTGTATTGTAAAAAGAACATGTTCTAACCTTTTATACTTAATATTCTGTCATACTTCTCTAAATTTTGTATTGTTTTAAGTAATTATTTAGTATAAGTTTTTCTCATATATAGAACTGAACCACCCCCGAACACAAGCTCTGCTTCTTCGGGTGGTGTATCAACTTTTTATGTATATTTTTCGTGTAATTTGAAACAATAAATTGTAATTGTGCATACACAACAAGGCCTATTGATGTATTCTATGACGATGCCACCTGTATTGTATAATACTTTGGGCAAATAAAGAAAGAAAGTAAGTGTTCATTCTATGCACAGGTACCATAAATGAAGATCCAGACAGACAGCTCCTACTGTATTCTATACACTTAACCCTTTCATTGCTAACATATTATTCACTGTGCAAACCGGTGGTGCTGAATTAATTTGTGAATTTCTTTTGTAATCATAAATGGACAAACAAATGCAAATAATTTGTCAAATAAGAGCATAGCATGTATTTCTTGAAGTAGACAGAGATTTACGCAACCCAGGGAAAGCCCGCATGACGACACAACACAGCTGCGTTATAATGCATTTTAATGAGTGGTGCAAAACTTTGCCTGAAAAATTTAGCAACAAAAGGCAGATTAACAGGAACTGCTGGTGTCAGGATGTAGACAACAGATGTCACTATATGCTTACACACTGTGAATGGCCCTCAAGGAGAATTTCTTTCATCTACAGGCTTGCAAAGTGGTCAGGGGCGGATCCACGGGGGAGGAAATGGGGGAAATTTCCTCCCCCAAAATTTGTAACATTAAGCACAGATTATTCAAATGGTCAGCCTTCTAATAAATTTTGCAAAGACAACATAACCCAAATACTTAAATTAAAGCAACGACATTCATTATTTTGAAATACATTTGTAATAAAATGCCGAAGTGTTCATTTTCATTTCAACTGTATACTGGGAATAATTAAATTTTACGAGTAAAAACTTCCCTCTCAACTTTGGTTCCTCCCCCAAAATGTCTCTCTGGATCCGCCCCTGAAAGTGGTGTATGGTATATATTAGTCAATAGCAAGGCCAGCAGTGATGAGCATTGATCAGTGGCACAAACTTTTGAAAAACATTGGGTGGTCTCAAAGATTTAAACATTTTCAAATTCCTTATTTGGTACATGAAATGGTCTTATAAGATATTGATATTCCCACGGATAAACATAGAACTGTATAAGAAAGGTTTTCATATTTGTAACAATCGACCCGAGCTCCTTCTTCCCTCTGGTTTATTGCCCCTTGCTTTACAATGACTTTCAATCTCTCGTGCTCCACTCTCTTGTCTTATATATCACAATTCCTTGCCTTGTCCATTAACATCCTCCCTGTGAATTTTTTTAATCACAAGCTTTAACTAAATTCTAATCTAACTTTTCCACTCTCTCTTCTTAGGCCTCTGTATATTTAGAACAGCAATGAGATAAAGTCTTTTCTAAATGCAAAAGTGCATTTTGTCTTTTGAAAGCATACAAAGATATTTTGGCTGTGGAAACTGCATTGACACAGTAAGACATAAACATTTAAAGAACTGAGGATCGATTGTGAACGATTATGAGTACTGGAACAAGAGATTGTACTAAGTATGCCAAAAATAGCCTAAGTTTTGCTTTACAACAGTTCAACCACTAAACACAATTTTTAGTAACAGAAGTTTAAGTTGCTGCCACTGGCACTGATGCATATATAGGGCTGTAGCAGTACAAGGGTTAAGGAACAAGTGCATATGTAATGCAGTAACAAGGTGCAATCCCTTGTTAGTAACACACAAAAAAATTGTATTTTCATTACTATGCTATGGATAAACTTTGGAACAACAAAAGGAACTCTGAACCTGAACATTTGTAAGGCATTTTCTAGCTAAAAAGTCAGATTCTTGACACCATTGGTTATTGAAGTTATCATTAGGGCTTGGACTTTTAGGTAAATACATTTTTTTTTGCTATTACTTATGATTTCTGGACTTTGTTCTGGACTTTCTGGACAAAATTCCGGTTGGGACCTTTGGATTCAAAATACTGAGTTGCATTATTATTATTTAGTATTCTGCCTAGTGGCAGGTCCATGTCTTCGTACGGAGAATTTCTGACGCCAGTGTTCCCTATCTCCAGCTTCGTCCTTCAATCTGCTGTATCTCCTCCCATCTTTCATGTCATCCAGATGTTGTATTCTTCTCCTTCCTCTTCGAGCAGTTCCTTTGATCTTCCCTTCGATGACATCATGTATGAGTCCCTCGTGTCTAAGTATGTGTCCGATCCAATTGGCTTTCCTCTGAATAATTGTATTCAGAATAATTTTCCTCTCTCCTACCCTTCTCAGTACTTCGTCATTTGTCACCCGTTCTGTCCACTTGACCTTCTCTATTCTCCTCCACCACATTTTGAAGCTTTCTAGGTATTTCTTCTCCCTCTTTCTCATGGTCCATGTCTCTGCTCCGTACAGTGCAATGCTCCAGATGTAGCACTTCACCAGTTTCTTCCTTAGTTCCAAGCTCAACTTGCTGGTCAGTAGAGTCCTCTTTTTGTTGAATGCGGCTTTGGCCATGGCGATTCTTGTTCGAATTTCATTCGTGCAGTGGGCATCCTTTGTCAGCAAGCTTCCCAAGTACTTGAACTGCTTCACATTCTCCAGTTCTCGATTGTCGACAGTTATCCTCAAGGGTTTCTCTCGTTTTGATATTCTCATTACTTTTGATTTTTCAATGTTAATTTGCATGCCATATTTCCTTCCTGTTTTCACTAATCTGTTCATCATGTATTGCAGTTGTCTTTGATTCTTCATAAAAAAAAATATATTTTCGATATTTCTTATTTGAATAAATATTTTTGGTCAACTTAATTTTTTTTTTACATATTTTACCACATATCATGCTTAGAAATGAATATTTCGATCGTTATTGTAAAGTTGCGCCATATTTTCAATGTGTTGCATTGTTATGTTGATAATAAATCAGAGCTGATTTGGCCTTTATCAGTGCAAATTTCTGATTCCTCTCACACTGCATTACTAAGTTGGGAACAACAAAACAATTGTTGACAGATTCAATAAAAGAAATCAAACACATTGAAAACAAACTTAACAAAATCAGTGGTTCAAAAGCAAACAAAATTAAAGAAAAATTTCTGTCATGCCTAAATAAGAATGAAGGGTTACAAGTGTTGTGCAAGATTTCAGATATTTTAATGGGTAACAGTGCAGAGAACTTGGACCAGATGGAACATCTGAGTGTCAGTGACATTGCGTGTTACAAATATGCAAGATTAACATCCTGTGATGTTGAACGTATATTTTCAAGATACAATTCTCTGTTCTGTGAAAATCGTCACAGCTTTAAGATGCACAACTTAAGATCTACTTTTGTCGTTCACTGCAACAGTTCTACACTTGCTGACTAGAATGACTAGAGGAGTACTTCTGTAAATATTGGTTAAATAAGTTAATTAAAATATTTTCATATTTTTTAAACATATTTTCGACTTTTTAACCACATAAAAAAATTAATATTTTCATTTTTATAAGCACCTAAAAGTCCGAGCCCTAGTTATCATTAACTCAATGCTTATAAGCAATACCATATCCATTTGTGTGTTTTTATTATGGGAAGAATATTATCTATAAATCTATAACAAAGAAGTACTTACTTCATATCCAAACTCCAGTTCATCAGCAGTGAGCATTACAATATCATCATCAATAGTGAGTATGGCTTCTGTCTCTATCTCTTCGTAAGGATAGAAGCGATTTGACAGTTTGTTCTCTTTGGTTTTAATCACTTTCAATGGTTTGTTGATCTTAGGCCACATGGAAGCTATAAAACAATGCAATAAACCTAAGATCAGTAATATGCATGGAAAGCTGTATGTACACCAAAATAAATATAATGTGGCACATGGAATGTTATACCATTTAATACCATGTTCAAATTGAGCATGTGAAAGCTAAAGTTTTTTGGAAAATTTCATAAATGGAAGCACAGGTCTGAATTGCCATAAGCAAGGGCAACATACAAATACACCAGTTTTTGAAATAGTGGAGAATGGACAGTTGACTATCCGGTAAAATGTGAAAGTTGTATTGTCTTTTGTGGAAAAACAAAGTGTGGTAGAGACTAAAGAGAGCTTTTGTGCTCACTTTGGTACAGGGTGGGTTCTTGTAGACAGACGGTTTCAAAAAAATGAAAGTGGTTCTTTGTTAAAGAAAAAAATGACTGTACCTCAAAGTCCATACATTAATCCATGAGATTTCTTTTTATGGGGTTTCTTGAAAGGAGGAAATGTTCCAAAAGGAGTCCAGCAAACTGATTGTAGATCAGAGTCCACATTGTAAAATTGTGCCATGTGCCATCTGAAGATATATGCCACAAAGGCTTCGTTTGCACAAGGTTGTGAGGCAAGACACCAGTTATGGAACATGTTATTCATGAGGGAAATTTTTTCAGACTACAACGATGAACAATATCAATATTACTGGAGGAGTAGCACTGATATTTCTGTGAATGATTTGTAAAGTTGTTTGCTAAGGAAGGCAAACATAACCCTATGTTTCTACAATTATTATTTTAATATTTCCATCAGATTAATTGCTTTAAATGCCATAATTAGTTATGCTTATCATTTATTAACACTAATTTAATAAAACAATGTTATAAATTACTTTCCTTCGCAATTTATTTGACTTCAAAATTCCCAATCGCATGCATGAGACATCTCGTCGAGGATTCCAATGAGCCACCATTACTATCGGAATCATTTCCACCACTCAAAATCGATTTGAAATTACAAAATAGCAAACTGTGAAAAATTTGATTTCTTTGCCAATACGGAAACAAAATCTCAAATCGAAAAGTTACAGAATAGGGTTACAGGGAAGTACCTGTATCTAGATTGAGCATGGAAATATAAACACTTAACTATAACTATATCCACTCGCCACCAGATGGCCAGTCGGAATCAGCTGCTGATAATGGGGATACTTGCTGAAAGAATTACTCTGGGTAAATACCTAATAGTGAAGTTAGTGTGTATATTTCCATACTTAAACCTACTACAGTGATTAATTCTGTACCACTGATGTACTACGTTAAACAGTGCTTTAGTTGGGAAAAAAGAAACATTTGAGGGGAACCACCTTTACTATGGCAGCTTCCATAAAGAAGGGTACTAAGGAGAATGAAAATGTTGGGGGTATTTTGACACAAAATGTAGCTGATAAGACTATTACAGGAAAATAATTGTCATAAATTAAATGGAAATGTACTTTCATATTTTAAAAACTTCAAACTTCATAATTTTGGGGTGCATCGTCCCCCCAACTAAAGCACTGATGTTAATAAAATAAATGTGTGTTATGGGTAAAACAAATGGTATGACATTCTGTGCACCACCATGTAAGTAACATGAGAGAAAATGCTAGCAGCCTCTTTTTAAAAGCTTTGCTAAATGAACGACAAAAATAAAGTATAATTGACTTATTGAAACAATAAATCATCTGCCCTCTGCTGAAGGTGATCTTGAAGATTCAAAAGGAAAATACTGTATAACGTTTCAAGAAAATTCATAGCATGTTTGAGATGTTAATTTTAACGTTAAGGCTAAATTAACTAGTGATATATAAGTTGTAAAATGTGTGGAGTCTTTCAGAGCATTAAAGACTATATTTCCAGTTATAGTTCAAAAAACCTTTTACTGTAGCACTTTATGAAATTTGTTCATTTATCCTCATCACTAGTCACACTGAATTGACTAAGGTCCGATTGTAAAAACAGATCAGAGACAAAATTATCTCAGTTCATGTTGAGGTTGGACAGTTTTTTGTATAAACGTTAATCTGCAATGATTTCGCACTGAACTATGATTAATTTTGACTGGAGAAATTTCTCTGATCAAACTCATTGATCTCAATTAAGAGAGTTTTTTTTTTCATCTTCTTTCTTTCTTTCTTTTCTTTTTTCTCTTTTCCCATTTGAGACAGAAGATCAGCTAAATATAAACATAGTATTACCTGTGTTATTACAATAAATGACAAGAAAATACACAAAAGACTAATTTCATACATTTCTAGCTATACCGTATTTGTCTGTACATAGGCTATGTTAGGCTCCTTATAATGCTGTGTAACATAACTCTACAACATAATCTCTATAAATTGCTTACGATATTTTATATCATCTCTTTCCAATTTTACAGAGGTCTGATTACTCTGAAAAGGCCCTTTATCTTTTAATGATGAAAATGATGAATTTTGTCAGGCTACACATGTGTTTTATCACTGTCTAGAGCAAATACTTTCTTCACTACTTTTTTTTGTTCTCATAGTACAACTCTTTCTGAGCTGAGATTTTACATTGGTAATAAGTAGAGCCCTTCTGAATATATGAATCTTATAGAACCTAAAAAAGGCTAAATCGGAATGAAGGGCCTAAAAGGGGTTAAAGAGGACTTTTACTGACAAACTAGGGGCTAAAGAGGACTTTTGCTGAAATAATTAGGGGCTAAAGAGGACTTCTGCATAAAAACATTTTTAAATAGTTTTTCCAATTAATGCAAAGAAGAATAAATATGTGAATATGTGCACATTAAGAAAAGACATAATAAAAATAAATTTATACAACACACTGAAATTATGTATATGTCACTTTGTCGCTTGTCTTTGTAACTCGAAAATGTGCTGACTTGCCATTGCAGGAAATGAAACTTGAACCATCTTCAATACTTTGAAACCTGTAAGTAATCCATTATCATTTCAACTTTAAAATAACAAGTTGCCAACCGATGACAGAGAAGTGCAGGAGAGTCTTTGTCAAAATTATAATACAATTTTCACTGTTAATATTAGTGTTTTATTAATATGGCTAAAATCATTTGTTTAAAAGCTAAAAAGGCTATTCCATGAAAATAAAAGGCTAAAATAGCTTTTATAAAAGCCTAAAAATCCGGGCCCTAGTAAAAAGGCAGTCAACAGGTATAACCATCAATGGGTTCCAAGTTTAAAATTGATAAGGCAAATTTCAGTGGAATTGCTGGTTTTCATGAATGACAAAAATAACAGAACAAAAATCCTCATATTTTACAAAGAGCTTTTATACATTCTTGAGGCAAAGCATTTGCACAACAATAGCAGTTAAAATGTTAAGCCGATTTATGTTGCCAGATGGATATATGCATTCATGAACCACAGATTATTGTCTCTGTTGGACATTACATTTTCTTGTTATGTTGCCAGAACTGAAATCTGAGTCAACATTTTTCCATGCATCCTCTTTGAAAAAATTAGGGGAACGATTCTTTTCTGCTTAATTTCAGTCATTTTTCCTTTCCTTTTCGCACAACACACAGTCTGAATACAAAGGAAAACAGAGTTACAATGTAGTCAAGATTAAGATAAAATTGGTTTAAATGGATCACATGTTTTTTTCCTTTCTTCAATCTCCACAACGTTTCTGTCCTATCCTTCAGCCCTTCCTCAGGTGACTGTTTTCACCATGCCCAAGGAAGGTCTGAAGGATAGGACTAAAACGTCGTGGAGATTGAAGAAAGAAAAAAACACGTGATCCATCGAAAACAATTTAATTTTAATTTTCACTACATTAGGACCAACATGACAGATTTATAGAGTAACAATGTCCGCACTCGTTATACTCATCTATTTCAGAGATGTTGCCAAGCGCTCATATATGAACTGGGATCAAAACTAAACTTTGATTAGTTGATCTTAGATCACTGTTATACAACATGACTCCAGTCTGAACCCAGATCATAAACAATCTCCAGTCAATGTTGTTTATACAATCGACCTTAAGAATTAACTTTGAGAAATTTTGTGAATACATTTTTTTATTTCCAACAAGCTCTTTTTTAGGTAGATTTCGAAGAAAAATCTACCTATTGCAATGGATACCATGTCATGATTTTCGAAAAATTCTTTCATATCTTTACGTTTCATGCTCCCCTAAGTACGAAACCACCGCCCGTTCAAAAAAAAATTTTGTGATATTTATATATATATATCTTTACATGCTAGCGGCCGTAATTTTGAAGATATTTGAACCAAATTTTATTATGTCATTTCTAGGCCCAATAGTTCGGACAAGTTCGTTAATGAGCAAATTTGGCCCAAGGGGGTGGTCGGGGGAGGGGGTTGAAATTTTTCAAAATGTATATCTCGGCCCCTATGAAGTATAGAGGGAAACTTTGTTTGAATAAATTAGAGTACTCCCTATGGAGTTCACAGTGACACCAACGATTCGGGGGTTCGAGTGAGGGTGGGGGAGGGGGATGAAAATTCGAAACTTTTGAAACCACGTCTTGTGGGGTATCGTTGAAAAGCTCTTGATGAGTACTCTACAAATCAATAAATAGTTTCTTGATAGCTCTCATATGACGCGAGATTTTAATGTTTGAAAATAATAACACTTAAAAGAATTATTATACCCAAGAAATATCATAATTTTGTCTTGTTTAGCGGCTTTGCTAATTTTATTCATTGCTGATCTTGCGCACGGCCTCCCAGAATATTATATCCTATTCTTGTTTTCAAAACAAATGATTGTAGGCTTTTGCTCTTTGCCGAATTCAGTCCTTATTATTGCGGGTTTGCCGTGCCAAGGCTAAAGAAGGAGAGTGCTGCGCAGCGACAATAAATTAAACCAAAAGCAATTCGAAATCTACCTCAGCCTCTAGGACTGCCTAGAGGGATTTTTTTTTATTAAGTGGTATTTTGATACTTAAAATACCATATAGTTAAAGATATGAATTTTCTTTCTATGTTTTAAAAATCCATTAAAAAATCCACAACTTATATACTCACGATGTGGTGGAGACTTGCGCTGATTGTTCCATACAACCAATACCTTCATCAGACTTGGAGCCTTGACTAATTTCTGTATTAGTGAGAACAGACTCTCAACACGATCGTAAGTCAACACAACTGCAGTGAACCCTTGCGAGCGAGGGGCTGTCACCTGCAGGAACAGAGGCGACTTGGCTGCCAGCTGAAAAATGAAATAGAAGAGTGAAACAGTACTATTATAAAATAATCCAATTTTGTGGACATGGTATTCTTTATACAACTGTTGACTTACAGGATCCGGAGGCAGATTCCATTCTTGGTACGTGCGAGCATTCTCTGGGAAAATTCTGTCATTGAGAATATTTAGAGTTGTGAGAGTTATGGCCTTGAGGGATGACAGGTACTGATCATACAGCCATTTGCCCTGGTGCTGCAATTCCGCTATTCTGTCATCCGATACACTTGTCAGGATTTCCATCAGACTACCCAAGTCATCCTCTGCAATGAATATTGCTGCCCTGAAAACCCCAGAGAACAATGCATTAGTTTGAAAATTGTTTGAATAAGGAGTCAAACATAGTAACACTTACTAGATGTAGTAACAATAGATTTTAGGACTAGTTTCAAGAAATATTGCTTTTCCGTTCTTAGCTAATGGGAGACTGCTGTCAGCCCAGCAAAAATAAAATTTTGCTTGGAAATAATTCCCGGAAAAACGGAAATCTTTTTTTAATTACTCTGTTTTATATCCAAATGAAGGGAAGTGAGCTTCAGACAAGGTACCACAAAAACCTTGACATTTTTCAGACTTTTTAGTTTTCTGCAAGTAACTCAAAAACCATTCAATTTACACAAAAGATTATTCACAAATAAATTGTCGAGCACAACATTCTGTATCTTTCAGTATGAAATACAAGGGCCATCCAGAAAGTAAGTTTCGATCACCCATAAAGAAAACATAAAACATCAATAATCAGAAAATTTTGTTTGCAATATTTACATAGTTTCACTGGCTACTTCTCTACATAGATGCTACCATTATTGAGGCATTTATTGTACTGCTGCAATAACATTGGTATGCCCGTGTCATAGGACTCTGTCGCCAATGCCTGGAGCCATGAAATCACTGCTGTCTGTACCTCAGCATTGTTCTGGAAATGTTTTCCTTGCAGAAAGCTCATCATCTTCGAAAATCTCCCATCCAATCTTCCATGTGGCGTTGGCTGTATAGGGCATTGCATTGTCATGGAAAAGCATAATGCCTTCTGTCAGCAAGTGACTTTCATCTTGTCTGTCTCACGAAGTGCTTTCTGGCAGGAAAACGTTTCTACAACGATGCTGAGGTACAGACAGAAATGATTTCATGGCTCCAGACGTTGGCAGCAGAGTCCTATGACACGTGCATACAAATGTCGGTGCAGCAGTATAACGGTGGCAACTATAGAGAAGTAAGAGACTTGAGGCTTTCCCGAGGAAGGTTACTAATAATGGGCTCTCAGGATTACCCAGTCACAAGATATAAGAACTCCATCTACCTTCTCTAGCTCATTTCTCTCCCAGAAGATAGCTGCAGAGCCAGTAGCAGCCGAAGCTCAGACGACACAAACATTCTTACCTGGTTGGATTCCCGAGAGACCATCATATAGAGAAGTAGCCAGTGAATCTCTATAAATATTGCAATAAATGCTTTTTGCTTATTGATATTTTGTTTTCTTTATCAGCGATCAGAACTTACTTTTTGGATGACCCTCGTATCAGAGATTCCATAAGAATAAGTGAGATATATCAAGAAAAAGTAGTCATGAAATTGGTCTTTTGAGACTCAAGAACTCAACAACTGGTCATTCTAAGAAAAATAATTCTTAGATAAAATGTAGGGCTCAAAAGTCTGCATAGACTGAGATTTTAAAGATTCTTCCAAGAATAAGTGAGATATGTAATTCAAGGAAAATTACTTCTTCCAACTTTTTAAAAAAACTCTTAAAATTGATTTTGTGTGCGGCAATTATCCATGAAATGAATTATATGGTTTACAAACCTCTATAATTAGCCGAATTATTACCTTGAACATTAAATTATACCAATATCACCTTTTGAGCAGATGATTGTACTTTACTGGCAACCTATATGCCTGAATCAATTTCATTTCTGTCTCTTTTTAGATTTTGGCATATTTGGTTAGTGATTCTTCTTCCTCCTCTTCTTCATAGAAGATTTCCTCATCCGTATCCATTTGAGCATCTTATCCTGTCTGTGGACCTTCTTCCTCAGCTGTATTGGCACATGAAGCCCCTTTACCGTGAGCAGTGGTTGTTTTCCTACAACTGCAGTCTCATTTGCAACCAACATGAGAGTGAGTTTAGGAGCTCTGATGGTGCAGCTTGTTCAGTCGTTGACTGAAAGTATCTCATGTTTGAATGGCTAATCCCCATCAATGGGGTTCATCTTTCTCTCATTCCACAAGTTAATTTGAAGGAAAGCCCTAAGAGAATGTTGTTTGACTGTATCTTCAGTGGGCAGGAGAGAAGCAAGTTTAAAAAGTGAGTGCTTATGAGGGTACAGTCAACCCTCAATATAATGTCCCTCTTTACAGTGCCTCCCTTGCACTGCACCAATATAAAATATAGAAGAAACCTCGTTACTGTGCCAATTCACTTAGTGCCAGTGAATATATGACAAGAATTAGAAAAAAATATAGCTTTCAGTGATTTTTTTTTAGTTGGAGAATTATTTTAAAACTGGCGTGAATGTTAGGAAGATTATTTAAGGAACATACTGTACAGTATTTCCAAGAAGTGAGTGTTCCCCTGCCACTAACTGTAAATGTAGTGCGGTAAAACTAGAAACTATGTTAAGAAGTCGGGCAGACAGTCTGCATGAGGGTGGAGCAGGTAGAAAGAGCCTTCACACAAACATTCCAAACTTTCACTTCTTTTAATCCAGTGTCCATTCAGCTGTTAAACACTATACTACAGTTACTCGTAAGATTGTTAAACTTAAGACAGATATTATTATGCTTGAACAAGAGGAACAAGAAGTTTGTGAATACAGTGAAAGATTCATTACATTTTTCATTATTGTGGGGGGAAATTGTTAGTCGGAGACGCTTAGGCAATATTGTGAGTGAGAGAGAAAAATTATTTGCATTTTATTTAATTTTTCTTTAATAATACAGTACAGTAAATTAATAAAGCACTGTATTATGCCATTTTTATTTTAAAAATGAAATTTCGTTTTAGTGCCACTATCGCCACTATATGTACTGAATACAGACTACATATCTTATAGTTTAGTCCTCTCTGTATTTTGTACTTTTTTTAAATTATCTACAGTGAACTCTCGATAAACCGGACTAAAGTGAGCAGGGGTCTGTCCGAGTTATGAAATGTCCGACTTATGGAGGGGAAATGAGGAAGTGGTATCTAAGTAATGAAATTTCGTGTTTAAGACACAAGAAAAACGTATGAGGCATATAGGCAACTTACAGCTGGAACAAAAACAAATAACACTTCAGTACTATAATAAAATTACTAGTCAGAGTCTGAAATACACACTATTTCATTATTAGGCCACGATGATGATTGATGTGGGCACTTTGAGCATATTTTTCTGAGGAGATTTAGGCCGAGAGACACTGTAAATGTTCTTCTGTGTACACTTTTTCTGTTGCTTTTGAACAATTACTTCTCTTGCAGTCCTGAAATGGCAGTAGAATGACTGTAGATCTGGGTCTGGATCGTTAAGAATCTGTCCGAGTTATCCAAAGTCCGGCATATTGAGGTCCGAATTATCGAGAGTTCACTGTATTGTGTAAAAGGCATTTTCTACTAGAAAAGATTTTATCCTTCTTAGCTTCAATTTATTATTTGTTATATTTTTCAGTGTATCAGTTAAGTGATTGTAAAGGTCCTTACAAGAATTTCTGTACACTTGTTGCCTAAAGAACCTCTCAACGGTTTCTTACAATAGTGGTCTGCATTCAGGGCTCATGATTTTGTCATAATTACTGGAATACTACATACTCAGAATATAATGAGCTTGGAAAACAAAATTAGAAGCTTCAAAATGCTCTGAAAATTAATAAAACCTCACCTCTTCCAGTCCAGGACATCTTCAAAAGGCATTACTAGTGAATCGGCCACCATTACTGGGATGCAGCCTGAGGCAAGTGCTTCCAGCAATGTTGGCTGTCCAAGTCGTGCTCCACGAACCACCAAACAGAATTTTGCTCTCTGTGAAGTATGAATAAGATCAATTAATACATGCTAATTTAATTCTACTACTGAAGTTTAAAAGCCAAGCAAGAAAATTTTGGATTTGAACATTTCAGCAAAAGAATAGATGTAAAGAACAGGGTGTTTCACTCAAGCAAAATTAACTAATTGGAGAATGAACCAGGTGGGCATAAATGGGATTTACTAATTCTAGAAATTTTTAGGAAGTTTATACAGGGAAGTTATTACTACGAAAAAAATTATATTGAGATGATTTACATACACTCCTTCCCTTATTTTAATTACTAACCTGAACCCAGGTTTCGACAAGCCTCCTCATCATTTTCAACAGTTATACTCCATCTGTCTGTTGGTGGACATCTAATGAACTTTATGATGTGGTTGTCTTCTGCGGGAATGTCAAAGTTCATTAGGTTGTTCTTATTCTTGTGTAAGTAGATTTTTTCCCATACTGTAAGTTGCTTGTGTCCATGAATAAACTTTTTCAATACCGGTTTTGATCCTAACTGATGTCTTGTTTTCCAAACATGGGCTGCTATTGTCGATTTTTTTTATATGAGCATATTTAATGTGTCAAAATGTTCCTTGGTCCTAGTTTCCAAACTTCTTTTTGTCTTTCCTATGTATTTTAAATTGCAGTTGTTACAATTGAACTGGTATACTCCTGCCATTTCTGTTCCTGTGGGATGTTTTCCAAGTGAGTGGGCTGTATCAGATGAAGTATTACTATTGAAAATGATGAGGAGGCTCATCGAAACCTGGGTTCAGGTTAGTAAGTAAAATAAGAGATTTACTAAATTCATAAATATTGTTTTAACCCATTGGCAAATGCATACGACTCCCAGTCATTGTAACGTAAAAGGTCGAGCAATACACAGTCCACAGCCACATGGGTTGAGATGCTATAGCTTCCTCTTAAGGCAAGTCTGAGGAAATGTTCTCTGGATTGGTATACAGCAAACTCGATTATAACTGTTTAGCAAAAAGTTAATTTGAAATTTTTGTGATTCCCAGTGGTATTTAGATAGCTGAGACATATTAATTTTCTTTAGATATCTACCTGTTCACCGTACATCATTGTCAGTGACATTGTCCACGGTTCAATCCCTGCCATGGTAATATTTTGACCACCTGTGTGGTCTTGTGGTTAGCATTGCTGACTACAGTTCCGTAGGCCCGGCTTCGATCCTCGGTACTTCCTTGGATTTTTCTGAGGTAGAGAGATCTGGAACGAGGTGCACTCAACCTTGAGATTCAAAACTGAGGAGCTACTTGATAGAGAAGTAGTGGAAACCACCAATAATGACCATGCGTATCGGCATGCTGACCACATGCTCCCCAATCCTGCCATCTGACTCAGTAGTCAGGAGGTAGGCCTTGTCCCTTCAGGGATGTTGCACCATGGAGTTTAGAGTTATATATCTATAGCATCTCTTCAGCAGCTGGAAAGCTGTAGAACTACTCTAAGGCAAATGTGTTGGGTACACTTTAGACAGTCTTTATGTGCAGGAGTAAATATAATATTTAAAAAAAAACATCCATATCAGTCCCAATTTCCACTGAGTCAAATACAATAAAAAGATGTGTTTAAAATCATTACAAAATCAGTGGCTAAACGTTAAAAAACTAAAACACAACGTTTCGACTCTGCCATTGAGTTTTCCACAGGTGACGCCTCAAACAGTACTGATCATAAGGAAGACTGAGTTTCGTCATGGTAACCCATTATTCTACCATCGATAAAAACATTGTTTCTAAAACATCTGTTTTTCCAGTCCTTTGGAATGTCAAACATTTCTTCCTCTATGCATTCTGCAGGTGGCCGGGGAATTTTTACCACTGAAATTTCCCTTCTCAGTCTCCTCATTACATCCAGCCATTCGTCTCTTATATCACCATCATACCTATTCAAACACACTCCCTGGTTGCCGATTATTTTGCTGAGACACCACAACTTTCCACTACAATAATCATAGTGTTTTCTATATTGCTAGCTGAAGAACTGCCTTTTAACCTTTTAAATCTTTACTTCTGATAAAAATATACAATGATTTGAAGTACTGCATCTCCCATGTGCGGCTATGAAACTTTTCTGTGCAGTTGTAATGTTCAGCCAATGTAAATGCAAGGGTCAAGCTGAGAGCGGTGCTGGCATTCCCAAATGTCATTACTTCATAACCCCTTTCCCATTTGTCCCTAACAAAGGTTTATGTTCCACTCTAGAAGAAATATACAGTCAACCCTCGATATAATGCCCCTCATTACAGTGCCACCCTCGAATTGCGCCAATAAATACAAGTGAACGGATCTTCTCCCATATAAAATACATAAGAAACCTCGTTACTGTGCCAATTAATTTAGTGCTAGTGAATATTAAGACAAGATTTTCACAAAATACAGCTTGCAGTGATTTTTTTCAGTTGCAGAATTCTTCTAAAACTGGCATGATTGTTAAGAAGATTATTTAAGAAACATATTGTACTGTATTTCCAAGAAGTGAGTGTTCCCCTGCCATTAACTGTAAATGTAGTGCGGTGGAATGGGAAAGCTATGTTGGAAATTGGACAACCTGTGGGAGGGTGAAGCAGGTAGAAAGAGCCCTTCATACAATGAAATATTTCAAACTTTCACTTATTTTAGTCTTGTAAGATTGTTAAAATGAAGAGAGCTGTTGTTACACTTCAAGAGAAATGAGAAGTTTGTGAATACAGTGAGAGATTTCCAAAGTCTAGCCAGCAGGCTATTGCATCACATTTTTCAGTATTGTGGGGAAAAACTGTTAGTCGGAGATACAAAGGCAATATTGTATTATGCCATTTTTATCATAGGTAATCCCACGAGAGTTTACGAGTTTATTGATAGATTCGTGACTGTGCAGCAGGAATGAATTTATCTGATGAAACTCATCAACTCGAGTTGGATTTATTAAAACTATTCCATGAATAAAAATACAACGGATTATATAAATAATAATTATTTTTGTGCTTTGTTATATAAAAACAAAACTAACAGCTGCGAGATCATGGCATACTCTGAATCAACCATCCAAGAATCGATTAGAGTTACCATGTTGTGACCAGGGCTACCAATCGTGCCTATGAAACATAGTTAACTTAATTCATGTAAGCTAACAGCAGAACAGAATAAAAGCATACAAACTGCCTTGCACATAATTGAAATTGTGTTTTTAATCAATGAACAGGTAGGGAAAAAAAAAGCGGACCTACTAAAATATCTAAGTTGCCGATATGAGCCACTGCTCATGCCTAGAACCCAGTGTTGTGTAGATGAGGAGGACATTTCAAAGAGCTCTTGTGATGAGGTACATAGTTATTTTCATTGTAGTTTTAACTGTAATTGTGAGAACCTGAATCATTACACTGTCAGCAACTCTATTTGCATTGATATTTCACTTGATCGCCTGTGAGTTAGAACTGTGGCTACCGCGATGCAGAAACCCGCATGAATGGCCAACTCGTACGTGAAATACACTGTATATAAATAACTGTTAATATAGTTCTATTAATCGAACTATTAGTATTTGTCTTCAAGATTCTATTAGGTAGGCCTACATTTACAAATGATGTACGAGGGTCATTTTAGAAGTCATGGTAACTATTTTATATATTCTGAATAACCGCATATGCGGTTATTGCACTATATACACTTGAAAACACGGTGTACACAGTACGGGATGTGACCACCAGATGACGTCTGAGTGCATTGGTGTCCAGTAGACAACACATGCAAACATTAGTATCCTAGAGACTGTGTTCTGAAATGGATGTCACTCAAGTTGAACAGCGAGCATATGTAAAAATTGCATTCCTTTCCATTCCAAAAATGAAGACGCCGCTGCGTGGGAAGCGGTTTGCAAACAGGGAGGACATCCTAACAGCGCATCGACAAGAGGCGGCATGCAGAGACGCATCACACACAGCAGATGGTATTCAGCGCCTTCCTCATCGTTGGCAAAGATGTGTGGATGCCTTGGAGGATTATTTTGAAGGTTGTTAGCTCATAAGAGTACGAGTATTACGCCTACTGTTTTGTGCATATGTAATCTTTCAATCTTGCCGCATCTTTCAATGTCCCTTACCCATAGCGCCTTGTATCCGGAAACAATTTAGTACCAGCATTGCGAAGAACATTCCGACTTTCAATCGTATCCTGACTTTTGTTTCCTGCAGCTTTTTTGACTGATAAATAATAGTTACCATGGCTTCTGAAATGACCCTCGTATATATACAAGTAGCTTATAAAATAGCTTGACGTGGCTGAAGTCCATTTAAATATTAAATTATCAAAAGTTGCTTGCATAAAAGTTTATGGTTATTGTTCCTTATTACCGGTAGTTAAGTGTTAGAAGATATGATTTATAGCAGAATAGAGTATGACTAAAACCACAAATATCATAAAGTTATTTGAATTGACATTAATAGTTCTTGCTCGTGACTAAATAGTACAACATAAAAATTAAAAGTTAAAAACATTAAGTCACATTACCATTGACACACACAGTTCTGGCACTGGAGGCTGCATTCTTTCTTCTTTATGTTCTTGGTTTCTTAATTCTTCACCAGATAAACCTCCAGGTGAGGTTCACCCCCTTGAGATCTAGAAAGTTTGGTTCGTTTCTTATGCTAAAATGAGTAAAACTGGAAGTTTCACATGAGACTTGCCTGTAAAACTCGAGGATACTGGTACACCTCTTTGCCCCGACACCTCAAGGAGTTGTTTCCCATGCAGGCCTCCAGCAGCAGCAGTTCTGTGTGATCCTGTGCAAGGTGCCACAGCTCTCGCTCGTACTCCGGATGCAAGTTTATCTGGCTTGATAACACCAGCCACGGCCTGTCAAATCAAAACATTGTAGCTAAACCACTCCAATATGTGTTAAGTTCTCTCTGTACAACAGAGAAAAGAAATACTGATGTGATACACTCACATAACTTTCTATACCTGAAAGCCTTCAAATATTTCTGATATACAAAAAGAGGGATTGCAGGGATTCAGTAGTTTCAGTATGATGCAAAGATGTATTGTTTACCACACAAGACTTAAGCCTGATGTTGTACAAAATGATGACTAGCTTATACATACCCTTCAGAATTTTTAAGAAAAAATACTTCAAATAACAGTTTTGGCCCTTAGTACTGTTGTCCAAAGCGAAGAACTTCCCTGGGAGGTGCAATGCGCAATGCTGGCTATATTACTTTGGTAGTGAGGAAGAGGTGAAGGATAGCCAGCTAGATCCTTTTTTTTTTTTTTTTTTTTTTTTTTTTTTTTTTTTTTTTTTCCAAAGTGTCCAATGAGATTTCTGCGCACACCGCTTGAATCTCATTCCAAAATGTGTCTAGGCTACGTGGTTACGTTTATACACATCTTTTACTGTGCCCCATAAGAAGAAATCCAGCGGCATAAGGTGTCTAGGCTACATGGTTTACGTTTATACACATCTTTTACTGTGCCCCATAAGAAGAAATCCAGCGGCATAAGGTCTTGAGAGCGTGCAGGAAACTCAATTTGCCCCCGCGTCCTATCCACTGCCTTGGCAAATTTCGATCCAGGTATGCTCGTATGTCCCTATGATAGTGGCGGGGCGCCATTTTGTTGGTAATAAAACCGTATAATGCACGAATGGCAGGGAATATGGAATCAGCAAGCAATGTTAGCTACTTTTCATTGTAGGATGATTATTGGCACGTTTGTTGGACCTATTATTGAAACTATTCTGCTGCCATCTGTTAAAGAAATGCAACATAACTTCCTCCCAGAAAATTAACCTTGTAGAACGGGAAATAAATTTTCTATGACAGTTCAAAGTGTGTATACATTTTTCTGAAGCACTCTGTATATCGTTCTTGTTTGCTTATTTTACAATTGTGTGGGTTATGATATTTATTATGTATAGTGTGTTATGTATCTTACCTCACATTCTTGGATACTGTCATAGGGGAGAGCTACTTAGAAATAATAGGCACCAAAAAGTGAGATTGTCAGCCACGGTGGTCTAGAGGTAGCATGCCCGCCTCTAGATCCTAAGGTCACAGGATCAAACCCAGCCCCAGTCGATGGATTTTTCAGGACATAAAAATCCTGGGCACAGAGTCCTCTGGGAGGGACTTTAAGCTGGGAGGCCCATGTCGTAGATTTACGGCATGTAAAAGAACTCCAATCCTAAATTAGAGTCTCTGGACAAAATTTCTCAGCCCTTTCACGTCCAAGTAATACCTTAGTTTCCGGAGGGGGGTTGAGAGGTGATGGGCTTACCACCTGTCCCTCTGCCCTCTCTCGGAAAATAAGCGTAATAAAATATAGGTAATGAAACCTCCACTTGGAGGCCCTATGCCCCACCATTGGGGTTACAGGACAAAGTCAGTCAGTCAGTCAGTCAGTCAGTCAGTCAGTCAATCAGTCAGTCATAAAGTAAGATCTAATATTGCAGAGGTTTTTAGGAAGAGAGGGGATTGTGAAGTGTTTGAGGAGGTGGTATGCCAGTCGACGGAGGGCTCCATCAAACATGTAGATATTGTTGTGATCAACAGGCAGAAGAACTGTGGACTGGTTACTGATCCGACAGTGCATTTTGAGAGGGACGGAGATCATGCAAAGGAGGTAAACACAGAAAAGAAACTTCATTACCATTCATGCTGCCAAGATTTGAAGGAGAAGTATGGGATAAGAGTTTGGGAAGTGGTTGGGTTGCTATTTGGGGCAAGAGGCACAATTTCAACATTTTGTATCAATTTTTTCCAACGTTTTGGTATACTGTCTTCAGCCGCATTACAGGAATTGGCCTTAAACATTCTGCAAGACTCGCTCCATATTGTTCATAACCACTTGCATTCAGAATATTTTAATAAACAGGAAGAGAGTCCTTTATTGTTAGCTGCTTTAAAATTCAATTTATACATGAATATTGATAATTAGAAAAATAAATTCTCATATTAATAAAATATATGATTCTTAGAATTGTTTTCATTTGGCTGTGTCATATTGGCACCCTTAATTTAAAGCAGTTATCCTAACAGGATTCCCCCCCTCCCATCATTGTTTGTGCCCTCATCTCTTGTTCTGCTCCGTGTTCTGCATGTATTGTGTGTCTTCTAAACAGGTACTCTTAACTCAAATGGGACAATCAGGTTCAATAAGTAAGTCTTCAGGGCACGAGGACAAAAGGTTTTGCTACAATACATATTTCTCCACAATGCCTGAAGCATTTTTACTATGGCTTTAAGCTGGTAAATCATATACATGTTGCACTCACTGTCAAAATTAGAGGTAGCATGTAAAAACTTGTGTGAACATTTTTGTGTATTTATTGCATTAAAAATATTAATTTTCAACTACTTATTTTTTGATTATTACATATATTTTATTACATATTTCCCTGACATTTACTACATTTTTATGTACATATTTCGCACTTTGATATGGCATAAAAATCCGGGCCCTATTTATTACCATACTGTTACAATGTTGGCTGAAATCATGGTTTTAAAATGCCTGCCAATCATGCCGTATACAAACATATGAAACAGCCCCCAGTGCTTGAATATTGAAGTGTTCTATAATTTGATTTATATGTAAATAAATGGCAAGTTGTGAGACATAAGTCTATCACATATAATTTGCATTAGTGTATATAATGCTGCCTTAATTTCTGGATTATCCTGATTTTTCTTGGTCCAAATGGCTCCTGGTCCCAAATACTCCAGATAAAAGGATCGCTGTGAAGCTTTCCAAACACAAGGGTAAAACAGTTATCAAACGAATGCCTGGTTTCTATAAACTGGTGAAATACCTAAGGGTAAATTATCCATGGGCAAATTAGTTCCTAATCACCCACAATGATATAATGAGCAAGGCCTTGGAGTTGTACAGTTAATTTAATTCAGAAGGCTTTGATTCTCATTGTTTAAATTATTATTGATCCTATGCGAGGTTAAATTTTATCCAGCCATCCATGAAAGGATAAATTAACCCGACAATTTACCTTTGGAAAGATCTTGCCCGAGTTTGTAGGAACATTTTTTCTGTTATTTTCGTATTTACCCAGAGGACATTTACCTAGAAAGTCACCACAAGTGTATGTGATTATTACCTTTAAATTATTTGAGTTTGTAAAAGTTATTCTCGTAAATTCTGTCCATTGGTTAATTTACCCACAGGTATTATGCGAGTTTATAGAAACCGAGCATAAGTCACATGGCACTGCATCCCAGGACACTAAAAATCAAGTAAACCCTATAAAAAAAAATAACATTCTTTATACTTCTGTTGTACTCACCTCTGCAGTCGATGTTCACTGCTGGGTGGAATTTTCATAACTACAGGGCTGTATACAGGCAGAGACACATCAAAACCCAAACGGTATGTCCAAGATGAGAAACCTGCTCCTGCGACAATAGCATGTCCAAGTGCTAGCTCCACCACAGTGCTGTAGTCGGGAACTGCTCCTGGCACCATGTTGAATATCAAGTGGTTTTCCCCACCATTCCAACTGCAACATGTGAATCAGCTGAAGTTGATGCCTAGACCACAAGGCTCCCAAAGAACATACCCAGTCCAATTCCAAATTTTGATGAGGTCTAGAGGAATATTTTAAGGCTGGTATTCATAGTCGGCGACTTAAGAACGAGTTAATAAAGCTAAGCTTGTTGGACAAGTCGACTTATATGGTTTTCATATTCATAGTCTTCTCTGAAGTAGTACTTTGTTACGTATTAAAGTCAAACTCGAAAATACAAAAAATCTTGCGAACACTGTCCTAACAACTGAATCAGTGAATAATACTTAAGATTTTTTCAGTTTTCGTGTAATGCAAAGCCATCTGGGTATGTATTTCCCTGTCGGGATATACAAAGAAAGACGGCAGTGTGCATTGTAAACAAAGACTTCAATTCATCCGTACATATTATGAAGCATGTAGTAAACTGTCCAGTAGTTTCTTGAGAAAATTCTGGACATTGTTCAGAATTAATATCAGTACGCTTATGTATTTATTTCAATATTCAGTTCTAGGAAGATTCAAAACAGCTTAGGAAGCTTTGGGGCAATATGAAATGCCAGCGGAGAGAAATTCTGATGAAAGAATGCCGATTAATATTCCCAAAATTGTGTTTTCTTCACATGGAACCTCTTTTTAAATTCATTGTCACTGTAGAATTTAAATGGATTCAGCATGTTTTGCAAAAACGCTTTGGGGCATGATTTTCTTCTAACACCTCACCCAGATCCTCAAAATAACTGTCCATGATTCTGGATTAAATTGAAATAAGTCTTGACTCTTGACTTGATAAAATTTAACTTATTTCGACAAATAAGTCCTACTTTAGTGACTATGAATAGCAATAAGTTAGGTTTTGTCAAGGTTCACTATGTGACTATGTGACTATGTCATAAATGCGGCTTTTTTGCCAGAAATTCAACTTAAAACGAGATTAAAGTTCAACTTGGATATAAGTATGACTTATTGCGACTATGAATACCGGCCTAAATAGGAGTAGATACATCCTGTGGGAGCCTAGTGGTGTAGGCATCATCATACAAAGCTGGAAACCTGATTTCAATTCTCACCCATTGCAGACAGTATTTGAACGTAAGAAGTGTTCTAGCCTAATTTGTTTTACGCTTATATAAATAAACTCGCTTCGCTTGTTAGAGGTTTCACCCTGTTAGGTTTACGGAAATAATTATTTCTAAACGTTCAGAGCCCTATGTGAACACTATTTGATAATACCGTTGCCATAGAAACCAAGCCCTTTTTTGGGGGGTTTTTAGGGCTAAAAATTAAAAAAATAAACTTTTTGGAATTTTCCTGTGGTTTACAGCCTAAAAGCTATATGTGTAATAAATTTCAAGTTTCTAGCTCATCTGAAAGAGGGCAAACATTAATATCAGTGACTGAGTGAGTCAGTCATTTAGCCACGTGGCTTTATATTGTAGGGATGACAAGTTGTAAGATATAAGCCAGCAGCATATAATTTGCTTTTGTGAATTTAATATTGTCGTCATTGTACCAAGTGGATTTCTGATAATCCGGATGACTTCAAATATCAGTTAGTTTGAAAAAAGAGGTTTCATCATATTATTTTACTTATAATGTATATCAATAAGTGGTTTGATGTCAGTTCTATGCTGTATTGGTGGAAGAGACGATCCTATTCATTACAATTCTATTTTATGTAGGCTATAATTATGTGCAAGATGTTTAACAAATACCCTCTGAACTCTCCCTTCCCTGCATGAGGGAAAAACCAGGCCCTTTAATTATTGACAGGAGGGTTCTCTTTCCTTGGGAAACGAAGTATAGCCAAAAGTGGCTGTATAGAAAAGGGTGTGTTAAAATAAGTGTACACAAGTAGAAGTAATTACTCACTATGGTAGGGATGCAAGAGCAACAGATGTCTCCATCGTCCTGAATCGATTCTGATTCAGTGTGTCTATGGAAGGTACCAGGATGCATGCTTCTTCTGGATTCGATGTGTAATACTTGCTTTCAACTATTGTCTGGAGAATGAAGTAGAACTCCCTGGACATCTGACTACCCACCGGAATTCCTCTCTCATCCACATACTTCCTCAGAGGATACACATACACCTGGATCTTGTTGCTGCCTCTGTGGCCACATCGATACACATTGAAGCAGTCGTAATAGCTGCAATGAGGGTTCCTCCCTTCAGACAATGGAGCATCAAAAGGGATCACTACTTCAGATGCTCTGTCAACATTCTGCAGGGAAATCTGCTCAAACACTTTCTCGTGTCCCTCATACACACTTGCCGGTAAGTAATGCACAAATGCAACTATTGCAATAGACAGCAATAGAAACACAAACAGTCCCATAAAGAAATGTCTGTAACGGTTTAAAAGAGGTCCTGTTTTCAGGACCATCTTTGCTGTCATTATTAATCTTCTAGCTTCATTGCTACCTGCAACAAAAAAAGGCAAACAGGTGTTTGATTTCATCAAAGGTTTATGCTATAGAATTTTGTATTTTACAAATAATGTATTCTATATTTTTCACTGCTTGCCAGGTGGTACGAGTTATTAAAGATTGCATTCATTCCATCTGTTTGTTTATTAAGTATTCAACATGACCGCTCGCTTTGTGGCTATCTTTAAGAGTGAAGTTGAGGTCTTCAACAAGCCGCAGTCAGGCTAAGCTTCTCATCACACTAACATGCTGCAGTCACAGTTACAGAGAAGAAAAAAAGAATAAATAGGGGAAAAAAAATTCTCTGAAACCAGGACTTCAACCTGGGACCTCCAGCTATCCAAGCTGCTTTTGAAATCGAGATAGCCAGATTTCAGGACATAGTGATAGATGGAATCCTTCTCTTATAATTACTCTTAATGGTGAAACTTACAGAAAGACCTTTACACTATATATAAGGGGTGGCCAACTGCCTGACTTTTTGAAGCTGCAATCTAAGGAATAAACTTTGAAAACAGCCACACTTAATTTTGGGTAAAGTCGACCTTACCGTACTTTAGTTGATAAACATATAGGTCGTAGACCATTATGCATTGATTTGGTACATCATTTAATATATTTATACTTATTATTAGAGCCCGGATTTTAGCATAATTGAGCTACCACGTCTTTAAAATAGAGACTAATTTGGGTTTTACTCTGGTACCGGTCAACTGATTTGGTTCAGTATCAATAGACGTCTTCCCATGTACATTATAAATGGGTATACAAAATTTCATGAAAATCCGATAAAGCATATTTGAGTTATCGCAACTTTCTGATATAATACCATAAAAGGCACTAAATTGGGCATTATTCCGGTACTGGCTAACCGATTTGGTCGAATATCAGTAGACGTCTTCCCATGGAGATTATAAATGCGTATACCAAGTTTCATAAAAATCCGATAAGGCGTATTTGAGTTACCGTGCCTTTAAAATAGACACTAAATTAGGTTTTACTCCGGTACCGGTCAACCGATTAGGTCCAAATACAACAGGTTACTTCTCATGGACGTCATAAATGTGTATTCCAAGTTTCGTGAAAATCCGATAAAGCATGTTTGAGTTATGGCACCTTTCTAATATAATCTATTAAAACAGGCACTAAAATGGGCATTACTCCGGTACCAGTGAACCGATTTGGTTCAATATCAATAGGGTTCTTTCCATGAGCGTTATAAATGCGTACAGCAAGTTTCATGAATTTCCGATAAAGCGTATTTGAGTTATGTCGCATACAGACGCACGGACAGACGGACAGACATTTTACCGTCCCCCACACGATCTCATAAAGTACCATACAGGCACTTAATAATTCACTCTCTTGATAGTTACATAAGAGAGAAAGGGATACTGCGGGAAAAATGTGTAAGTTTATGCTCAGATGGAGCCCGTGCCCTTACAGGCAGACATAGTGGGATTGTTTCTAAAGTTAAGGAAGTAGCTCCAGATATGAAATGGGTGCATTTTTTCATTCATAGGAAAGCATTGGCCTCCAAAGGAATACCACCAGAATTTAAAACAGTGCTAGATAATGCTGTAAAGCTAGTTAATATTTATAAGGTTCGACCTTTAAATAATAGGCTATTTTCCGTATTGTGCAATGAAATGGGCAGTGAATATACACACCTTTTGCTTCATTCTGAAATTCACTGGCTTTCCATGGGCAAAGTACTAAGAAGGTTATTTCAATTAAGACACAAAGTTTTATTATTTGTAAGTGAACATAATTCTGATTTTGCATCACTCATTGCTGATGAAGCATGGTTAATGGCGTTATCCTATCTTTCAGAATTTTTTTTTCTAAATGAAATGAAATAAATCTCTCCCTTCAGGGAAAATCTGTCACTGTTCTTGATGCTTACGACAAAATAAAAGCATTCAAGAAAAAACTGGGGGCTATGGATTAGTTACATAAAAAATAGCCAATTTGCACCTTTACCAACAATGGAATCATTTTTAATGGAAAATGATATTTCTGTCAAGCCTGAGTTTGTTGAAAGAATTTATAACCACCTCAAAACTGTAAAACAAAAATCTGAAGCATATTTTCCGCATAACTTGTATGATAAATTTCTGTGGATTGACGATCCGTTTCAGGCTTACAGTCAGGATAATGATCTCTCATTATCGAAGAAAAGAACAGTTATTTGAACTCTAAAGTAACAGTGGGCTTAAAATCCAATTCCATAGTCTTAGTTTGTCTCGATTCTGGATCCTATCTTCAGTGAGAAGTGAATTTCCAGAATTATCTCAAGAAGCATTGAAAATCGTCATGCAGTTTTCAACAACCTATCTTTATGAGAAGGGATTTTTATCGTACGTTCAACTAAAAACAAAATACAGTAAACGACTTGCTGATCTTCGACTAAATTTGACTAATATTGAGCCAGATATCCAGGAACTCTGCAAGAGGCAACAAAGTGAGTAATAACATAATACCTAATTATATTATCAAATTGGTAATAAATATTAGTCTGTTCAAAATATAATTTTACTGTCAACAGTTTACTTCCAATTGAATAACTGTGTTTCCGTCAAATTAAACAAAATGTATTTAGATTTATTTCGTTATAATGATCTATAATGAAACCCCAAATATTAAGAATATAGGCCTACATATAGCCTACTTTTAAAAATGGGATGTAAAATTAGGGGTCCGTAAAATTTTTCAGACATTTTAGAGGTCCTCGGGTTCAAAAAGGTTGAGAAACGCTGCAATAGAGGAATGGCTCAAAAAATGGAAAATCAAGATTAATTCCAACAAAAGTTCTGGAGAAAAAATAATTTTAGGTTGCGCACTAGCCTCCTACCACCAACTCTCTAATGGGACCTGTCTGGGAAGGAGGGGTTTAGGGTGGGGAGGTCTCATTATTTTAACTACTAGCAACACCTCTATTATGCAAAAGGTGAAACTGGAAATTAAATAATTTATTTCTCCTTTATTTTCTTCCTTTTCCTCCCTTTCTGTCACCTTCTTTTCACTCTACCTACAGTGGTATTCATCAGAGGTGGCAGTCAGATGCGCGTGAGAGGGGTGACGCATGTAGGAGGAATCATGGGGAGGGGTAAGAAGTTGAGCTGCACTTCCGGGAGAGGAGAAGCGATTGTAACAAGGTCTCTTGTTTCTTCACTGCATTATACGATGTTACCGCTCTGAAAGCAACGACACAACTAACGGGTCATTCCATGTCAAGTGAACCAATGGAAAAACGTGACCACCTCCGATTTTAGTCATACTTGGTTGTCATGAAGTACCACCTGAGATATGTTGAAGTACAAAATATCAGATTTTTATGTGTTGTAGTTTTCCAGTTATACCCTTCTGAAATATGGAAAAAAACCAAATTTTCTGCATAAGTGCAATCACAAAATGACGCATAAATCAAGCTGGAATTGACATAGATGAGTGGGAAAAGTATCAAAATGTAGCTTATATTATGAGCTTTAATTTGATACGTCACACGACTACTTTCGAAAAAAAATATTTTCAAGGTTACCCAAAAAAAATTTGAAAACTGAATTTTTCAAAAACCTATATTTTGAAAATTTTGAAACAATTCTCATAGAAACATACATATTTCAGCATCATGTCCTACAAGTTTTGATAAGGGATCGCAATGGGATCATATTTTTTTACATTTATAACAAATACTATGCACGCTGGGTAAGAATATATGACACAGGAATATTGCACTTAATTCTAAAATCCATTCCTTTGTCCAGGGAGTTGTTTACCAACATGCATATACCAACTTGTGCAAGTGGTCAAATGGGTATGAGTAAACACAGTCTGCAAGCATGTGAGTCAGCCAGGGAATGCAAGTTGTAACCTGTTGGACCTGGCTTCAGTTGTGCCTTGACTCTCATGCAGTGTGCTTCCTTTCTTCAAAGGCTGTACAAAGACTGTATTGCTGCATGTAAAGTAGTGGGTTCAGTGATTAAAATAGGCATTGTGTATTTCCCCAGTATGGCTGAAAAAGTAAGTGAAACAGCAAAGATTTTCTGCTGCAACCCTTTCAAGAAAGACAGACATCAGGGTGTGAAAAGAAGTGTGAGGCCTGTTACTGACTGGATGTGTGACATGTTTGACACCATTGTGGTAGGTATGAAAATTTGTGACAGTTGTAGGAAAGAACTATCAAAGCAGAAACAGGTTACAGATACAACAGATGACTGTTTAGTACCAGTAGCCAATACCACTAGGCCTACTAATGTTGATGAATCATTTGTAGCTTTAGATGTTACCTTAGAGTACCTTAATAAGTCTCTAAGCTCTCTAGAGGAGTCACCTGTTGCTAAGAGGAAGTTGCAAATGAAATCATACTGTGATAAAAAATACAGTAAAATAAAAAAATGTTTGACAGAAAAGGTACTAACAGCAGCAAGTACAAATACAGAGAAAACTGTTGACCATAAATCAGAATCATGTGAAGTCATTTGTCAGCTAAAAGAAAAGTTTCAAGAAGAAAATATAAGTGTTAGTGAAAAATTGCAAATTTTAACAGTACTACCTAAAAGCTGGTCATGCAGTGAAATACAAAATGAATTTCAGGTTAGCAACAGAATGGCAAGAAAAGCTAAAGCATTGGTGAAAGCGAAGGGTATTCTGGCAACACCAAATCCTAAACCAGGAAAGGTTTTAAATGAATCTGTGATTGAGAAGGTAATAGGGTTCTACAACAGTGATGATGTCAGCCGTCTTATGCCTGGAAAAAAAGATTTTGTTTCTGTGAAAACGGGTGACAGTAGTAGAATTCATGTACAGAAGAGGCTAGTGATGGGCAACTTGAAGGAAGTGTACGAGCTGTTCAAAAACAAAAATCCTACTGATAAGATTGGATTTTCGAAATTTGCTGATTTACGACCTAAACATTGCGTCTTGGCTGGAGGAAGTGGTACCCACACAGTATGCGTTTGTACAGTGCATCAGAATGTTAAATTAATGCTACAAGTGTTGAAATCCAAACAAATTACACTGAATGATGGCACAGATATAAGTAATTATAATTCCTGTTTAGCGAAGTTAATGTGTGAAGAGCCAGGCACAGCATGCCACCTTAATGAATGTCCTTCATGTCCAGGTGTAGATAATTTGAAAGATGAGTTACAGTTGCTGCTAGATAATGAACTGGTGGACAACATTACATACAAGCAGTGGGTTTCTGTTGACAGATGTAATTTAGTAACCTTCATCAAAACTGCAGATGAGTTTATAGAAACTTTGTGTGAACAGTTGTTGATTTTGAAGAGACATTCTTTTATTGCAAAAAGACAGGCAGAATATTATAATCACTTGAAGCAGAATATTGGAGTAAATGAAGCTGTGGTATGTATGGACTTTGCAGAAAATTATTCGTTTGTACTACAGGATGAAGCCCAGTCTTTTCATTGGAACAATGATCAAGCAACTATTTTTCCTATAGCAGTCTACTACAATGATCATAATATACACTACAAAAGTATTGTATGTATCTCTGAATGTCTACAGCATGACACCACTGCTGTTCATTTATTCCAGAAAAGGCTTATCTCTCATTTGAAGTTGGAAGTAATTAGAGATTTGAAAAAAATTTACTACTTCTCAGATGGTGCAGCTGCGCAATTTAAAAACAGAAAAAACTTTTCAAACTTATGCCACCATGTTCATGATTTTGGAATTGAGGCAGAGTGGCATTTCTATGCAACAGCCCATGGGAAAGGAGTATGTGACGGTCTGGGTGGTACTGTGAAAAGACTTGCAGGAAAGGCAAGCCTACAGCGGCCATACGAGCATCAAATCATGACACCAGCACAGCTGTTTACATGGAGTGAGGAAAACATCGACTCCATGCAGTTCTTCTTCTTCAATGAAGCACAATACAACAAAGAGGAAAAAATACTTGCAGACAGATTTCTGTCTACAAAAGCAATACCAGGCACACAGAAGTTCCACAGTTTCATCCCATTGTCAGATAAAGTGTTGTTGACAAAGGTATTTTCAAGAAGTGAACAGTCATCCACTTTTTCAGTGTTAGGACCACGTGTGCAACAGAGGCTGAAGCTAGCAGAAGTAAAAGGATATGTTACATGTGAGAACAACAATCATTGGTGGCTTGGTGTAGTTGTGGACAAAAATGAGACAGCACAGATAGTGGAACTGATGTTTCTGCACCCTGCAGGTCCTTCTCCATCATTTACTTTCAAAAGTGACTGTCCAAATAAACTGACTGTGCCTCTCTCTCAGATCCTCACCCTTGTGCAACCTACATGTCCCACTGGCCGTAGTTATTACCTCTCGAAGGAAGAGATGGATGCGGCAACCATGGCTCTAGAAAATTACTGTAGACAATAAATTCACGTTTTTGTCATTGAAGAAGGGAAGGTAACATGTTTTCTGTAAGTTTTTCTTTTTGATTGTAATGAAATTTTAGAATTAAGTGCAAGATTACGGTGCCATATATTCTTACCCAGCGTGCATAGTATTTGTTATAAATGTAAAAAAATATGATCCCATTTCGATCCCATAACAAAACTTGTAGGACATGATGCTGAAATATGTATGTTTCTGTGAGATTTTTTTCAAAATTTTCAAAATATAGGTTTTTGAAAAATTCAGTTTTCAAATTTTTTGGGGGTAACCTTGAAAATATTTTTTTTTCGAAAGTACTCGTGTGACATATCAAATTAAAGCTCATAATATAAGCTACATTTTGGTACTTTTCCCACTCATCTATGTCAATTCCAGCTTGATTTATGCGTCATTTTGTGATTGCACTTATGCAGAAAATTTGGTTTTTTTCCATATTTCAGAAGGGTATAACTGGAAAACTACAACACATAAAAATCTGATATTTTGCACTTTAACATATCTCAGGTGGTACTTCATGACAACCAAGTATGACTAAAATCGGAGATGGTCATGTTCAAAATTGACAAAAAATTGGTTCACTTGACATGGAATGACCCTAACCCATACACCCCTCCATGCAGTACGAATGTTTGTTGGACTCGTCTGCATCTACTGAGCATCCATGCTTGGACTGCCACGTCTGATGAATACCACTGTACCTATTTGAGACCTATTCCTACCCATAAATTTTACGCATTGACCAGTATACGAACCAATGACCACTAGCACCATAACCAGCAGCCTTAACCGCTACACCACGAGCGATTGCTAAGCGGTGAAGGGAAAATTCTATTTAAGTTTAGAGAGCTTAATACAAGAGTTTAATACTTTAATAGTTTATATATCTATTTCAGTTTAGAGAGCTTTAATACATGAGAAATAGCCAGTTTCGTGCATCGTTCCTTACAATTCTGAAATATTATGTTGGGTCTGAATAGAGCTGTTTCATTGCAAGGGTAGGTAGGGAGGTATGATGAAGAGACGGTAAGAGAAAAGGAAAAGAAAGGCAAGAAGAGAAGGAGAAATTAATTATTTAATTTTTTCCCCGTTTCACCTTCTGCTTACTAGATGGTGTTGTGGCCCGATGTTCCTAGTAGTTCAAACTGCGCTGCTAGGCAGATCTCGTTACCAGTGAAGGAAGTGAGAAAAATCCAGAGGCAGTATGCTATCCCAAAATTTTTCCCTAATATACTTCAATTTAAAAAAGCACATTCCCTACATTCCCTGCTGTGCTACAAACCGGAAGATCGTGGGTTTGATCCCCGAAGAGGTCAATGGAGTGTTTCAATTTTCCTAATCCTTCTGGTGGCACTATGGCCCTGGGGTCGATTCAGCCTCTAACAGAAATGAGTACCAGGAGCAATCCTGGGGGTAAAGGCGGCCGGTGCATAAGGCTGACAACCTTACCACCTTTGTGTGCCAACTGTCTAAAAATCTGGGAGCCTCAGCCTCCTGGAACCCTCTGGGCCTCCATGGCCTGTAATAGGGAACACTTTACTTTTTTTATGCAGGATACATGATATCCACTTGATGGTGTTTTTTATTAACTTCCTTCGAGAGTAACCAACCCTGCATTATAAATGATTGCCAAGCAGGAGCACAACACAAGACTAGAACATCATGTACTGTCGATTGACAGACCTTTATTTATTTCACATCATGGAAACCATCAATAGCAGCAGTGGATGTAGCATGCTCCCACATGCCCCTAATCCTGCCATCTATGGTAGATGAGCAGTGGTTGGGTGGTAGGCCAGGGATGTACAGCCATTGAGTTTAGTTATTTACTTCAATAAAGATATTTTAAAAGTATTTAAGACAACATTTTGTTACCGAGAAATAAGTTATTTTTAAAACATAGAATCTAGTGGTGTAGTCATTAAGATGGCAACAAAGACCATCACAAGTTATAGTGACATTGGCTACCAATGACAGCATACGAGTTGGTGAATAATCATTATATTATGACTCAAAGGAACATTACCAATTTGTATTAAATAGCTATTGATTTTCAGTGACGGTATGCTATTTCACCATTGAAACCAGTGCCGGTATGCCTTTGGACCTTTAAAACCAGTATTCACTGGCGCATACCACCTCACTTCCCTCCCTGCTCGTTACACTAAGTAGGAGTGGGGGGCTAGAGTGCCACAGATTCTTCAGTTTTCTCAAAACTTCTACATGCTTATCCATCCTGGTTACCAGCAAACAAGACCTCTTATAGCTGCTTAAGTGGAGTACAACGATCAGAGTTAAGAACTATCACATGTACTGATTACAGGACAATAAATAATTTTCTACACAAAATTCTACACATAGACTCAGTGTAAGATGCCATGAAAAATTTGAAGACAAAGTTTCTACAGTCAATCACTGGATATACAAATTCTTAATGAGATCTCTTTATTAACGATTATATTTCCTGTGAACAAAACCCAGTCACATCTTATCCATCAAGGCATTTTGTAAATCAATAAAACATCTCCCAAAGAAACTGATCAAAATAGATGTAACCAGTTTCATATAGGTATAGAAGTCAAAAGTACAAGCTTGATCCCTGCATGTATCAAACAATCAGAGAATAAAGATGCTGGCTGGCTGGCCGCTACTAAACCCTTTCTTTCCAGGCGGGTCCCATTAGTAAGTTGAGTGCGCAAACTAAACTTTTTTTTTCCCCCAGCATCCCTAGGGCGGGAAAAGTTAGAATCGGTCTCACCAGAGTTCCCCACTCCACTCTCTAACGGGACCCACGTGGAAAGTAGGGGTTTTGGGTGGGGAGAATCTAGCGGCGGCATTTAAACTACTAGCAGAGTAGCAACGGTAGCGTGATCTAGTAATGAACTGGTGAAACAAAAAAATAACTTATTTCTCCTTTATTCTCTTCTTCTATTCCTTTCCCATCTCCTTCTTCTCACCTCCTCTTCACCCTACCTACCTATTCGAGACCTATTCCTAACCGTAAATTTTGGATCAACCGGGATTCGAACTCAGGACCCTTAGCATTATAGGTAGGAGTCTATACACATTACGCCATGAGCGATTGTTCAGAAGTGAAGGAGGATTTCGTATATTTGAGTTATTATAGCGTTCATGAGTGTTAACGAAAGAATCAGTTTTTATAATTTTTATACATTTTGTTAGTTAGTTTTTGTTGGTGCAAGGGAATTTTTCTGCATCAATTGAGCCATGTTTTATGTTATAATACGGCGTTTTTTAAAATTGTCATATATTATGTATGGTGCAATTAATTGTGAAATATTTTGTTTATTGAAATGTTCTATTGGCATATGTACGGCGTTTTTTATAATTGTGAAATATTATGTTTGGTGCAAGGGTATTTTTTTATTGTGAAATAGCCTATTTTGTTGCAAGTGTCGTTATAATTCCGTGTAATATTATGCTTGGTGCAAGGGTATTTTTTATTAATCTTTTTATAATTGCTTTTAATAATAGTGAAATATAATGCTTGGTGCAAGGGTATTTTTTATTTTAAAATATAATTGGGTTTTTTTTATAATCGTTCGCCATCGTTTTTTCTAATTGTGAAAGATTATGTGGTGCTGATTATGTTGGCGTTGGTACAAGGGAAAATCTTTTTAAATGTGAAATATTATGTTGGCTCTGAAAAGAGCCGTTTTGGTGCAAGGGTACAGTGATACCTCGAGATACGAGTTTAATTCGTTCCGTAACCTTGCTCGTATCTCACAGCAATTTTTCCTATTGAAATTAATTGAAATGCCATTAATCCGTTCCAGCCCCAAAAATGCTACCCCCAATTGTTTTTGTTACGTGTTTTTGAATACGAAAAATGTATTTATAAATGACAAATATTGTATAAAAACATAATAAAAGAGAGGTGTTTCTTTTCCACGAACTGTGAAACTCTCTCCCACATTCCCAAGATCTCTTTTATCTCACTTGTAGAGATAACCTCCTGCATGTAAATGCACAAAAAGCGCAAAGCCCTAGAAAAACTTAGCAAAGTTGCTTCGACAGCGAGGTAAACAAGCATACTGGGGGAATACTTGGGATAATGCGCGAGACGCAGTAAACTGGTGGGCCGTGTACAGTGTCGCAGCTGGCCGTTCCTCGTATCTCAAATGTTGCTCGTATTTCAAAACAAAAATTTGATCGCTCGACAGCTCGTATCTCAAATAACTCGTATGTTAGGGCACTCGTATCTCGAGGTAGGCCTACCACTGTATTTTAATTGTGAATTAAAATTGGCCGCTCTGGTGATTGCAATTGAATTGAATATAATTTGCATGCGTATAACACAGTGAGCTGCATTACCGGCGTTGAGTAGCGGCCGGCGGGATAGGAGAACCGGTCTGGCGGGGAAGAAGCCGGTGGGCGAGTATGGAGTGGAAAGGGGACTAGGTGAGACCGATACTACTCTTATTCCCCTAGGGCTGATTAAACAATATCTGATGAGTAACAAAACAATATAAGGGACGCCCAATATAGATATTCAGTATACTAATTAAGGCAATGTAAAGCTATGATGCTAGCGATCCCATGTTCGAATCCCGTTCAGTGTGTAAATTTATAGGATAGGAATAGGTAGTCAATAAGTAGGCAGGGTGAAGAATAAGTGAGAGAAGGGAAGAAAGAGGAGAGAAGAATGAAAATAAATTAAAATTTTCATTTCTGCTAGTAGTTCCACCAATGCCTCCTAGATGTCTCAACTCCCCACCCTCAACCCTTCCTTGCCAGGCAAGACCCGTTAGTGAGTTGAATGGGCGGAGCGTAAGTGCCAACCTGTTCTTCCGTTTTCCCCTAATGAAATAATGATACGACAATCTGAGGAATTATTTATATTTTATAAACTGCACTAATCGCAAAAAACATTAACCTATTTTAAATGTTTACACAAAATGACAAGCTAAGTGCGCATTCTCGGATTAAAACCACAAACCATTGCACACTTACATTACCCAAAAAATAAAACCTCTCACCGCAATAATCCTTTCGGTTATATAATGTATTATTCCATTAATCAAAATCATCAAGTCACCATCTCCTCAACCTGTCAAACCGAAGGCACGGTCAAAACTGTCACTTCTCACAGCTAACGATAGAGGCGCTAATTGCTTCTTTGCATCTCAAAAAGGACGAACAACAACAACATTAGCAAAGGAGGCTGCTTAACGGCCTCTCGGACCCAAAACTAAATAGCAAATAATAAATATTTTTCATATGAAAATTAATAAAATAAAGGTTATACGTTCGCAAATTATATTTTCACTTGTGTAGTATTCTTATGACTTAATCGTATTTCAAACATTGCATAATTGATTCCTAGGGATCTGTAAATATTGGGGTTTGAGTCATAGTATAGAAAAAAATTGTTTCCTGTTCCTGTTTCACGTCTCTGTTCTTTCGTGTGTTGGATATGGTGTCTGTGTGAGGTGAGTTGCGATTTGGGCACGATTTGCCCTGATTTTATAAAATAGTGCCAGCCGATTTTTGCAAATATTGCCAGTTAACTAAACGTAGGTTAGTAGACCCCACTGTAACAAATAATGGCGTCCCCAAGTAATTATATATTACAATGGTTAATTGCATTGCATATGTACGCTAGCACATGGTACGTTATTGATGGTATGGGGGAAATACTCCTGGTTTCTGCGTAATTTCGTTGAATAACCTATGTGGTGTTTGAACAGTAATGCTACGTCGTATTTCAAGGGATTTTCAGTGTGGCATTTATTTTCTCATACTGTTACAGTCAGTTGGCAGCTCATTCAGATTTGGGTTTGCCTGTTTTTTGTTTTGTTTATTTCAGTTGGTTGCAGTTATGCAATATTGTCTTTGGATAAAGGAAGATACTGTATGAAGAGAATATTATCAGGTAAGCAGATGTTTTTTTTTTTTTTTTTTACATAATCCCTTGACATGCACCCAAATCTGAATGCTGGGCTGGTGCAAACTATTTAATTTAAAATTTAACTTCTTTTTGTTGTAGGTAAACCACCCAGTACAACATGCCGCAGAACGAGTATATTGAACGCCACCGAAAGCTTTATGGCTATCGGTTGGATTACCATGAACGCAAGAGAAAGAAGGAGGCACGTGAGCCTCATAAGCGAGCTGAGAAGGCCAAAAAACTGAGGGGATTGAAAGCGAAGATGTTCAACAAGCAACGTCGTACAGAGAAGATTCAGATGAAGAAAAAGATTAAAATGCATGAAGAGAAGGAAGTGAAGAAGAGTGAGAAGGTGGCGGAAGGCGCACTTCCAGTGTATCTGTTAGACCGAGATGTCCAGTCACGAGCCAAGGTGCTATCGAACATGATCAAGCAGAAGAGGAAGGAGAAAGCTGGAAAATGGGATGTCCCGATTCCAAAAGTGAAAGCACAAGCAGATTCAGAAGTTTTTAAGGTTCTGCGCACTGGAAAGTCAAAACGTAAAGCATGGAAGAGGATGGTTACGAAGGTGACATTTGTTGGAGAAGGCTTTACTCGTAAACCACCCAAGTTCGAGCGTTTCATCCGGCCGATGGCTCTGAGGTTCAAGAAAGCACATGTTACCCATCCAGAACTAAAAGCTACTTTCTGCTTGCCGATAATTGGAGTGAAGAAGAACCCCAGTTCACCTATGTACACATCTCTTGGTGTAATCACAAAGGGTACAATCATTGAAGTGAACATAAGCGAGTTGGGATTGGTAACGCAAGCAGGCAAAGTTGTGTGGGGCAAATATGCCCAAGTTACAAACAATCCAGAAAATGATGGCTGTATAAACGCTGTGCTGCTGGTTTAATGTATATGATGTGATTAAAATAAAGTGCATTATTACATTTGTATTTGGGTTAAATGGGGAAAAATTCATTTTTTTTCTCCCCAATCTCTTGCGTTCCTTTTTCTTTTTCCTCTTTTCTCACTTCTTCACCCTTCCTACCTATTTGGGACCTATTCCTAACTGTAAATTTTATGCAAGAAGGATTCAAACTCAGGTCATAGCCAGCTGTATTAACCACTGCACCACGAGCAATCATTTGGCTGTGAAGCGAGAATTCATCTACTTGAGTAGACCCCTTGGGTCTGGTCGAGCACCCTTTCAGTGTGAGGTGTTAAGTTGCCCACAGTTTGGCCACCAACAATCCCATTGGCTGCTGACAATCTTTATAGTCATTGGTTCTTCCCACTCTTGGGAAAAACCAAATATCGGGTGCTAAATAGGCTCCTCCCATACTCGCTATCGGGACCCGCCCGGGAAGGAGGGGTTTAGGGCGGGGACTAACTAAATGAAACAGTGGGAGACATCTAGTAGGTAATGGTGGAATTAGTAGTAGCGGCGCAGAGACATCTGGGGGAAATAGCAGAAACACAAGAAAATTAATTTTTTTATTTTCTCCTTTTATCTCTTTTCTCCTCCTCCTCCTCTTCTCCCTATTACCTCCTTTCTCTCCTTCACCCTACCTACCTATTTGGGACCTATTCCTATCCTACTAATTTTCGCACCTACGGGGATTTGATCTGGGGACCGCAAGCGTACTAGTCCATCGCCTTGACCACTATACCACGAGGGCTCGTTGCAATAAAAATCGAGAAAACTTCTAGCCTTTGTACTACAGAGACGTGTAATACATGACGAGTAATAAGAATGATAATGTTCTGTATAACTGTGAAATTTTATGTTGGCTCTGAAAAGAGCCTTTTTGGTTCTAGAGAAGTTCTGGGAATGATATGGGGAGGGTATCTTATGAACGAAGTTGGGGAAGTTTTCCCTTTAAATCTAACCTCTACCTTCACGTGGTGAGTCCTGTTACGCTAAAGAGGCTCTGGTGAACATATATCCTAATGGTGCCTTGGTAATTCGTAAATATAATTTGTAAATACTTAGGTGGGTATATTTGGTACAAGGGGCATCTCGTATTTTGAATATTTGGTACAAGGGGCACTCTCGCATCGTGGGAATCGACTCGAGTGAAGGCGGGGACACGGTCGGGAGTACGACGTTCGGGAACGGTCGGAAGAAGATCGTGGCGAGAGGTCGCCGGCCGACAGCTGCTGTCGCCATGGCAACGGAATGCGGGATGGGCGGAGCCTATTTAGCACCCGATACTTGGTTTATGCCCCACTCTTATTGCTACCCATAGTTTTATGTACACATTTAGTTATAGTGTGGTTAGGTCTCCTGTTACTGTTATAATAATAATTAGGCTACTGTACTTAGGCTGTGTTCGGGGAGCTCGCATTCAGCGCTAAAAGCGTGCTTTGGTCGTTCGGGGAGCTCGCTCACAGTGCTGTGAGCGCGTATGTGACATCACGGTTTGAAAGCGTTTGACGTCACCGCTCGTGCTAACAACGCTTTTTCTGGAGAGGTTAGGCACGAGATGCTGCGGACGCTATTAGCGATTTCATTGGTCCCCGAACGTCGTCTGCAGGTTTAGTTTAGTTTATTGTACAAAACATACATGAACATTGTTAATACAGTGTGTCCCACGCAAGAGTTGGCCAATGACGCGGGTTCCTGCGGCGCGGCGGGCACAGCTCCAACTCCCGAGCGATCGGGTGAAATATCTACGCTAATGAAGCCGCGATCGGTGTTATGGTTCAGGTTCTCACATTTACAGTTAAAATTACAATGAAAATAACCACGTACCTCATCACAAGAGATGTTGGAAATGTTCTCCTCTCGCATCCACACAACACTGACACCATTTTAGGAAATTTTCTTTCATGCGCATAAGTTCAGTTTCCGAGACAGAGGTCATTTCTCTTGTGATAGGCCTATGTGATATTGTCTTTAAGTTCTTCTAACAGTATGTGAATATTATTTATGGAGAAACTTGAAAAATAAAGTGTATAGGTCAACTTCCCGTACATTACAAAGGAAACGGGTGAAATATCTACGCTAATAAAGCCCGCTGTTGGTGTAATGGTTCAGGTTCTCACAAAGAAAAACATATGTGATTTATTACATCATCTTGCAAGGACGCAAGACGTCGGTTTTTAGCCAAATTCCCAGGTGTACGTCCTCCAAGCAGAGAAGCCGTGCGAAAACTTGTAAGCAAACTTCGGGAAATGGGTTCGATTCTCGATAGTAAACTAGGAACCAAGCGGCGCGTACTTACTGAACAGAAATTAGATCAAACCCACACACATTAGAAGAACTTAAAGACAATATCAGAAGAGAAATTAATTCTATCTCGGAAGCTGAACTTATGCGCGTGAAAGAAAATTTCTTAAAAAGGTTCCAATGTTGTGTGGATGCAAGAGGAGGACATTTCCAACATCTCTTATGATGAGGTACGTGGTTATTTTCATTGTAATTCCAACTGTAAATGTGAGAACCTGAATCATAACACCGATCGCGGCTTCATTAGCGTAGATATTTCACCCGATCGCTCGGGAGTTGGAGCTGTGCCCGCCGCGCCGCAGGAACCCGCGTCATTGGCCAACTCTTGCGTGGGACACACTGTATAATACATACATGTACAAAAACGTGTAATACATACATGTACATTGAACATTGTTAATATTTATAAAATATATACCTTACAATACATACATAAAATAATGCATACCATACAAATGTTTCAAAGAAAAATAACAAATACAAAAATAGATAAAGAATATGCTTTTTTTACTTTAGCTTTAGGTCCGGCAGGATTTATTATGAAGTTAAGAAGTCTAAAGGTTTAAAAGGTCCAGACTGAAAACAGAAACGGTAAAATCTGGTCATGTTGTTTAATGATTTTCAGTTGGGTGTTTTATGTCATCTAGTGAGTATGGGCAAAGTTTTATAAGCCAAGATTTTAAGGTCGTCTGCTGAAGGTATTATTCTCATCCCGTGTAAAGTTTGGACCGTGGCAGAAAAATGCAATGTTCGCGTTTCCTTAAGCTGCCCAGATGGAAGGGTTTGCGAGATAATATTCAATCTCTTTTATAATTAGCGCAATAGCGGTCAAAAAACTTTCCTTCGACCCTCTGATGCCATATTCACCGCCATTGTTTAAAAGCCCCTTCATTGCTGTTAGCGTTCGGGGAGCTTCGTAGCACGAGATCCTAATAGTCTCCCCGAACGGCACTCTGAGCGTTTCGTACTCACAGCGCGAAAGCGAGCTCCCCGAACGCAGCCTTAAAGCTTCCAGCAAAGGGAGTCTGGGAGAAACTTGTGCAAAAGATAGCTTTAGGTCATGCACCAGCAAAGCTCTGCCTGCGCTGCTGCTTGCTTCCCATATCCCGGCTATGAACATGCTCAATGCAGCTCACTGTTGTACCCTTCATCATATATGCATAAAATAGCCTATACAAAATCAGTGTTACGAAAATGACGCACCATATAAAAAGGTAGGCCTACAAAACATTATTAAAGTGGGTACAATATCACAGCTTTACAAAAATTACCCTTGTACCATATTGCTGCATTTGCATTTGGCATGAAAAACGAATTTAGGTTGTGCACTGGCAAAGCGCCGCCCACCCTCGCCCACCGACTCTCTTCTGAGCCAATGCACACACTGCCACCTACTTTCCATTGTCCAATGAAGAGTTTTAGACTTGGATATGTCACCCGCAAGATGACTTAACAACTCAGTGAAAACTGCTTTTTTTTTTTTTTTTTTTAATTTTTCCCAGTTTTCCTTTAGTATTAACTAGAATCAACGCCATCTAGGAAGCGACATTTGAACCCTAAACCCCTCCTTCCCAGGTGGGTCCCATTAGAGAGTTGATGAGAGGAGCCTAATTTGTGACCTAAAATTTTTCCCCACATATCAGTTGAGACATGGAATGCCTCTACAGCATTATAGTCCAGGCAACGAACGGGGAAAAAAATCTTGTAGTTTTGAAATTTTGCAGAGATGTCGGAGGGAGTGTCCTGAACAACATACTAAAATTCCCCGAAGGTGGGGGGTGAGCGGGGGCAGGGGGGCCCGCAGAAAGTCCCTATTTTAGGTTTTTCGCTTATATCTAAACAATGGTGCATCATAGAGGAAAAATTTCTATATACAAAATTCAAGCTGATAAAATTTACTAAAAGTTTGATCCTACACATTTCTTTCTATCCCCAATAGTTTTCGAGATATCCGCCAGCAAAAATAACAAATTTTCGAAAAAAGCTCTTTCGCCTCGCACTTTTCGACACACTTTGCCTTCTAGCGCTTCAGCCCTTAAGTATACAGCAATGTTCTCATGAAAGAAGTTGTAGGGAAATAAATCCACTTGAAAATGAGTAGTCATTTGTTACTTTGCTTTCAAATGTTCAAAAGTTATAACTATTTTAAGTTAGGGTCAAATTTCGAGATTTCGAAAGAAAACCGTACATCGCACTTTCTCTATATTTAGGGGGTGTATCTTTGTATGTTAGTTGTATATTGTGTATTTACATCATGAAACAAGTGGAGAAACATCATACAACCATTAAAGTTGAATTTATTAAAAATCCGATCACGGTACAAGCACAGTACATGTAATGGAAAATTCATTATATTCCAGGTAAGAAAGGAAAAATAGGGACAAAATAAATCATGTGGTTTTCAAATTTGGCAGAGATGTGGGGGAAAGTGTTCTAAACGTAGTAAAAGTCCCCATGGATAGGGGGTGAGGGCACTTTTACTGGTAAATGTAATTTCCTTAAGTTTTCCCAAAATACACAAAAAACTATGGGTCCTGGCAAAAAACAGTTTATGCACAAAATTAAACTACGCAAAAGTTCTTATAAAATTGGTCTGAATAATATTTCTGTAGAATTAATAGTTCTGGAAATTCTGTTTTACATACACCTATATACACCTACATATTATATTTTTTAACAAAAAAGAAAAGAAATTAACTCTATCTCGGAAGCTGAACTTATGCACGTGAAAGAATATTTCCTAAAAAGGTGCCAGTATTGTGTGGATGCAAGAGGAGAACATTTCCAACTTCTCTTGTGATGAGGTACATGGTTATTTTCATTGTAATTTTAACTGTAAATGTGAGAACCTGAATCATTACAACGACCGCGGCATTATTTGCGTAGATATTTCACCCGATCGCTCGGGAGTTGGAGCTGTGCCAGCCGCGCCGCAATAACCCGCGTCATTGGCCAACTCTTGCGTGGGACTCACTGTAGATTCCTTAGGATCTAAAGAGCATTACAACAATATGGTTTTTTTTCATATTTCTTTAAAAAAAATACAGCTTGCAGTGTCAAAGAATCCCTGCTGTTAAATCATGATCTCCATGCGCTGGATTAGGCTCTATTGTGGAACCAGGAGTGACCGTTGGGTCATGTGTGCAAATTTCATGCTGGAAACATCATAGTGAAAATTGTAGGTAGGCCTACAGTAATTTCATAGGTCGCGTACATATTGTCACGTATAGACAGCACTTACAAATAATATTTTAGGACAATATTACAAATAAAAAGAGATGTATGATTTAATATGTAGGCTATTTACTTATTTTGATGTTGAGCTGTAGGTTTTCTTGACTCATGCATTTTAATCAGCTGCCGTTTTCTGTCAATTCGATGTCTGTGTCATCACTCTCTCCCTTCTGCCATTGGTATATATGACCCTGGTGCTAGGTCTTTCTTCTGTAACCGGAGTAGGCCTACACTTGTGGAAATATATATAATAATTACTGGGACCAGACTAGTACAATTTTTTGTACAGTACTGCACTTACTAAAAAGTTTCGATATAGAAATAAGGAAGGGAATCCAGGGCTGATATGAAGTTTTGTATCCGATAGATAGCCTACCTCAGCCTCTATAGCGACTAAGCCATCGATTCACACTTTTTTATCATTAGGTGACCAGCATTGAATTTTTCCACGTGATCGATCACCCACTCCCGGCCAGACAGTAAAACATCGTCCAACACACAGAGATCATTATTTAACAGCTGTTCATAGCGCTAATTTTAGGTTAGTTTTGTGTCTTGCTTCACGATTTTACTTAGATTTAGAATCTCTGTACAAATATAAAATGGAATCTACAGTTCTAAAGAATAATATAACATCAAATTTGGCTGTTTCCCATGCTTTTAAAACCAGAATATCACATCTAGTAGAGTTCTATACTGTCCCAAAAGCATAATCCTGGGGTCTTTTTATCTGAAACCTATTCATGAACTTAAGTTATGCTGCTAAGAGTTTTCTTTTGTAGGGGCAAAGTAAATAGTTTTGTATCTGTGTTTTCCAGGTGGAGGTAACCAGACACCAAGATGCAGATTTTCGTGAAAACCCTAACTGGGAAGACTATCACTTTGGAAGTCGAGGCTTCCGATACTATCGAGAATGTCAAGGCTAAAATCCAGGATAAAGAAGGTAAAATTTGATTCACAAAGTCACTTTGCACTTAAGCCAAATTTAATAGATCAAAGCAGCTTAATCACTTGTTAATGTGAAATTCTAAATAACCACTCAAGATTTGTTTTATTTCAGTGTATTGATTTATACTATACTCTATGCGTTTATTTATTTAATACTTTAATACTTATTGGACCCTGTCCTGGGTTCTTTTCAGAGGCCTCTATATGCACTATATAATTTGTAACTTACTAATTTATAACTACATAGGTTATCTAAATTATTTATAACTTATCTAAAGAATATAGGCCTATATATATAAAGAGAGCAAAAAAAGTTTACAGAACTAGACTACAAGTTTTGACTAACTACTACTCCCAGGCATGTGAATCAAAGCCCTAGGCTTATGTCACAATATTTTCAGGTATCCCACCTGATCAACAGCGTCTGATCTTTGCTGGAAAGCAACTGGAAGATGGCCGCACATTATCAGACTATAACATTCAGAAGGAGTCAACACTTCATCTCGTGCTTCGCTTGAGAGGAGGTGCAAAGAAGCGAAAGAAGAAGAATTACTCCACACCCAAGAAAATCAAACACAAGAAGAAGAAGGTTAAGCTCGCTGTGTTAAAATATTATAAGGTATGTTATAATCAATACCAAAACTTTATGTTCCAATTCATGTCTTAAATTGTCAGTCATTTGTATTCTTGATTGTTGATTTCTCTGGTTTTATTATTTATTTGGAAATGTATTTCCTTTATTTACTGGGAGTAGAAAAAAATTATATAGGATGAGTCTTACAGGAAAATTTATCAGCTTGAATTTGACTAGAGTACCTTTTTCTCTGTGATGCACAGTTGTTTAGATATACACAAAAACTCAATAAAACTTACCTATGTGCCCCCTGCCCCTCTCACCTTTTATTTAATGTTTACCTCCTAACTACTCCAAACACAGTCCTGAAATCAAAAGTACTGTTCCTGGCCATGTCTGTTGACTCTCTTTATTGACTAGACTAAATTGAAAATCTAGCTAAAATTTAAGATGTAGATGAAACTACAGAATGTTTATGTTGATAGTTAAATGAGAACATCTGGATAAATTTGTCTGAGACTGGATTTTGAACTGTGGTTAGGTCAGTTGGGAAAGCATTAAGCATGGAAAGCCAAAGGTCACGGGTTCGAATCCAAGTCACATTAATTTTTCTCCTAAAATATTCGCATGGCTAAAATTATTTGTGAAGTACATTTTTTTAAATTATTGGTATATAATTTGTACCTGATTATGTGTTTGCAGGTTGATGAGAACGGGAAGATTCATCGTCTGAGGAGGGAGTGCACTTCCAATCAGTGTGGTGCTGGTGTGTTCATGGCAGCCATGGCAGACAGGCACTACTGCGGGAAGTGTGGAACGACGCTTGTATTCAATAAACCAACTGATGAAAAGTAAATAAATTGTGTTATGTTCTGCGTACAGTAATAAAAATCTTGAAACAATTTATTCTGGTTTCATTTATATAGTAATCAGTGGAGAGGGGATTTTTATAAGCTAGAAATCTTGAAAATAACTATTTTCGTATTTACTAACAGTCTTACTAATAATCCTTGCATAAGGCTGAATGTGTGCAACCTTTACACAGCCTGGCCCCCTTGGCAAGAGTTGGCCAATGACGGGGGTTCGTGCGGCGCGGCGGGCACAGCTCCAACTCCCGAGCGATCGGGTGAAATATCTACACTAATAATGCCGCGATGGGTGAAACGATTCAGGTTCTCACATTTATAGTTAAAACTACAATGAAAATAACCATGTACCTCATCACAAGAGATGTTGGAAATGTTTTCCTTTTGCATCCACACAATACTGGCACCTTTTTAGCAAATTTTCTTTCAAGCGGATAAGTTCAGCTTCCAAGACAGAGTTCATTTCTCTTCTGAAAGGCCTAGGTGATATTGTCTTTAAGTTCTTCTAACAGTATGTGAATATTATTTATGGGGAAACTTGAAAAATAAAGTGTATAGGTCAATTTCCCATACATTAGAAGAACTTAAAGACAATATCACAAGAGAAATTAACTTTATCTCGGAAGCTGAACTTATGCGCGTGAAAGAAAATTTCCTAAAATGCAAGAGGAGAACATTTCCAACATCTCTTGTGATGAGGTATGTGTTTATTTTCATTGTAATTTTAACTGTAAATGTGAGAACCTGAATCGTTACACTCATCGCGGCATTATTACCGTAGATATTTCACCCGATCGCTCGAGAGTTGGAGCTGTGCCCGCCGCGCCGCAGGAAGCCGCGTCATTGGCCAACTCTTGCGTGGGACACACTGTATAAACTTGACATAAATAATCAAGATGGCCGATATCCGTAACAGCCGGTCGTTTTGTAGATGTCTGAGATTGAATTTGGAGGCTACGCATATTCTGAGCTGCTTTTGCGGAATTATAAACATTGTTCCTTGTTTGCGGGACATATTTCCATACTTGTACCCATGATTACAGCTTTCTGAAAACAATATAATGAAATACTGAAACTAGAATTACTGTCTGCACCGATAGATAGCCAGGGGCTAGTAACGTCACAACTACAGTGACGTATTTGATGATGTTGGACGTACAAACCCGGTGTAAACTCTGCAGTTACACTCCGATTATTGGTAATGCGGCTTATGCAGAACTTGCACGGTGAACAACCAAACAACCGGTCAACGCAGATATAAGCAGCTGTTATTAGGCTGTAAAAGTGGGGGGGAAAAAATGTGTAAACATCTTAAAAATATTTTGTTTCAGTATTATGTAGTGAATTCATTTTTTACATCGTCCCCTTAGAATGAAAACCTCGTATCTCATAAAACACATAAGTGGCTTTGTCATTTAATAACACTTCCTTGCAATACAGTAGGTTTTGTTTTTCCTCTCTAGAGGGCAGCACACATGTTATTATTGTAATGTTGGCGACAAATAATTGAGATACATGTTTTTCTATCTAATAATAAATTAAAAGTACTCTTGCTTCTGTTTTGAGATACGAGGTTTTCATTCTAAGGGGACAAATAAAGATTAATTATTACTCATCAGTTAGGGTTCGGATGTTTATGACCCAAAAATCCTAAATATGACCTCAGCACCGGGGTTGTAAAATACTTCGGCTGCTCTGTGAATATCTGGGTATTTTTGGTAAAGTTTGGCGAAACCAAGTTTACTCTTTCGGAATGTTGCTGAAGTTGAATCGCATCCATAAAAGCATGCAGGAACACAGAATTTGTTTCACTCCCAGCTGCTGCGTTTTGTGGGTACAGTAAACACTGGTTAGACCTTTTCCGCTCCCTGGTTTGATGAGTAAATTTTGTGATCAGGTGGAGTATTTGCGATAAATATCAATGCGAGATCGACATCTCCAATGACAGCCATAATAGATGTTTCTATCATCGATTGTTCAATAGCTGTACTTAAAATCAGCATGTCAGCACCGTCTGACGCTTGATGCGTTGCAATGGCTTCTTCCTAGAGTTTAGACCTCACGACCTCAGTAGGTTGATCACTCTGTCTTTATTATGCGAACTGGGGAGGAATAGTTCTTCATGCACTGTTTTTTTGTTGCCCATATTGAAATAGATATCTACGGACTTTCTCATTGTGTAGCGTCTTCCCAGTTTGGCCTTAGTGCTGTTTGGTGAGTTGATGTTTCCATCATCTCTTCCTCCTGTGTAGCGGGTCTAGACAAATTTCACGTATTCATTCACTTCTAAAGCCTATGACCAATGTACAACCTGATCTCTCGTCACTTCCACCAAGCAAGGGAGCAACAAAAGAACATCCCTTTCGGACATACCACCAGGTGCAGCGTAAGTGCACGAAGGATTGCAGCAGCCTTAAAAGTGGCTGTATATAAGTATATACATAGATATATCGTTATAGTTATTTAATTGGGAAATAAATGTACTATTTTCTTCAGAAATCACAAACTTTACCCGACAATTTCAAATTGTTGTAACTTTTGTTTTGTTGAAGATAAATTAAATATCTATATACATGTTTAAAGGAAATTTAATGCTCTACAACTCTTTTCCTTACAACTTTGCTGTAAAATGTAAGGCTGATGAGTTAGAAAAAAAAAACGAAAAACATGAGGTAAAAATTAGTTTTGGGGAAATTAGTGATATCCAGCAGCCCATATCTCGAAAACAGTTATAGATACGACAAAAGTGTATATGAACCAACTTGTAGAGAATTATGTCAGTTTTAAATTGTTATATGAAAAATTTTCCCTATGACGCACCATTTTCAAATTATAAGCAAAAAACCCAAAAAGTGGACCTTTTCCACCCCCTACCCCCATGAAGCGTAAGGGGTAGGGGCGGGGACTTTTAGTATGTTTACCTCCTAACTACCCCAAACACATTCCCGAAGAAAAAAATTCTCCCCCTTTCCATGTCTTCTACAACCCCTTCGTTGACTGGACTACTATTGTTAATTAAAGTTTAGAAACCAAATAGTTCCAAAGTATTCTTATGGCTAGTTTCCAAAAGGAAGCTTTCATGGCAAAAATCTTGAATGCTAAAAGTTTTTGGAGCATGGACTCCACACGGTTAGTAACTCAGACAAGATGTAGTACAATGAAGAATGCTTCTGTTAGTGCAGCAAACACAAAAGCCAAGCACACCCTTTTTGATAAGAAAGAAGTCTACAAAAAGGATACATGAATAATGTCAAAATAATCCTATGACAAACAAGTACTGTTGGAACAGGCAACATTTTCATACTTCGAAGTGAGATAAAAAAAAAAAAAAAGGACCTTATACTGTTAGAAAATATTCTACTGGATAATTGATAATGAGGACTGAAAATTAAATATAGCAGCAAACAAAAATCACCCACTAGTAATGGATTAAATTCAACCACCCAACTACAGGAAAATATTAGCTGCAGGAAGTGCTGCACCCTCATGTCTTTATGTGGAATCACTACCCTATTAGGACACCACTCTGGTGTTAAGTTGTAAGCGGTCATTTGAAAATATTCTGCGTGAGAAGTGTATTATTGTTTTCTGGCGTAAATTTTTGCAGAGGAGAATTTGCCAGCCTCTACTGCATAGACGGTATGTAACTAACTACGTAGCACTAACATCCCAGAAGGGACAAGGCCTACCACCTGACCGCTGCGTGATCTACCATAGGCAGGCGTCAGGATTGGGGGCCATGTGGTCAGCATGCCGACACCCATGGCCGTTAATGGTGGTTTCCATGACCGGAGCCACTACTTCTCTATCAAGTAGCTCAATTTGAATCACTAGGCTAAGTGCTCCCTACCAGACCTCCCTACCTCAGAAAAATCCAAGGAGGTACTGGGGATCGAACCCAGCGATGCTAACCACGACCACGCCAGCGGTCATGAGGGTATGTGCGATAATTAATTCACTTACTTCATTAAAGTTATATTATATTGTAGTTTACTTGTAGTGTGTTTCGTTATGCTTGTGTGAACAGGGGGGAGATAAATTCATGTATTTTAATGCTGCTGCTAATGCCTAATATCTGATACTGGCAATAACCTAATATCAGATATCTGATCTTGCATTTTTTAATTAACACAGGTAATTTAATAATTTGAAGATGGCTCCAGGTACAAACAAAACCATCTAGAAAAAACAGAACCCTAATTCAATGATGAAAGATGTGGAAACAGTGAGAAATAAATGGTGCAAAAATATGTTGCACAAACTTTCTTGCATATACGTGTTAAAGGCTAGCATAGAAAAAGGTAAATTATAGAGACAATTAAATTTCATTCATTACATTTTCACAAAACTAACAAATATCTAGAACGGAAAGCATCAGGGTCGATCCTTATGTTCAATGTATCTACCGTGAAATAATAATAAAAATCAGGTAAACTGATGTAACAAAGTGCCAGTATGTTTTTGTTTAATCAGTTATGACCGCAATTATGATATGCAGAATATGTTTTTTTTTTTTTAATTGATTTCCAAGTTAAGCTCCAGATTTATTCATTAAGCAGGGCTTACGGAAGAAGAAAGGTCTACCATCTCGGCCACCGGGGTCATTTTAACGGTCTAGTTGGATAAGCGCATGTAAATCGATATGTTTTTTGTCATAGCTACCTGTATTTTAATTTCCAAGGCCTTATAAGATCACAGTAAAACAATAGGCTATGTTGTCAAGATAACTGATTTTCATTTTTTTTATAAATTCTTTCGAATACGTATATTACCATAAAATAGGCACTAAATTGAGCATTACTCCGAAACAGGCCAACCGATTTTATCCATTATGAATAGACGTCTTCCCATGGACATTATAAATGTGTATACCAAGTTTCATAAAAATCCAGTAAAGCGTATTTGAGTTATCGCGTCTTTAAAATATACACTAAATTGGGTTTTACTCCGGTACCGGTCTACCGATTTGGTCCAATATCATTAGACGTCTTTCCACGTACATTATAAATGGGTATACAAAATTTCAGGAAAATCCAATAAAGCGTATTTGAGTTATCGCGACTTCTAATATATATTAACATAAAAACACTAAATTGGGCATTATACCGGTACTGGCCAACCGATTTGGTCCAATATCAATAAACGTCTTCCCATGGACATTATAAATACGTGTACGAAGTTTCATAAATATCCGATAAAGCGTATTTGAGTTATTGCGCCTTTAAAGTAGACACTAAATTGGGTTTTACTCCGGTACCGATCAACAGATTAGGTTCAAATTCAATAGGACACTTCTCATGAACGTCATAAATGGGTTTACCAAGTTTCATGGAAATCCGATACAGCGTAATTGAGTGATAATCTATTAAAATAGGCACTAAAGTGGGCATTACTCCGGTACCGGTGAACCGATTTGATTCAATATCAATAGGGTTCATCCCATGGACATTATAAATGTGTTTTCCAAGTTTCATGAAAATCCGAAAAAGCGTATTTGAGTTATGGTGCATACAGACACACGGACAGACATTTTTTCGTCCACCACACAATCTCATAAAGTACCATACTGGCACTTAATAACAATCTTTGGGTTTGCATGGTTTCCTCAATCTCAAAGGCAAAAATGCAGGATATATTGAGATATCGTCAAACAATAGAAGCAATTGCTGCATGATTGAGCTATTACAACAGCCTACTAGGAAATTTGGGCGGCCACGAGGTTTCATATGAACCCAGGACCTCTTCCCTATTACCCTCTACCTCCTCGTTCTAATTGATTTTGGTGTGTTCATTACGACTGAGGTAAATTGTCGAAAATTCACAACAATAATTAGATTATGGTATTCTTGTTACTATGGGCAACAGAAGAATATCATTCATATTTTAATCAAAATGTATGTTCTGAAATTCACAAAAAGTCATATTATTTCGTTTTTATCTTGATATCTATTAATTTTATAAAGAAATGTGTATTAAAAAATGTTCATTAAAATTTTTTCTACGTCTTTACTGTGGTAGGTTTTCATGTAGTGGAGATAATCTAGAAAAATTGAAAATGGATACGAGTAAAGTACCCCTTAAGTCATTCTTGCAGAAATACGGATATAGACATTTTATTAGTCATAGATAAATGATTATAATTTTAAATTTTTATTAAAATCGTTAGAGCCAATTTAAAAAAAAAATCGAATAAAAAAAAAAGTTTTCATGAAAAGTCTTCTGGGCGGTTCGATAAAATTCCGAAAAAGTCCTTAATTCAAAAAATGAAGTAAATACAATGAACCGTTTACCCGCTGTGCTTCTCCGTGGATGGACAGACGGACATACAGACACGTCATTCCCAAAACACTTTTTTCGGTTTCTAGGCATCGTGAAACATGTTTTCCCGGTGTTGTCTCAATTTCGATTTTTTGTCACGATCACAATACTTTCTCTATACTTCGTATATGCGAGAAAGTAAAAATAAATGGACTATTTTAAAGCTTCTGAAACCTTTAAAGTATCAAGATCAACTTTGAAGAACTATAGTTTACTATTCATACAGGTAAAGATTCTGTGACCTGTGCTCCGAAAATTGGGACAAAAGTATACTCTATCAGGAAGTCTAGAAAATGAGTTAGTGAAGTATTCTTTAACAATGAGGAACGATAGGCCTATTATGACTTGCGTGGCAACTAGCCATAAGAAAAATTTGAAAAACCCTTTCTCTGAGAATTCGGGGAAAGCATGTTAAATATTACTAAGAATTTTTTTCTGCAGCATCCAAATTTATCTTTTTGGAAGCTGCAGGCTATTTTTATCAGTCTTTTATAAATATGGTGATGATAAAAAAGAGTTCGGCGATGATGAAGAGAGCGACACAATGCTTTTCCTGGGATGGGCTGTTTACTAAGGAAGAAAGTAATGTGCCAAAGTCAGTGACTGGATAAACTTTACATGCGATGAGTGCCTCAGTATTTAGAGTACGATTACTTCCACAAAGTCTCTGGGTTTTTACATATACCTAAGGAGCGAGTGTCACCATTCCTAGAGTTCCTGTCTAGGGGAGGTAGCTGCACCCTGATTGGCTCAGTTCTTCTATCCCACTACACGTGTTCTCTGTCTCTCTCTCGCTGCGGCATTATCCTTCCACTCAACTATTATAGTATTTTCTACGACTGGCAACGTGCTGCATGATCTTCACTCTTTGCTCAACAGTAGCAAAGTGATCTTACGTGCATGCGAGTCTGCGCAAGCTGGTAACGAGACGTAATGAGAAGCTCGCTGGCTGGGTTAAGTCTTCTAGGCCAGAGACTTTGTGGAAGTAATCGTACTCTAACCTGAGGACATGCAACACATGCATTAATAGTGTAGCCTAGTATTGGATGGTGTCCAATATTGGGATATACTACAATATATCCAATATTAGGAAACCATTTTTCATTTTAAGTGATTTGACGACTTTTAAAGTTAACACAATTGAAAGGTTTCCTGTCATGCTTTTAAATTTATAATTGTTGTTTACTATTAAACAATAATATTAGTAATAATACAAGTACAATTTTATGTCAAACAAATACGTATTGTGGATAGTATATCAATTTTTAAAAAAGTATCCGATATTCGGCTACTTTCCATATGGTGATTCATATCCTGAACTGGCTTCATTATCCAACAACTTGTGCTGACTGGGATTACTGTAAGGAAACCATGTTTTAATAAGCTCCTACTACAGTAGCCATCCCCACCAAAGGTGTATGTCAATGAAGATGGCTTAATACATTTGTAATTGTCACGGAGACTAGTTTGTAAGCTTTTCTGTTTGATTGAAACACTATTATCTTCATTAAAGGATTTCATGACAGTAGAAAGTAAGGTAACATTACTATGATTTCCATTCACAACCTTATACCTTGTACAAAAGTAATTACCGTATATAAATAACATGTTCATTACATGCTACGTCAGGATAAAACTTTTTACATTTTTTTAAGACCTAATAGTGGGGGGGGGGCTGCTACAGAAAAGTTTTAGCCTTTGTTTTAAAATTGTATAAAAGGAAACATAGCCTAGTAGTAGTAGTAAGTATTCTGCCTTCCGGCAGGTTTTCAAACTTGGTACGCGAATTTTGTTTTCCAAAACTGTCTATCCTATGCTTCCTCCTTCAGCATCCAATATTTCCGCTTTTCCCTTAAATCGTCCAACAGCTGAATTCTTCTTCTTCCAAGTCTAGTTGTACCCTCCAATCTTCCTTCTACGACATCATGTAATAAGCAGTTCCTTCTGAGAATGTGCCCAAACCAGTTTGCTTTCCTCTGACGAATTGTGTGTATGATTGACTTCTTCTCACCCACTCTACTCAGAACCTCTTCGTTTGTCACCATGTCCATCCACTTTATATTTTCTATCTGTCTCCAGCACCACATTTCAAAACTTTCTAAATATTTCTTCTCTAATTTCCTCAAAGTCCATGTCTCTGATCCATACAAAGCAATACTCCAAATATAACACTTCACCAGGTTTTTACGTAGCTCTAGGTTCAGACTACTAGTTAGCAGAGTTCTCTTCTTCATAAATGCTTTCTTGGCCATGGCAATTCTTGATCTTATCTCCTTGGTGCAATGGGCATCTTTCGTCAGTACACTTCCTAAGTATTTGAACTGGTTCACGTTCTCTAATTCTTGATTTCCCATGATAATTTGAAGCGGCTCTTCTCTCTTCGATATCCTCATCACCTTCGATTTACCTATGTTGATTTCCATTCCATACTTTCTTCCTGTTTCCACCAGCCTGTCAATCATTCCTTGCAATATTTCTTGTTTCTTTGCCAGAATCACCAGGTCGTCCGCATATTTGATGGTGTTAATAGCATATCCTCCTATCACAAAATCCCTAACTCCTTCTAAGGCTACTTTTGCTAGCCAGTCTCCATAAAGGTTGAACAAGATGGGTGACGTACAACATCCTTGACGCACACCTCTTCCTATTTCTACACTGTTGGTCACTCCATGTTCTAGACGCACTTTCACTTTTTGTCCCAGGTACAAATTGCGGATTAGTCTCCTGTCCTTCCAGTCAATGCCTATTTTTTTGAGTATGTCCATTAACTTTTCCCAGTTCACTCGGTCAGAAGCTTTTTGCCAATCAATAAAGCAGACACACACTTCTTCGTTGACCGCTAAAACTCTCTCTACGTATATAAAAAAGAAAATTCATTCAGAAACTTGATAAAACCCTAAAAGAACAAATTCAAAATCTTTTACATCCTTTAATCTAAATTGTTACGGTTCAAGTTTGATCTATTCGTTTAAAAAAAGAAATCCATTGTTCTTGTTTTAATTTCCACAAAAAGATCAATAATTTTCTCCTTGATCTGCCATGATTAAAGTTTTCTGTTAAATAAAAAAATGGAAAAAAGCAAATCAAATAGAATAGCTGCAAACAAAATAACATAATTGTACGCTCTATCACATTCAAGAATATGGTAGCCTACAAGGTTTTTAAGCACAACACATGCGGAGCAAAAATGAAAAATAAAAATAAAATAAAAACACTACCTTCCACCAATATGCCAGGGTGGGCACTGTGGAAGCGACCGTGCTCTCTCTCCCTCGCAGCCTTAATGCCAGCTGCGGTGTGCACCTTCCTACGTCCGCATGCACACAAAAGTGAAAACCACGCTGCTGGAACTGTGAACCGCACAGTTCCATACAAAGATTTTATTTTATCTTTTTAATATCCACCATCTTGAATATCCAATTTCATATTGTGCGCCTTCAAGCCATCTTGGATTTCAAATTTTCAAATCCCCCACCTTCTACCATTTTGACTTTTTCAAATTTCCCACCTTCCACCATTTGCAATTTTAAATCGAGTGCCATCCGCCATTTCCAATTTTGAAATCCCCCGCCTTCTACCATTTGGAATTTTAAATTGAGCGCCATTTTGAAGTTCCAAATTTGAATCTCGTCCGTGGGCCGCCATTTGCAATAGGAACCGGAAGCGCCACCATTTTGGATGTCATGGAGGGGAAGTGGATCCGCCACTGATGTAAGCATCCTCCGATGACGTAAGCATTTCCCCCTCCACTCTCATGATGTAAGCATTCCTCCCTCTCCTCATTCCTCCTGTGACGTCATCCCCAAAACCACACTACTGTTAGGTGGCAGTGCTTGGAAGAGGGGAACTAGCCACGGTAGCTCAACCTGCTATGTTGTACGAACTTTTACCATTACTGCCTAAATGACCGGTATGTGAATTTAAGTCACAGGCTTATTTTGCTGGGCTTAAATCCTGATAAAAATGGTATATATAAATAGTAATACAGGGTGCGGCATTTATTGTTTCCCATTTCCAAAACCATGTAACACATTTATTTAACAAAGAAATAAGCTACATTGAACATTTTAAAATTGTCTTAATGTCTTGGATTTGCAATTCTGGTCTTACTTTTTTAATATGATATCCTTGAGTAGCCCTCCATTAACTTCAACACAATGCTGCAATCTCCCTCATACGCTGACCATTACGCGATGTGTGGTGTCTTGCATAACATTTGCAATTTCCTGCAAATCCACGAGCGGCCACTTCACAGTCCTAAGGTCGTGGTGTGGTGTGCCATTGCAGCAAAGGATATTTATTGGCCCTTATTTCTTTGAGATTGATAATGGTGCTTCGGTGACTGTCAACTTTGAACGTTACAATCACATGCTGCAATCTTTCTTCCTACCAGAGTTGACACATCGTAACTGGGATATTGAGATATTGTGGTTTCAACAGGATGGTGCTGTAGCACATACTACACATCTTTCAATGGATACGCATCATGCTGCTTTCCCTGGCCGAATTCTTTCAGGTTTGGTGATATCCAATGGCCCTCCAAATCTCCCGACCTTACTTCACCAGATTTTTTTTTCTGTGGGGCTATCTGAAGTCTAAAGTTTTCGCTCATGCCCTCTCTGACATTAACAGTCTTAAAAATGCAATTCAGCAGGAAATTGCAAATGTTACGCAAGACACCACACACCGCGTAAAGGTCACTGTACGAGGGAGATTGCAGCAATATGATGAAGTTAATAGAGGGCATGTCAAGGACATCATATTCAAAAAGTAAGGCCAGAATTGCAAATCCAAGACATTTAAAAATGTTCAGTGTAGCTTATATCTTTGTTAAATAAATGTGTTACATGGTTTTGAAAATGGGAAACGATAAATGCCGCACCCTGTATAAGCATTGATATAAATAAAAAGAATATAATTTATCAACGTGAAATATAAGCCATCTCATTTCACAAAAAGATCAAGTCGAACTTGTGGACAGTGGGAAACCAACAAAGGATTATAGGATGTAAGTGCAGGATGCCATGTTCTTCCTCTCTCCTCCCCTATAAACTCAAAGATTATGGAGCAGAAATGCGGCTTTATTTTCAACCTCAACATGTTGTTCCTTGTACAGCTGAGAGGTAGCTAACAAAGTCCTTTATAAATCTCACCACACAAACCTGTGACCTTGGCAATATATATACATATTATGAGGCAATTTCAGTTCTTCTAATAGCATTCACATGGATGTGTTTTGGAGGTGTGGTTACTGATAACTTGGGCAGATCTATTATGTATAGGGATTCTGGCATTACTTTGATTTATTATTAGGGAGCTGGAAATTTTGCAATTCAAACAATTTTGAACAAGTGAAGCATTTAAGATAAGTAGATTAACATGTTTCTAAGTTTTCTCAAACACATTTACTCAAGAAATCACTAGAAATTCTAGAAATGTTTAATCATTCCCAATTGTTTCCGTCTACTTGCAAATTTGCATGATTTTTTAAAATCCCCTAGCAAATTTGCATTATTTTAGTTTTCAACTGAATCTGTTATTACTTGCGAAAACCTTTAAATGAACATACCTTGAAATGGTTAATTCTTTTTGTTCAGTTTTATAGCTTTGCACATTTGACAAAAATCCCAGATCTCAGATTTTGCTTTATCTTTACTGTCAATACTAAAAGTGATGTAAGCTTTTTTAATGTTATATTTAAATCAGCTATAGTATATTATAAGTAGAAACTGTTCTCGGTTTTCCAGTCGAGTAAGAGAATACAATTCTGAGCTTTCGGCGACTGTCTGCGTTGTCATCTTTGGAGAAGTGGGACCCAGAGGTTATGGCGTTGTATATATACCCATGGTAGGACTAGTTAGATGCAGTCGTGGATCCTGATTGATCGGTTACTGCATCTAACTAGTCTACCATGGGTATATATACAACGCCATAACCTCTGGACCCAACTTCTCCGAAGATGACGATGCAGACAGTCACCGAAAACTCGGAATTGTTTTCTCTTACCCGACTGGAAACCCGAGAACAGTTTCTACATTGTATTCTTTGGGAGAACCTTCAAAGTTTTATAGTCAATTACTTTAATCAATAAATGTTATTTCCTACTGAAGAATTTGGAACATACTTCCTCAATAATTCAAAGAATCATAAAATTTATATTAATATTTGAGATGGAGACTTAACATACATATCTTCACTTAATTCAAACTAACTTGAACATGTTTTGAGCCAGCATCCTGACTCATCATCAGCTATACTCTATCCGAGGTAGGAACCACAGCTGTGCCTCCTGGTGGGTGTTTAATTAATTAATAAATCAGCAATGGCTGCATGTTTGGGAAAAGGATCATGAAATTAGTTTTGAGCCGGAATTAAAGAAATGACATAAGCAACTCACAGTTTGGGAGAAAATGTATATCCACAAGAATATGGACCAGCTGATGAATTTTGATATACCCGCTAATGACGATCTAATCAAAAGGTTAATTAAACACCCACCAGGAGGCACAGCTGTTGTTCCTACCTCAGATGGAGTATAGCTGAGGATGAGTCAGGATGTTGGCTCGAAACATGTTCAGGTTAGTTTGAATTAAGTGAAGTTATTCTATGTTAAATCTCCATCTCAAGTATTAATATAAATTCAAAGAATGTTTACTCATGCAAAAAATAAATGTTATGCTGGCAAATTATGCTTAATATCGTTGCATGTGTTAGGCACATCCATTCAAAAAATGAGAATTATTTAATGAGAATCTATAAATTATTCAGATTTTGTAGGAAATGGCAGTTTCAATGAATACACAAATTCTGTGAAATCCTGCAGGTATAAGAATGAAATGAACTTACAAACTAGAATTTTGAAACTAGCGAATAAGCATACATCTGAAATACATATACTTAACAGCTGGCTGACTGTACAATGCTAAACTTCTGTATAAACTGACATTCTGTCTCTACTGTTTCTTTACCTATCCTAACTGTGAATTATTCTGGTCAACAGGAATCTTCAATTTACTAATACATTTTAAAATATTCACCAATGTGAAAGATGTTAATAGAAAACTGTGCTAGAAATGGTGGCAGATACTGCCCCTTATAATAGAAACTTAAGTAACATCCTGGAAAAATCTATAATTTACTTTTTATTACATGCTCTCTACAACAGCTTCCTGTCAGACTGTACCAACATGCTGAAAAATAGTAGTTTTGCAGCTGTTACAGACATCAAGAAAACCTTTAGTGGCATTTTACACAAAATTAATCTCACCTAGCTTAGGATTCAGAGAGCGGTGAGAATATAACAATAACTGAGTGACTATATGCTTCTATATTTATACAGTAGAACCCCCACTAACCAAGCTTTAATTAACCGAGGTTCTGTATTATCCAAGTCAATTTAGGGCTGTGTTCACCAACATGGATAAAATTTTGCAGTATCATGGATAATAAAATCCACGATTAATCCATTATCTCAAATAGTAAACCTTTCCAGTTTCACCACGTAGTTTGTCACCTTGGTTTTCAAAAGCTTGGTTTTTGTCTACTACTACTTGTCTGACCCTTAAAATTTTCATAAGAGAAACCAACATCATCTGGTGGGTGTTGTGTGAAACAGCGGGGAAAACATTTCTATTAGTTTGCGTCCGGCGCTAAATGTACACATTGCCATAGCAACAGGAAAGTTTCCCTTCACACTGTCTCTTGCTAGTAGTTCTACAAATGGTCACTAGTTTTCTCACTGTTTGTGGGGTTGTGGCATATAGCAGATAATTTCATTTTCCCCTTGAATCTTGTGCAGAAATTAATGTCATCATAGATGTCCAAGTGTGATGTAAGTTTCATTATCCATTAGGTGCCTTATTCTGTGTTCTGCTTCACATTCCTCGTCACTGTTATCATCCCTCATATTGATCAGATGTTCCAATCGCCTACGCACCACCTTGATATCACAATTAGCTTGGATATTATCGAAAAACCAAGTTACCATAGCTGGTGAAACGCAAAATGAACAATATCGTAGCTTTTCAGTCTAAAAACCAGGATCAGACAGATTATCGGCATTGGTGAACACAGCCCTAAGGTATATACTCTAATGTAAATAATGTTAGTATCAGACCTTCCATCGTACAGTAATACAATTGTTATTTTAAGTAAGGTATCTCAAAGTAAACCAACTTTTTTCTTATTCTATCCATGTTATTTGAGAATTTGCTTATCAGAGGTTGCTTTAGTCCCATTCACTCGGTTAACCGAGACTCTACTGATTTATATCAACTTTTATTTTATTTTACTTTAATTTATATAATTCAAAGTGCTTTTACTACAAACTATTAGTTGCACCTTGTATGTAAAAGCATTAGCAAACTCGCCCTTATATTGGACTCTGCTTGGGCCTCATCTGAAACACTTAATTTGTCTAGTAAAGCCTTATTTTGCATACTTCATACATAAATACCTATTTTATCCCTCATAATTGAAGAAATTAAAAGACAATTGTTTCCTATCCAAAGCACTGCCAGAATAAATCATCAAGTCCACATCTTATAGCCAGTATAATACTTGAGGAACTTAACACAAGAAAACTGGACCTTGTAGCTTGCTCAAAATAAATTTCTCGCACAAGAAACCACACCACCAAAAGCACAACGGAACTGCAATAACTATCAAGTCTCTTTAAGGCAAGTCACAAATGAAGGTCCTGGCAAGTTGTGCAGAGAGCTAATGTGGCACTCCCAGGCAACAAAATCACAATTATATGCAATAACACACAGACTGGATTTGTAAAAAACTTAGCCTTTCGTTAGATGGTCAAATATATGCAGTCAGAGACCATATCAAAATAATGTGCACCTTGCAAGGCAGATATGAATAACACACAGAACTTCATCATATCATCACTTGAGTATTGGAATGTACCATGTCCATCAGGGTAAGGTTTGAGAAAACAGAGGAAGAAGCTACGTAACATGACATAGAACAATATATTATTTCGATATTTAAAGGTGGGAAATTGAAATCACAATATATACATAAAATGTATACCTAAACTAAGAGTTCAGCATACAAATTAGTCAGTACCCTCCAATACTCAGCTGACATGTTGATCAGGCTCGTGGCAGAACGAAACCTGCCAAATTACTTGGAAGGGTAAATTAAGTACATCCTAAAATCCATTGTTTTTAACACCCAGAATAAACTGGAAACAATTTTAAAAATAAAATACTTCCTCAAATGCAAAGCTGATTCTTGACAAACAAATCATATACCAGGGGTGGCCACAACAAGGCTCGCCAATCTTGTGCGGCTCTTGAAACCAAGCTAAGAGTAAATGTGATACAGATTTTAAAAAAGTATACTGCCCAACCTGAAAACTCTGCCCAACCTGTAATGACCAGGCAAAGTTGTTTATGCACCACTTTCTTGTACTTGCCAACATGACTGCATACACGCCAAGCTGCATGTCGACATGGCAATGCTGTACAATTACGTTCGAAAAAGCACTAAAGTCTTATTTTTTGTTATGTAATTGAACAATAATTTTATGTGTATAGTAAAAACAATGTGGCTCGCTTAGAAAGAGCTTCATAAATTTGCGGCTCCCAAAGTTAAGGTTAGTGGTCACCCCTGTTATATACTATAAGAGAATAATAAAAAAAATACATCATCAAGATTTTTTAATTAGCAACAACAAAAGCATAGATCTAATTATTGCAAGGAGAGATGATTTTAAAAAATATTTTGAGTGCTTTTAAAATCTTACATTGATATATTTTTATAGTTGTATACAAATGCCTAGTTTCTTGTACAACAAAGAATAATTTTGGAAAACTTGTAAATACAGTAGTGACTCTGTAGTCCAATCCAACATGTCTAGTAGCCTGGTTACTTGGCATTCTGAAACACTGTCTGTTAGCAATATAAATGACTGACTGTTTGAAACAGACAACAATTATTGTCAGCTGATGAGTGAGATTGTCATACATGTTCCCCTAAGTATGATGATGAAAAGCGCAAGAACAAACTCCATTGCAAATTCACACTGTTGACATGGCGGTACTATGAGTGTGTTTAACACAAGTGTCAGTGGGCTGAGGACAACAACTAGCAGCAGTCGATGTTTTAGTTATAAATAGGGGGCGGATTTCTATGACATGTCATATTTTTCCCCTTTGCATTATTTCAGGTTTCAGACTAATTTAAACCAGATTCCAAGCATCCTGGTGAAAATGGAATGACTTTTATTGTGCATATAACTGCATATTTAGGGAATTTTCAACTATTGTAGCATATTTGGTATGAATATGCATATTTAGGTCATATTTTTGGCATATTTGTGTGGATATTAAAGAAATTTTGAAGTTTCATATCATATTTTGTAAATTTTCCATTATACTGATACTTTTTTGAGAATTTACAGATATTTTAAATAATTAACATATTTTAACAAAATTATTTGTAATGAAACTTTAAAAATGTATACATAATGTGTAAGTGGTAAAGTCATATTTTAAATTTTATTGGTCATATTTTAATGTTTTTTAGGTCATAGAAATCCGCCCCCTAGTTATAAAAAATCTCATTAAATGAAAAAAATGAACTTTAAAGAAATTAATCACGGTTATAAATTGCTGTTCATTTGATTGAAATATGTCTTTTTCATTTATACGTCTTTATAAATATACAGAGTGTTAATGAATAACACCGAAAAGTTTGAACTGTGTAAAGAGAGGACATAGACAAGCAACTTTTATTAGGAGATGTTTGCTCCATGGGTTCAATTTTTCCTGTTACAGCAGAAAATCCTTCAAGGTATGGCCGTCACTGACTTCTAACATTTGAAAAAAATGCATAACAAAGAAACTTCGTTGTTAATACTGGAGTTATGAATAAAAGAAACATTGCAGTAGCGGCCATCATGTGATTAGTCTGTAAATTATGCAGATTATGGAAACACTAAATTATGATATAGCTGTTGATGAATGATTAAAAATCAGGTTTCTGTCGATCACTAAGAAGGCATGAAGTCAATTTAATGAAAATTTTAACCCTATTTTGCTTCATTATTGACTTATGAGCCCCCTATACACAGGTAAAATATTTCGGTGTTATTCCATTAACACCCTGTATGTTATTTTTCTTTTAGTTTGTACTCTTAGCAGTACACAGTGTTGTTTAATTTTCTTCAATAAATGAAATGGTTTCATTTAAATAACTCTTTGTTTTTTCATTGAAAATCCAGTAACCCAGTAATCTGACAGATGTCTATAGTCAGACAAGGCCTGGTCCCATATGGTGTCAGACTACAGATACTACTGTACTATTAAATGAGTTTTTCATTCTTATCCAAGCAGAATAACAGCAGTCTATGATTTCATCTGTCACTCCAAGGCCTATGTTAGCTGCTTTTCAAAAGCTAAAGATAAATAGAGAAATTGACCAGTATAGACAAAATTTCCACAGCCTGACCTGGCCTCTGTGACTTCACACTTCATGTGGATCAAGGACTTAATTAAAATAGCAGAGTAACCTTCACAAAACTTGATGTGCCCTGACTGTTAGCCACACTAATAACAAACTTCTTACAAAAATGATTAACAACTACACAGTGCCCTGAACTCTTATACTACATGTCTTTAAGAACTGGTGTTTGTTTCAATTCTTAACTTCTCCAGTAAACTCACAGAACACATAGTAAACAGACAGAAAAATTAAACATCGAGCAGGGGATAACAATTGACAAACAAACAAAAAAACACTTGATAACAACAACACCTAGTGGAAGAACTTGGAATCTGAGCCTCGTGTGTGAATTTTATTTACAAGTGAATTATTTTCATATAAAAAAGAAAAAAGTAATGTAACCCTCACTAGAAGAAATAACAAGGATAACAGATTATATTTGGCCATCTAAGAAATGCTTTTGTCTTATGTACTATTTACAAATGTTCCATGTAATGGGCTCAAAAATATATACTTTCCGTACACCAGTATATTTAAGTTAAAAATGATTAGAATCAAGATATGCATCAACAAATACACCTACCGAGAAAGTTAACAGGTTTACCATGATTATGAAAACCAAGAACACATGTAACACTCTTACACTGGGGAAATAATAATAATAATATTAATAATAATAATAATAATAATAATACACTGAGCAAACACACCACTCCCATAAACCACTACAGAGAACTTACATACAATAATTTTAAAACTACATCCAGATGCTGAACTTTTCTTTCAACTTCCTGCATGCCTGAATTGCATTCAATGGCACACAAAAGGCTGGGGAATCAATTTTTCATTGGATATTAAGTGTACTGCAAAAAGGATGGGCCAACACTTGTTCGTTAAAAGTCAAGTTCTATGGGGATGTGCACAAGTGTAAACAAACTTAGTCATTGCTGTGATGTTTGTTTATAGGAAGTTGACAGTGCACCAGGGGCGGATCCAGAGAGACATTTTGGGGGGGAACCAAAGTAGAGAGGGAAATTTCTACTCATAAAAATTAATTAATCCCAGTATACAGTTGAAATCAAAATGAACAATTCGGCAATTTATTACAAATGTATTTGAAAATAATGAATGTCGTTGCTTTAATTTAAGTATTTGGGTTATGTTGTCTTTACAAAATTTATTAGAAGGATGACCATTTGCATAATCTGTGCTTAATGTTACAAATTTTGGGGGAGGAAATTTCCCCCATTTCCTCCCCCGTGGATCCGCCCCTGCAGTGTACAATGTATTAAACTTCATGAGGTGAGGTCTCCTCCACCTTCTGTACTGAAGGTTATGAGTTCACTTCCCAGTAGAGTAACTTTTTTATTTTAAGAAATCCATAACATTCATTAATAAACAATGTCATCAAAATCCTTTAGAAATACTGTGGGCTGTTAATATGCCTGTAAAAACCAAACATCCTGAAAAAACTGAAATAAATAAATTTGATTTTTCTTAAGAGAGATGAAAATTGGGACTAGAGAAAGCTTCATAATCCTGTACTTGTCACCGGATATAGTAAGGGTAATTAAATCACAGAGGATGAAATGGGCTGGACATGTTGCTTGCATGGGGGAGGAAAGATATATCTCAAAAATATTGACGGGGAGATCGGAAGGTAAAAAGACCACTTGGAAGACCTAGACGTAGGTGGGTGGACAATATAAGATAGATTTAAGGGAAGTAGGATTTGCAACGGATGGTTGGATGGAATTAGCACAAAATAGGGCTGAATGCCTGGCTCAGGTAAGTGCAGCATTGAACCTTCGGGTTCCTTTAGCTTGCTTAGGAATTGTCTATTGCCACTGAGTAAGTAAGTTTACAAGCTAAAATTTAAATTTTATGCATCTAATTTTGATTCAAAGAACATGCATTTAATGCAAAATATCACCTGGATGTAGTTTACTATTAAGATTATTTACAGTATGATCTAGAATTAGAAATAGTGTAAAAACCTACTCATATCTAGAAGGAATGTGCTGAACTGAAAAGACTGCAATAAACTTACTGATCTAGTAAGTTTTAATTAATATGATTATGACAGTGATCATGTTCGTTTTCAGTACTGTTTCAGATATTGAAACTATCTCAGAAAATAAAAATAGAAGTATATTGTAATACACTTTATTTACAATGGATACACTTAAGACGTAATTGTATGACATTTCGGTTCAGCCTTTGAACCTTCCTCAGGTGACTCACTGCTAAAAACTGTCTGCTGGGAAGAAGATTCCTTATCATCCGTCGGTTGATTAGTAACACACATAAACAAAGTGTTTCTAGAATGTTCTCTTATCCATCCCTCACTAAGAAAGGATTTTGAAAAATTTTGATTTTAAATGAAAAAAATCAAATGTTTTTTAAAATACTTAATCCCTTTTTACACAGAATTATTAAATCCAAATCACAGTTCACATGACAACAGTGCATTGTTGCCAGAGGTCTCAGGTAGGTTTGGAATTAAATGAAACGGGACTTTGACAAATTAGAGAAGCTATCAATATAATTCTGTTATAAATAAATATTAAAGAATGAAATCCACGAAAATAATGCACAATGTGCTGCAGTCCAATAACTTTCTTTACCCTGGACATAGAGAATACCACACGAGAAACGGTTGTATGGTAACATGAGAGTGAGAAACAAAATATTTCACTAAGGCAATACAATTTTATGTTCCGGAATTTCTGTTTCTTCTTATTTCAACTCCTACCAGGCTTGGTGGATAGAAGCGATGGGATTCAAAATTCTACATCCTCTAGAGCAGTGGTTCCCAACCGCGAGATTGGCTAAGGGGTGCCGCCGATATCACTTATCTGTGCTCTAAACATCAATAACAATATAATAAGTTTCACATTAATCATTTATCCAGCAAAACTATTGATGTATTTTTACTCAGTGACTGTAGTAAAGTTTATTGTATTATGTAATGGTGTACATTACTTATTATATAATATTTCAATCAATTTAACTTACATAATAAACTTGATTTTTTAATTCAAGGAAGGGTGCCCCCTAGTGTTTAATGTTATTCCCAAGGGTGCCGTGAACTTCAAAAGGTTGGGAAACTCTGCTCTAGAGCATAAAAAGCTATATCAAGCGTTTTCTGAGCGAACAGTTTGAATGTGATAGGTCATTTTTCTTCATTTCAAATTCTAAATACCTATATAAGGACCTATAATTTGAAAATCTAAAGTTCTTCATACGTTAATTTCCAATTACAAAATGCAAAACCCAGGCGACGCCAGGCCTTTTAAGCTAGTTTGAAATAAAAAGAATACCGTACCAATACCTAGAACAAGTGGAGCACCCAGCCTACTGGCCTAGAGGAATATTAGTTCGGCCCTTTCGAGCACCGAGACGGAGGTACCCAGGAGGGACAGCACTGGAATAGAAGGGAGCAAAACAACAGCAAAGATAGAGAGACTGTTAAGATACTACTATGGAACATAGAAGGTCTTAAAAACACTATGAACACAATACCGGAAGACATCTTTGAGCAGTATGATATATCCATACTAACAGAAACAATGATGACAACAGCATGGGAAGCAAAGAAAGCCTACACTATAAGCGTTCATGCAAAACAGGGACTTAGAGGGAGACCGTATGGGGGCATTACATGCCTCCTCAATGCAAAGCTATCGCCTTTCACGATCCCACACCAAACGGACAACATATTACTGATAACCACGAAGCTGTGCACGATCATGAGTGTGTACTTCCAACCAGACATGACTGCTAGCGACATAATAGAAGAAATCTCAACCGCAATGGCAAAGACAACACCGAATGAGACACTCATACTAGCGGGCGACTTAAACTGCCGGACAGACAAGAACTCCTTAAAAACCACACAAGTATTAGAATACCTAGAAGAGGAAGGGCTAGCCCTCGTGAACGACAAAAAACAGATGACATACCTGTGCCCGAACGGAGCCAGTGCCATAGACTTAGTGTTTACCAACTTAAAGGATATCAAAATAAAATCACAGGAAATCAGGGGAGAGCCACTGAAGAAACATTTACAAGTAGTAACCACCTGCGAACTTCACAAGAACAAAACACACCTAGCCAAGTCACCACAGAGCGTATCTAGGAAAATAAACACAGAACGCATAGACCAATCGAACATTGAAGAAACACATAAGAAAATCGTGGAGGGAAACCTGGATGAGGCAGCGCGACAACTAGAAAGGACCGTAAGACAAGCAGTAGTAACACCAACATACAGACCAAGAAAGGCGAAGAGGTGGTTCAACGAAGACTGCTACAGGGCTCGCAGACTGACCTTGGGAACATTACACATAGCACGAAAAACACCGACCAATGAAAACCTACAGACATACCATACCAACAAGAAGCAATACAAGCAGTTAATCAAGTCGACAAAGGAAAACGCCCAAAAGGAAGCAGAAAAGAGAATTATAGAAGAGGCGGAAGCCAGCCCCTACAAGGCCCTGGAACCCAGAAAACCCAAATATCCAAGAAACATCCCGATGGAAACCTGGGAAGCGCACCTAACAGCAGTTCTTCAAAACAAGGAGATGCGACCCACACCAAGACCAGTAAATGATATTGAAGGAGACCCAGCGCTGTTCACAGAAGCAGAGATAATATCGGCCATTAAGGCGACGAAGAACAACAAGGCATGTGGTCCGGACTTGATATACAACGAACACCTGAAAGACTCCACCGGAAAATTAGGAAAATGCATAACTGCACTATTCAACGCATGCCTGATACAGGGTACCGTACCGGAATCATGGAGAAAGGCAACAGTTAAAATGTTGTACAAAGGGAAGGGAGACAGTGGGGACCCAAACTCGTATAGAGGAATTGCCTTAGAGTCAGCTATACTGAAATTACTGAACAGACTAGTGTGTGACCGCATAACCAAGGCAGCAGAATCTCGAATACCAGAGGAGCAATTTGGATTCCGCAAGGGCAGATCGGCAATGCAGGCAATCGGTTGCCTGCAAAAAGACATTGAGGAAGCTCTGATGACCCCAGGAGGTAAACTATATGCTGCATTCCTGGATTACACAAAGGCCTTCGACAACTTGAACAGACAGATACTAATAGACAAACTGGAAGACATCTTAGGAGACAACAATCACGAACTGAGACTCGTCAGGAACTTGCTGAGCAGCAACCTCATAGAGATATCAGACAACATCACTAAATCTAAAGAAATACAACAGACGAACGGGGTCTTGCAAGGGGATCCCCTCAGCCCGATACTGTTCACAATAGCCACAGCTGACGTTATAACAAGAATTCCACCTAACGTAAACATCTACCTCTATGCAGACGATATGGCACTGACATCCACAAGCCACGAAGACCTACAGAGAGCTTTTGACAGCGTAGCAGACTGGGCAGGAAAAAACGACCTAAAGCTCAATGAGATGAAGACGGTCACGATGACATTCAGAAAAGGAGGGAAAGAGGCACACCTGGTTTACAACGGAAAAAACCTGACATCAGTGAAGCAATTCAAATACCTAGGAGTAACGCTGCAGACGACAGGAACAACATTTACAACGCATGTCAAGGATAGAGTGAACGCCGCACTGAGAGCAATGAGCGACATCAAGCACCTCCAGGAGATGTCACTGCAGACAGCATTGAAACTTTTCCAGTTGAAAATAGTACCGGTAGCGACATATGGACTAGAGAATATATGGCATCATCTAAGTTACAAGAATCTGGCAGACATAGAAAAAATTAAGGCCACATACCTGAAACGAGTCCTAGGCCTATCGAAGTTCACCCCCTCACGACTCACATATGTGATGACAGGAGAGTTGCCGCTTGTAGAGGACCTGAGACTTGCAGTTTCTTCTGCAGTCCACCCCCAGCTACGAGAGACTGTTACGGGACATGCAAGAGAAGCGGAAAGAAATATGGGATGACTTCTACAGCACGGACGCGATGATATGCAAAGACTGGACGAAACCTCTATACGACCTACGACACACAGTGACCAGATTCGCGACGTACGGCTTCCATTTCAAAGTGTGCAAAATTAGGAAATACCACCAACCAGGAAATGCGTGTGAATGTTCGTGGTGCGGAAAAAAGTGTGACAGGTACCACGCAATGTGGTGTGAGAAGAGACAGTTATCATTGACTCAACTGAGCTCCGAACAATAGTGTTATATACCAATGCATATTTTGTGCTTTACATAAATTATTATAAATAAAAAGACAGAAAAGAATGTGGAAGAAAAATTTAAAATAGATTGGAGAATAAAATAGTAAGAAATAAACTATAGGCCTAGTCATGGTGTTAACTGTTTTATTTGCGGTCTGGCATGAGTTTTTATAATTGTATGAGAAATTCAGCATTGTCAAATGAAGAGTTAAAACAGAAGTTTTCAAACTGTGCATTGTGGCTCCCTGGTGCATTGCGGTGATTTCTTAAAAATTATAATTTGAGTTGATTTGCTTTAATGATTTCCTCTCTAAATTAAAACAATTTTATTTTAGCAAACTGGACTTTATCATTGGTTTATTCTTGAGTTCCGAGAAGTTTGTAGACAGTGACTTTGTTTCGAAGCTGGCATACCACTGTGACATCTTTGAAAATCTCAATTCGTTAAATGTATCCCTTCAAGGCAATGAGACCAGCATTTTGCAACTGTAAGACAAAATTTCAGGCTTCAGAAAGAAACTACCATTGTGGATGAAAAAGTTGGATGATAAAGATCATTACAATTTCCCTGCTCTGCACACGGTTTTAGGAGGCAGACTTACAGTTGAGCAAAAAATTGTGGATTACTCGTATTTAACAGAACTCGATGTTTACTTTCTGAAGAGGCCTACTTCCCAGAAGAAGTTGATTAGCTCATCTGGATCACAGATCCATTCATTACAGAACTTCCATTAGCACTTACTACTAAAAAACAAGAGAGATTTATTCATATTTCTTCAGATTCCATATTGAACTCAAAGTTCTTTCTTAATCACTCCTTGAGTTTGGAGATCGAAGGAGTATCCGCAAGTAAGTAACAAACCCCTACGAGTTTCGATTCCTCTTGCAACATCCAACTTATGTGAGGTAGGATTCATAGCATTGGCAGCCATCAAGATCAAATACAGACTGAGACTAAATGTTGAGAAAGAGATGCGAGTCACAGTTTCCAATCTTGTGCCAATATTTGAAGAATTGATGATGAAGAAACAAGCCCACCCTTACCATTGATTTTGTTGCAAAAATACGATGTAATAAAATTAAACGTTGTTTAAAATGTGTTATGTTAACAACAAATTCTGATATGGAATTCACATAACTTCCTCTGCCCAAATAAAAGTTAGCCTCTTAGTATACAGGGTGTCCGGGAAAGACCTGACGAAAAAGAAATAATTATATATCTGAAACTATTGCATTTATTGACGTGATGTTTTCACGGTTACAAAGAGAAACACGTTGAGTTTTAATAAGCCTCTATGTGAGCACCATTTGTGGACCGGGCTATGACCAGACCATACTCAATTTCGTGCCACACATGCTAAAGCATCTCCGGTGTGACTAGTGCTATTGCATCGTAGATTCGGCCACGCTAATCTGCATTATCGGTCACAGGCGTGCAATACACTTTGTCTTTCATAAAATTCCACAGAAAGAAATCCAGTGGGGTCATGTCCGGCAACCTTGGTGGCCATGGTGTAGGTCCTTCTCTCCCATGGACTGTGGATTTTGGCATTTGCAGTTGTCTTGCCGCCTAACGAATGGATTTCCTCGGGCTTCTTACAAAAGCAGCCCGTACCCTTTCAATGTAATTGTCGTTTATGCGCGATTTCTTTGCCTTTCTCTGCTGTGACTGAACATTACCTGTCTCCAGAAATTGCTTGTACCAATGAAGGATGCTGTTTCGGGCGGGAGTATTTCGGCCTTTGTCTGTTTGCAAACGACGTTGTAGCCTACACCCTTGACTGACTTCAATTCAGCAAGCCAAAAAACACATTCTGCTTTCTCTACTATGGTAAACATTGTTCGGCTGTAGCCTGTACACCACACGCACAACTTGCTTTTTCTCGTTTCTCCTCGTGTAACAACAATGTGCATGCTCATGCGCTTTACGGGATGCTACAAAACAAAACTTTTTGAGTTTGTCTTTCTAACTGTGAAAATACTGAGGTAATAACTGTAATAGTTTCAGATATATAATTATTTCTTTTTCGTCAGGTCTTTTCTCTTAATATAAAATGGTTGTAAAAATGAAGAGAATGTCATTACCAGCTCACATCGCATCCCCGAAGTACTCTCGTAACTTTCTTTACTTTAAGCATGGCCAATACATTTTTCTCACTTCTACATTCTAACATAGAACAAGAAGCCATATTGCAAAGAGCACATATTCAGAGTGGGTGGCATATAACTACCCTTCAGATAATTTTTTCTAAGAAATGTTTCAAATAAAAGTTTTAGCTTTTAGTACAAACACCCCATGTGACAATTTAAACAAAATTGTAAGAGCTGTTTTTGAAGAAAACCGCGAGAAACGAAATTTTGTCATGTAAAGTCCCATTAAAAATAACAGAAAGTCGTTACCAATCTTTGTGTCACATCACCAGAAGGATTTAGAAAATTTTGTTTCCATATGATTTTCTGTTAAAAGAGGTTGTATTCCACAGAGCGTATATTCAGAGTGGATGGCTTATAACTACTCTTTAGAGAATCAAAAAATAAGTTTTAGATAAAAGTTTTAGCACTTGGTTTAAGCAACCCATATGCAAAATTTAAGGAAAATCGTTATAGCCGTTTTCGAGAAAATCGTGAGAAATGGAATTTTTTCATGTAAAGTCCCCTTAAAAATAAGAGAAAGAGAAGATGAAAGCAGCAGATTTTGAGATATGTTTTAAGGTAAATGAAGTATTTCTTTTTTAAAACACTAATATGATGTGAATTCACCACATTATTCCAAATATCACCAAGTTTTCTGTTGATTTTTGAATGTTTCTCACTTCCTGAGACATAACACTATTTTATCTGAGATGGTTTCAATTATAGAAGTGCAGTACTTTTAATAATTTCTATGCCATTCAAAAGTATCAAAGAATATGTCTACTGCCTGATAATACTGGTGTTGTGCACTCTAAGGTTAAAATAAAAAATGTTTATATTTGAATGAAATAAAAAGATAAGAATATGTTGTCAACATCTCCAAATTCACAAGGTACAATAGTGTGTGAAGAGGGAGAATTCTCTCTAATATCACTTAACAAACTGACAGTAAAAAATTAAATAACATTTCTTCATTGAAAGGCTATGAAAACACCAATAATTTAAATATATGCACAATTTAGTTTAAACACTAGTTTATATGACGACACAAGGTTTCATAACTACTTCCATGAAAGTGATTCCGTGAAACTACGAGGCACATCTATAAAGTAAGTTTCCCTTGGGCTGTTTACAGAAACAAAACACAATTAAGTGGACATATATATTTCAACAGATACAGCAAGTATTCAGATATTTTTCAACATATTCACCACCGGAACCAACTTTTGAATACCTGTATCATAAGTGTGCTGCCTGGGATTTGAACCAATGTGTGACAACCATCTTCTCCTCTCTAGCATTTCCTGTCATTTCTTGAAGTGTAAGAAAAGACCGAAATCAATGGGAATGAAGTCCAGGCTATAGGGTGTATCTTTAACACCTCTTAGTATGTCTTCTGCAGAAGTTTGGCTGGGAGGTGTTTAAACATTCACCCTAAAGCCTGGACCTCGCTCCCAGTAATTTCCATCTTTCCCTACACCTCACAAAATGACAATGAATGACAGAGAGGCAAAGGTGGTTGTCACACAGTGGTTCAAATCCCAGGTGGCAGACTTCTACGACACAGGTATTCAAAAGTTGGTCCCATGGTACGACAAATGTTTCAATTCCGGTGGCGAATATGTTGAAAAATAGATGAACATTGCCTATGCCCGTTGCAATACTATTTACTTGAAATTGTGTTTTGTTTATGTAAACAGATCCAGGGAAACTTACTTTGTGGACGGCCCTCATATTTATCTATATTTCCTTGCACCTGCAGGTTCAGCTTATTTTTTTAAATTTAAGTTGTTGAAATCCCATAAACACATTTGGGCCACATATAAATCCAGACATTTCACAATTTTTTCGTTTCCTGAATTCACTTACAAAATGGAATCAAACTGAACATGTGTGTGTAACTCAAAAACACCAATTTCAAGCTGGTATTAGGCAAAATTTTATAGAGCTATAACTCTGTGTAACCAGTCCATCACATGCAATCAAGTAAAAAAGTAGTTGTGAAACTTCATAATGAAACCTAGTTTCATCATGTCAACTGGCCTTGCGATAAACATACTTACCGTATATACCCGAATACTACCCGCCCCTGAATAACACCTGCATCCAAATTTATGGCAGGCTAAATTGGAATTATAAAAATAACTGCATGGTAACAGCCAGCAAAAATCTCACCGTCTTATACTTGCAACTTAACACTTTCAACAATAACACTCTACATAAACACATGCGTCCGACTGGTCCGACCCAAGGTCAAAGTCGTGTGGAAATTCACCAAACATTATCAAACTTTTCGTGAATTAGTGGTTCTGCTTGTACTGATTGTGGCATTCTAAGCGTAAAGCTTTGTTTCACTGCCAGTCATGAGTCATGGTGGACCATGTGCATAAGAAAGCATCTTCGTTGTTTCATTTTCTTTCATTACAGCTTCTCTGCTGTTTACCATAATATGATGCTACTACAAAGCATCGTCCTATATTGAACCGATATGGTACAAAATGTCAAAATTCAGATGAGAAAAGTCCAGTATTCAAATAATATCTGAACCCCAGTTTTTTTGTTTGCGATTATATATATAAGCGGGTAGTATTTGAGTAAATATGGCATGTATTTATAAAAAACAATATGACACATTATAGTAGTCACATTATTAGTGCTAGGAGTACAGAGGGGGAAAATAATTGTTCATAGTACAGAGAAATATTGCAGTCATCAGCCAGGAAAACAATTTTATGAGGTAGGGAATTCCCCCACAATTAAATCACACACTGATATACAGATTCCACCACACACATTCCAGTTTTTATATTACAACAATTTCACTTGTGAGATGAAATTTAATAGCGGCCTCTGGAGCTTCAAGCGGATTCCCTGACTAGAAACGTTCAGCTTTTATACATTAGGTACTATGTGTTCCACCACCTGCTTCTATTTGGCTTCACATTCTATGAAGATAATTCGTAACAAAATTTAGCAAATGAATGCATTCAAAGGGGAGGAAAAACCTTCATGGAATGATTCCAACTGAAGATAACAATCTAACTTGTCATACAAGTTATTCATTTGTTAAAGTTACTCTTCGACCAATCCTTGTACATTAACAACAGAAAATCACAACTAAGTATCTTTTCTTAGTGATGAAATGAGCCTGTTCTTCACATAAGTATTAGTGTGATAATTTATGCATGTTATACAGAATGTATCAGTAATCAGAAAGAATGGTATAACATATCCTCATAATTAATTTCACAGGATTTCTTACTTGTAATATTTATTTTATTTTCGTTTTACCATTATAAAGTTTTTGCAAATAATAAGGTATCGGTAGTTTCAAATGACAATTGGAGATTCACAAAAAACAGAATGGAATGAAGCAAAATCTCTAATCATTAATAGACTGTAGGAAATATGTATATCCCATTCAAATTTCAGCAATAATAAAAGAAATCTAGTTACTTTCAGTGATCTTGTATGCCCCCAGCATAAAGAAAACTTCCCACATTCAGAATAAGGACACAGCCATTTGACAGTGAATGAGACCATAATAAAGACAGCGACAGTCAACTGTAAATTAATATAATAACTCATTTATGTTTATGTTGTATATTTTGTAAAGAAATATCAATCACTTTGTATAATATTTCTTGTAACTGTAAATTTTTATTCTTATTTGTAATTATATTGACATGTTCCATAAGGCAATAACATATATACGCCAACAGACAGAATAAAATCAAATGAAACCTCTCAATGTTTTTACTCAAGATATTACAGACAAAAAGATTAAAAAAAAAAAAAAAAAAAAAAAAAAAAAAAAAAAAAAAAAAAAAAAAAAAAAAAAAAAAAAAACAACAACAACAACAACAATAATAATAATAATAATAATAATAATAATAATAATAATAATAATAATAATAATAATAATAATAATGCTACGAAAGACTTCAGCATCTTGATAAGAAAAGACTGAAGTTGTCAATTAAGAAAATTTCATATGCATATGGTAAGTCGACTTGTCCAATAAGCTTAGCTTTATTAAGTCGTTCTTAAATCGTCAACTATGAATACCGGCCTAATTGTGCTAATAAAAGTGTTACACAATAGGAGAGAGACAAAGCGCAAGTTGAACAAGGCACGAGATATAATACTAAAGAGATTTGTGGAAGATGCAGTTTAATTACTAGGTGTAAATTTATAAAATAAATCAATAAAATTCACCACTGAAATGGAACAAGGTAGAGCTATTAGAGGTGGGACAAATATAACACAACTGTTATATTGGAACTATTTTCGGATCAAAACTGTCAGGCAAGAAAACCATTTTGAAAATCTGCTAGGGTGCTAGGCTGTTCCGTTTCTATTGGCTGCAACTGATTAGCAGAAGACGCTGCAGCTTGCAAGCAGTCTGACAGGCGCATTACATGTTTTCATTCTTTAGAATCAGTTATCTTTCGTTGTGTTACATAGACTGGTTTAAAATAGTGTGTTAATACTAAATGAAAATGAGTAGGCGTAACAAAACAAGTTCTATGTGGTGTTATTTTACAGTAGTAACAACATTCACATGAAAGAGATGAAGTGTAAATGGGTATAAAATTACATATATTTGTTTATGTGCCATTTTCATTTTACCCTTTGAAGAGTTGAGGCTACATTTCACTACCCATACAGTACCAACATTGTAAAAATGAATGTTGGTCTACACATATCACATTTTGCTGTTTTATTGTCCCTGTTACCCATAATTTAGATCAGTACCAGTACTTTAGAATTAAAAATATATACCTCTCCCAGGAGAGAGGCCCGTGCCCCTCGGGGACATTATGGGCTAATGCTAATACTAATACTAATACTAATAATTGAGCATACGTGGAGCAATTGATATTATACAAGCATTAGGACAATTATATCTCACTGAATATAGAGCCTTTTGAAATTAATTCATAACACCTCTTAATATCATTACAGTAATTACGTATGCCTCCAAATATGGGGGTTAATTCCTATTTTTATGTGTGTTTTTCTTGTAACACTTTCTCTGTAATATTTTCATGTTTATATTTGTATTTTTACAATACTTTGTAAATTTGTAAATATGTTTGAGTGTTTATAAAGTTGCACTAATTGTTTAAGTTCCACTGTTCAGTATTATCTGTAGGCTGTTGTCTGAATTTTCTGTTTACAAATCATAACAGTAACAAATTATATCCTAAAAATGAGGTAATACATCATTAAAAAATGTAATATACTTGTATACTTTTTAATAAAATTTAAAAAGATATTAACGTACTGAATGCATTTAAAATGTTTTTACTTCGTATTTTACTTTCTTATAGTGACTTGTATAATGACTGTTACATGTAAAGACTAATTTAGGTATTGGTTAGGAATTTCAATGCGTTTCACTTTTTATTACATAATTTCATTTAAAATACTTTATACAAAAGTAAGAATACAAGATTTTCTTCTCTGTTGCACAAATACTATGTACTGATACAGAAGATTAATTAATACGCTTGCATCACACATACTTTTATGTGACAAAATACTCTAACGGTTTTCTAAGTTAAGGTACCGTATTTTACAGACTGCAAGACCATAAGACGCACCTTGATTTTAGGATGGAAATTTAAGGTAAAAAAAATTAATGTGATTCTAAACGAAAAATTTTAAAGGGAATAATATACTTTATTAAATAAATAAAATATAACCTTGTACAATGGAATCAATATAAATCACTTCTAACTTAAAACCTGCATTGTAAGAAAAACTTTTCTTTACAGGTGACAAGGCGTAAATTTTAACAACTGAAATAATTCCTCATGAAATTTTGAAAACACTTTTTACACCCTCTACCCTTAATCCAGCATATGATAAGTGTAATGGGACAAAGCTGTTTAAAGGCCTTCATTTACACCACCCGGGGGAGAAAACTCTTTTCGTATAAAAGAACTCAATATTCCCTTCTTTTTGCATTGTATACCTGGCTTCAAGCTATCCTTAATTTAAAATTGTGACAAGTGCACTGATGTACAATATTTATAACTATCTTCTTGTTGTTTATAGCTATATAATATTCTGGAAATATTTACTACAATTTAAATTTGTTAGTGTACTTCAGACCATTAGACGCACCCAACTTTTAAGGCTTTGTTTTCAAGGTAAAAAAGTGTGTCTTATAGTCCGTAAAATACGGTAATCAGAAAGTATTGTCAATTAAATTAATTAATTAAAAAAACTACTTCTTTTGCCACTAAACCAGATCAAAAATTTAACAAGGGTCGATGTAGTAAATCTTTCACTACTTGTGTTGGATCACTATGCTTACTAGGAGGATTGTGTTGTTCCCACTCCAAGGAGCTCCTTGCCAGCCCAAAGAGTTTCAACAAAAATGAAAGTGAAACCGTTCTTTTGCAATCGTTTCATAAAAATGTTATGTACGCCTAACAGTTTTGGCTCCAACAGTTATCTAGAAACAACTCATTTTCCCATCTCTAATGGCTACCATTCTTATATTTGAAAATATAACAGAACAATCTGGAAGTTGGAATTTAAACTACATCAAACCCAGAAAGTTTAATCCAAAACCTAATGAATTTGCAAATTTTCATAATTTAATCCATAGATTAACCCACACATCACTAACAAATACAGAATATAACAGTGAGTATCAACTTGAAGTGGCTGTTACAAATGGTTTCAAAACAAGATGACTGAAAAAGACAAGAAGCAAAGCGAAAAATGGTAAAAGAAATAAGTACAATGGTCAATGCAGCAGAGAAAAACTCAACCAAACTACAGGAAGTTTTAAAAACTTGAAAGGGTACCGGTATTTAAAGACTACAATATCAAGAATGTATATAGTATTTGAAATCGGCTTAGCCATCCACTAAAGGACAAGAACCCAAATTAAATGATCAGGAATTTAGCAGATGGAATGTAAAGACAAACCATGACAAGTTTGGAAACTAGAATGAAGGAACATTTGAGAAATGTAAAATTCATGCAAATAGAAATATCTGCAGTAGCTACAACCGTCATATAAAAAAACTATTAAAACATTAGCACTCAACGTCTGGAAAAACATATTAAAACAGTGTTATGAATTTTGAAATCCTACTAGCAGACAACATATAAGACTCACCATTAGGAAGATGGTGAGCACTGAGCAGACTACAAGAACTACCACCCATAATGACAGAAGCACCAGTCGATAGCTGGCTGAGGACGGGGTAAATTCCCTTGAAACTACGTAGTTCTTCAAAAGACATACAAAAGTAGAGCAAAAGTCAACCCTTGATATAATGATCTAACATTTAGTGGCACAAAGCGAGGGTGGCACTAAAATGAAATTTAATTTTTATAACAAAAATTGCATAATACACTGCTGTATTAATTTACTGTACTGTATTATGAAAGAAAAATTAAATAAAAGGCAAACAACGATTTTTCTCTCTCATTCACAATATTGCCTACGCATCTCCGACTGACAGTTTCCCCCCCACAATACTGAAAAATGTGATTCAATAGCCTGCTGGTTAGACTTTGGAAATCTTTCACTGTGTTCACAGACTCCTCGTTTCTCTTGAAGTGTAACAATAGCTCTCTTAATTTTAACAATCTTACGAGTAACTGTAGTGTAGTGTTTAACAGCTGAATGGACACTGGACTAAAATAAGTGAAAGTTTGGAATGCCTCTTTGTGTGAAGGCTCTTTCTACCTGCTCCACCCTCATGCAGACTGTATGTCTGACTTCTTAACATAGTTTCCTAGTTTTACCACACTACATTTACAGTTAGTGGCAGGGAACACTCACTTCTTGGAAATACAGTACAGTATGTTTCTTAAATAATCTTCCTAACATTCGTGCCAGTTTTACAAGAAAATCTGCAACTGAAAAAAAAAAAATCACTGCATACTATATATTCACTGGCACTAACAGACTGGCAGACTGACAAGGTTTCTTATGTATTTTATATGAGAGAAGATCCATTCACTTGCATTTATTGGCACAGTGCGAGGTTGGCACTGTAAAGAAGAGCATTATATCAAGGGTTGACTGTATTAACTTGAATATTTTTACCTCTGACTCGACAGAATGGTTTCCAGTGGAAAATAGAGAATGACACGAGTATATTTTCTCCCTTGCTGGGTTTAATATCTTTGGAGAATATGAAAGAAAGAAGAGGTCTTGAAGGTCCAGACATTGGAGTCTAAAGTGGTGATCAAATGATGTTAGATATACAGGAAAACACTTTACATCACTAGCTGAAAATAGAAAAGTCTTCAAACAAAAGCAAAAAGTGAAGAAAACAAAAATACAGATAAACGGTGAAGGAATCCACATAGTTACAACTTTCAGGCACACATATCACTAATGAAGGTAAAATCAAACTGCAAAAACAATCAATAGAGAGACACGCCTGTTTTTGCAAAGGCAAATTTTTTCATGAGGAATCATGAATCTGACTAAAACGCGGAAATTATTTACCTTTCAGCAAAATTGTGAAATAATAAGATGAAGTTATGTGAATTACATTGGAAGCAATTTCAAAAACTTCACCATCGAAGGCAAACTGTGACAATGAGTTGTTATAGTAACTTTTTGGTCTAGGGGCATGTCAAAAGCTAAGGATTTATCACAAAGCACAACTTTAATAAACAAAATAAATGTAAATATACAAGATGGGAATTCAAATAGCTTACTGAAACTGATTAAATTTTTCTCTTAACCTTCAAGTGAGATCTTAAGAGAGTTGTGATATTCTTCTGTTAATGTTAGGTACACAGTGTTGAAAGGAATAAGGTAACAAGTATATGTTTCTTGAGCCCAAGACAATTTAACAAGAAATCTACAATTCTGCTTCTGCTTCTGCATCTGCTTCAGGTACCTGAGTTTCTTCTTTCTGCATTTCTTCCGAGAAAGTGTCCTTCAACGCTGACAACACTTTCTTACCCACAATCGGATTGATAGTCACTTGCAGCTCACTTAAAGACTCTTCCGTCTGGAATTCACAAAACATACATTCATAAGAAAAATGAAAGGGAAGATAGATTACACGTTAATTTCAAAGAGTGGAATGAAATTTTAAAAATGAAAAATCACAAATTTGGCTAAAAACGTACAAATTACGAGGTACATCCATAAAGTAAGTTTCCCTGAGGCCGTCCAAAGAAACAAAACAAAATTTCTTAGAAATATTCATTGCAACAGATGCAGCAAGTATTCAGAAATTTTTCAACTTATTCGCCACTGGAATTGAAACATCTGTCTTACCGCGGTACCAACCTTCGAATACCTGTGTTGTAGGAGTGTGCCACCTGGGATTTGAGCCACCCATGTGACAACCACCTTCGCCTATCTGTCATTCTTAGTCATTTCATGAGGTGTAGGAAAAGATGGAAATCACTGGGAGCAAGGTCCGGGATTTAGGGTAAATGTTTAAACACCTCCCAGCCGAACTTCTGCAGGAGACTTGCTAGGAGGTGTTTAAAGATCCACCCTACAGCCTAGACTTCGCTCCCAGTGATTTATATCTTTTCCTACACCTCACAAAATGACAAAGAATGACAGAGAGGTGAAGTTGGCTGTCACATGGTGGTTCAAATCCCAGGTGGCAGTCTTCTACGACACAGGTATTCGAAAGTTGGTGCCACGGTAAGACAAATGTCTCAATTCCTGTGGCAAATATGTTGAAAAATAGCTGAACACTTGCTGTATCTGTTGGAATATATATGTCCATGAAATTGTGTTTTGTTTCTGTAAACAGCCCCAGGGAAACTTACTTTCTGGATGGTCCTCATATAATAAAATAACAGTAAGCAACATTTCTTAATGTTTAAACTAGGAGCAAACATTTTACTGAACATTTTATACAAAATTGATTTTATGAACTGCAATTACTTGACATTTAAATAATAAACTTGGGTGCAAAAGTGTTTTAATGATGAAAAAAAATATAAATTTAGGAAATAAACATGCATGTGAAGAAAATATAAATACGAGGATCAAAATAACTTTAACAAGCAAGATAAAAGAAACTAGATTTCAAAACATACTCACATTACTATTCTTGGACACATACATTACAATTCTTCAGTTGTCTTTCTCCTTTTTCCTTCAAACTTGTGGGTCCTGGAAATTCTCGAGTGGTTTCTGTAAGGATCTTCATGCCCAATTGACCAACAGTAGGCCTATCAGCCATCATATTCATATCCCCCATGACCCTGATAGCATAACTCTGCATACTTCAGATCCTGATGGTATCTTTTACTTTGTTCTTCGCTTATGGCTCCTAAATTTGAAGGAAAATAATCCAAATATGATGATAAGTAATGAAGTTTTAGGCTCATGTTACTATAAAAATGTTTAAATCTGTCCAACATGTTTCTTACAATTTCTTGGTAAAGAGGGTCTTTGATGTTGCCAAGAAATTTCTTCACAACATCTTTGAATGTGTTCCATGCGTCTTTCTCTATTTCAGTCATCGTATCTGTGAAGACATCATCCACCATCAGCTTGCGAATCTGTGGTCTGACAAATATACTCCTTCTCTTATTTTAGCAGTTGACATTAAGGAAAATTTTGTGCATAAATACTGGAAACATGTACCATTTCTGTGTAAAGCTTTAACAAACGGTTTCATCATCCCTAGTTTAATGTGAAGGGGTGGAAGTAAAATTTTCTCCTGGCCAGCAAGATTAAAATTAGTGACTTTTTGGATCCTGGTAGCACTTGCTCCTTTCCAGGCCATTCTACAGTATCCCAATGTTTGTTCTTAGCCGTACTGTCCTATTGACACAGGAAGCAGATATATTTTGTGTACCCTCTTTGCTGTCCGAGTAGCAATCCAATGACCTTTAAATCACCACACATTTCCCACTTATGATCAAAGTATTCAAGTTTTTCAAGCAGCAATTTTAATGTCTCATACAATTCGGATAGTTCTGTGGAGTGTGCAAGTGGTATAGAACCTAGTACGTTGCTGTTATGAAGCAAAATGGCCTTGAGAATTCTGTTGGAAGAGTTAATAAAGATGTGTCAAGTCCTGGGATCATAATCGTTCTCTCCTAATTCACACAAAAGAATATGAACATCTGTACAGAACACAAGCTGAACTTCCTGTACGTAATATTTACAAAATTCTTTATTGCAATTTCTGTACTACAAAAACGTAACGCCGGTGCCAACATACCCTTGAGCGTAGTAATTCACTCTTTTCTTTAGTGAGCTGTAAATATCGGATTAGATAATTCAGGTCGGATTGTTTAAACATGCCTCTTTGTCAGTAACATTGATCTGGTGTATACAGCTCTCCGTCCAATTGCGAGGAACAGCTTTCTGAGTCATTCAAATCATTAAAGTTAGCTGGTGGACTAGGTACCGGTAAGTCAGGTCCATGAGGAACCGCTCGTACAGCTGATGGAAGATTCGGATATTTTATTTATTTATTTTTTTTCATATTGTAGCCTGAAATTTTGGCCATACAAAAATAGCAGTCATCGTAATGATTCCTCTCCTCGTGCCATACCATTGGTATTGCAAACGGCCTCGCCTTTCGTTTCTCTCCCAACCAGTAATGCAGTCCCTCTACACAAGTGTTGCATGCAAAGTGAGGTGGAAATCTTTGGTCTTGTTCTCCAACTTTTACTTTAAAGTAAGCAAAATATAGTTTCTTCATAGACAAATCAATTTGATGCACTTTGGAATTGAATATATAGCAACAACAAATGAAACAGAACTACTGAGCACTATGTGAACACTGCCTTCTCTTCACCCCTGATGCACTAGCCATATTGTTCTTAAGGGCGTTTGGAACTGTCATTAATGACGTAATATTTAAATGGTTAAGAGTTATAATTGTCACCATCTCTAAAATATGCTTTGTAAGTGAATTTTTGCATAGATTTTTTTGAATTTGGTGTTGTCTGCAATATCAACTGAGTCACAGCAGTAAGTACATATAGTACCAAAGAAGATCAACATGGCATGTGTGTTTTGACAATGAAAATGACAAAAGAAAGTTAAATGGAATTAGAAGAAAGCTGGTGGCTGTATAACTTGTGACATATAAAGGTAAGATACTTACATTCTCTTATACCCTAGGACAGCGTTTCTCAACCTTTTTGAACCCGAGGACCTCTAAAATGTCTAAAAAATTTTACGGACCCCTAATTTTCCATCCCATTTTTAAAAGAAGCCCTATATGCTTAATATTTGGGGTAATAATTATATGTCATTATAACGAAATATGTGAAAAAATTTTACTTCTTTACTTTCCACTTGCTTTATGATATTTTTAAATTATGTCTGAGGACCATTCCGCAGACCATAGGTTGAGAAATGCTGCCCTAGGAGAAAGGCAATCCGGAAGGCCATCAAGACAAAATGCCAACATAAGCAGATCACAAAGACACAAGTCCATGCGGGGATTGCACGGATGCATTCAGTTGTGATGACAAAGCTGTGGCATGCGATGGTCATGCAAACAATAGTATCATTTAAAATGTGTGAGAATCTCTATGGGTGAATTTAATGTTCTCAGCAGTACAAAATGTAATGTTCTATGGCTGTGCCCACAATGCAAAATCCTGCTGCCAGAAATAAAAATAAAAGAAGACTTGCAGGGCATGAAGGTGAGCCAAATAGTAATGCTACAAGAGCTACAGTGTGTTTCACATAAATGTTGGCCAATAGTACGGGTTTCTGCGTCGTGGCGGCCACAGCTCAAACTCCCGAGCAATCGAGTGAAATATCTAGCAAATAAAGCCGCTAACGGTGTAATGATTCAGGTTCTCACAGTTACAGTTAAAATTACAATGAAAATAACCACGTACCTCATCACAAGAGATGTCCTCCTCTTGCATCCACTCAACACTGGCACCTATTTTAGAAATTTCTTTCACGCACATAAGTTCAGCTTTCAAGATAGAGTTAATTTCTCTTGTGATATTGTCTTCTAATAGTATGTGACTATTATTTATGGGGAAACTTGAAAAATGAAGTGTATAGGTCTATTTCCCATATATTATTGGTCCTGATAAAGTCCAATTTCACAATCAACAACAGTGTCAAACTCTATTTTTCCTTCCCGACCACAATCAGAACTCTCTATTTAATGATTCCATTTTCTAATTTTCCTATTGGCCCACCACCCGTTCTAGTATATCCAGTCTTTTCCCATATATAAAGATTTTTTTTCCCCAATCCAGCTCACTTCTTCCAGAAGATGGCAGTAGAGATAGTTGCCGAAAGCTTGGAACCTAACCTCCAACTCACCCAGATGGTAGCCCGAGAAACAATAATACATTAATAAACCTTATATGCTCTAATCTAATATGCTATCAAATGAAATGCACACCTCAAATTTTAAACTTCAAATCATCAAAAAGGAGCCTGTAGCAAATGTAATACACATCAATGGTAGGATATTTTATCTGGTATTTTATGTTTTTATACTACAATGGATACGTGAATGCTGATGAATAAAGGTCAGTATAATGGATTAGGTGGGATAGAAAAGTGGGTGCAGGACAATGGATACTTCGGCACTGAACCCCGCTCATTTCAACAAGTTTGGTTTTGAACTAGTGTGTCAATATAATATGTTAACTTCTGCCCACATTTGTGCATACCCGTACTGGTAATACGCCAATGATAAATGTAACGAAGTTGAGACTTACAGCAATGCATTGTTACCGCCACACTACGGAATGGATTTGCACTCGAATCTAATGCATATCCCAATTTTGAATGGACAAAAAAAGGTGCACATTAAATTTGAGTAAATACGGTAATACTCTTCACTATAATATGTAGCAGCACTGTGATTTTTAGGTAGATTTTCGAAGAAAAATCTACCTATTGCAATGGATACCACTTTATGATTTTCGAAAAATTCTTTCATATCTTTACGTTTCATGCTCCCCTAAGTACGAAACCACCGCCCGTTCAAAAAAAATTTTTGTGATATATATATATATATATATTTATATATATCTTTACACGATAGCGGCCGTAATTTTGAAGATATTTGAACCAAATTTTATTATGTTATTTCTAGGCCCAATAGTTCGGACAAGTTCGTTAATGGGCAAAATTTGCCCAAGGGGGTGGTCGGGGGAGGGGGTTGAAATTTTTAAAAATGTATATCTCGGCCCCTATGAAGAAAAGAGGGAAACTTTGTTTGAATAAATTAGAGTACTCCCTATGGAGTTCACAGTGACACCAACGATTCGGGGGTTCGAGTGAGGGTGGGGGTGGAGGTGGGGGTGGGGGATGAAAATTCGAAACTTTTGAAACCACGTCTTGTGGGGTATCGTTGAAAAGCTCTTGATGAGTACTCTACAAATCAATAAATAGTTTTTTTTATAGCTCTCATATTACGCGAGATTTTAATGTTTGAAAATAATAACACTTAAAAGAATTATTATAATATCATAATTTTGTCTTGTTTAGCGGCTTTGCTAATTTTATTCATTGCTGATCTTGCGCACGGCCTCCCAGAATATTATATCCTATTCTTGTTGTCAAAACAAATGATTGTAGGCTCTTCCTCTTTACCGAATTCAGTTCTTATTACTGCAGGTTTACCATGCCAAGGCTAAAGAAGAAGAGTGCTATGCAGCGACAATAAATTAAACCAAAAGCACTTCGAAATCTACCTCCGCCTGTAGGCCTGCCTAAAGGGATTTTTTATTGTAAAATTGCTTCAAAGTGAAGTTATACAAAAAAGTTTTTTTTTTTTTTTCATTTTAAATCACCCATGCATGCAAGTAATAGGCAAGTAATAGGTATGCAATTCAAGGAAGAAACATGCATGAATAGGCTTACCTCATGTTTTCTGTTCCAACAAGGGATATCAGAAATTTCAACATTAAAAATAAATATAGGCCTATATTAATAATACCTGTTATTGTACCAAGTACAATTTTCTGAAGCATCCTACAGGTATTGTGGTTCATACCCATTACAGCATTCATCACGCTACATACATTTTATTCTGGGAATGAAAAACGAAAGAAAGCAGGTAGGTAAAAATAAGATCAGCTGGAAAATGAGGTCATTCGTTTCTTGTTTAGAACGCAATCTACTGCTCAGAATGTGCACAAATTAAAGCATACAAAGCAAACATTAAGCTGAAACAGCACCAGACATTATATTAAAGGAAAGACTGCATGCTTGCTTACAGACTACAGACTTACTTGTCTCAATAGCTGCACGGCGGCTTGCAATACTTTCTAAAATGTCTAAAAAATTTTACGGACCCCTAATTTTCCATCCCATTTTTAAAAGAAGCCCTATATGCTTAATATTTGGGGTAATAATTATATGTCATTATAACGAAATATGTGAAAAAATTTTACTTCTTTACTTTCCACTTGCTTTATGATATTTTTAAATTATGTCTGAGGACCATTCCGCAGACCATAGGTTGAGAAATGCTGCCCTAGGAGAAAGGCAATCCGGAAGGCCATCAAGACAAAATGCCAACATAAGCAGATCACAAAGACACAAGTCCATGCGGGGATTGCACGGATGCATTCAGTTGTGATGACAAAGCTGTGGCATGCGATGGTCATGCAAACAATAGTATCATTTAAAATGTGTGAGAATCTCTATGGGTGAATTTAATGTTCTCAGCAGTACAAAATGTAATGTTCTATGGCTGTGCCCACAATGCAAAATCCTGCTGCCAGAAATAAAAATAAAAGAAGACTTGCAGGGCATGAAGGTGAGCCAAATAGTAATGCTACAAGAGCTACAGTGTGTTTCACATAAATGTTGGCCAATAGTACGGGTTTCTGCGTCGCGGCGGCCACAGCTCAAACTCCCGAGCAATCGAGTGAAATATCTAGCAAATAAAGCCGCTAACGGTGTAATGATTCAGGTTCTCACAGTTACAGTTAAAATTACAATGAAAATAACCACGTACCTCATCACAAGAGATGTCCTCCTCTTGCATCCACTCAACACTGGCACCTATTTTAGAAATTTCTTTCACGCACATAAGTTCAGCTTTCAAGATAGAGTTAATTTCTCTTGTGATATTGTCTTCTAATAGTATGTGACTATTATTTATGGGGAAACTTGAAAAATGAAGTGTATAGGTCTATTTCCCATATATTATTGGTCCTGATAAAGTCCAATTTCACAATCAACAACAGTGTCAAACTCTATTTTTCCTTCCCGACCACAATCAGAACTCTCTATTTAATGATTCCATTTTCTAATTTTCCTATTGGCCCACCACCCGTTCTAGTATATCCAGTCTTTTCACATATAAGAAAGATTTTTTTCCCCCAATCCAGCTCACTTCTTCCAGAAGATGGCAGTAGAGATAGTTGCCGAAAGCTTGGAACCTAACCTCCAACTCACCCAGATGGTAGCCCGAGAAACAATAATACATTAATAAACCTTATATGCTCTAATCTAATATGCTATCAAATGAAATGCACACCTCAAATTTTAAACTTCAAATCATCAAAAAGGAGCCTGTAGCAAATGTAATACACATCAATGGTAGGATATTTTATCTGGTATTTTATGTTTTTATACTACAATGGATACGTGAATGCTGATGAATAAAGGTCAGTATAATGGATTAGGTGGGATAGAAAAGTGGGTGCAGGACAATGGATACTTCGGCACTGAACCCCGCTCATTTCAACAAGTTTGGTTTTGAACTAGTGTGTCAATATAATATGTTAACTTCTGCCCACATTTGTGCATACCCGTACTGGTAATACGCCAATGATAAATGTAACGAAGTTGAGACTTACAGCAATGCATTGTTACCGCCACACTACGGAATGGATTTGCACTCGAATCTAATGCATATCCCAATTTTGAATGGACAAAAAAAGGTGCACATTAAATTTGAGTAAATACGGTAATACTCTTCACTATAATATGTAGCAGCACTGTGATTTTTTATTGTAAAATTGCTTCAAAGTGAAGTTATACAAAAAAGTTTTTTTTTTTTTTCATTTTAAATCACCCATGCATGCAAGTAATAGGCAAGTAATAGGTATGCAATTCAAGGAAGAAACATGCATGAATAGGCTTACCTCATGTTTTCTGTTCCAACAAGGGATATCAGAAATTTCAACATTAAAAATAAATATAGGCCTATATTAATAATACCTGTTATTGTACCAAGTACAATTTTCTGAAGCATCCTACAGGTATTGTGGTTCATACCCATTACAGCATTCATCACGCTACATACATTTTATTCTGGGAATGAAAAACGAAAGAAAGCAGGTAGGTAAAAATAAGATCAGCTGGAAAATGAGGTCATTCGTTTCTTGTTTAGAACGCAATCTACTGCTCAGAATGTGCACAAATTAAAGCATACAAAGCAAACATTAAGCTGAAACAGCACCAGACATTATATTAAAGGAAAGACTGCATGCTTGCTTACAGACTACAGACTTACTTGTCTCAATAGCTGCACGGCGGCTTGCAATACTTTCTGCCACTTCTGCATCTCCACGTTGTGAAGTGTTTCCTGCTGCTGCACTAACTTTAACCACTCATCGTGTGATTTCGGAGGATGTCTGCAAATAATGACAATAACGTAAAGTGTACAGGATCCTCTGTGATATATTAAGGTATATATCTATTTCTAATTACTATTTTTCTTTTCATATGCCTCAATGTTTTCATACGCCTAACAATAATAAATGATATATGATTTGAGGTCCTGGCGAAAACATGAAAGAAGGCTTCTCGGGTTGACAGCCAGGTTTGAAGATTGATTTCCTCCGACATTTCAAACGCAAATGCTGCCTCCATCCTCAGGGATCCTGGCGAGATGGGTAGTGTGGAAGACTAGATGAGAAGTGTCGAGTGGGGCAATATATATACTGCTTCCCAGTTGGAAGCAGTCGACCAATAAAGAAACAGTGCCACCTCCATCGGTCTTTTTTAGGGCCAATGTTACTTTCCTGTCTCTTAGCTGTTTCAGACAGTGGTTCCATGCTGGGTTAATGCCAAGGCCTCCATCTCTGTTGAAATTGTGAGGCTCCAGCTTAATTTCGATGGCTTCTTTGATAAGTCTGTCCCAGAGGTTAGACGTCTTGGTCAAGATGGTTGTATTCCCAAACTTGATCTTGTTTCTGGGTCCCTCGTTGATAGTGTGCTCAGCTACAGCAGACTTCTCAGGGTATTAAAGTCTAATACACCATGCATGTTCCTCACAATGCTGCTCAATGGTTCTCGAGGTCTGTCCAATATACGCCATGCCGCATTCACATGGGATGTGGTAGATGCTACCAGCACAGTTTTTCAGAAATTGTGTTTTTTATTTAACATCTACACCTTTTCAACCTCAATTTCGGAAAAAGTAATTTCAATTTCGGAAAAAGTAATTTCAATTTCGGAAAAGGTAATTTCAATTTCGGAAAAAGTAACTTCAATTTCGGAAATACGAGGGCTATTTTTTTAAACCTCCGATGGGGCATAAAATGAAAATCACAGTGAAAATCAAAACTGTTTTATTGGGAACATTTAGGTACACCTTCTACCTACTTCTCTACATAATCTCGCTCCGATTGAGTCATTTGTCCTAGCGTGGTACCAACTTTACTATACCCTCTTCATAGCCCTCGTATTTCCGAAATTGAAGTTACTTTTTCCGAAATTGAAATTACCTTTTCCGAAATAGAAATTACCTTTTCCGAAATTGAAATTATTTTTTCCGAAATTGGAATTACTTTTTCCGAAATTGAGGTTGAAAAGGTGTAGAACCGGTATCCACTCCACACCTTTCACTTACAGAAACATCCGTGAAAGCAATAACTAATTTAGGGGTACTATCACAATAAACAATTTATTTAATAATTTGCTGTTATTTAGTTGTAAATTTTGTTAGTTTTTTTTTTTTAACTAAAAATCCTCACTATGGGACCAAGTTTTTGTATTATTTCCTCATTTCTGGGGCTTTTATCAAGACTACGCTGATACACTGTTTCTCCTTGAGCACTTCTACCTCTATGTTGTCCCAAGTATGTATTGCTTACCAATACAGTGACTCTCATGAGAGATTTTTCATAACATATGGTATGTTGGTTAGTTATTTTGTAAGGCTGCTTAGAGTGAAGAACCATTTGAGATCTGGACTTCAAATCTTTCACTTGCCAATCTTCATTAATATTTTCACTGTTCTGTATTCCTTTAACATATTGTGGTACTCTTTAGGAGACAGAATGTTTTTTCAGTAGCATTTTTCCAGCCTGGAGCCATGTAACTATGTCTTTGCATTCGGAAATAGTGAACAATCTCGTTTGATCGCTTTGTTTGCTCTAAAAAGGAAATAAGAGTAGCAAACATAACACTGTTTTATTTTGACTGGCACACGAGTCTGAGAATCTATAGTAATAAGAGAAAGTGTTTGACTGCTTGTCTGTCTGTGCTTGATGCCCAGCAAAATCTACTGCATGCATGCAGAGATCTGAAATCTTAAACGTAGATGGACTGAAGGGTGGCTGAATGCACCTCGAAGCCAGATTTTTAATTTTCACTTTCATTCATGAGTTATAAGTAAAAAAAACTGGCAAAAAAGAATATTTTTTTGTGCTATTGAGCATCACTATTCAGTAATACATTTCAATTTTCAAATCAATTGCAGGTGGCTTTGCTGTTTTTTGTTGTAACTTGGAAATAAAAGTATCGCGACTTTTTCAATATATAGCATAGAATTATTGATCGCTTTGATTCTATGAGCTCACCCAGGTCGATTCATTTGTTTATAATGTAAAGGCATGCAGACATCTGAAATTTTCAACATAGATGTAGGCCTAATCGGCAAACATAGATCAACTTGGACAGAACTTGCTATGAAGGGGTTTTCTGGGTCAGGGAACTCAAATCAGAGGTAATTTTTCCCAAGCAGCGCTTTCTAATCGTGGAATGCACTCCAAAGACGGATTTTTAGCTGTTTCGTTATAATTATTAATCATTTATAATGTTTTAATTGTTTTGCTTTTAATTTTTAAATTAATTACCGTAGGTGAAGCTAGTAGATGAATAATCTTAAGTGTAGTGACCTCATCGTAGCTTTGCACTCCTTCTTTCCTTTAGCATTTTTGTTTACTGGTGTTTCTTGAAGTCCATGTGAGCAAATAATTACAGCATCTTTATTCTTCATACTAACCTATTTCTTTTGCTTACTTGTCTTCATTCTAGATTTTCAACCACCACACTGTTCTGCAACTAATAACTTGTATACTATCATCTGATCCAGACATGTTCTATTATTTCATTTAAAACTAAATTTAAAAACATTCGGAGATTTACTTATACTTCAGTTAAAAAAAAAAAAAACTCTGTGGCGCTAACATCCCAGAAGGGACAAGGCCTACCACCTGACCGCTGCGTCATCTACCATAGGCAGATGGCAGGTTTGGGAGGCATGTGGTCAGCACCCACACCCACAGCCATTAATGGTAATTTCCATTACTTCCATGACTTCTCTATCAAGTAGCTCCTCAATTTGAATCACGAGGCTGAGTGCACCCCTACCAGACCTAAACTACCTCAGAAAAATCCGAGGAGGTACCGGGGATTGAGCCATGCTGACGGATCTGTAGTCCGCGACGCTAACCACAAGACCACGTTGGCGGACTTAAAAGAAGGCTACAATAAATTAATCTGCTTTGCACCTGGTCAACGATGAACTAAACTGGAAAAGTAGAATCAGACTGAAAAATTCAATGCCATAGCCAGGATTTGAACCATGGTCTTCAGCTCTCTATCCCACCACTCTACCATTGAGCTACCATGGCAACATGCCGATACAAGATTGAATTCTCCAACTGACTCACATATCCCAGTATACCACAGGCATTCTCAATATGAGATCCAACCCAGTGGCGACTTACAATCTGTAAGTACTTTAAGACCCAGGCTTCGTAGTTAAACACCAGTAGGTCACAGTAGAACGATAATTCTTTCTCACTGGCCGTGTGTAGGCTACGGTGGAAAGGTAGAGTCAATGTTTAATGTTGTATCAGCATGTTGCCATGGTAGCTCATGGTAGGGCGACGGCATGGAGAGCTGAAGATCCTGGTTGAAATCCAGGCTATGGCATTGAATTTTTCAGTCTGACTATAGGAAAGTTCATTGTTAAACATTAAACTAATCAAAAAAGTTAATTATTTTTATGCACAAAGAACTGTAATTCAAATAGTGAAAACAATTTAAAATACAGTGCCAAAGAAACACAATCAAAATAAATTCATACTATTGATGACGAAGTGTCGCCAGTTCTTTAAATCATTAAAAATGAGAACAGTTCTTGCTTTCCTTTAGTCAGCAGGAACAACTGCAAAACAAAGCAAGTAGCAAGTGTTGTTCCAAGTAGCAATATATCTGCTTTTATGTGTTTTAATATCCTTAGCGTGATTCAATCAGGCCTAGCACAGTATCATTTTTCCTTTTAGACAGAGCTATATTTATGATCCTTTTAGATATATCAATAATATAACTTGTATCTGGAGCCTTACCCATTGAAAAAATGTTAATGGAGGTTATGTTAATAGGCTGCTAAAATGTTGTTAATAATTGTGGTTGTCTGCATGTGTAACATCACTAACTACTTCTCACTTGTTTTAAAAATGATGTGTCAAATCATAAGCATATTTTTCTCTTTTTCTTACTTAGGCTGTCTCAAAAATAAGTTACACAATTTTTTTTTTTATCCATGAGGTAGGCGGGAAAAGTCTGAGAGTAGCAGGGAATTTGCGTCTGGGTGTAGTGGCAGCACTGTAAAATTCCTATGTGTGTGCATCCATCGGTCCAGCAGTCAGGCTCCAGTCACTATGGAGATGCTGCTTGCTCCTACTGCCGATTGCAAAGTTCTTGGTGTTATAAAAATGCGACTGAAATTCATCGCGAGTTGTGTAATGTTTATGGTGAAGATGTTATGTCGTTGGCACCAATCATTCATTGAAGGGAGAACAACATTACACGATGAACAACGAAGCAGCAGCCCTTTCACTTCCCGCGCCCCGACTGTTGTTGAAGACGTCCGAAAGGTCACTGAAACTGATCGGCACCTAATGCTTGATGACATCCTAACACCACAAACTTCGCAATCGGCGGTAGGAGCAAGTGGCGTCTCCATAGTGACTGCAGCCTGACTGCTGGACCGATGGACGCACACACAATTTTACAGTGCTGCCACTACACCCAGACAAGAATTCCCTGTAACTTTCAGAGTTTTCCCGTCTACCACATGGATAAAATAATAGTGTAACTTACTTTTGAGATAACCCTCGTATTTTGTTTTTGAGGGTTTGATGTTTTAGCAGGAGAAATCTGAATTTAAAATATGTGCTCTTTTCACGTTGAAGACAATTTGAATGAAACCATGATAAATGATGGATTCTCACCTAAGAACCTGGAGATCCATGACGCTGAAACTATGGCTAGCATCTTGTGCCCATTCCTCCAGAGTCCACAGCTTGTAGTAGAGGAGTGCATTGAGTAAAACTAGGAACAGGAGAACAGCCAGTACCACCCAGCTTAATGTGTCTGCATGATTGTGCAGTTCGGCTATAGGGAACCCTGGAACAATGTAGTACATTTGCTATGAAGGTAACTATGCCCTGTTCTACAATTTCAAATACAACAGTTCTCCATTATCTATAATAATAAAAGGAAGTGTATGTCTTTCTGTCTGTGCGTGATGCCCAGCAAAATCTACTGAATGCAGACATCTGAAATTTTAAACGTAGATGGATTGAAGTATGGGCGAATGCACCTCGAAGTCGGATTTTTTATTTTTGCTTTCGTTCATGAGTTAAAAGTAAAAAACTGTCAGAACATGTGCATTTTTTTGCTATCCAAGCATCAGTTTTCAGTAATATTTTCATTTGTCAAATCAATTGCAGGTGGCTTTGCCATTCTTTTGGTCATGATTTGGAAATAAAAGAATTGCTTCATTTTATAAGCCCACCCTGGTTGATTCATTTGTTTATAATGCCAAAGCCCAAAAACAAAACCAAAGGTTATCTGAAAGCAGTAACTTTATCTGAGACTTTATCTATATTTGTTAGTATTTTATCCACATTGTTAGTTTTTATCACCTTTGTTATTTGAAGCTTTAAAGGGAAAAAAAAGCAGGAATCTACCAGATAGATTGTTTAGAGTGCAATAAGACTATAGGAAAAAAACAAAAAGAAATAAGGACTTAGACTTAAAGAACACATGAGAAACATGAAATACTGTCAAATAGAGAGCTCTCTGTTGGAACAATAATAATGAAATTTGGTTTCTATCTATAATTTGATTAATAATTTTAGAAATAAAATAAATATGATACCAGGTGCTCAACTATTATATAATTTTGTGATTGCTGCCTGGGCTTTTCGGTGCCTTTACACCATCTTCAGGGCATCTGAAATTACAATGTTTTGATCTTATAGTATTTATGAGCATGTTTACCATAGTATGTAGATGTCTTGTTTATAATATATTCCATTAAAATTAACGCCAGCGCAAATCACAAGAAGAAACTTCCACTCATGAAAGATGCCAGTGAATCAACCGTTAGCCACCACGATATGCAAAATCGGAATTAAAGAAAAGTGGAGGGGAGAATTGAGCGCCGGTGTGGTATATTTGATCACAAAGTTATTATTATTCTTCAATTATGTGAGACAGGAAAAAACCTGATTCGACAAATTTGTACCAAATAACTTCAGGATAATGCTCTATTACATTAGGTGCCGGTAAAACTTTGTGAATCACCCTGTGTATCAACTTTTTGTTTAATAAGTATATCATACAACTAACTTGCAATTGGTCGACTAATCCCACGTTTTGGTTCCTCTAAGCCAGGTGCAAGCGGAGCCCTTCTGCGTCGCCGAGTTTTCTTCTTTGTAGCTGGAAGAAGTATTCCCTCTTCAAGAATAGCTCTTTGAAGAGCTTTGTAGAACTCTTCCAATCCAGCCCACGTATTCTTCTCAATAAAATCTGCAAAAACATTACAGTCAAGTAACATTTTAAACTCACGACTAACTGGTCCTTCTATAAAGAGTGATCTATTTTTCTAGACTGCACACAGTAACTATGTACACAGGCTTGATGAAGAATTATTCTATACAGAAAAACTGATGGGAAGTCAGCTTTGTAGCATTATGTATTAGCAAGATATAAGAATTGCATAGTCTCATGGTTTGTACTGCTGACTACAGATCCACAGTATCTGCTCTGATTTTTCTGAGACAGGGAGGTCTGGAATATGGCATATTCAGTGTTGTGAGACTAAATGAGGAGTACTCAATGAAGATCCTGCCATCTGCCCAAGGAAGATGAAGCAACAATCTGATGGTAGAATCTGTCCCACAAAGGTGTAGCCCACAGTGTTTTAGAGACATAAGTATTAACAAGTATATTACAAAATTAAATCTACTCTTATACAATTCAATGGCCCTAAATAGCGTGCTCACTCCCTCACTTCATAAGACATCGGGTATACTCGGCAATGTTTGTCTCTCGCACCCTAAACTTTCACGAAGAGTACAAAATTAGGAAAACCGTTTCTTTATTAAATAAGGCCTAAGTGAAATGAACACAATGAACAAATATTTTAATTTTATTTTTACCTACAATTTTCATAGCTCTGAACCACAAACATTTTTAATAAATTGCCAGTGTAATTCTTAAAAATCCTGGAGTCAATAAATAATGGCGGGCGAAGCCGCAGGCACCAGCTATAATATATTGATAGTTTAACCCTGGAAGTATCGCGGACAATAAAAATCCAAACAAACCACTACTTCACTTGACAAATTAAATAATTTATGAAAATTTATTTATTTGAATTTATCAAATCAAATTCACATCATATTCATCTGTCAACAAACAGTTGAGAAACAACACGTATCATCAGTGTTCACAGGTAGCTTTGGAACTGCATAAAACTTACGATATAATTAATTTATGAAATCTACGTACTGGTAGGAACGAATTATATTCTAAAGGAAAAAGCGATAGTATATGATGAGATATTTTAAATAAAAATTGATGAAGAAAGCGCTGACTTTTGTAAATGTATTGTCAATGCCTTCAGGATTCTAGACCTGTAAGTTTCATATTTAAGCATCATTTAACCGTGGCAAGGCCACAGGCTATGAGGGGTACGCCGTAGCGTAGTGGTTGAGGCGCTGCGCTACAAACCGGAAGGTCGTGGGTTCGATTCCCGATGAGGTCGGAGTTTTTCAATTGGCCTAATCCTTCTGGTGGCACTATGGCCCTGGGGTCGACTCAGCTTCTAACAGAAATGAGTACCAGGAGCAATCCTGGGGGTAAAGGCGGCCGGTGCGTAAGGCTGACAACCTTACCACCTTCATGTGCCGAATGTCCAAAATCTGGGAGCCTTAACCTCCTGGAACCCTCTGGGCCTCCATGGCCTGTATAGGGATCACTTTACTTTACTTTTTAAGGCCACAGGCTATTTTCTAGTTTCTAATAAATTAGACATACAGTTAGGTCTAGCATGAACAAGGGAATAAGGGTGGAGACACTAGCAGGGTCTATTTAAATTCATGGTATAGTTTAAAAATATTGTTATAATGACCTCAAACTTGTACCACATGTCAACAGAAGATGGACAAACTTACTGATCAAGTGGTGCCAAATTTCTAGCAATTTAGGGCACATGCAGCTTCAAAGAAAAACTGCAGTTTTCAGGAGGAAGACAAAGTAGAAAAATATATTTCATAAAAGTTTGTATTGTTGTAAATACATTTTGTAAAATTATAATTTGCATCATCACAATATCTTGAAATGTGTCTTTACATGTACACAATATTACTTTTGATGCAATAATTACAGTTTATTCGTAGTCTCTCCTGAAGGAGACATTAGGTAGACAGGTAGTAAACGAGTGTCCCGCAAAGTAAAAGCTCACCATTTAAAACCCAGAGGAAGATTTTGCTGTGATTGACATGTGACAAGATGCAGAAACTGTCTAAGTTTACGTCACAATAAGGGTCATGTTTATGTGCATGAGAAACAATGTGCAATGCAAAAACAAGCCTGACGCCATTCAGTAAAGCGGCAATCATGCTAATGTAAGCATGTGGACACCATAACAAAAGGTTCAATGCGTGTTATGACTAGCAGAAGAAAATCTGTTACACATGTTCAAGTGTGGAATGTAGATCCACCTGGACATAAAGCAATTCTCTCTTGGGACCGGACATTCCAAGAAACTCCATGCCCCATATGCTGCAGTTGTGCCTGTTGAATTTTCCACATAAATGAAAGCTTGCTACAACAGGGAAAATAATTTTTTCTAGGTTTGAGTTGTCACTGATAATTCCTAGAGCATTTCTGAACCATTTTTACACGTTCGACTGTCTCCTCACACTCTGTTTCACATTTTTACCAGCCTGCAGTAGTAAAGTTCCTGTCAGGTGTAAATCACAGCAAAACTTCCTCTGGTTTCAAATAGTGAGCATATTCTTCTCGACCCCTCTAAATAGGACAATCTGTATATTTTTTTAGCAAATGGCTTTACCTTTCAATATTTTAACGAATATGAGATCATATTGTTTTTGCAAAAGAAACTATAAAATATGAATTTAGTTCGATTCCTACTGGTTTTTTTACAGATGTATCCTATTTCAAAGATTTCACTAAACATATACCATAATATCTCTGATTTACATTTCAATTTCTAAAGGATTCGCTGTTTGTTCCTCAAGACCTGCTTCATCCTTTTATTCATGCTAGTCGCCATATTAATTTACACATATTATCAGTAGCGTTCCTAGGGTGGGGCGATGGGGGTGGTCCGCCTCGGGCCCCACTTACTATGGGGGCCCCCATTGATGCCACACCCTAATATAAAAATTAATGTCCCACCTCTTTTTTACTCATCGGAATTTTTGTATTAAATAAAAAATAGCGTATTTGAAGTGTTGCCAATAAAAAAATCGACACAAGTTACTAATGTTTTGGTCTCAGGTCCATTAGTCGGCCGCGAGAGATAAAAGCTATAAAAAGACAATTTTAAACGTGACTATTACATATTCTGAATTAATATAATCCAGATTTTGTAAATGTATTACCTGACTCTCTGACTAAAATTAAAACTGTTGTTTGTTACCATAAACTTTCTTGTTTTGTCATATTTAAACATAACCTTTTTTTCATTTGATTACTTTTTAATTATGTACACATTTGTATTTGTTTAATCAGATAGCTTAATATTATTGGACTAATGTCTGTTTGTATTTAATAAATAAATACAATAAATACTGCATGATTTCGCTCCCTTCATCTATTAATTTTCTGTACAGATTAGCCCATGGAGACGATCAGAAAGACAAAAAATGGTAGCCACAGAAAAAAAAAGTGAAAAATAGTCGTGTTGGGGGGGGGGGGGCTCAAAAATAAATCCGCCTTGAGCCCCAAGTGGTCCAGTTAGCCACTGCATATTATAAAAGAATACATGTTTAAATTTTTACTAAAACTCTCCCAGACACTCAAGACATTTCTCATATTCTAATGTGAACTTTGTTGAGGAAATCAAAACAAAGATAAATATTTCAGCCAATGCAGTCTTCCACCATAGAGTATGATTCTCCGTCTGCATCTACATCACTCAGAATGCACAGAATGCAATTTCAATTGAAACAGCATTCTAATGATTATTTTCCATAAAGGAATGTCAGCTACTAGGAATACTTCACAAAGGTCATACGAAAATTGTGTAACTGTATTTCCCACACATTCGACTAACAGACATGGACACTTTCACTTCTGTCACACTTTTTCACAATCGCTTCCTTGTGTTTCATGGTATTAATATGTTGAACTATCTGAAACCTTTCTAACACCCAATATTTGTTTACATTCCATACAGTATAAAACACTGCCATCCATACTAATAAGTGCACTAGATAATTCACTTTGTAAACTGTTATGTCTGCTCGTATTACTTGGTTTCACCTTCAGCCTTTTTAACATTGTATCTGTTAAGCCTCGTCACTATTCAAAGAAACTGGCTGCGTTACCACTGCACTTCCTTACTGCGTAATCTATTCCAGTACATCCAGGATTTCCCTATTTCAAAGACCAGGGCCCCACTTCATAAAAGTTGCAGTTTTACAGGTGACAGGTGACATAAAATTGTTTTACAGGTTTACATTTTGACAATTGTGTATTTCATAAATACTGACAACTTTACAAAAGGGTCATACAATTTTGTAGATTTGTATGACAATTTTACAAATTGTTGTTTCTCAAAACTTTGGTGTTGACAGGTAAAATCTAACAAATTTGTCAAATCTTAGGATACCTAATCTTTATAAAAACATTATCTTTTGTTGACATATTTACAAATTCACAGAAAATGTAGAATTGTCATTATGGAAGTGACAGGCAATCTTTCATATGTAGACTAGCAAGTAGGTTATGTAAATGTGAACATAACTTGGCAAATTGTATTTGTGAATATTAGACCTCTGTAACTTTTTTGTTCATAACGAACAAAAGTAGTACCTTTTGCTATACAAAGTTCACATGGCTTCATTAATTTTCTTACTAACCAATCTTAACAAAAATTGTGTTAGAATTGTTATCCATTGGCCTTCATGGCTTGATTGGTAAGCTGTGTCTTAGGGCAACTTGTGTATTCAAGCAGCTTTATTTTTACAATAAACAATTTCTCTCTCTCTAGTGATATTAGCAGTGGTCTTATCCAAATTCCTGGACACTCAATTTGTTACGTATGTAAGTAGAATGTGTTAAAAGCCGCCAAATATATTTTCTATTATTTTCAATAATATTAATGCATTGCTTATGCATTACATTCTCATTGTTGAGATCTATTATCACACGCATATACGAGAGCCATCTGCAGTAATAAAGTAAATTTTAGGTTTGACATAAAATTGTGTATTTGAAAAGTGCTTTTAGTCTGATAATTTACATTAAGTTGTCTGTAATGTAAGGAGAATTTGTAATATTTATGAAATATACAAATGTGATGACTAGACTTCGGATTTTAGGTAAAAACCTATTTTAATCCTTAAGTGATATATGGACGAAAACTTGTGTATGCATGTTTCATAAATGACTATGCCTAAAACTGATACTTTTATAGGACCTAAAACAGCCTATTTTTACATTAGAGCCTAATATTGCCTTTTTGCTTGTTTTTCCTCTAAAGTTCAAAATAAGTTATTTTTTGTTATAAATTCTAGCATTTATTTTCAGTTTGTACTAAATTTTTAGCTCGGAATGTGCAGTACATGACACATTTATGACATGGTTAAATAGTAAGGAACGTTTCGTCTTCAGTAGAAAAATTCCTTGGAATACCCAAGAAAATGTAGTGTTTTTCTCCCGACTCCCACATCCAGTAAAAAATAAAAAATAAATAAATAAAAAGTAAAAAAAAAGTAGTTCTCTGAATCACTGAGGGATACAAGGGGCTGAATAGGCTAGCGTGCTTAGCTTCTGGGCGCAGGGATTAGGTTTTCACTGTTATGGTGTAATACAGGCCCTAGTACTAGGGTCTATATAATTCTGTGTTCCATATGCCTATATCTGTCTTTTATCATGATTAATGATTAATGGTGACTTCAATAAATATAATATTCTGCATTGCAATTGAGATATTTCATAAAATTGGCAACTTAACGATTTTATAAGAGACTACTTTACGATTTTTAGAACCTATTTTCCAATTTTTAGAGCCTGTTTTAGATACCTAAAACAGCATTTTTAGCGACCTAAAAGTTCGAAGTCTAGTGATGACATCTTGACAAATTTGTCAGACTTGACATAACTGTCATATTTGTAACCAGTGATGGGAAAAGTACAAAAAAATAGTAATTGGGCTGAATTACAATTACTTGAGAAAATTTTTACTTAATTACAATTACAAATTACTTTTTGAAAAAGTAATCAGTAAAATTACAATTACAATTACTTTACAAAATGGCAGTACCTAAAAATTCCTGCTTTTTTGGGGGGCACAAAAAAGTAATCAGTAAAATTACAATTACAATTACTTTACAAATTGGCAGTACCGGTACCTAATTTTTTTTCTTTTTGGGGGGGGCAAAAGGACAGAAACTATTGGGCCATTCAGCTAATAAAGTTGCTTGGGACGTTACAAAGTCTAAAATTATTAATGACCAAACAAACAAAACAGATCAATACCAATATTTCCATAGGCTACACATGAGTAAGTTTTGTTAATATTACCTCCAACCTGGATATTAGTTGTGACGATGTTAGCCTATAGCAATTGAAAATGAGAAGCAAATTTCAAAATATACTTAAATAAGAAATGTTCTTACTGAAAACATTTTAAGTGAAAAATTTTCTAGAAAAAAATATATAGGGTGCATTTTTCGATCTTTTTTAATCCGAATCTGTAAATCGCTTCAGCTTCACTGGGGTTAAAAAGAAGGCCATGACAGTTCATGTAGCAAAACCCATAAAGTGACATTTACAATATATTGTGAAACCCCGCAACACGCGGCGTAATATTGCAGTATCACAATAGATTAGATTTGATCAAATTAGAAAAAGACAAATACCGGGATCAAGAATCCTACTATCAGAATTATATGTGAATGTCACCTTGTTGTAAATCACTGGTCCTCATACAGCATAAATGAATTTTCAATGCCAGAAGCATTATTTTCAACAGAGCCTCTAATGCTCGGTAATTAACTTTGAAGTTGAGGTTAGTTTGAGCTTAGTTTTATAATGTGGAACACATGACCTTCTTTTCAAAGAAAGGGATATAAATAAATTTTATAGGCTGAGAAAATTAATTTTAATTTCTTGAACCCGTCTTGAAATGATTAGAAACCATACAGAAATCTAATTAAATGTAGTATCGCTCCCCGTAAATTGCTCTGACTGTGGTCGCCATTAAAAAAATAATAATAAAAAAAAACACGAAATACTTTCGACTTCCGCTAATCTCAGCTGATGTCGCGTTGCCACGTTTTTCCGCAGAAATGCTGACTTGCCATGTCGAATGTCGCGTCACTGCTTTAAAGCTATGGTTTGTCTACAGCGTTCATCGCCGGCGATCACCGCCGGGGTCAGCGATCATCGTTGTAGGGGTGGTTTCTTTACGGGAGATCATCGTCCATGATACTGTTGCTATCCACAGTTATAGTTGGCCTTGTCAAACAGCTCGGTGTGGTGGGGGGACATGGAATTTGGAAATTTGTTAGCTTTCATAACCTCAGCATAGCCTATAAACGCTCACTCAAGATAAAACGCTGACAGGAACAAAGGAAATTCACTTTTGGTGAAATAAATGTTAAATGGTTCAGTGAATAATAAAATAATAAAACCGGTAATAATATATCGGAAATATTTTTACTAATAAATGAACTGGTAATTTTACTGTATGTTACATAAATTGTAATTACAGATAACAGCGTTTTCTAACAATTTATCTACCATTTGCCACACATTTTCGTTTGTGTAGCTATCTTTATGGTCCTTTAAGCTCATGTCATACAGGGCAATGTGTTTAGACATGAAATCTATAACATTTCATCTGCAACTTGGGAAAAATGACAGTACTTTGTGCAAAATGGCTGTCTTCTGCTTTTCTTGACCTACTATATGCATGATAATCTGCGGCGTTCGTCGCCCTGAATTTGCCTCAGAAGCAACTGCCGGCGATCACCGCCGACCCCGGCGGTCATCACCGGCGTTCATCGTCGTAGACAAACCGGGTGCATTGATTTACATGGAGAACAACAGACAGCGATGACCGCCGGCGGTGATCGCTGGCGATGAACGCCGTAGACAAACCATAGCTTTAAGCGCTTTACGTTCGCTTTAAAAAGAACGCAAAGTTCGCCACCACTGCAGCGACTGCCAGCAGGTAGAAAAAAGCAACATTGCCAAATTCTCAATTCGATACTTTTCGATTACTAAAATGTAACGATTACTCAAAAGTAACGATTACAATTTTATTTCCAGAAGTAAATTACCAGTAAAAATTACATTTTTTAAAAAGTAACGATTACAAGTAAATGGGACCAAAAAAGGAATCGTTACTGTAATCCGATTACTTTTACTCAATTACTTCCCATCACTGTTTGTAACACCTGCAGAGTTTTATGAAATAGGGCCCAGGCAGTAACACATGCCTCTTACGAACTCCTCTTCACATGATCATAAATCACTGAATCACTTACCTGAGTAACTCTGTACGAGGACTGAGACAAGCGGCACCCTATTTTTATTATTTGTTTCAGCTGGGAGAAAAAAATAATTGCCTCATCCTGTTTGGGTGTTAAAATATGCCAAATAAACATAATATTTACTAAATTATGCACAAATTACTTAAAAAAAAAAAACACATGTGAAATTCAATACCCAGTAAAATTTATTCCGAGCACTAGAAAATTTGTAATTCATGGACAAAATTTATCAGTATAACAATTTATCATAACTTTGAAAAAGATATGCAATCTGTTAACCTGGCCAGCAATGCCTGTTACCCCTCAGGGAGTTTGTATGAAACTTCTCCAGGTACTCATTTTGAAAGAGCCCATACAATAGGAGCGAAATCCCCTGCCGTTGCTCACTACTGAACCCGAACCATCTAGATATGGCCTCACCAGCTTCCACTTATGTATGTTAGGTGCCAAAATTAACCAATTATTTTATTTTAATGTGTAATAACAATCTAGTTTGTACTTACTTTTTACAAGGCCCCATACAGACTTCCTGTATTTGATTTGAGAGTACACGGTAAGACAGCACTCTGCCTCAGAAGTGCGAGTCAGGCAGTAGTGAGTGGTGACGTAGAAAGAATCTGCATATGGAATGCCAGAATTCACAGACTCGGTGTCGATGGCATACAGCTCCCCAGGTTTGCTGCACGGTAGCATAGTCTACAACACAAAGATACAGGATGTTCAGTACTTGATCTATATTAGTGAATGCTCTTATGCTATACAGTGTGATGCACAGTTTTACATTTACTGTATTTTTCGGACTATATGACGCTCCGGACCATAAGATGCACCTTCGTTTTAGGATGGAAATTTAAGGGAATAATTATTGTGATTCTAAATGTACATTTTTAAAGGGAATAATATACTTCATTGTATACACAAATCATGGCTTTCGTACAATGGATTCAGTGCAAATCACTTTCAGTGCTCAATGTCAGGCTGTTTAAAGGTCTCTCATTGCCTTCATTTAGACCACTTCACACTCCTTTTCTATGAAAGAACTCAACATTCCTTTCTTTTCACCTTGTATACCTGGCTTCCTGCTACCCTCATTTTACGGAAGATGGTAAGTGCAATGATACTACAGTCTGAGCCAAAATTTGCAACTAATTTATCCTTATACCACCTTCTTTATGATTATGGTATTACAGGCAATAATTACCGAAATTTTAATTTTTTCCTAGTTTACTTTGGACCATTAGACGCACCCAACTTTCAAGACTCTGTTTTCAAGGTAGCATTTACTACAATAAATCCTAAAATTTTCAGAGCTGTAAATTTATTAGATCCTGAGGAAAAACAATAGGTTTTTTAATTTTTATTAGGTATCATGGTTAAAAGGTCATTGCGATGCAACCAATTTGAAGAATTGATGTCCAGCTACTTCAACCCAAAAAGAAATAACTACTTACTTTGTAAAATAATTTACTATTTATTTTATGGAAAAATTATTTCACTTAATTTTGGTAAATTTAAATCATAAGCTATATGTTATAAATACATATAGGAATTTTAAGCAAATGCCTATTGAGGTAATGTAGGGAAATGTGAAAATAATTACAGATGTTTGCAATTTATGGAAAATTATACTCATTGGACGCAGTTTTATAGTACCTAAAATGACCTAAAATGGAGGTCAGTGCCTATTTCTTGAAAACTGTAGAGCTTTTATTCACCGCTGCAACCAACAATTAATATATTTCTGATTAACGGTTTAACTAGCAACCATTCTGAATGCTTCAAAGGCAATGCGCAGTGCATAGCTTAAATATCATTTCTAGTTTTCTTCTCTGTGTGTATGGTTCAGTTGCACAGCAGTATGAAGAGAAACAATGACAAAAGACAAGTGTTTGGAAGCTTCTCTAATTCGTTCCTGGCTAGTGCTCAAGAAAATAATTTTGTGTTGTTTATGGAACAAACAGGTAGCGTAAGCAAGCAGGTAACTAATTTATTAGTTTCCAGTGGTTTTACAGATTATTTAAGGCTAACATTCATACACAAATTATTATTAATTGAACCTCAATTTGAAGGAAAATTAAACTGATTAGAACTATACATTCTGAATCATACTTACTAAACTCATCCATTTAAAAAGGGATATTTTTTATTCTTGTCCTCAACAATAATGAGGTTGAAATGCAAAGGAAACCCTTTGTCGGGTCAGATGTCAATGAAGTGAAAATTAGTGCTAGTAAGGAAGAAGTTGGGACAAAGTAGGGTGCAAGTGGGACAGTGTAATGAAAAAATAATCCCGGATATGCTGTATTTGTTCACGTGATAAATGTTTTGGTGGGGGAAGATAGAGAAATTCCAGAAGAAGTGACAATCAAAAATATTTTAAAAAATTAAGACATAGCCTAACTGTTGAAAATTTGGAAGAAGATCTTGATAATATCGATGGCTTGGTTCCACATGTAGCGACCTGCAAAATTTTCAATTTTGGGATTTTTGCACAAACAGACTTACAATAAGATTATCTGTAAGTTCCCAATGTTTCAAACAGATATATTTAAAAATGGAGCCACTAACCAACCAAAGTACCAAAGTACTTATGTGAAAAATGTTGATTTGATATTTATTTCTGAACTTTATTTTGCTTGTACTGTAAAATTATGTTTTGGCAGATAGCCATATTTGGAACCAAGCCATCGATATATTGTGCTACTACTTATGAAAACAAATAACATGTGAAAATGTGATGCTCATAGTTACATACATAAACATGTAAAAATACATACTTAATGCATGACTAATATTTTCTGGCCTATTTTAATCACCAGAAATTAAAAATAAATTTAAAAAAATAAAAAAATAAAAAAAAAAAATAATAAAATAAAATAATAATAATAATAATAATAATAATAATAATAATAATAACAATAATAATAAATAACATTTTTTTTAAATTGCCATACCTAAAATCAAAGAATAGAGCCTACTTACATAAATTTGTAACCCATTTTAGGTGCCTAAAATGTCAATTTTTCATGCCTAAAATTCCAAGGTCTCGTTATAAGGACATACAGTAAAACCTGTCTTAAAGACCACCCATCTTTAGCGACCACTCCTTTAAAGACCAATTTTTCTAGGAACCGTCAGTAAAACCCATAAGACCAATGTTATTTGTACCCCTATTAAATGACCACCCCTCTCCCCGACCAACGACCAGAGTATCATTTGCGTTAACTCCTCTATAACGACCAAAATCGTAAAAAATATTTACTCAAATGGTAGGCATTAATCAGCATTTGAACAGAAGTACTGATGTGGGCACTGCAAGACGTCTCTTCCATTTTCAATAGAGTAATTGTATAAGAATGATGGACAGAAATCAGAATATAGTTGAACAATGCTTTGGGTTGTTTTCCCCCTTCGCCTTCTGGGAAATACCTTACAGTAGACAGCGTACAAGTACCATATAGCATGCGGCATGAACAAGACACATTCCAATCTCCTACCTCTGACCAGCTTGTTTCAGTACCCCTAAGAGTTCATGCCTTTATTATCTACATGATCACAGTGACTCGGAAGGGTAATTCTATTTCTTATGAAAACGTTGATTCAGTGCACATGAGGGGGTTTCTGAAATTCTCGACTCTAAGATGAGTCCCTTTCATTGTCCTCCAAGCAAATTGTAATGTAGGGAAAATAGACGTGTCTTTCTTTTCCTGGAAAACATTACCCTATAACAGGGTAAGTAAGTAATAACTGTGTGTTACATAATACACCTACTGTATTGTACCATATTTATTATATTGTATTTTCAGTTTCAAGACACAAAAATGCATTCCCCCTATTAAGAGACTGCCCCTCTTAAAGACCACTTTTTCGTGTAACCAGCGATGGTTGTTGTATAGAGGTTTTACTGTAAATAGTTAACTCTTTTTAAATTCCGAATTCATATAGTAATATTGGGAAGAACACAGTGAAGTCATAACATAATATACACCATGTCCCATTCAAATCTCCCACATTTTAATTAACCATAACTCACAAAGTATGCAGAATTATGAAATAAGGTTGGTATTAAACGAAAGAGAAACTCAAAGAATTTTGTTTTCATTTGTTTAAAGGTAATTCATCTGTCGCATGTTGGACAGTAATGACATAAAACAAAATGGCGACATCTCAGCAACGAGCACAAACTGTCTTCTGGTATGCAGAGACGAAGTCAATAATGACAGTGCAAAGAAATTACCGGAGAGAATACGGATCAGTTGTAAGGCAAATTGTAAGGAGGTGGGGTATGCAAAATCCACACGTCTACCGTAAACACGTCCGGGATAGCCCAAGAGTAAACGTTTGGTGCAGCCTGATGAACAAGATTATCGGTTCATTTTTCTTCCATGAGAAGCCAGTAACTGGTCTGGTATACCAAGACATGTTGGAACTGGTCTCGTACCCCGAAGTACAATTACAATTGCAATAGTACCGATGGACATGTTGAACAGAACGTGGGACGAAATTGAATACAGATTGATATTGTTCATGCTACAAATGGTGCACATGTAGAGGTGTTTTAGTGTATGTGTGACAATGAAAAATCTTTGAGTTCCTCTTTCGTTTAATACCAGCCTTATTTCATAATTCCGCATACTTTGTGATTTATGACTCATTAAAATGTGGGAGGTTTGAATGGGACACTCTGTATATTATGGTTTGTAACACACTTAAACTTCACTTTTATAGTATTTACCTTAGTACTACACAGTTTCACAATTTTGATCATCATCAGCTACCTCTGAAATTTTGTTGGCAGGGCTGCTCCACTCGACGACCAATCTCGGCTCCTGGATGCCATCTAGTGGTGGGTGAATGTACCTTCTGATTAGACTGTCTTTTGCTGGTATTTCGAAATTTAGTAATTTGTATTTGTTTTTTTAATAATTTTTTTCCCCAGACTGTTAATTCTTGAGGCTTTTCTACTGTTTTAATAGTTTTACATCCTGTTCTATTTCATGTCCCTCTCCCCAAAAATGTGCCGCTATTGCAGATTTTTCTATCTGTCTGAATTTAATGTTACTAAAATGTTCTTTGAATTCAATTTGAATATTCAAAAAGACAAACACAAATTATTGAACTTCAAAATACTACCAGAAGAGAGCCTAATCGGAAGATACATTCACCCACCACTAGATGGCATCCAGAGCCAAGATTGGTCGTCGAGGGGAACAGCCCTGCCAACCAAATTTCAGAGGTAGCTGACGATGATCACGATGGTGATTGACACTACATAGTTCTAAGGTAAGAACTATAAAAGTGAAGTTTAAGTGTGTTACAAACCATAATATCTATTCATTTAGTAAGTTTTATTTGCTGATATGTCTAGGGACTTTGTTGAAAATTTCAAAATAAATTATTAAAAATTGCTACGCAAGGAGCAATTTCAATACAGAAATATGCAAGGAAAAAATGTTGAGAACAATGAACTTTAAAGATAAGACACAAGTTTTGCTTTCAAACCTATCCTGCTCCATGTACAGGTCTAAAGAATTATTTTTCTACAGTAATAGACTGGAAAATACAAGAATTCCCTTCCAGAGTTACTATGAAAATGACTGAAACTTTATTTTAAGTATCTACTTAGAAAGTAATGCGTTTTGTAATAACTAGGGGGCGGATTTCTATGACCTAAAAAATAGGATATATGCATGACCTAAAAAACACTAAAATATGACCAATAAAATTTAAAATATGACTTTACCACTTACACATTGTGTGTATTTTTTTTAAGTTTCATTACAATTCATTTTATTAAAATACGATATAGTGTTAATTATTTAAAATATCTGTAAATTCTCAAAAAGTATCATTATAATGCAAAATTTACAAAATATGATATGAAACTTCAAAATTTCTTTAATATGCACACAAATATGCCAAAATATGACGTAAATATGCATATTCATACTAAATATGCTACAATAGTTGAAAATTTCCTAAATATGCAGTTATATGCACAATAAAAGCTGTTCCATTTTCACCAGAATGCTTAGAATCGGGTTTAAATTAGTCAGAAACCTGAAATAATGCAAAGGGGGAAAAATATGACATGTCATAGAAATCTGCCTCTTAGTAATAACAGAGATGTAACACAAAGACATTATATCAGCTTGTGCACAGGAACCTTACAAGCCACATTAAAGACATCCAAATGTATCTGAGATAAAACATATTTCAGTCTTTGAAAACCTACAACTGATATTATGTTAATTAATCTGCAAAAAAAAAAAAAATTGTTTGACGAATTTCAGAGGTTGGTCCCCTCTTCAAGAAGTGACAGCTGATACCAATTCTGTGAAAAACGTTTATTTCTACATAGGCTATATCCTATTTGAAATGGCTACAGAGCAAAGTTCTTTTCTGCCTCTACCCATACTATTAGGGATCATTTTTTTTGTTTTTTGTTTTGGAACAATCATAGGTGCAAAATTTTATAAAATAGCTTTCCATATCTATATAGATGCTATATAGCTTTATAGATGCTAAAAATGATGTACATCAACACAGAATACACCCTCTCCAAGACATACCACATTTCTCCGGTTCTCTGTGTTGCTGCTCTGCCACTTGAACTACTATGGCAATATGCAGGTACAACATTAAATTCTCCAATGAGAACTGTGGTTCAAATCTCAGCTATGACATTAAATTTTTCAGTCTGACTCTACCTTTCCATAATTGTTAGTGTTTTTAATTTCTTTTTCGTTCTCTTAGTAGTCAGTTCTTGTTTTATGTTGTCCCTTTGACAGCTGAGAAGTTGTAGATGGGTGATTCTACAATTAGGTGTACCTTTACTATCCCTTTCATTTAATGTTTCTATTTGAAATTGCAATTCACTGGTAAAATTTTTCCTTTATTTTCCTGATGAGAAAGATTAAATAAATGTGTGTTAAACTTAAATTCCTTCTATATTTAGCTAAGATAAATTTATATTTTCTTATGAAATGTCATTAGCATGGATGTCCCCAGTCATAGTTTTGAGAATAAATATTGAAAAATATGGAAAATTATAAATATTTTGTTAAACTTAACAGTATTTTCATTAACATATAACTACTAAAAGCACATACACCATATCAAAGAAAAAAATAACTTTCATCAGAACATAGGAACAAGCAAAAAACTTTGTCCCTACACTTTTTTGTCATTAGCATGGCCACTTTTCAACTTGAAGATGGAGTGGCAGAGAATTTTTTTAAAAGCATGTATTAGTACATGTGGCAACATTGTTCTCTTCTTCAGTGAACCTGAGTGTGATTTTGGCTATCAGGTGCTTTGTTTTCTGGATGCTGGATATTTCAACTCTCAGAACTGGCAGGTACATTAATTGATTGTCATTAGCATGGACTGTGTAAAATAGCACACAAAGAAATTAAAATTTTATTAATCATGTGATGAAACATGTTAAATTAACACAAAACTGTCACCATAGTTTCAGTTATCTAGGTCAAAACTCAAATTGGAGGGATGCTATTTTGTCTTGTTTTGTCATTAGCATGGACATCATGTTGGTCATTAGCATGGACACAGGGTGATATCCAAACAGTCGGATCAGCTGATGATGGTGGAAAATGTCCATCGAAATGTATTCTGAGGTAAATATACCTATTAAGTGAAGTTCATGTGCAAGTCCCATCTCAATATTTAAGTCTGAAATCACTTCACTGTGTATCTTCCCAACCCAAATTATAATTTCCTTAAGTTTGTTTAAGAAAAAAATTGTAACCTTGTATTCAGTTCATTTATTAATACATTTTTATACAGATTCAGTTTGATTATTAATTTTGCTATTATTGCTTTCAGAAAATTGTTGTTAGTGTGGATACAAAGTCATTAGCATGGATTGTAACGTCATTAGCATGGAGGTGAAAATTAAAAAGAAAACAAAAAAAGTCTTAAAACCATAATTTCAGCTCTGCTGGATAATAGGCTGTCTTCTACTACATGTCAGGTTGGCCTACGTGTAAAATTTTTGGCAAATATTACTATTATTTTTTTTTTCATTTTTTGAAGTTCAAAAGGTACATCTAATTGTAGAATCACCCAGATACAGTAAACGCCGCTAAATGTAATCGTGGATAATGTCAACGGTTGGGTAATGTTATCACTGTTACAAAGTCCCATATGGATTAATATTGATTCAGTGAAAAAATGCCGTTTATTGTGATCAAAGATTCGGTTTATGTTATCACATTTTCCTTTTCGCGGCTTTATTTCCAAGTACTGTACGCCATTCAAAATTTTGTTTTTTTAGGGTTTTGTTTCTAACTCAACTGTATTGTGTTATATTCTGCAAGTAACAGTACTAACAGTAGGCTTACTGTTCCCAGCTCACAGGATGACCTGTTCGGGGGGAGGTGGTGTTCCCTAACTTTCTCTTTTAAGCAATAAAACATGCTTCACCCCTCAGTTCAGCTGTTTCTTTTGATTTGTGAAGGTCGCAGTGTTGACATGCAGTGATTATTAGTGTAAAATGAAAAGATTTGAACAGACAGGCATTAGATGTTTTACTATGCGGTATTCATCACAGGTCAGTAAACTTCCAAAGAACACTATGAGTATAAAATATTGGTTAATGGACTCCAAAGGGAAAACAGAAACAACTAAAAACATTTTAATTGATTGCAAAAATATAGTTGCTTGCAGTCTAATATTGTATTATGAGAGGCTCAACAATTTACAGTTACGTATTATCTTGTTGCGTTCTCAGGTGAGGCTAGCCTGAAACATTCCTTCAACGAGTAAGCCACCCTGGTATGCCAGGAGACCCTTTCCCGCTATGGGATGCTTGTGATCTAATTCTAATTCTAATTCTAATAATTATCTTGTATGAATGAATAAATATCTTTTAATTCTGATTTTGTAGTGTATTATTGTTGGTACCTATGCTTGAGTTACGTAAACCAACAAATGAACATCTGACATTGATTGGTTATGTTTTCCATTCTGTATCTGTGCACGTATGGTGCTGCCACCACTAGTCCTTGTTGTGTAGTTAGCTGTTGGTGAGTGCAAATATAAATGAAGCAGCCATTACCTGCAATTCTTCTCTGGTCTGTTATATTTATCATAACAACAGGTTATGGGTCCAGATGCGCAGTGTTCGAGTGAATTGAGGAAACGTAATACAATAATGTGGAAAGTGTGGAGAATTTAGTAAACTTAACACCATATTGTGGAACAGTGCAGAGACGAATTTGCAATGGTCAAAATGGCGGAGTTGGAAGAGAAAACCTTCAGCATTCCAAATCTAACGAGAAATAACTATGTGGCGTGGATGGCACGAGTGAAATCTGAAATGTTGATTAAAGAGTGTTGGGAAGCAATCATGGGTTATAACAATGTTGAGGGAGCTCATCTAAGTCAAGCAGAAACTTGTCGGCGCGAGAAAGCCAACCTCATAGTGCTATCTCTTATTATGAGATCAGTTAGTGATGATCTTATTAACGACATAGTTGATTTTAACAAGGCGAGTGAAGCATGGACCAAACTCGAAAATATTTGCCACCAGAACACTCAGTATGGTGCTATGATGAAGTTACGAGAATTGGCGACCATGGTAAAGGGTGATATGTCCATTCAAGAGTATAGTAATACAATGATGAATATGAATCGACTGTTGAGGAAGAATGATTTGGAGATATCTGATAAACAGTTGGCTCATTTGTGTTTTTCTGGCCTTCCCCCAGAATATGAAATAAAAGTGAAAACTTTGGTGGCTCAGCCGGATAAGATGGAATGTCCTACAACAAACAAGTGTTACTTGAACAAGAGGAAGAAATGAGAAAACAAAACCCATCATCACATCAAGCATTAAAGACAACTTGGAAACAGCCGAGCACTAAAGGTAAAAAGTATACTGATGGAAGGAGTTCTACCAATCAGAATAGCAGTGCATCTCAATTTGGAAGCAGTACAAAGGGAGATACTTCTGCTTTGCATGTGGAGGTGAAGGGCACATTGCAAAAAATTGCCCTAAGGCTCAGGAACTAGAAGAGAAGGAAAAAGGAAGTAGTGAACCCAAGAAAGCTTCTGCTTCAGTTACTATGAGGGAACATGTGGTATTGCATGGTATTCCCAATGCAAACAAGATGTATGGATATTACAGGGTGGTGCTTCTGACCACATGACAAATAGAAGAGATATTTTCAAGAATTTTAGAGAACGCTCTGGTACTGTTGAAGTTGGTGATGGGAGACCCCTGAAAATAAGTGGCTTGGGATCTGTTGTAATTCCTATGTCAGATGAATGTGGAGGAAAGAATGTAGAGCCTCAGGATGTGCTCTATGTGCCTGAATTACATGATAATTTGATTTCTCAGGGTGAGATAGAGGAGAAAGGTCTTGAGTTCAGATCGAAGAATGGTTTGAATAAGTTATTAAAGGGAGAAAAATTAATCTTTCAAGCACATCGAATTGGAAGGTTATATTTTGTCACTACTGTTGGAGGTGTATGAATAAAGGAGTTAACTGAGGAATATCTAAAGAATGTTAACTTGAGAAAAGCCGCAAGGGTTTTTCAGATGACGTGGCGTAAGAGACTAGGCCACCCTAACCTGCAAACTATGGGAAGAGTTGAAGCCCTATCAGAGATGATAACTGGTAAAAGGGACGATCCAAATAATTTTTGTGAACCATGCCTGAAAGGCAAGATGAGAAGACAAAAGTTCCCGGTCGATGAAGGTGATAAAGTCAGTGCACTGTTAGATAGAATCCATTCTGACATTATGGGTCCCGTAAAACCGCTACCATTTGGTCGAAAGCAGTATATAATATCGTTCATTGATGAGGCCAGCCGATATGTCACAACGTCAGCTATGGCAAAGAAAAGTGATGCCCTACAAGAATTCAAGAAATATAAAAAGAGAAGTGAAGTTTTGCATGGGAGAAAAATAAAAGAATTCCAGACAGACCAAGGCATGGAGTACTTGGCCAGAGACTTTCAGGAGTACCTAGTTGAAAATGGGATACTTCACAGAAGGTCCGTTACCTACACTCCACAGCAAAATGGCCTTGCCGAAAAGATGAATTTAACCCTTTGTAATGTAATACGGTGTTTACTATTTGAGGCAGGACTACCTCTTCATTTTTGGGCAGAAATGCTTCAAACTGCTTGTACTCTTCGTAACCTGTGCCCATCCAGATCATTAGGCTTCTGCAGCCCTGTAGAAAAATGGAAGGGAAGAAGTTTAATGAAGAGTGATTTGGAACACCCGAGGGTGATTGGCTGTCATGGATACCCAAGGAGCTGCGTGATGGAAAGTTCCAACCTCGGGCTAAGGAATGTGTACTTCTGAGATATGATGATGGGATAAAAGGCTACCGCCTAAGGAGCATTCAGGAGAAGAAGATACATAGTAGAGATGTAGTCTTTCGTGAGCATGTAGTCTTCCGGTCCTTCAGTGCTCTGGAGGGTGAGAAGCCAACTTTAGAGGATATAACCCAGTTCCCTACAGGAGAGGTGCTGGACCCCGGTCCTACAGGAGAGGTGCTGGACCCCGGTCCCACAGGAGAGGTGCTGGACCCTGGTGATACAGAAGAGGTGCTGGACCCTGGTGCTGCAGGAGAGGTGCAGGTCCCCAGCGCCACAGGAGAGGTGCTGGACCCTGGAGCCACAGGAGAGGTGCTAGACCCCAGTGACACAGGTGAAGTATAGGACTCTGGTTCCATGAGAGAAGTGCCCTACAATGATAAAACTTCAGAGGAGGGGCTTAGGAGTTCAAAACGTTTGAAGCAACCTAGAAGGATGTGCGATCTGCCATGTTGCAATTATTGCTGCAAGGTAAGGGATGGTGTAATTGATGTTTTGGAGCCGCCCAGGACCCCAGAAGAGATCATGTGTAGAGAGGATAGAGACACCTGGTTGAAAGCAATGGAGGTGGAGATGAAAAACCATGAAAGGAACCAGACTTGGATTTTAGTGAAGAAGCCAAAGTTTGAAAATACTGTAGGATGCAGATGGATTTTATCTATAAAAGTTGGAACTGATGGTGAAGTGAAACGTAAAGCCAGACTTGTTGCACAAGGATTCAGTCAAAAGTTTGGGCTTGACTATTGGGAAACGTACAGTCCTGTCATACATAAAGATAGTCTAAGACTGATACTAGAATATATATATTAATATATATTAATGTTTATTTACATTCAGCTTCCCTTAGTTAAGGGTTGCCCTAAGACAAAGCGTAATATAAAAGAAAATGATTTGCACCACAAAGAAGTGTTTACAAGTAAGTTATTTACAATAAACATAAAGAAAAAACTCACATATATCAAGAAAACTTATGAAACAAGAAAAAAAGAACATTGAAAACAAATATATACAATTTAGGAATATAAGTGATTCCTGAGTATTCTGTATGCAAAGGTTGGTAAATTGAACATGTTGATGTGGTAGCTGCATACTTAAATGGCAATTTGGAGGAAACTATTTATATGCAACAACCTAAGCTGTGGGAGATTGATGGTGAAAACTACGTTTGCCTGTTAAAGAAAAGTTTGTATGGTCTTCATCAATCTGGAAAATCTTGGAATGATTTCCTTCTGAAAATTCAAAAGAATATAGATCTTAAGCAATGCTATTCAGACCCATGTGTTTTTACCCATGAAAAAGGGTATGTAGGAATTTATGTTGACGATCTGTTACTCTGTGTTGTTAAAAATCACTTGAATGATAGTATCCAAATCAAACAGATTGGTGAGGTTTCAACCTTTGTTGGTATTAATTTTGAAAGACCTTCTATTCATGTACTGAAGTTAGATCAAATTTTTTTTTTATCAGAGATACTTTGAGAGAGTTTGGCATAGAAGATTGTCTTGGTGTACCTACTCCAGCTGTCTTGGGAGTATCATCGCTTGAGGCAAGTGAAAGGAGTGAACCTTTTGATGATGATGTTTTTTGAAAAGCTATTGGGAGGTTGTTATACATAAGTACTTGTACAATACCAGATATATCTTTTGCAGTCTGCTATTTGAGCAAATTTTGTAATGCTCCTACTCAAGAACATTGGACCGCAGTCGTCCGCATTTTCAGATATTTGAAGAAGACTATTGATTATAGTTTAGTTTATACTAAGGATCCGAAAATGAATCTCACAGTGTTTTGTGATGCAGACTGGTCAAATGATAACCAAGACTTAAAGTCTGTTGGTGGTTTTGTTGTACTCATGGCAGGTGCAGCGGTTGCTTGGAGAAGCAAAAAGTAGAGTATTGTGGCAACCAGCATTATGCTTGCAGAATACTATTCTTTATTTGAAGCATGTAAAGAAATCATATGGATCAGAGATTTATTATCAGAGCTTGCATCCCGCTAATTCACCTACTACCATTTATGCTGATAATCAAGGAGCGAACAGCCTGGCAGAGACAAATAAATTGTCTGAGAAAAGTAAGCAATGCAGGATGAGGTACCATTATGTTCGGGACTGTGTTGATAAATGTGAAGTACAAGTAACATGTGGGATCATCAGATAACCTTGCTGACATTTTTACAAAACCATTGCCTGGTCCGAAGACTGAAATGTGTGCCAGAAACAATGGCTTATCCTATTTTTAAACTATTGTGTATGTTTGTTTGTTTACTGTGCCATGTTCATATTTTTCAGTCTGTGTATTTGTTTTATGTAGTATCATTTGTGATTTATTGAATTTGTTGATTCCGAGGAGAGGTGTTGGTACCCATGCTTGAGTTACGTAAACCAACAAATGAACATCTGACATTGGTTGGTTATGTTTTCCATTCTGTATCTGTCCATGTATGGTGCTGCCACCACTAGTCCTTGTTGTGTAGTTAGCTGTTGATGAGTACAAATATAAATGAAGCAGCCATTACCTGCAAGTCTTCTCTGGTCTATTATAATTACCATAACAACAATTATCTTATGCAGACCTGTGAATAAATAACCTTTAAATAATTCTTTCAACAACTGTTATCAATTGGTTAATATTATCAGATTAGCTGCATCCCGAAGTGATCACAATATGTGGCGTGCACTGTACTTATACTCGACTGAAGTAATGATTGAAGAATACAAGCCATTTAACAGCATTATTTTATGGAATGTGATTACCTGTATTTTCATTACCAAATGATGTTTTGAAATACTTTTGGTTCTACATTACCCACGTTTTAGCTACAAGAAGTAATGTCACTGTACCACAACAGTTTATTTTGTTTAAATAAGACACAATTCGCTTTGAACTCATTTATGTCAGAGTACCCCCTCATAAGCACTTTGAATGGAGGACAGAACCTCCAGAGCTGGTCCTTTACATGGTGAAGAGGATCAGCACTCTTTCCTTGGAATGATGAGTGGACCGAAGGGACCCGCTCAACATACACAAGATGGAGGAAATGAAAGCACTCACCCAACCCCAAGGTGTTATGCGTTCTGTGCTGATGGGATGCATAGTAGAAATCTATTATTATTATGTATGTTATGTTAATGTTATATTTTGCTTTATTTAACACTTACATGAATGTATGTAAACAATGTTCTGAAATGTGTTTCAACATTATGCAGAACAGCAATAAATGGTGACCTCCCTGAGTATATATCTTTTTTTTCTTCTTCTTTCTTTTTTTTTCTATTAACAGCATGCACCGTTACACAGTGGTAGCACTACATGCCAATAAGCTTTGCATTGAATCCTAGTACTTAATATACTATACATTGTTATTTTAGCCTGTTTCCTTAGCCTATTGCCCTTAGCCTATTTTCCTTAGTCTATTGTCCTTAACCTATTTTCCTTGGCTTATTTTGAGTATTAATCTACACCATACTGTCCATTAACACTAGCTTCGTTATTACTCAGCCTAAACTAACATATCCTATTGCTTTCAACGATTCAATTTCTCAAAGTCTACTGAAAAATTGAATAGTTGAAAGCGATAGGATATGTTAGTATATAACCTTGCATCAGAGAATGGGGCTCCTCTGATGTCGACCTATACTTCCCCAGTACTCGTGGGAACAACCTGGCAACCCATTTGTTCACTTTACAGGCTGTGGAGGAAGAGGAACTTACTGAGCAAGATGCCTCGGAAACCCAAACTGCATCTACATCGTCAAAATCTATTAGATAAGACCTGACTGGAGGTTAATACTCCAGAAGTATAGCTGAGCAGCTAGATCAGATGGAGACTAGACAGAGAAAAGGAGATCCTACAATAGGACGCAACATTTATAAAATTACAATAATAATTATAAATAGCTAAAGTATTAATGTTTGGTGGATTTAAAGGTTGCATTTAATAATAATAATAATAATAATAATAATAATAATAATAATAATAATAATAAAACAACAACAATAATAATATTATTTTATTATATATTATTATTAATATATTATGATACATATTTGGTTGCTATGCTTAATATTTTCTCTTTTTTCAATGATGATTTCTAAGATGAGAATGTTATTGTTTGAATTAGTATCTAAAATGACCCTTGTACCATTTAAAACTTCCCTTGAACCAAAATGGCTCTTTTCAGAGCAAACTTTAATATATTTTCACAATTACAATTAAAACGAAATTATCAATATTCACTATTTCATGTAGCTCTTTAAACTTAAACTTATTAAATATGTGTACGCACAAGACTGTTGTAACATGACAACAACATCTAGTCAGATGAGTAACTGACCTGGGTTTCTGTAACATGTGTTGACTTGGGTCCCACGGCTTGACTCAAAGGCATCACCATGCTCACAATCCGCTGCTTCACCCCAGTCTCTTCATCTATCTTCCATGGATTGAGCACCAAGTCTACCAACCAAAACACAAGTTAGGAATTATTTTAAATTCACTCGTAATGGAGAACACAATGAAGTGGGACACATTGATTAACACATAATATATAAAAACACATGCATTAGTTCATAATTTATCACTTAAAAGAAATATGTTTCAAGAGTTCTTCCTCTTGCTTTCAACTACTTTCAACTGCTGAACTTTTGTCTCGTGTTGCTGTAGATTTACGAGATTTCTAATTAGGCCTAGCTTACTCTTCCCTTTTGAAGATGATTCCTGTTTTTCTGTATTTAGATTTTCTCCCATATGGTCAGTTGAATTGGGTGATGGGGATGAAGATTTATCCCATATGGGAGATTTATAGACAGAAAACAGGAATTACCTTCAAAATTTTAACGTCCCATGGGAGAGTAAGCTAGGCCTAATTAGGAAACACATAAAATCACAGCAGCAATACCTGGTGGTACAAGATGGAATTTCGACAGTTGAAAGTAGCTGAAGATAAGAGGAAGACCTCTTGAAAACATGTGATAAATTATAATGAAGAAACGAGTGTGTTTTTATATATTATGTGTTAATCAACGAGTTAGGATGTTAGAGATAGCAATGTAAATATTAAAACTTTGGGAATGTGTGACTTCAGGCTTTTCTGGTGTTGTGAGTGATTAAATGTTTCTCTGGCATTCAATTGGGTGAGATAATACTGTAACAAGGGCTCGTCGGGGTTCAAAATGAGAACACCTAGTTTATAATTGAAGGATGGAGGTTTCTTTATTTCCTACAACAATTGTCGATACAGCCAGAAGACTCCACACTATTTGCCAGTTCACTGTCCTGTTCAGTGCTCACTCTCACTGTGCTCAGTCCTAATTACAGCACTGTTCGTTTGCACACACTGTGCGGTCTCCCAGTCGAGATAATCCCACGTCGCGCCGGTCAACTCCACAGTCCTCGCTGCCGATGTACGATCCACCCATCGCGCAGAGTTCCCCGGGACGGCACTGCCTCAGCCCAGATCAGCTCACCAGCTCTTCCGTTCACCCTTCCCTCCGGTCACTAGTTCCCCGTTGACTAGCTCTTCCGCTCTCGGGTCCCTCCGGTCACTGGCTCCTCAGCTTCCCAAGACACACTCACTTGAGGCCGCGCTGATCAGTCCTCTCCGTCCAGCTCACCCTCTGACGCTGACGCTCGCCGCTACTCACGGACTGTTCCCTCATTGACTCTCTGACTCTTCACGGACTGTCTCTCCTCTGATGTACTGACTCTTCACACTGAACTTCTCTCTCTGACTCTTCACACTGACCCTCTCAACTCCGATTCACTGACTGCGTCGGCTCGGCTCGCACTCCTTATATAGTCCCGAGTCGAGATCTGGAAAACTCAGCCCGCGTGGAATCTGGAATGTGCGCTGCGTTGCGCGGGCCCATAGCGCGAGCTCCTCCCAACAGGCCTTCCCCCGAAGCGTGGTCCAATAGCCGTGCTTCTGTCACGCCCACTGGCGCTCGGCTGCCGCCCATCCACTAGGGGAGCGCGATCTTTCTAGACTCCGTCGTTCTAGTTCTTTCTGGCTGACTCCTCCTATCAGTTTCTGGATGGTTCTTTTCTGGGCTTTGTTACAATACTGTAGCTGAGCTTTCAACTACCAGCTCTACTGCCATCTTCTGGGAGATAGGAACAGAACTGTATTTTATAGAAAAGAGCTGAAATTATCCAGATAAAAGTAAATTGTGACTTTATTGTGATCACTTCAAGATGCAGTTAATCTGATAATATTAACCGATTGATAACAATAGCCGAAGGAATTAAATGGTTATTTTGTTCATAAAATAACATGTAACTGTGAATCAACCAGCTATAGGCTAATACAGTAAAAGACTGCAAGCAACTATTTTTTCAACCCTTAACAAAGTTTTTAATTGCTTTTACTTTCCTTTAGGAGTCCATTAGCCAATACGCCATACTCGGTTATGAGTTACAAATGTTTTTTAAAGTCTATAATGATATGTGGTGAACACCGCATAACAAAACATCTAATGCCTGTCTGTTCAAGTCTTTTTGTTTTACACTAGCCATCACTGCATGTCAACACTGTTATCTCCATAAATCAAAAGCTGCAGTTTAAATGTGGGATGTGGGGTGAAACATGCTTTATTGCTTAGAAAAGAAAGTTAGGTAAGGTGACCCCCCTCGAACTAGTCATCCTGTGAGCTGGGAACAGTATTTCCAGTACAACACAATAATAGTTGAGTTAGAAACAAAACCCTTAAAAACGAAATTTTGAATGACGTACAGTACTTGAAAATAAAACCGCAAAAAGGAAAATGTGATAGCATAAACCGAATCTTTGATTACAATAAACAGCATTTTTTCAATGTATCAGTATTAATCCATACGGAACTTCATAAAAGTGATAACATCACCCGACTGATAACATTATCCATGATTACATTAAGCAGCGTTCACTGATTGCTCTCAGATAACCAATAACTCTCATTCAATTGACAGGGTAACAATTCCGGGATGCGTGGGCAAAGAGAGTTAAGTCCACTTTCTTGTTACTGAGAATTAGAGTGACTTATCACACTATACCAGCCCAACATAGCTTTAGAGATGGATAAACCCATGAGGCACACATCCATGACTACCGTACAATTTTGAATATGACTTACTGGACTTAACACAAATGTAGAGAACATTTTTATCTATAACTCTTTGGACATATCTCAATTTTTTAGGGTGGTGGACTTAACTCTCTTTGCCCGCGCACCCCAGAATTAACCAGATAACTGGATAAATACATTATTTTAACCAATAATCCAATTGAATGAGAGTCTCTGGGGTTTCCAGTCAGATGAATGGATTTATTAATTCCAAGTTTTCGGCAGCCATCTTCTGGGAGAAAGTGAGCTAGTCAAAAGAAGGTGGGTTAATGTTATATATGGGAGACCTGCTGGAAGTGGGGCAATGTGGAAGGAGGAAATGACAGTATGAAAGGCCAGCTCTCATTGACTCACTTTGTAGAGTTCTCGTCTCTGGTTGGATGACGACTGCTTAGAACATTCATTGCAGTTTCAAGACCCGTGTCTTTGTTGAAGATGTTGCCTGGAGTTGTATCTCCAAGGCCTCTGCTATGACCCTGCCCCAGTAGAATTTCTGCCAGCAGATGACCTTGGTGTTTTGGAATCTGATTGAGCTCGTCCATATCCAGTACTCAGACTGACAAAATTGATGAACAAGTGAACCGAAAATTGTGAAGTGATCGTCAATTGACAATTAGTGCTCTGGCTGATGCTGGACGCACCTCTATCAACATGATTCTCTCTTAAAAGCTCGGATATCAGAAATTGTGTGCAAGATGGGTAGCAAAAATGCTCAAAGAGGGAAAAATGTGCAGTGGATGTTTTTGGACTGCTATCAACAAAATGAAAATGATTTGTTTTCCCACATTGTTATGGGTGAGGAAACGTGGATTTCCTACCAATGGGGAATCGAAACAACAGTCAATGCAGTGCAGAGTTCACCAAAATCAAAAAAGTTTAAGCATTGTCTGGGAATCAACTGGCTCAATTCCCTGGTGGCAAACTTATATGCAGAGGGTTAAAGAAACTGGTGCAGTGTTACAAAAAGTGCTTAGAACTGAATTCTTCAATTAGTTTCATTTTTCCAATTGAGCTTAATCCTGAAAACTTTCTGTTACCACCATTAGCTCAATTAATTAATACAGATTAAAATCGCAGTTGGTTCACAATCGCTCATGTATCCGTATTAAAAAGTACAAGTCACCTTACATATAAAATATATAAAAAGAATAAAACTGAAAACCATCATTGTAAAAACTTTCTTGTGTTGACGACATGTTTTGGACTCAATATCCATCCTCAGGTCTGTAGTGATCACGGATGTGACATCTTAGGAGGATGTCACATCCGCCTAAGTAGCAACAGGACAAGCAACGTGATCATTGAGGATGGACTATTAAGTCTGAAACATGTCGTCTACACAAGAAAGTTTTTACAATGAGGATTTTAAGTTTTATTCGTTTTATATATTTTACATGTAAGGTGACTTGTATTTTATAATACGCATACATGAACAATTGTGAACTGAATGCGATTTTAATCTATATTAATTAACTGAGCTAATGGTGGTAACAGAAAGTTTATAGAATTGAATGGCAATTAAGTGAAAAAATGAAGTAGATTCGTAGTAAACTAAAACTGCCAATAAAAACATTTTCTCATGAGTTTATTTGTTTTAAAGACCCTTAATTTCTGAATCCCTCTCATATAAAAATAGAACTAGATGGAGGTAGGCTAAAAGGAAAGCTAAAAAGAGAGCCAATTGGACAGAGAGAGGTGAATGCTTGGGAAGGAAAATACGTTAATATTTGTGTTCAAAGGACTTTATCAGGACGATGGACAGCAATACAGGGAACTGAATATGTAATATTTATAAATTCAATAAGAACGGTATTCTACAGCTTAGTCAGGTCACTCTCACTCTCTCCATATAGGGTTCTGATCCTGAAAATGACCAATTAATAAATTTATTGTCCAAAATTCTGCAAAGCATATAGGTCTGATCTTTAGCCTTTTAAATGTTTAAAATAACACTATTAAAAAGAAAAGGTATGACCCCTTTGTTCAGTATTTACTGATTAACACTGTGATGCTCTTTCTATGGTGAATGTGCGCCCAGTCCTTCCTCGTTCAGACAAGAAGTGACCATATCAGTGTTTGCCTACCCATTCTTTGTGCATGTATCTATGTTAATGTGGTGCTTATAAATGACATTCAGTACGCCATACTCTCCGTGTGATACTTAGGGCCTGTATTACCACCTCCCGACAATTCCTCTGGATATGAGACTTCCAGATAGCTTAACTGGAAGATGTCTTGTAGTACCACCTTCGAACTGCTATCAGAAAGAATGCAGTAAAATTTCATAAAAAGATCCTTAGCTCTTTGAGCAAAGAGGTGTGCTTGCTGTAGTTCGATCAGCCTCCGTTAGGTATGACAAATCAAATTAGTATAACGTATGTGACAGATTTCTTTAAGGCCTAAGCGGTCCATTAAGTAGATTAAAACTAATAATCAACCCAATTATAGCAAGTTGCAATAGTACATTACGATGATTTTCTTCATATCAGGTGAAAGTTTTGTTCCCGCGGGAATGAAACTTGTACCTAAACTGGAAACGAGTTCGGGATATGCTAAAACATGAAGTTCACAAGCAGAGAGAGAATAGTCGCTTTGTGAACGTAGAGGAATATGAATGAGGCAAGGGATACTGTCTCAATAAGGTATAATATTATTTAAGTGTTTTTGGTTGTAAAACCCAAGTCCCACAGAATTAATTTTGATACCTGTAGGGCGGCGAAGCTCTTAGTAAGCTATAAGATCTAAGATAAAACACGATTGTTGTGATTTCTAAGTTACGAAGTAAACGCGCAGGCACCTGTTGTGAGAACTTAGAAGCATGGAATATATATAATTAATGTGTGAAAATCAGTATATATTCCCTCTTCAAAGAACTCATGATTTCATTGGCTGAGTTATAATTATAGTAATCACCAATTAAATCATAGGATAGGTCTGATAATGGACGTATATTCTTAGACTAAAATATCAGTCGATATTTATTTTCGTAAGGTGTAGAACACCACTTCTTAACTACACTCGATAGGGGGTGGTTGTAAGAATTATTCTTCGTGAGATGTAACATAATACAGGCGTTTAAGCGATCGTCTAAGTCATGTGTGTTAGGATAAACTAAACTCCGTGGCGCTACATCCCTGGAGGGACTTGGCCTACCACCCGACCGCTGCATCATCTACCAGAGGCAGATGGCAGGATTGGGGGGCATGTGGTCAGCATGCTGACACCTACGGCCATTAATGGTGGTTTTCATGACCGGAGCCGCTACTTCTCTATCAAGTAGCTCCTCAATTTGAATCACGAGGCTGAGTCCACCCCTACCAGACCTCCCTACCACAGAAAAATCCGAGGAGGTACCGGGAATCGATCTGTAGTCAGCAACGCTAACCACAAGACCACGGCGGCAGACTTGTGTGTTAGGATAGCAGGAATAAAATAAAGTAAAGTAACCAAGTGTTTTATAGGCTGGAGGTATATGACTACTACTCCGTAGGGCGTCATAGATGAGTTATCTGTGTAGATGTATGCCAAAAGGCGTATAGTGTATTAGGCTCGTTGAGGCCTAAAAAGTAGTCACACACAAATGAATAGTATGCAGTATTAACTTATCGAGTTACTTCGGAATCACCATCGTCACCACAGAACTAGGATATACAATCGGTGTGCAGTGATATTTACAACGCATGTGTTATTTCCTTAATGTTAAATAAAGGAGAATTTTGCCTTATCAGAAGTAACAAACATACATGCTGCAAATATCATTATCTTGCCATGTTATCTGCTGTCGCCCTGAGAATGGAACGTCTAGATGCTCGACGACCGACAACTGCCATGGAAGTGGAGAAAAAAATGCTGTAAGTAACCATTAGAAGAACTTATAGCTGGCGCCCATTAAACCATTACATGTACAATTAAACTACATAAGAATATATAGTTTTAAATGCATGAATTGATTTGTGCACTTCTTTTTCATTCAAATGTGAGCCTAAAACGATATTATTCGTGTAAGTTAAATCTTCGAGAATCAAATCTAAAACTCAGGTGGCTATAAAGCTTCGGAGTGCTGCCATCTTGTTTCCCTGACTGGCAGTTGGTAGTTTATCAGCCACTCCATCCTCCTGCTACCTTAACTGGGAATTGTCTTTCCATACAGATTTTTTCAGGAGATCATGGTACGCACTTCTTGGCCAACCAACTTCCAGATAGGTTCTCTATCTGGCGGATAAATATATCAGGTGGTCATCGTACAGGCCCTTATTATTATAAACCAAAATGTTAAGTGATGTCAAGAAACAGTTCATATTCACATTTATTGTCAAAGTTTGTTATAATCGCAGAACATTAAGGATAAATGTTTTGTATAATGCTTCGAACCATCTTTTGTTCATATCGGACAACCTGGCAATGCTTGTGAGTTTGTATATTGTTATATGAATTAAAATACAGTCCACTAATTACTGAATGTTACATGTGGACACAAATACCTTTTATCTGTGAAATGCAAAACAGGTATGAGGATCTTCAAATAAATAGGAAGTTTATATAGTGAAGTTACAAAATATCTAATAATACTCGAGATGGAAATTTTACATACATACTTCACTAATTACAGAAAACTAACCTGAACATGTTTCAAGCCTGCCTCTAGACTCATCCTCAGCTATACTGAGCCTGCCTCAGATGGAGTATAGCTGAGGATGAGTCTCGAGATGGAGATTTTACATACATACTTCACTAATTACGGAAAACTAACCTGAACATGTTTGGAGCCTGCCTCTAGACTCATCCTCAGCTATACTCCATCTGAGGCAGGCTCAGTATAGCTGAGGATGAGTCTAGAGGCAGGCTTGAAACATGTTCAGGTTAGTTTTCTGTAATTAGTGAAGTATGTATGTAAAATTTCCATCTCGAGTATTATTAGATATGAGGATATTGGTTAGAAACAATTTTATTGTTTTATTTTTATTTTATTGGTTTGAGTGCTAATTTCTAACTCGTTCAGTAAGTTAGTGGTCTGTATTTCTCACTCTTGCATGCACTCTTTTCATCTTATCTCCATGTCTACCCCAAAATTTAAAATATTTCTGACTAATTTAAGACATATATTTAGAAAAGTACGTTGTAAGATGGTTTCCATATTGTATATGAGGAATGTATTTAGGCAATGTATACAATTTAGATGTAAATAAGGGAGTAAAATTGAAAGGGATAGCTTCGTGAAAATACTGATATACAATTTTTTTAGATGAAAGGATAAAGTTTTCACCTGTTGCCACTATGTTGCACCATTTTTTATAAAGTTTATTTTTATAAACAAATGTCTGAAGTTAATAAAATCAATGAGGAAAATCAATTCTAGTAAACACGCTGTGAATATCTTCAGACACATCATTCAATATGTATCAATCTGCAAGATACTAGAGAAAACTGTTGTTGAAAGGAGCTATTTGAATAAATGTTTTTAAAACTGTTTGGATACATCCCTTCGTTAAAGTAGAGAACAGCCCAACTTTGAAGACAATCGGCACCAGTGAGGAAGAGAGTGAGTGGAAAGGAAGTCTACCACTGCATTGCATGGTACCAAGAGCACATGCATGCTCAAACACCTTTCTAGTTGGTCAGCTCTTTATCAAAGTACATACAACTACAATTAAACTGTGTTTTAAAAATCACAGATAAAGGACCTTCAAACTTTCTCAATTTAAAAAAAATAGCATATCCCATGAAAACATTAACGGATTCGGTTAACTTAAAATCAGAAAAGTGCATGTTTCTATGATGCTTCATTAACGCAAATTTGAAGACTAACTGGAGTGGCTTCCAATGGAGTGACGTGACAGATCCCTAGATGGTTGCCATTTACTGCAATAATTGAATTTTGTATGGCCAAACAACTCATGTCTTTTTATTGTATGCATGAGTTTGCCTGCCAATGCGCTGGAAATGCCTAGATGATGTGTTTTTGGGTGCTCAAACACCACAAATGTAGATTTAGGAATAAGTTTTTGTAAGTTTCCAAATCGAGATAGATCACTAAACAGATTCAAAGTGTGGCGGAATAGAATAAATTGGCATAATTTAGAGCTTACCAGAAGTCTATTACAAGTTTAAATTTAGTGTATTACTTAAAACTATGGTTTTGTTTACAGCAAAAGTTAAAATTTTAATAGTTTTTCTAGAACTTAATTGTTCTTCTAATTGAGGCATCACAAAATGCAAGTATTTAATATTGAAGAAAGAAAACCGAGCTGACTTTAAAACTCTGTATTTTACTTATTTGAACCTCAGTGTAGTTGTGGATTCAGGGTTAAATTCTCAATCAAAATATGAAATGCCTCTTCCTTCAGCAGCTGGAAAGTGTCTTTACTCTTTGTTAGGTTCAGGACGTTCATGCCGAATTTGTTTAATTACCCATGAAGGAATGACTTTTCTCTAGGTACTTTGGCACTCTACGTGAGAAATAATTTTGGCACCCCCCTACGTTGCACCTCAGTCATTCCATTTTTTTACCACTTGATTAAACTTTCAATTTCACATTCTCTAGCCTGGCATTGGTAAATGGTTAAATAAAATTGATTTGAATTGGCCTAATCTGAGTAAGGCTTGTAATTATGAAGATGTTATAACATAATCTAGATAGTATGGCGATTAAATAAAAATAATACATTTAATATTATATTGACTTGAAACAAACAAGAAACTACAACATAGATAAATTAAGGAGGCAGGTACTTTTCTTGCTGCAATTTTGGCAAACTCTTTGTTTACATCTATTTGAGTGGTTGACTCTTTTTTAATGGAAATGATAGCAAGACCCGATAATCTTTCCTGGCTCACTGAGCTATGCCGATATATTTTGATTAGTTTTAGTTTCGAAAAACTTCTTTCTGCGCTCGCCACAGAGATCAGTAGTGTCAAGAGAACCCGAAGAGACACACATAAATTAGGAAACCCAGTTTCATGCTTGCGACTGTAAATGTAGTTCAGTACTTTTTATGGTGTCTTACTACTTACTTCTGGTGTCTTTTCTGGTGTTTGTGCTCCTAAAAGTTTCTAAAAAAATTTCCCTCTTACACGGTTGCCTAGTTTGCATATATGGACGAGCCAGCACTGTTTTTCTATTTCCTTTCCTGAAAGGCTTCCAAGAATTAATCCAGTAGATGATAAGCTACATCACATATTCCTATTGTTCATTACTCGTAACTCCTCCCTTTCAAAATTGGAATACATCCTCACCATCGTAACGTGCCTACCAGTGTTCAATGTGTCTCTGTTTAGTACAACATAAAGAAAATATTTACTTAATGTAATACACTCAGCACTCTTATCAGGACACTTTTGAATTCTTCAATCTGACTATCTTTCTATGTTGATTTGTTCATTTAGTTTGTCTTGCTTATCTCTGACTTCATGTTCCTGCTGCTTCATCTGTGCTTTCTAGTTTGACCACTAATTTTTTAAATAATTTATTTAACAGCAAAATATTTAAAACATTTTTATTAACAAACTATTTTGTCCTGTAAAAAGAGCTATATCACACCCAAATGTAACAATCCCTGACGAAACCAGAAACTGTATAGTATAATTGGTGAATAAACTTGAATTAAACTTGAATTGAAGTGAATATGAAGTGCTTTCCAATGTCCTGTCATGGTGATGAATTCTTTCGTATAGAGCTTCTTTACAAACTTCATTAAGAGTCCTTACTTGAACAATTTTAGCGCCAAATATAATGTTTTTTGAGTTTTTCACTTATAACTAGAGAAATAAAGCGAAAATTAATAATTCGGTTTCAAGGTGCATTTGGCCACCCTTCAGTCCATCTATGCTTAAAATTTCTTATTTCTGCATGAAGTAGATTTTGCTGGACATTGTGCACAGACTGACAGAAAGGTGCCGGCAGCTTCGCCCATAATAATTAATAATAATTAATTTGGCTTTAGAATGCATTCCACTGCCTAGGAAAACGACCTCAGATTATATTTATTAACACTTATGTGCATATCATTCATAAACTAAATGATTAATAATTATAAAGAAACAGCTAAAAATCCGGCTACCGGTATGGAATGAATTTTATGATTAGAAAGCGATGCCTGGGGAAACGACCTCAGTATGAAAGTGATATTGAATTTCAATATATATTTTTATATATCATGTCTATATATATATATATATTGAATTTCGATATATATCAATAAGAGAAAGTGTTTTGATATATATTGATATCGATGCAATATTTTCAATACTGATGATTCGATAGTGAAAAAAATCACGTTTTCTGCCAGTTTTTCACTCAAACCTCATGAACAAAGCAAAAATCGAAAATCCACCTTCAAGGTGCATTTGACCACTTTTTAGTCCATCTAAGTTTAAAATTTCAAATCTCTGCGCTCAGTAGATTTCACTGGGCATTGTGTACAGACAAACAGACAGACAGAAAGACAAACACTTCCTCTTATTATACAGATGAGTCAACAGTTTACCAGCCTAGCTGACCTAGTAAGCGATATGTGACAAGAAATCACTTCACGTTGTTTCACTTAAAATATCCCTTAAGACACAGGAAGCTGAACATCGAGATCACTTATTTTGTTTCACAAAAATTCAGGTTCTTAGGCATTGGTAACATCTGTGTAATGTGCAAATATTATTTAGAAAATTATCCTTCCATTAATTACGATACAATTATTAACATATAATTTCATTTTGTAGAATATCACAAGTATCTATGAGAAGAACATGCCCTCTACCCACACTACAGTCAAGAAGTGAACAATTATGAATTCAAATAGTGGTCAGAGGTTCTAATTATTGCACTTTAAAACACTGATAAATGCAACTTAAAGTGCCAGCAAAAAATAATGTAATATTTCAGGAAGAGAAGTAGCAAACTTACATAAAATTTCTTCCTCTTCAATGGATGGATGTGTTGGTCGTAATACTATGAGAAAACAATAAAAACAGATACAAATGTATTTAAGGTGGTAAGGGACTACATGGTTTTCCTAGAGAATGCTACCTTGGTAGAGTTTTCTTTTTAAAAAAAATCTAAGATTCTCTTTGTTTATAAAAAATTATTTATATCCGGATGGAGTTCTCTCGCCTTGGTTTATAGGTAGTATATTTGGTTGTGTTTAAACTCAGCAATCTAAAAACTTTATGTTGGTATTTATTCCATTAGGTTTATTGGCAGGCCTTAAATTTTTACATAAATAGATATTTAGTTTTGGTAATTTGCCAATGACTTAAAGTTTTGGTCAATGCCACCAAGCATAATTATATTATAAATTTTATATAAACCTTTTAGTATCAACCTTTTTCCCGAAAACTTTAAAATTCAACTTCTTACAAATAATCTTACGTCTTCAAAATCATACGATGATTTATTTTATAGCATTTTTGTGTGTCTGAATCAGGAAAATGAAATGAAACACTTAAAAACTCTGGTCAGAGAAACGACTGATAGGGGGGCTTTTGACTTAAGACAACAAGAGAATTATCGCTATAATAATGATATCGTCTCATCACCTCAAGATGTTATAAAGTTCAGTTTATTTGCATAGAGGAAGATCACCTAGTGCTACCTAGCCATATAGTTTGAGAAATTGGGTGACTGTATCAGATACCATACCTCATAAGATAAAACGAAGAAATAAGATCAAGGCATGGGCAAGGATCATGGAGTGATTTACTAAATCTATGAATCAAGGTTTTTTTAAAAGCAGTAACAGTATTTTCATAATGTGAGGAAAGTTCAGGAAAATGCCTATCCTGTTTGAATGTAGTATATATTTAAAGGCTGCTAGTAGATGTGTCTGAATTATAACAAATGAAGCCTTCTGTTGAAGTTTTATTGTGCCTATTTTTTTCCTATTTTGCTTTTATACACTCTTTTTTTTTGGGGCCTTTTTTTAAATATTTCAGTACTCTCTTAACAGTACTGAAAATTTGTAAGATGGAAATTAAGAACTGGAAATTCGAATAGTTTTTATAGATTTGAGACACCCTGTTGCAATGGAATGTTAGGGTTTTGCTACCTGACATTACTATTTTCCTTAAACATGAACACATAAACCACTTGCATGGTCTTGTGGTTAGCGTCACTGGCTACAGATCAGTGGGCCTGGGTTCAATCCTTGGTACCTCAGATTTTTCTGAGGTAGCGAGGTCTGGATTGAGGTGCACTCAGCTTCGTGATACAAACTGAGGAGCTACTTAATTGAGAAGTAGCGGCTCAGGTCATGGAAGTCATAATTAACGGCCATGGGTGTCAGAATGCTGACCACATGCCCGCCAATCCTGCCATCTGCCTATGTCAGATGATGCAGCAGTCGGATGGTAGGCCTAGTAGGCCAGGTATGTAGAGCCACGGAGTTTAGTTTTAATACATGAACATTCCAGTGTCACACAGCTCCCTACCTGAAACCATTATCTTCATTGTCCATGCTGATCAGCATGAACATCCCAGATCCCAGTTTCACACAGTCTTGGATTATCTTTGCCGAAGAGTAGTTATATAGTTGTGAGGTGAAAAATACCAAAATTTAAGACATCTAAAGTTTCCTTATGTCGCCAATTGATTGCAGAGTTTGCTAGTTTTAATATTGATGGAAGAATTATAATGTGCCAGTATTGCAACAAAGCCGTAAGTTTCTGAGAAAATATTTCTGATTTAATTAATTATTAATTAATTCTCCTACTGGATAGAAAAAAGGCCTCAGGACACTAGGACCTTTTACACTAAAATGTTTCTTTGCTATCCATAGTGTTTGATATGTTATGCTTCTGAGAAATGTTGTTATAGTATCTTTTGGCAACATCATAAGAGTGAGAAATAATGTTGACTAGTATGACGCAATTTATGCGCTACCTTTTTATCCATTTGTAGTATTTAAAATTGGGGAGTGCCTTACATTTGATGGTGCATTCGTTTCGAGTAAATGTGGTAGTTAGTTCTCATTTATTTAATACTGTTAATACGCTAAGAAACGTGGGAAAGAGTTTGAAACAGGCCTACATTTTGCTTTCTAAGATCTTTAAGTGTCAAAATATTTTGAAATATTTATTTGTTAAGTTACTTATCTTTTTTCCAGTGTGTTTTTGTGGTGATAAAATAGTAGGCCTTCTGTGTCTTTACATCTATGATTTTAAATATTGCTAAGGCCTACTGATTAATAAATAATTATAATTTATTTTTTTGAGCACAGTTGTGTTATAAGAGCTATATTGCATATACAAATTTTTCGCTCTGTATACGAGGGGGGACCCAAAAAAATGGATTTTCGTTATAAAAAATGTATTTATTACTTTTTTACAAAATTCCAGTCACCTTCAAAGTACTCTCCATTAGATGCGATGCACTTGCCAAGTCTTTTTTCCCACTGTTTGAAGCACCTCTGGAACTCTTCAATTGTGATATCGTCCAGTGCCCTTTGCGAAGCCTCCACATCATCAAAATGCTTTTTTTTCATTCTTGGGAAAAAAAAGACACATGGGGCTAGGTCTGGGGAATACGGAGGGTGGGGAACGACAGACCACCCCTGAGAGACCAAATAGCGGTTCACAGATAAGGCCGTGTGTGCGGGAGTGTTGTCGTGATGAAGGCACCAGTCGCCTGACCACCAAAGTTCCAGGTGTTTCCTTCGCACATCCTCTCACAAACGTCTTAAAACTCCCAAATAAAAGTGCTGGTTAACAACCTGGCCAGGGGGAACAAACTCCCAGTACACAATTCCACGAATTGAGTCTTCCACTGGCTTGACGCTTGCTTGGATTCTGGGTCATACGAGTAACACCAACTCTTATCACCTGTAATGATTTTGGTCAAAAAGTTTGGATCACTTTCAATCTCGTTTTTCAAGTCCTGGCTCAAATGCAATTGAATGTTTTTTTGATGCTCTGTGAGGGCGAGGAACAAATTTAGAGGCAAATTTCTTCAATCATGAAACGACGATCCTTGATTTTTTGGCAGATTTTCTCAACATTTTCATTGTTTCGAGATGTTGAAGGGCAGCCGCCCAGAATGAGCATGGTCTTCAACACTCATCTCACCACGTTAAAGTGCCCAAAACCCCTCAAAAACTTGTGTATGGCTCATAGCATCCTCCTTGAAAGCCTTGAAGCATTTGGAAAGCTTCAATTGCCGATTTTTCAAGCAGGAAACAAAATTTCAAACACACTCGTTCTTTTAAATCTGCCATAACGATTTCGCAGGCAGAGCACGAGAACAGTAAGAGAAAAACAACACTACGATCAAACAATCACATACAAACTGACGCCATCTGGGCAGTTGTTTTGTGAAGGTCTCTATTAACCCCATCTAGCGGGAAAACTGTCTACTACGTCCACGAATGGCAGCATGCTCTCAGTACGGTTTTTTTGGGTCCCCCCCTCGTAATTTCAGTGCCTTTTTGCCCTATTTTTCTCATTTTAGTACCTTTTTAGGCATCTAAAATACTATGTTTTAGTGCCTTAACTTCCGAAGCCTACTCATCAGTCTTCCAAGTCTGGCTGTGCATAATAGTACACAGAAAATTCAAGCAACTGTTTTTAAGAAATAAAAGATTTTACATAGTGTGTAATAGTACAGACACATTGTTTGGATCTGTGGTCGGCTTAACAGGGATTTGCTTGCCTTGCGCTGCTTCTAACTGGTTCTGTTTTCCTCCACTTCCCCTCTTCTCTGTGTGTGCCATCTGCAATCTTTTTTCATAAGTTGTGAGACTATTTTTTTCAGCGTTATAGTGTATCAATGTTGTTATAATGCCAAAAAGCTCATATCCTTTAGAAAACAGAACTTTCATGTATGATTTCTATGAGATAATGTGCTGGTAGTTTCAGTTAACTTAATGAACGCAAAGCATCGCCACTTATTTGAGACACACGCATGGCACACGGATCGCTATCACCTTTCTTCTGTCCAGTGTTGTGCACTGGTGACGAGTAAGTGAGTTTTGTCTGCAGAAAGGTGTGTCCCTCCCCCTGTGTTGGCCTCTCTAAAGGCTAGTTTCAAGATGGCTATGTTCAAAGAAAGATGTATTGCATTGCCGTGCAGTTTCAAGTTGCTTTTCAAGTGATTTTAGTTTGTGTAGAAGCTTTACCTTGTATTACATGTGTTGATATAGTTTTCTATTGGGTTTGTAGTTATTGTGGAGTTTGCACATGCTAAATTTTTAATTATGTACTGATATGGTTTTGGCATCCATCCATGGTGTCAGGATGCCGCGTACATCCATTTTAATGTTAAGTACCTATGGCATGCTATACTTTCAATTTAATTGTTTTTCTATGAAGTTTTCTGTTTAGTACTATTATCCTTCTGTTAACGTAATTCTGTTCACAAATATGTAGCATTCACCTAGCTTAGGCCCAAACAAGTATGCTGTGTGTCGCAAAAAACCATGGAAGTGTCTGTCTTCTGGAGTAAAAGGCTTGGTTGATTCAAGTTTGCCACTGTTCAAGGTGGAGACTTGCAACCATGCTTTTTCAGTTGTTTTAGACAGTGGTGCTACCGTGAGTTTGCTATTCTTGGATGAGTTGCAGAGAGAAGATGCCTAAGTTAACCAAGACACCTGCATACTCTGGGAAAGTCAAGGTGAAAATCCCAGTCCTCGATTTTACTAGGATGGTAAATTTTGTGGTTGCGGACAACTGTTTCATTACAATTATTAATCGTTTAGTTTATGAATGTTCCACATGTAAGTGTTAATATATATAATGTTTTAATTATTTTACTCTTAATCCTTTGTGGGTGGCGATGTATTATGGCTGTGGGCGGAAGGAATTTTTAAAGAAAAAATAAGTTAATGAAAACCAATTGAAAGTAACTTAAATGATGCATTCATGCATAAAAACAACATACACCTTGGAGTTTTGCCGAATTCTGCCCCTAATCCACTCCAGAAACAATTTTTATTATTTAGCGTGAAAATGTTTATGCGGAAATGGCACAAGTATCAATGACCGCATTATAAGTTTACATAGGTCTACAGTAGACTATGACTTTCAATTGGATCATTATCTTGATGAAAATCAGAAGGCAGAACTGGCCCTTGTATATTGAAATGGTAGATGATGGGCCTGCATCAAAATTACTCACTTCCATTCAGCCGAGTGTACTATTGCCACCGGTGTCACTTATGTTGCTCTCGCCTTCACTCTCACCAATGCTGCTGGTAGCGATCTCGGAAAAACATCCTTTACTATCGCTAAATGATAATTTTGACACTTCACTATCACTTTGAATAATTAATTCTAGAGTTTCAGAACCTGTAAGACACTTTCTTCTTGCCATTTTACCAAAAATAAGGAACAAAAAGAGCACACTATTCACTAGATATGCACGCCCAGTGAAATCCTCTACTAAAATCATCCTGGGCACGTGTATAGGGGAATTCCCAAGTCAGAGTGGTTAAGAGAACATTCTCCTGCCATCTGTTGAAGATTTTATGTACTTTGTGTGTGAGAAGAGCCAGTCACATAATGATCGGGCAGAGAAATCATACATGGGTTTTTGCCTTTGAGGCTGCGGACAGGCGTGCCATTTATGGGTTTCCGCCTGCGAAGGGTTAATTTTGAACTTCGAACTCATCATCGTGGTGAAGCCAAGGGCACCTTCTAGTCATTATCATTAATAAAGGCAACAGTTTTTCCTGTTTATGTAATGCACTGTTCAAAATGTAAGGTTATTCTCATTCAAGACAAACTTAAGAGGTAAAATTTAAGTATTCGGAATTTTAGGACCACCCTTGTGGTTAATTTTGAAGAAAGAACTCATATTGTGCCTGAAATCTTAAAGCTGAGGGGGAAACCATTGTTCCAACATGTCAAGGAAAAAATTTCCTGTCATTGACGTGTTTGATGGTATGTATCGTAATAAATTCAAGTACTCTGTAACTTTATTGAGTAATGAATAATTTGAAATTACTCATTTTTCAGTATACATAGTGATGAAGAATATAACATTAATTGTTCATCATTAAAAATATTTGAATTGAGTGAGGGATGTAAATGTACAAGATTACAGCTTTCAATCTGTAGGGCTTATATCACATGTGAAAATCCACTGAGTGGGTGTAAATGAATTTTTTGATAATCATTAAATTTGCCTGGTTCCTGGGGGAAAGACATAAAATACAGGCTTAACACTGGGCATATTTATTTTTCAGTACAGAAACACGTCACTGCATATTGACATCAAGTTCTTTGCACTATGTTCTCTTAAAATTATTTAAATGATATAAACATTTTATTTTCCCCCACATATTTCTAACGTTGCAAAATGTAGCACCAATTATTTTGATTTTTAGGGCACAAAAATCCAAGCTCCCTCAATTAGAAATGACTGCCCTCAAATTGAAAGCTAAATTATTTATTATACTATTCTGTGGCCTCATAAAAAGTTATGGCAGTAGGATATGAAAGACGAGTGTTTCTAAATAACCACTGCAGTATTATGTTAGTAGTCTTATCGTACACAAAATTATTTTAAAGCCAAGAACTAAAATAAAAGCCACAATGTTAATGAGGCTCACCTGTAGTTTTCCTGCTGTTGTGGAAGTCCAAGAAGAACTTGGAATTGGTGAACAACATTGTGAAGACAAGGTCTACGTGGATGGGGATGAGCATTCGGGTGATTTTGCGTCCCTCGTGTTGTGATGCACATGTAATAATTGGCTTTGATACACCTGCACAAAACATGATGGAAAATACAGGGTAAGTCAAAATGTAATCCTGATTTAAGTAGTTTATTGTGTAAAATCTAATGAATGTATTGTACTGTATTCAAATGATAGACTCTCAAAGCATATAGCTGGAAACTTGGATTTTTTTTTTAGTAAATATTCCTGGATAAGTATGTTAAAAATTCTTGAGTAAAAAATAAAATTTATTGAGTAAAGTTTTAGCTAGGTTAAATGCAAAATATAACAAAGAATAAATTAACTTCTATTAATCTACATCAGAAATAGTTTAAGAACAGAAGTGCACAATGCTTCAAATTCGTTATTCTGATATTCATTAACTGTGAAAAAACTTAATGCTACTTTAAAAACACATCAGTCTACCATCATTAAAATTTTCAACTTTTTGGAAGACACAAAATTTCCATATTCCTGCCTGTGAACTTCATACATGAGCTTCACAATAAAGCAAAAATGTGATTGCACTAACCAATTCAATGATTAATTCAATGTTTTTAAATGCACAGGAATCCATATACACTCTACAGTAGCACTGCCAACAAATGGGATCGAAGCAGCCAGATATAATCCAGCTTACAAGTGGAATCACAGGTTGAATTTAGTGTATTCAGAGAGTTGTTTTGATGAGTGACGATATTCAAAGAAAGATACTGTCATTCCAAACTGATCAGTATAATAAGTAATAACTTCCCTGCATAAACTCTCTAAAACTTTCTAGAAGTATAATAGATGTCAAAAAACACATCTCATTCAATCATACCAAAGGATTTAAATTTAAATATGGGGAACGTAACGATTCACATCCACAATATTCGTGCTGATGCATCATTGTCCTTGGTAGCTCAGTGCCAGCGAGATAGACTATGAGACTATGGAACAAAGAGTCCTGGGTTCGATTCCCAGTGCAGCAATTTGTTTTTTGCTTTCATAATAATTTTAAAACTTAACTGTGAAAAATTTGACTATACAGTACAATATAATGTAATACAATGCATAATTTATAAAAATGTTTATGACCATTATCAATAGCCAAATGCTCAGCCAATTTGAAAGATTGGTTTAGTGGTGAAACTTTTAAAAATCACTTTCGTCCTATCTTGAATTTATTACAAAAAGTTGACGATGCAACTTTCAGTATTACCTGTAGCAAGATTGAGAACGGAAATATACACACAAAACTTCACTAAAAAGGTATATTTACCCAGAATGATCATTTCAACGGGTCTTCCCGCCATCATCAGCTGATTCCGACTGGCCCTCTGGCGGCGGATGAATGAACTTGTCTACCACCATTGACACCATTGACAAGTTCATTCATCCGCCGCCAGAGGGCCAGTCGGAATCAGCTGATGATGGCGGGAAGACCCGTTGAAATGATCATTCTGGGTAAATATACCTTTTTAGTGAAGTTTTGTGTGTATATTTCCGTTCTCAATCTTGCTACAGATTTGAATACTTCACTGTAAATTTCCATCTAATATTTATATTGATTTCAGTATTACATTTAAAACAATCCAGTAAATAATATCAGATCTTTTGCCTCAGAGTCTTCAGATTATGGTAAATTGTAAAATCTGTGCCTACGACTACATTAGGACCAACTGTTTAAACAGTATAAAAGTTGGTTATTACTATTATTATCATCATCATCATCATCACCACCACCACCACTACCATCGTTGCTGTCATCATCATCAGTGCTGATCCAGTAACTTCTGTAAGTAAAGTATGTGCTACTGTGATTTACAATGGTAACTAGTGCTAACCTGTGCCTTTTGTGCAACAAGGGCAGGCAATGAGGGTTCTAATGCCCGTTTTCAACTAACATGACTGATATTGATACTTCTGTGCTCTATCAAGATGGGAAGAGCACTTATATGTGTGCAAAGTGCTCTTATTGTACGAAAATGACAAGAAATGATGATACAGCTGTTAATTCTCGATCAAACTCTCATCCTGAGGAGGATAAGGCCGGGCAGACACGTTACGATATACCTGTCAGGTAAACCTGCACAGGTAAACCAGAAAGGTATACCTGTGCAGGCTAGAGCACACACACGCTACGGTAAACCGGAAGATTTTAACTCAGTCATGAGATGGCGAGCAAACAAGAAGACGACGCGATCACTTTACGGTTTGTCATCCAAGTCGTCCTCGTCATCCAAGGACTGTCTTGATCGCCAAGAAAAGCGAACAAATCTAAGTACCACAATTTTTAAGTGTATACGTTGTCTGTTGAAGCTCCGGATTTCATTGATATGTCACGTTTCTTCTTCTCTTTACATACATTATTTTTTTTTTTTTAATTACAGATTTCCTTGTTGCATCGGGTTCTAACTCCTTTAATTTAATCACAAGTTTTTCATAGGCTGCATCTCTCTTTTCACGGTCGTGGTACTCTTTACTTTTTCTGACCTGTATATTTCAATAAACTCTTCTATCACCATGGTTCCGTTTTCGGCTTGACGTGATGATCACGAAATACAAAGACGGACCGACGCTCTCTATTCAAGGAACTAGCCACAACCTATATATATATATATATATATATAAACTGTACAGGCAATGAGGTCATTGTCCTTTGGGATGTCAACCACTGGATTTAGCAGTGTGGGAAAAAGTATACATTCAGAAAAATAGAGACAGACTTATGAATTTTAGTACTAGCTGCATCAGAAGACAGTCTCCAAAAATTAATATATGAGCTACAAATTATAGCTTGGAAGTACAACTTAACAATATCCCCAACAAAAACGAAAATCATAGCTTTCCAAGGTAAATCACAACTGAGATGTAAAATTTTAATCAATAATAATATTATAGAACAAGTAAGAGATTTTAAATATTTAGGCTGTGAAGTTGGTAACACAAAAGATTTAGATCAACAGAGAAAATCACAAAACTTCAATCAAATATTCGGGACAATTAGAAGAACCCTCATAAACAAAACACGGAAAGACAAAGTTTTGAAGTTCTACAAAGTTTTAGCAGTACCATCTCTTATGTACGGATCAGAATGCTGGACTAATACAAAAAAACAAAAGCAAAAAAATTGAAGCATCAGAAATGAGATTTCTGAGAGCAGTTGCTGGATACAAAAAAACGGATAAAATGCTCAGTGAAACAATAAGGCAAGAATTGAACATATATAATTTGAACAATAAAATTAAAGAATATCAAGAAAATTATTATGATCATGTACATCGAATGCCGGAATCCCACATTCCCAAAAAGATTTTTGAATACAAACCAAAAAGAAAGAGAGAAAGAGGAAGACCCATGAAGAGATGGAAGGACCAGTTTATCTGAGGACGGAACAGGTCGCAAGGCTTAACCCCTGATGTTGATGATGATGATGATGACTTATGAATTTTGACATCCCAAAAGACAATGACCTCATTTCTAAATTTCTACTACATGGAGGACATCTGGTGGATAAAGAAGAAAACACGACAGTTGAGAGCAGCTGATGATGGTGAGAAGTCTCTCATCGAAACGATCATCCTTTTGGTAAGTGTTTACTTACAAAAAATGTGTGAAAACGAATATTCTTATTGATTAATATATAATTAGTTTTGTATTAATTATTGGATCAGAAGCAGGTTAAAAAACTATTTTAAATTAATAGTAATGACATTTCAAGTATGGTGAAACAAATTTTGATATTTTGAATATTGGGTGCAGAATACAACATACTACCATTTCTGGCCAGATGTTTAGGAACACTTTTTTGAGTCCAGTTTGATTATATTAAGAGAAATGTCATTATACGGCTCATGCTGTACAAAGGAAAATTGGGTGGAGCTTCAATGGGACCTGCCTGTGCGAGTAGCGAATGATAGGGAGGCAACGTTGCCCAGTTCAGATAACTCCATGTCTAACAGAAGCAATTGGGCAATTTCAATTGCGTGGCAAAAATCTATACACAAACCAAAATTTTCAAGTGTACCATGAGAAAGAAGGAATGTTTCTGAAGCCAGCTGTGCAAAAACCATGTTTTTACAACAAGTGGTTGTAGAGTTATGAGGTTTTGATTGATAAGGAACATTGATGATTAATCACGCACCTCCCGGGAGTAGCCACAGGAAACTGACCCTCTCTTTCTTTCTTTTGGCAAGTGTGGCATCAGTGCACAGAGTCGGCAGAGATTGGTGCACACCATTTTTCTTTGTATAGTGTGAGCCATATAGAACATACCACTTTTAAGGTGGGCCACATGTTTGAGACCACTTGTCTAAAGTGTAAAAGCAATATCATGCATGTGAAATATCCATAAGATTTCCAACATTTTCTTTTATTTTTGCTATCACAGACAACTCTCATCCCCACTGGTTCAGATTTTCGAGATTCATTTTGCTGCTGTTACAAATATCTTAAACTTACTTATGAATCAGATTCCCTTAATACCATATTTATTCAGCTATAGGACCCCCTCTCCTATAATTTTTTCATCCACAATTTGAAAAATATTAAAAATCGTGAAAATTGAAGTTTCAAATTTGGATAAAAGTGGCAACGTTAGACAATCTTTCGATATAGTGGTAAATTCTTTAGCTTCATCCTTGACCTTGAGCTTCTGGCTGCATGACTCTTTCCCTCCCGGTCCCACCCTTAACACTTCGCAGCTGCATGTTTCGTGAGCATGTGGTCCATGGCGTGGCGTGGGGTGGTCAGGATTCTAGGAGTTGACGGCTACTCTACACAGACAAGTGGTGTATGAAAATGACTGGACAAATAATTAGTTATTCTGCCTCTTGGAAACTAAGCCTAGTAGCATTTATGCAAAAAATGGTGTGAGAGCTGTGGGTAGAAAGTTTGATGTGCAACCAAAAATGGTTCGTTGCTGGTCAGTCATGTAGATATGGCAACAGTGTACCCACCAGTTCTATCAGCAGTGTATTCATGCATGCCATTCATGTAATGGCAGCCCTTTTGTATCCACTGTAGTTGATTATTATTTATGCTATTACCGTAATTTTAATTGCCGTATTTGCCGGCGTATAAGACGCACCGGCCTATACACATTTTTTAAGGATAAAAGTTTATTACTGACCATTATAATGAATTTACAGTGTTTTAAATATAAAGTAATACTGAACTCTATGTAACTGTAATACTCCCACACTCCGCAAGGAAACAAGAAAAAATCGCATACCCGTATATACCTGAATACTACTCGCCCCCGAATAATACCAGCACCAACATTTTTCGAAAGGAAATTTTGAAAAAATCTATAGGCCCAAATATAAAATTATTTTGCCAGTTTTTATTTATTTATTTATTTAACGAGTATGCCCCAATGAGTTAACAGCTCAAAGGAGGGGCTGACCTTTACAATATAATAATTACATGATTCTTAAATAAACAGTTATAATTAACAATACATATCAACATTACATTGCATATCATAAAATCATATGGTAGGCTAAAATAACGTCCACGGTAACAGCCAGCCAAAATCTCACCGTCTTAGATGCGCAGTGCAAGATTTTCAACAACAACAACACTCTCAATTCAGCTGTTCAGCAGGAATCCACACACGATGACGTGCGTCCGACCCTAGGTCAAAGTCGCGTGGAAATTCACCGAACTTTCCCCGAATTAGTGGATCTGCTTATTCTGCACTGTTTGCTTGGCGTCTGTACGCGTAAAGCTTTGTTTCAGACTGGCGGACCATGTGAATAAGAAAGCGTCTTTTTTTGTCTCATTATCCTTTCATTCCAGCTTCGCTTCTGTTACACTATACTGTGGGGCTACTACAAAGCATCGTGATATACTGAGCCGATATGGTATAAAATGTCGCAATTCAGATGAGAGGAGTCCAATATTCAAATAAGTTAATACCTGCAACCCAATTTTTCGTCTGCAATTTTTTTTTTTAAATACGCGGGTAGTATTTGAGTATATACGGGGTAACTCCAAATAGAGGAAATTTCCAGAAATGAATGTAATAAAAAACTGAGCATCAACGTATAAGACGCACCCTGTATTTCAGACCTATTTTCAAAGGGGAAAAGTGCGCCTCTTATACGCCGGCAAATACGGTAAATGTTTTTTTTAAAGGTATTTCGTTCATTGCATTTTGAATGAAGTAGTTAATTTTAGTTTATATATACTGGTACGCCTATTTAATATTAACCTCGCCAATCCGTTGGCCTATTGAAGACATTCTCACCTGTAAGACCCCCTCCCATTTTAAACCGTCAAATTATGGAAAATAAGAGGGTCTTATAGCTGAGTAATTACGGGTAGTGAGAAATAGAGACTTACTAATAGCTGTGTTTTTTTCCGCTTCTGATTCCGTCGTGTCACTCATGTCGGTGGGCAGAGTCTCCGAGATAGGAACCTGCAGTGTGTTTCGGTCCTGGCTTATGGATTCTCTGCAGCTTGTGGAATGTGCTGTTTCCTGTCGAGATATCGAGTGCAGCAAGGTGGTGGTCATAGTGGTGACCCTGTCATTGCTATGCTCCTCGGTGTTGGTCGCCTCTGTGTGCGACGACTCCATGAAGCTACAGTTCTCCTGCTGCACATTCAGAAAACATTCTGTCACGTCAAAGGAAGCACTCTGCACTACAACCTCCATTTCTCAGTTTCACATGAAGAACTGACTCTTCCTCTCTCAGAATCACACACAGGCAGGAATTAGAGTGGCTGTGATAATTACATCGTACACCATACATAATTATTACACATTCCTGCACTTAGCAATCTGTAAATACTGAGAGACAAAACTGAATAATACAAAAGTGGTATGGTAAAATTATTGTTACCTTCCAGATTTTCTCAATCCTAATTACTAGGGCAAGGCATTTTATGATTTTACATATTTTTAAGTGAAAGTTAAAGGATAGCTTGAATATACAGGGTGTTATTGAATAACACCGAAATATGTTACCTATGTATAAAGGGGACATAGACAAGCAACTTTTATTAGGAGATTTTTGCTCTATGGATTCAATTTTTCCCGTTACAGCATCAAATCTCCCAGGGCATGGCCGCCACTGACTTCTAACATTAGAAAAAAATGCAAAACAAAGGAACTTCGTTGTTAACACTGTAGTCAGTAGTTATGAATAAAAAGAAAACTAATGCAGTGGCGACTAGTCATGTGAAAAGTATGTAAATTTTGCAGATTATGGATACACTAAATTATGATATAGCTGTTGACAAATGATTAAGAGTCAGGTTTTTATCGATCACTAGGAAGGCATGAAGTCAATTTAATGAACATTTTAACCCTATTTCTCGTAATTATTGATTTATGAGCACCAAATTATAATGACTTTAATGCTCTGTAGCATACACAGTTTACGTCATAGAGTAAAAATGTCCTAATAAAAGTTGCTTGTCTAAGTCTACTCTATATACAGGTAAAATATTTCGGTGTTATTTATAAACACCCTGTATATAAATGTGTATCATAAAATAATTGATTAAATAATGGCTATTTATTTTTGCATTCTTTTGCTTTACTTTGCATTTTTCTTCATTTCAAGAGTTAGGTCATTTTTTGGCAATCTTAGGTAATGTTTGGTATTTTTATGTCATTTTCAGCATTTTAGGTCATTTCAGTGAAGAGATGAGCTTTTCCATGTACAAATCATTACTTTCAGAATATAGACAATAGTTTTTATTTGAGAATCTCCGCCAAGTGTTCATAATTCATTTTTATTCAGGTTTATTGGTAAACACCACAGCAGTTTGTCTTGTAGCAATAAAGAATTATTATTTTTTCTTTCTTTTAAATGACACATATTTGCTAGGGGTAATTTGACAAGCATGCCAATTGAGAGTCCAAGTAATATAAATTTACTTCTTTAGTAACAAAATAAGTATGTTTTATATTGTAAATTTAAATGTATCACACTGTCATCCGTTAAATTGCTTTTAGCAATTCATTCTTAAAAACAACTACTTATAAGTAACAATGGTAAAGTTATTGGTCTTTTTTTTATAATTCTGTGTCATTTTTTCACTATTTTTGGGTCATAAATGCATTTTTTATTTTGAATTTTTTCACCATTTTATGGTCATTAAATGCCTTGCCCTACGTAATTACTATAGAGTTTTAAAGAAAAATATGTTTCTAATAAGGTGGAAATATGGTCTTTTCCAACTGAAGCGTTTACTTTTAAAAGGGTCTACGTGCCAAAATCCTTATTTTTCAGCTGACAATTTTAAATTGATCTATGTACCCAGACCAATGCATTTCAGAAGGTTCCTAGGTCCAGGGAAAGCCATGTTAGTAGCAATAAATTCCAGCATATATTCCTGTGGCTTCATGTCTCGTTTTCTCGCAATCATGATTGTGGCACTTAGACCCTTTTAAAAGTAAATGCTTCAATTACATGAAGATATAAACCAATAATTAAATTAAAAATCAGTTAATTTGCCAGGAATAGATTGAAATTGCTATTGAGGAAGAAGAACAAAGAAGAAAAATTATTACATTGACTATCCCACTCATATTGAGTGATGATATTGACCAATAACGTTTAGCAGTTCTTCGAATATACACCAATCACGGCCGTTTATCTTACAATATTCTTGTAGGAATCAGGACCATGGCATTTTATTGCAGTAAAATCAGCTGCTCGTTACTGGAGACGCAAGTATCAGTGTGCAGTGATCAATAGTCACTGCTGGCACTAGGGGGCACGAAATCAGATTATTTTATACAACATAACTTGTTCGGAAATTGAAATAATAGAAATGTACATTGATTAAGAACACAATATTCTGATTCGGTGCAAGCCAGTTTCATGTGCTTTTATTCTGTTCTGCTGTTAACTGTTAAATGAAGTTAACTATGTCTTTTATGCACAATTGGTACCACTAAAATTATACCACGGTAGCTTGAATCGATTCATGGATGGTTGATTCACAGTATGCCATGATCTCACAACTGTTAGTATTGTTTTTATACAACAAAGCACGAAAGTAATTATTACTTATATAATCCGTTACATTTTATTCATGGAATAAAACCAACTCGAGTTGACGAGTTGCATCAGACAAATTCGCTCCTGCTTCGCAGTCTCGAATCTATCGATAAACTCGTCAAATCTCGTGGGATTACCTATGATAAAATGAACCTCATTTCAAAAAATCCTCTTCCACAAGGAGAAATGACTCTTTTCAAATAAACAAACAGTAAGCTTAAACAATAAACTGTGCCAGTTTGAATGAGCTGCGCATGTTATTGTCACTTGGTGGCACACTGCTCTCCAAGTCTCCAATGATCGCCCCCTTCATAGTCCTGTGATGAGCATAAGACTGGTAGGTGAAGCTTGTGTGGTGATGTAACCGCAGAGTAATCCTCAAAAGTGCAAGCCATGTATCCAAGATCCATTGTTTATCTTGTTTGGTGTAAACTATATGTGATTTGTTCTTTTTAACAGGTATATGTCCTATCAGTGTTGAAGTTGATCATTATTATGTATAGAGATCATGCTATACATGAGTGCTATAATTATGCTGACAAACTTTATTTTAGATGTGTAAGTAGGTGTCCTTTAATAAATAAAAAACATCCTATTCATATGTATTTTTTTACTAAAATAATAACAAAAATGAATTAACATGGACTAATCCATTCATACGCCGCATGTTTGATACTGGCCAGTAACGTTTAGCAATTCCTCGGATATAGACCAATCACAATCATTTATCTTATAAAATGCTTGCTATTAATACGAGGATGCGATTTACCTGATAAAACGTCAGCTCGTTACTGGAAGTGTATAATATGCAGTGAACACAATAAAGACACATTATTTTATACAACATAACTTGTTTGGAAAACGAAATAATATAAAAAAAATTAATTAAAAACACAATTTCAATTTGGTGCAAGCCAATTTGTGTGCTTTTGTTCTGTTCTGCTGTTAGCCTACTTGAATTAGGTTAACTATATCTTATATGCACCATTGGTAGCATTGGTTACAACATGGTAACTCGAATCGATTCATGGATGGTTGATTCATAGTGTGCCATGATCTCGCAGCTGTTAGTTTTGTTTATACATAACAAAGCATGAAAGTAACTATTATTTGTATAATCTGTTTTTATTCATGGAATAGTCTTAATAAATCCAACTCGAGTTTATGAGTTTTTATCAGATAAATTCGCTCCTGATGCACAGTCGCTAATCTATTGATAAACTCATAAATTCTCATGATATTACCTATGATAAATATGCTAATTTTTTACTTTTGTAGGCACAAAACACAATTTTTCTTTTACTAACATGATAACACAAATCTATAATTTGAAACTCTCTGTATCCCATATAATGATGAGACTTCAAAAAGAATGCCCCCCCACCCCAACAAGTTTTGCAGCACAACAGTCAGGAGAGAACTTATAGAAGGTTTAACATGGAAATTTGTTTAGAGAATAGTCTAGTTCACGAACACACTGGTACACTTTACAACTTACAATAGCAGTTACAGAAGGAGGCTGTGAGATTTTCCTCATCATTCACACTAAACCTGCACATATGCTAAGATGAATGAAAACTGAGAAGCAATCATTTTTGTGATAAAATATAGGCCTACCTGCCTGCTGCATGATATCTTATCTCTTACCAAATTGCAGATAATCATGCTAATGTGTGATTGCAATTGATGTCCATAAAAAATTACTAATAAAATGTTCTTTACTTTAGTTGAATCCATCATGAAATATAAAATATGAATCCTATTCTAATCAGTAAAAAAGTGTAAAATCGAAGAAAGTGTAAAATCAAGGACCACACAGATAAAACTTGCTTAAACAACGATAGAGCCATAAATCATGATGCTGCCAGACAACAAGCCTAATTCCATGCCTAGAGGTGTTTCTTTTTGTTAATAAGCTATAAAATGAAATTCTGTATTTCAGGTTAAGATTACATTTTCTTAACATGTTAGGATGTAAGGAATTATTTGGGGGTAAAATTAAATCACGAAATGACGCTAATTTCATAAATAATACCTCAAAAGCCATTATCAGCTAAATAAAACCTATTTTTGATAATTATTCTTTTTGTCATTTTGTATTCCGCAGTTGGATTGTCAAGCAAGTTTTGTACTACCTTCAACAAAGTTTTTTCAACAAAGGTCAACAACACTTTTTAATTAAAATTTTTTATTTAGGTAAGGGTTGTCAATTTCTCTAAAGCTGTGCACTTATACTACCATAATGTTTGCCCTTTAATGTAGCAAATTTCAAGATATTAAAACTTATCACCCAGTTATTTATAATTTTGAATGCCTCCTTCATGTTACTATCAATAATAATAGTGCCATAATTGACATATATTTTCGGCTTTAACAGAAGTCAAAAAAGGTAAACCTTTGAAATTTTTAAAGCTGCTTCATTTTGATAACATGTTTCAGAGCAGAAGGAAACTTTCTTATTCAGTTTTGCAAGTGCATATTTTCAGCTACATTCATTAGATATACAGTATACAGTAGATTATATCTGACAGATTAGTTTTTTGGGGGGTACAGTCCACATTCTGTAATTTCTTTTCAGTGAGATGCAGTCCTACTGATATGTCAATAAATAAAAATTCATTAAAATACCAGTAACAATTATGTTAGATTATACATGCATAATGTCTTGTTTTTTTAGTGTCTCTAACAAATAAAAACACGAAGCACCACCATTTGAATTTTAAAACAAATCTTGTAAAAAATAAAACCATTTTCAAACATCTCTATGCCATATGCTGGAAAAATACTCAGGGTTTGGAACTGCTGTGTGCACAATGAGAAGCCAGTACTGCACTGTAACATCTGTAACCATCTTATGCTAATCATCAGTTTCAGATGTTGGTATTGGAGTACAGTATGGAACTATTATTTATGGGGAACTTGAAAAATAAAGTGTACAGGTCAATTCCCCATACATTAGAAGGATTTAAAGGCAATATCACAAGAGAAATGAACTCTATCTCAGAAGCTGAACTTATGCGCATGAAAGAACATTTACTAAAAAGGTGTCAGTATTGTGTGGATGCAAGAGGAGAACATTTCCAACATCTCTTGTGATGAGGTACATGGTTATTTTCATTATAATTTTAACTGTAACCGTAAGAACCTGAATCATTACACCGTTAGCGGCTTTATTTGCATAGATATTCCACCCGATCGCTCGGGAGTTAGAGCTGTGGCTGCCGCGATGCAGTAACCCGCATGATTGGCCAAGTCATACGTGAAATGCACTGTACTATTGAGTCATTTTGTAAGGCAATAAGTGGGAGCACTGATATTGTTGATTTATTAATATAATTAATTATGGGCTAACTATTAAAGAGAAGCAGAAAAAAGGGGGGGGAAATAATTATAGGCAAATTGGAGTGAAACAAAGGGGGGGATAAGTATTGGAAAAATCATCTCCATTATCAACTGGAGGCAAAACTTGACACATTGGTTTCTTTTCATAGAGCTCTAATTTGCCTTAAATAAAAAGGTGCAAACTTAAAAATCATATAACTGATTATAAGATTATAATGATATAGATAATGTGTTACCTCAGAGAATGAATCGACTGATAGCCTCACATTGACAGCAGAGAGTTTGTCTTCTTCAGTCAGAGGTGGAATGTAGTCTTCATCATCACTAGTTAAGCCCAGTTCATCACCATAGCAGGTGTGCACCCACTGCCACATCTCCTGCATCGACATTTGCTGTAACACACATAAAACATGTAATTCTTCTCTTCACATTAAGTGGATCAACTCAAGAAAACATATCATTTCAGTCTCGCAACATAAGGGTTCTTAGCTGGCAGATTATGATAAGTTAACTACAGTGCACGCTGCTTATTGTGATCACTTCGAGACACAGCTAATCTGATAACATTAACCGACTGAAACAGTAGCCGAAAGAATTGATTGAAGGTTATTCATTCATACATAAGATAATACACTACAAAAACAGATTTTAAAGCTATTTATTCATAACTAGGGCTCGGACTTTTAGGTGCTTATAAAAACGAAAATATTTATTTGTTATGTGTTTAAAAAGTCGAAAATATGTTTAAAAATATGAAAATATTTAATTAACTTATTTAACCAATATTTACAGAAGTAGCCCTACTCATCTAGTCATTCTAGTCAGCAAGTGTAGAACTGTTGCAGTGAACGACAAAAGGAGATCTTAAGTTGTGCATCTTAAAGCTGTGACGATTTTCACGGAACAGAGACTTGTATCTTGAAAATGTATGTTCAACATCTTGCATATTTGTAACACTGACACTCAGATGTTTCATCGGCTCCAAGTTCTCTACACTGTTACCCATTAAAATTTCTGAAATCTTGCGCAACACTTGTAACCCTTCATTCTTATTTAGGCATGTCAGGCATTTTTCTTTAATTTTGTTTGCTTTTGAACCACTGATTTTGTTAAGTTTGTTTTCAATGTGTTTGATTTCTTTTTATTGATTCTGTCAACAATAGTTTTGTTGTTTCCAACTTAGTAATGCAGTGTGAGAGGAAACAGAAACTTGCACTAATGAAGGCCAAATCCGCCCTGATTTATTCTCTGACTGAACATAACAACGCAACACATTGAAAATATGGCACAATTTTACAAAAACTGTCAAAATATTCATTTCTAAACATGATATGTGGTAAAATATTACAAAAACTGTCAAAATATTCATTTCTAAACATGATATGTGGTAAAATATGTAAAAATAATTAAGTTACCAAAAATATTTATTCAAATAAGAAATATCGAAAATAATTTTTTTTTATGTGATATGCAACTCAGTATTTTAAATCCAAAGGTCCCAACCGAAACTTTGACAAAGTCCAGAAATCATAAGTAATAGCAAAAAAAATATGTATTTACCTAAAAGTCCTAGCCCTATTCATAACATAAAATGTAACTGTGAATCACTGAACCACTCATAATACAGTAATAGACTGCAAGCAACTATTTATCAATCAGTAACAAAGTTTTTAATTATTTTTGTTTTCCTTCAGGAGTCCATTAACCAATACTTCATACTCAGTTACGAGTTACATGTGTATTTGGAAGTCAATACTGATCTGTGGTGAACACTGCATAGCAAAACATTTAACGCCTGTCTGTTCAAGTCTTTTCATTTTACACTAGCCGTCACTGCATATCAACAGTTATCATTATAAATCAAAAGCTGCAGTTTAACTGAGGGGTGAAACATGTTTTATTGCTTAAAAGAGAAAGTTAGCGAATGCCACTCCCTCAAACTGGTCATCGTGTGAACAGGGAACACTACCAATACAACACAATACTGCTCTGTTAGAAACAAAACCCTTAAAGTGAAATTTTGAATGACGTACAGTATTTGGTAATAAACCCATAAAAAGGAAAATGTGATAACATAAACCAAATTTTTGCTCATAATAAGCAGCATTTTTTCAATGTATCAGTATTAATCTGAAAAAAGTGATAACATTACCCGATTGATAACATTATCCGCGATTACATTAAGCAGCGTTCACTGTATTTATTGAGAAGATGACAGTTAATTTCAGTCAGCGCCCTATTGAATGCATGCTAAGGGGAATTTCAGTGTCATTTAAATCATGGCACGACTAGTTTCGTCTAAGGTCTATAATACTTCTACCACAGCAACCTTGAAACAACTACCTTGTGATCATGTTAAATTATATTGTGCTTAATTAGGCAGGAGATATTTAAGCAAGCTTAGTCAGATTAAAGTATTATAATCAGTCAGATTAAAAATTATAATCATGTTAGTCCTGAACTGTATAAAAGCAGGTCTTCTAACTTTGTCCTAAAAACACCAATATTACTAATATTTTAGGCATTAAAAGGAATTTGTTTAAAAGTTTAATGCCCATAACAATATGGCTGTTATAAAGTCCTTGTTAATTTACATCTTGGTAAGGTTACATTATAATTACTATGAGTCTTATGAGAATGTATGATATAGCCAGGAACAAAATCTTGTACGGTATATCGTTGGTGTTCCTGCAAAATGTCATACATTAAAACCACAGTATAAGTATTAATACAGTAAGGAAACTGTGTGTTAAAAGTCCTATGACAACTTGTTAGCTGGGCGACACTAGCGCTCCATGCGGCGGTTGAGTAAAACTGCATTCTCACCATATAAAATAACTTGGGAAAATGCATAAACACATAACAAAATATGTTATAATAAGAGAAAGAAATCTTCTTTCAAAACTGAATTTTAAATTTAAGTAACAATGAAGCATGTATTATATTTTAGTTAAGATCAGGCACAATTTTTAAATGCCACTTACCTGTAACTTGCACTGCAGTTCCTAGGGCTATTCTTATTACAAGTTTTAATAACTTCAAGATGATTCTTGGAAAACCAATTATAACTCATTTTTATTTTTAAAAGTAGCCTAATATTACATTAGAATAGAAATGTCATCATTTTACAAAAATAATACAATATTACATAAGATACAATACAAAATTCAAATAAAAAATATAGGTTTCTATCAATATTTCTCAATTTCTAATACTCCAAAACTGCTTTTAGTATACAGTCGGTACAGCAGTTTTAATTAAAGAGTTCTTATTGGAATTCATAAACTGGCTGTTTTCGAAGTGTTCCAAACATAGGCGGCAATTTACATTTAAATATTTTACAGTTTTTGTTAGTAGGTCTTCTCGCCGACTATTGATGACCCATTTTTTACACCTGAAATCATTACAACAATTGAAGGTAGATCGAAGCCGTAAGATACAGAAACAAAATACAATCTCAACAATGAAGTTGAGGACGAGCAGTGTGACAAACCTATATTCAAAGGTCACTCTTTAATATAATTTATAACTTAAACGTTGATTTTAAAGGTGGGAAAAACCTTGGACTAGATACGCTTCTTAACAGTAGCCTATTTTAGGTAAGCCTATTGCTTGCCTAGGTTTGGATAATGATGTCATGTTAGTTTACTGTCGCAAACACCTTAATGGCACATGTATCCGAGAATTTATGATGTAAGATTATGTTTTCGTCATCTTTACGCCTACATCGTGTTCGAGAAAATAAATATCGTACCGCCTGTAAAATCGGCTATGTGCACTTTTTTACAAATTGAGTTATGTGCACTGATATTCCTTAGCATTGATCCTTACAACCGGGCATGTGGATCTTTGATTGTCAGGTTTGTGCAAGCAAAGAAAAAAAACCGGCTACATGCTGCAAAATGGCCATGTGCATTAGAGCTCACATAGCCATTCTTGACTGCCAACACTGCACACATGTTTGTATACATAACCGGCCTTGACATATACATTACAATGCACATAGGAAATAAGCTGCACCGCAGCAAATATTGTGTTATCTTAAGCGATCACAATACGACATCCTAAATATTCTTATCTTTAACCGTGATATAGACTGCTGACATTTTCATTTCATTAGTATCTATTGTTAGAAATTACAACATAATTAAAGATAAAAATATTACATTAAAGTAAATGTAAACATAACCACACCAGAACATGTGTCAAGAGTAAGCCAGCAGGCATACAATAAATATTACGTATTTTTCTTCTTACCTTTCTGGATCTTTTGGGAAAGTGAAGAAATGCAATTCAGGATTTCTTCCTTTATTGTTACTGCAATTTATAGCAGAACAATAACATCCTTTCCAAACACGCATTGCTTTAAAAATTCAAGACTCCTATTTATTTCCATTCTTCCCGCAGTAGTGATTGTAGTATTACTCAATGGCCGGTAGGATCGCATGGAATCTGCGCGCGCATGTCCGTATGGCAGAAAAACGGACTGAGTTTCTTTACTGTATTAATACGTATACTGTGTTAAAACTATGAACTTTTCAGGAAAGGGAAAAAAACTGAAATAGATGTAAAACTATTAAAACCAGTAGAAAGACCTCAAGAATTATCAGTCTGGGAAATTTTTTTTATCCCAAAAAACAAACACAGATTACTGAATTTTGAAATTCCAGCAGAAGACAGTCTAATCAGAAGATACGTTCACCCACCACTAGATGGCATCCAGGACCTGAGATTGGTCACTGAGGGGAGCAGCCCTGCCAACAAAATTTCAGATGTAGGTGAAAATGATCACAATGGTGATTAGAACTATGTAGTACTAAGGTAATAACTATAAAAGTGAAGTTTAAGTGTGTTACAAACCATAAACTGGAAGTGTTTGTGAGAAAAGTCAGATAGGCACCAAATGTGAATCTTACTATGTCAATGTGGTCTGTGTTGTGATCATGTAATAAGAAATCACAGACGATGGAATTGTGGCAGATATTCTGAGTGATAGAAATCCATGTGGTAATGAGGTGGAAAAGAAATATGTGCAACACAGTGATCAACAGAGTGTGACTCTTGTGCAGGCCACAGATTGCACATGGCCTTTAAGGTTTTCTTCTATTTCAAAGCATATAATATGCCAGACTGTTTTAAATTCATGTGCAGTGGTTGGTGACTAACTTGAATAGTCTTTTGTGCCTGGGAGTGAAAATCACAGAATTTTTAATAAAGTCCAGAACACGTGCAGTGGTAAAATTTCAGTGTAACAAAATTTCACTATAACAAATAAATTTCTGAGGTGCCCTAAATTTCATTCAACTGGTATTTTACTGTATAATGATGAACATGTGTGGTAAGTAGTGTGGTGAGTGAGCTAAAGTTACCAGCTCTGGGCGTAGGAAGTTCTAGTTTCCCCCATGATAGCACGAATGGGAAATGGATGGGAAAATACTATCGTTGAAGTTTTTAGGTAGTGTATAGCCTAGTTTTTGTAGTGCTTAACAAAAATTGCACAATATGATGCTTCTGTTCAGAGACTATTTAACTAAACAAGGCTGTGCTGCAATTCTATTGCTATATCGCTATATGCAAACTTCTCCCAGCCCCACCCAGTGGCGGCTCATATATAGGACTGTGGAACTGCAGCACCCCCTATTTCCACTTCATATTATCGATAATATCCTAATATAATGATTCCTTTTTTCTTTCTTTCTTTCTTTTACGTGTACAATATATAATCCTTAAGCTTATTGCCAGTAGCCATCCCCAAATTTATTAAAAAGAGAAAAGAAAATATTTATATGGAACTGTGTGCTTCACAGTTAACGCAAAATTCCAGCGGCGTGGTGTTTGACTGTTGTGCACATGCCCACATAGGAAAGTGCATGCCATGACTGTGAGGGAGAGATAGCACTGTCGCTTCAACACTTGATATAATGTAGTGGAAGGTAGTGTGTGTGTGTGTTTCTTTTTTTTTTTGCTCCATGTATGTTGTACTTAAAAACCAGGTACCATATTCTTGAATGTGATAAAGTGTAGAATTAGATTATTATCTTGTTTTCAGCTATTCTATTTGATTAATTTTTTTCGGTTCTTTTATTTAACAGAAAATTTTAACCATGGCAGATCAAGGAGAAAATTATTGATCTTTTCATGGAAATTAAAACAAGAAGAATGGATTTCATTTTTAAACAAACAGATCGTTTGAACTGTAACAATTTATATTAAAGTAAGTAAAAAATGTTGATTTTTTCCTTTAGGTTTTATCAAATTTCTGAATAAATGTTCTTTTTATATATCAATGTTTCCTTTTACACAATTTTAAAACAAAGGCTAGAATTTTCTGGAGCAGTACCCCCATTAGTTTTAGCTAAGAGCCGCCACTGGCCCCAACGCATTTACCTTCAAACAGCATGAGTTAAAATGTAGTGGAAATCAGTACGTTGACTCACCTGATCCATAAGTGCATTCTGCCATACTCGGAACAGCATCAGATGCGTCTTATCACGAGCTCCAAAAGAAGTAAAGAATAACTTTTCACTTTCAGTGGATACCAGTATGGCGTTTGGAATTACTAAAGCTGTTTTCTCTTTGGTTATTGCCGTCACGTCTTTCCACCTCAGAGAAACCTGTTTTAATTTAACAAAACCCACATTAATGATACTTGACTTTCAAACAGTATAGTTCATAAACTCTTAACACAAATTTCACAAACAATATAGTTTATAACTCACCTGAGTCTCCCATCGAAAGATGTTGGCATAGAAGCAGAGGTAATTCTGTGAAACATACAATCTGCCATGGACTAGAATATCTTTCTGCAAAGCACATGAGTAATCTGGAATATAAACAAGAATAAGGTGAATTCGGGCATTTTTTTTACCATATAGCAAAAGCTTACACACAGATGTAAATATAATAATGTGAAAACTAGCAATAATGGACTTTTATGTGTAATTATGTCTTTCTCCTTGGCAGTATGGAATACCAGGGAATGTAACATGATTATAGGCTTGACTATGTGCTTCACAGTTCCCAGCAGCATCATATTTGACTGTTGTGTGCATGCGGACATAGGAAGATGCACGCTGTGTTAAATATCGTCATTACGATATTTAAGGTTGGTTTTAGTTTAATTATTCCAATGTTTATTTCTTTAGCATCAAGCTCTTTTGATGTTGTGTTTTGTTTCTTAAGACAAGTGCACAGTGAGCTTGATGCATTGTGGGAGCCTCAAGCGAACTTTAGTTCATGTATCGTACGCTGCTATGTCAACATCATCTAGTTTTATGTGTCGTATGCAGATGTGTCTACATCGTTTAGTTCAACATTGTGCACTAAGACATTGATCTTCATAGGAGAAATGTTACTGTGTAAAAGCTGAGTGATACTGATAGACAACGCACTACTACAATAGCAATATGCTTCGAGAGCATATAAGTTTAGTTTTTGTTTGTACTGTGAGTTAGTGAAGATCACACTGAAATACTGTCTTTCAAACATCTACTACGAACATTGGAAAAGCTGAATGATATTACCAGTACCGATATATTATACTACTATACTTAGTGAAATGAGGCAATTTATTCAATAAAATTATGTATTATATGTTGTGTCTACAACCACGAGTTTTGCTCTGTATATCGTGTAACACACATATTGGAGGTCCCACACTGCATCCCCAACATTATTACTTTTGGCAAATCAAACACGCTGCGGCCGGTACGTTAGCTGCAAGGGAGAGAGAAGACTGTTGGGAGGAGTACCTTGGTGTATTTTTATTTTTTGCGCCATGTGAGTTGTGCTTAAAAACCATGTACCGGTATCATATTCTTGAATGCGATAAAGTGTAGAATTTGATTATTTTCTTGTTTCAAGCTATTCTATTTTATTCATTCTTTCAGTTTTTTTATTTAACAGAAAACTTGAACCATGGCAGATCAAGGAGAAAATTATTGATATTTTCACAGAAATTAAAACAAGAATAATGGATTTTATTTGAAAACGAATAGATTTAGCTTGAACTAAACCAATAAAATAAGTAATTTTTTTTATTTTGTTCTTTTTATACATGTATGTTTTCTTTTACACCATTTTAAAACAAAGGCAAAAAAATTTCTGGAGCAGCACCCCCACTAATTTTAGCTACGAGCCACCACTGCTGCTGACATTCTGAATGTTCTGTAGTGGTCTTTATCATAGGCTGACCAGACTTTTGTGGCCCAAAAGGGGACATAGGCAATTCCAAGATTAGAATTTAACATACACTACCTGACTGTGCAGAATGATTATTGAAAAGCTTCAAAAAGGGAAACTGGCAATGACAACATATATATGATAACAGTGGTATAATATCAGAAATATCTTTCATATACCATTTAAGAAATTAAAACTATATTACCTATCCCTTACAAGAAACTAGAATATCTTTGTTCACACTAAGTTTGCACACGAAAAGTGAAAGTTTGCTTTACAATGTTTCGACTGTTTTAACTTTCTTACTTGACTTTTCATCAGTCCAGAATGAGCCAATGCAGAGAAAAGTTGTATATCAGATAAATAATCACCTGGAATGCCCACGACTAATGAGTAATAAGACTATTTTCACAAAATTCTGAAATGGGATGAATTTGTTTCTGTAAAAGCTGAAATACCTCATACCACTTTTTGACTCTTTGCCTTTTGAATTCACCCAAGTTAAACATAGATGCTCAAATGTACACCCTTAGACAAAAAATTAATAAAACAGGCTCCAGATACAAAATCCAAACAGGAAGACGATGGGCTGTTTTATGGCTGTGGGGGGAAGGCATTTTAAAAGAAAAAATAAGTTAATGAAAAACCAATTGAAAGTAACTTAAATCATGCATTCATGCATAAAAACTTTTGCCAAATTCTGCCCCTAATCTGCTCCAGAAAAGATTTTTATTATTTAGCTTGAAAATGTCTATGCGGAAACGGTAGAAGTCTCACTGAGCACATTATAAGTTTACATAGGCCTAGAGTAGGCTATGATTTTCAACTGGATCAGTATCTTGATAAAAATCAGAAGGCAGGACTGGCCCTGGCTGGATACTGTATATTGCAATAGTAGATGATGGACCTACGTTGAAATTACTCACTTCCATTCAGCTGGGTGCACTATTGCCTGCGGTGTCACTTACTTCGCTCTCACTCTCACTAACGCTTCTGGTAGTGTTCTCGAAAAAAAACCCTTATTATTGCCAAATGATAATTCTTACACAACACTATCACTTTGAATAATTAATTTGTCAATTTCAGAACCTGAAAGACAGTTTCTTTTGCCATTTTACCGAAAATAAGGGGAAAACACGAAACAAAAAGAGCACGCTATTTACTTGATACCCACACCCAGTGAAATCCTCTACTAAAATCATCCTGGGCACTTGAATAAGGGAATTCCCAAGTCAGAGTGGTTAAGAGAAATTCTCCTGCCATCTTTTGAAGTTTTTATGTACCGTATTTTTCGGACCATAAGATGTACTATTTTACTTGAAAACAGAGCCTTGAAAGTTGAGTATGTTTAATGGTCCAAGGTAAACTAAAAAACGAATAAAATAAAATTATGGTAAATAGGGATATTGCCAATAATATCAAGTTCCTAAACAAGGTGATGTATAATAAGTTAGTTGAAAATTGTGGCACAGACTGTACATCAATGTACTTGTGACAAACATAAAATGAGAGTAGTGGGAAGCCAGGTATAGGCTACAACGCAAAAAGAAAGAAATACCGAGTTCTTTCATAAAAAAGTATGTCTCCATAGAGGTGATATTAATGAAGGTAATGACTCTAAACAACCTTGTACCATTACATTTACCGTATGATGTATTCATTGTGAGAGGGCAAAAAAATATTTCCGGTCTGTCACGAAATTTTGTTCAGAATAACATTAAACTTTTCTTCTCTTAAATTTCCATGTTAAAATCAAGGTGTGTCTTATGGTCCGGAGCAACTTGTAGTCCGAAAAATATGGTACTTCGTGTATGAGAAGAGCAGGTCACATTATGAGTTGGTCAGAGAACTCATATATGGGTTTCCGCCCGTGAAGGGTTAATATCACTATGTGTAACAAGATACTGTACAGGTTTATGCAGTTAGTCCTTGCTTAAGCTTCCCCTATTAAGGTTGTTTTATTTTTACACTGGGTGTCTTATGCACCAGTCACCCTCTAAAAGTTACATTTGTTCCATTTTTAAGTCACCAACAGTCCAGGAAGTGGTCAGCTGCGATAATTTTGTATGCATTGTAAACATCCTATTGGCCTTAACGGGAATGAAATGAGTTGGAAATAATTTGCTTATCTGTATTTGTCATTTCAGCTTTTGGGTGTGCAATGAAGGGTAAGCTATTGTGTTGTGTCTTCCCTGCAATCTGTAACAATAGAGATGGTGATGTTAAGTTGAAACTAGTTTTCATTTTGTCGTGAACAAGTGTGTGTGTGTTTACCGGTTACATCTCAAAGCTGTTCAACTTCTCCCTATTTATTCAAAAGTAGTCGAAAATTTGAAACACTTTTAGCTCACTTACGTACCTTTACTAGGACATGTTTCAAGAGGTAAGTACCCTCCCATCGTCGGCTAGCGGTCGACTGGCATTCTATTCTCCCTATTTTGTGGGGTGTGTTTCATTTATAACAAAACTAGCAGGTGTTCGCAGCTTCGCCCGCAATTATTTACTCAACTGCTAGATGTTTCGTTTAAATTACTTATTTAACACAAAAATAATGAAAACATTATATTTATTAATACTGACATTGTTTTTACATAAAAGTTCCATCCTATTTTGTCTCCTTTCACATGCTTAGGGCCTATGATATCCATATATCTCAACTAAAACTATAAAGCCCACAGCTATGAATAACGTATCAGTGGATACGGCATACTCGTTGGCACACACTCAGACAGAAACAATTGAAAATGGTGTCCCTGCAATACGAACTCTTCTTCTACATCAAAATGTGAAGTGAGAAAATGGTATTCTCTATGTCAGGGTACAGAAAGTTATGTGACTGCATCACATTGTGCATTATTTTCGTGGATTTCATTATTTATTTACACCAATGAATTATATTGATAGCTTTTCTAATTTGTCAAAGTCCTGTATCATTTACATCCAAAGCTACCTATGAATACTGCCAACAATACACTGATGTCATGAGAACTGTACATGGAATTTGATTTGGATTTGATAATTCTGTGTAAAAAGGAATTATATCTCCTCTAAAACATTTGACTTTTGGCATTTAAAATAAAAATTTTGCAAAATCCTTACATTACAAAATGAAGGTACTGTCAAAATTCCAAGGCTCTACCTATTATAGTTTAGGCTTTACGTTGATTCTCTGTCAGTCATTAAGTCATTAAGTCAGTCAGTCAGTCAGTCAGTCAGTCAGTCAGTCAGTCAGTCAGTCAGTCAGTCAGTAAAAAGCCTCTTATATATGTAGAGATGAGTTCTAAATGTATATCATCTTTGCTTAATTTAGATAAAGTAACAAAGTGCAGGAATACTATCAGTTTCAATATTCATAAAAAAAAGCCACATTGAACTACTAATGAATGAAATACAGTAACTCCGCCTTTCAATATTAAGGTGTTTTTAATTATCATATACAGGGTCTGTTCTGAAAGTAGTAGGACTGGAATTTTCCTGCGCGAACGGGCGGACGAGAAGCGATCTGTGCACGCACGATCTATAGAGGGGGATATTGGGAATTGTGGGAAAAATCGTCAGTCGGCTCACAGCCGTTGAAGAGAGCAGGTCACTGGTACTGTGAACCCCTGTCCAAACGCCTCGTCACGGAGAATCATGCAGCGTTTACTGGAACAGCGATATGCGATCAAATTTTGCGTAAAGCTTGGTAAAACGGGCGAAGAGACTCACGACATGATTAAGGAGGCCTACGGGGATGTTGCCATGGCTAGATCGGGTGTTTTTGAGTGGCACAAGTTGTTCCGAGAAGGTAGGGAAAGAGTGGAAGACGACGACCGCACCGGACACCCATCTACCAGCAAGACCGATGAAAATGTGTCGCGAATTAAAATGTTACTGAACAGTGATCGTAGGATGAGTATCAGAATGATTGCTGATGAATTGAGCATTCCTCAAACCCAAATTTTTGAGATTGTGACGGAAAACTTAGGCATGAGGAAAGTGTGCTCGAAGTTGGTGCCGCAAGTGTTGTCAGAGGAGCAAAAGGCAAACCGGAAAGCGATCTGCCAGGATCTCCTTCATCATGTGAATCAGGACCCAGAATTTCTGGACAATGTAGTGACTGGTGATGAGACATGGATCTTTGAATACGACCCGGAGACCAAGCGCCAGAGCTCAGAATGGCACACCCCTTCTTCCCCACTTCCCAAGAAAGCACGGATGAGCAAATCCAAGCAAAAGTCCATGCTCATTTGCTTTTTTGATCGACATGGTGTCATCCACAAAGAGTTCGTACCACCCGGACAAACAGTTAATGCAGTTTTTTACGTGGAAGTCCTCACAAGACTGCGAAAACGCATTGTTTGTGTCCGCCCAGCCATCGCCACCAACTGGCGTCTGCACCATGACAACGCGCCAAGCCATACAGCTTTCGGAGTAGTGGAGTATCTTGCCCGGCACAATGTCGCAACGTTACCTCATGCCCCCTACAGCCCCGACTTGGCCCCGCCAGACTTTTTTCTATTCCCCAGAATAAAATCGACTCTCAAGGGGAAACATCATGGCTCGGTAGAGATGATTCAACAGGCCGTGACGAGGGAGCTAAACAGTCTTCCGGTCCAGGCATTCCAGGAGGCATACAAACATTGGAAAACTCGTTGGCAGCAGTGTGTAGATGCGGAAGGATGCTACTTCGAAAAATTCTAATCGTTTGTACTATTATCATAAATAAAATATTTTTTAAAAAATAAGTCCTACTACTTTCAGAACAGACCCTGTATATTTCGACCAGCTTGTGGTCATCTTCAGTGATACATAGTATGATGTTAAATAATATGGTGTAGGCTTAGGTCTATCCTAAAACATAATTACTTCATGTTCAACAATGCATATTATGAGCAAAGTAAGGGATTAGCTATGGGTTCCCCCTTATCTGGAATTCTTACAGACATCTATTTACACAACTTAGAAAGTAGAATCCTAAATCCCGATATAAACACCACTGATGGCGTTTTAGCATATATTAGATATGTTGATGACACACTAAAAGTACTAAACAAAACAATTATAACCCCAGATGAATTTCTTGTAATGATTAATAATATTAATCAGCATATTGAATTCAAAATGGAAATTGAGAAAACATTCAGCTTACGCTGAGCACAAGGCAGACACACAACACGGTTTTGAAACCATAAATAAAGAAATGCACATTCTACATGTCAAAAACAAGTCTAACTCTGAATATGCTTGAAAATTTAGAAATTTTCCTAGATCAACTTAATAACAAAGAAGGAAATTTAAATGAACAACTTGCCAATAAAGATAATGTTCTTTTTCATATATTGGCTAACATCCTGTAGCATTATATTGTGTGTCTAGCCTACTCTGTACACATAATGAAGTTTTCAGTTCAGAGCTAGCCATGTAAATAACATAGATCTAAGCCTACACCATATTATTTAACATCATACTATGTATCACTGAAGATGACCACAAGCTGGTCGAAATATGTAAGATAATTTTTAAAAAAACCTTAATATTGAAAGGCGGAGTTACTGCATTTCATTGATTACTATCAGTTTGTCGGTGAAAATTGATATTGTTGTCATTTTGAATTGGATAAATATGCTGTAGATATTCATTAGGCCTTATGACATCCATTGTCCATTTTATTACTGAAAGAAGTGCATGATGGCCATGCGAGGGACCATTGAAAGTAAAATGCAAGTGCACTAAAGTGCTGTACTGCCATATTATATGGCAAAATTAGTAGGCCTTACTGATAAATATTATCAAATGTTTTGCATGAGGTGAATTACTGAGTATGCTTTAGATCCCTTTGCTATTGTTTCTAATGAGAAAAATTGTCCTGCTTAACATTGTTTCAGTTAAAACTCTCATTCTCAAGAACCTGCGCAGTTCCTCAACCGCTACGCTACGGCGTACCCCATTTCAAAAGTAAAAGTAAGACTACATATTAATGAGTGAACCTACCAACAATGAGTCTTTCTTCAGGTGGAACCTCTTTGAATATCCTCCTGAAATCCTCGCTCCGGGATTTGTATGTGGGATACAACACATTATACCATGAAGATTTCTTTTTTGTACGATCACCTCGAGTCTCCTTGGTACGTTCTTTGGTTTCTTTTGGCTCCTTAGGTTCCTTAGGAGGACCTTCGTTGCTTGCACTGCGATTCAAGTCACTGACATGACTTGAGTCTGAAGTTCGACTGACATTGTCCTGCAACAAGTAAATTACTGACATTAGTATCTGGCTAAAAAATTATGGACAGCCTTAACAGTACTGCCTTACAGACTGCTCAAAACAAGATGAATATACCCCACTATTGTTAAGTGTCTGTATGTACATGGCACACCACTGCAAAAACCATATAACTCCTTTTTAGAAACGGTCTCTTTCATTCACAAAAACAAAGAAAACTTCAAATTAAATTCTGACTACCACTCATGTCATAAATGAACATCTAAGCACATCCACTTATCTACCTATAGAATTGAAAGTAGCCTTAAAAGAATTTTCTATATAACAAAATTCCTGAACACATAAAAGCCTATCAGACAAGCCTATTCAAAAAGTCAGTCAGAAAAATGCTCCTACATCATATGCAATACACCGTTCATGAATTCTTGAACTTGGAACTCTTAAATTAAAATATGTTTATATCCTCTTGTGGCTTGCTGTGTTTATAACTAACATGTAACCTTTGTATAATGGGTATCTAGTATATATAGAACTCTGACACTGTAATGGAATCCACTGGAATTAGTTGTAAGCAATTATTAGCCTATAGACCTAGGATTAGTTTATTGACGAAGCCTATAATTTCTGTATTGAAATTTTATGGTGAATAAATCTTATCTTTTGTTATCTAATTATGCCTCGAGCTCCTATTAACATGCCATATATCTGTATTCCTTTCAGGTGCTACTTTTCCAGGTAGTATGGAATTGTAGGTTCATATATTAGTCATTTCTCCTTATCGACCTCTTCTGGTAGACCACTGTGTTTTCCAAATCTTATAGTTGTGTCAAGAATCCCTTTGACAAATCTTCAGCATATTCATAAATGTCAATACAGTGATGGCTTTGAAGACTTAGAAACCTTTCTCACGTAGGAGGTCTGCAATTTCAGTTCGAATCTGATGATACCTGGCGTAGCTCACCAAACGGGTAGGATCCCAGGACATGTGCCAATGTTTCAGTCTCTCTGCAGCATCGCCGACAGAGGTTATCATCCAAAGATCTGCCCGGTACTGCAGAGACATTCCCTGTCATCTTCAAGGCCTCTTGCCATTCGTTTATAGAAAGGCCCTTATAATTCTTTATCTACCTACTGACTGGGGTATATTCATCATAAAACTCAACACCCTTCCCTTTTGTAGGAAAGAGACGGAAACGGAAATGGAAGGCATAGAAGAGAGCTCTGAGTGGTCAGAAAGAAAAACTTAAAGGAATTGAATAAATGTTTACACAGCACATCACTACTATTCCTTTCAATTTTCCTTCCCAAACAATCAGAACTTCCCATCTATCTCTTCCACTTCCTGACTTTCCTATTGACCCCCATGCAATTCTCAATTAGCTCATTTCTCCCAGAAGATGGCAGACGGTCAGTGACTAAACCGGGCATCGGGCATGCGAGTTTACAATATACTTTTAGAATGTTGCAGTTGTGTTGTGAAAGACATGAGTTTCTGATTTGTTCATTTGGTGGAAAACCGCCTTAACCAAATGTTGTATTTTGAAGAACAGGAAGGCCCTTACATTCATACTTTCCATTAATAAGTACATTAAAAAAAAGTTTCTGCTCCTAAAAATACAACAATATTTACATGTTTATAAAAATTTCTGTCTGCTAAAACAATACATCAATATTTACAGGTTTATAAAAATTTCTATCTGCTAAGTGCATATCGTGTGGGAATCTCCTTTGAGACCCATCAATCTTAAAAGTTGGCATCTGACCTGTTTTCTGTGCTGAAATATTTCTTGTAGAAGTTATCTCAAGTTGAACACTATGGCTTGTCATGGATTACATTATTTTGTGCCAATTTGGCACTTGATTCCTATTCCATTGCAAACCAAATCTCTGTATTAGTACTTCGGTTACAAAATGTGTGACCCACGGTCGAGTAATGCACGAGATATGGTCATTACCCTTTACTTGAGCTGTCGCTAGTAATACTTTAACGTGTAATAAGAACTTTTGACTGTTCACAGGTCCTTGTGATTCAGTATTTCTGTGGAGTATATGGCACTTTCAACAGAAAATGAAACTTCTAGATTTACATTTTCTTACCATGTGATTTTCGCTTCAACAATTTATGCATAACGAGGCTTTTCTGGCTATACTATATCTCAATTCATTGGACAATTGTTTGAATTTGGAACACTGAAGTATAACAAGATCATTGCAAATATTAGGTTAAATTGTTGCTTCATACTGAAATGAGTATGTGAACACACCTTACGTGCAGGCAACATGGTGTCATGTCTTTGTTTACTTGCTTTGTTCTTTTCATGCAAGGCTTCAAGACAGGGGCGGATCCAGAGAGACATTTTGGGGGGGGGGGGAACCAAAGTAGAGAGGGAAGTTTTTACTCATAAAAATTAATTATTCCCAGTACACAATTGAAAACAAAATTGAACATTTCAGCATTTTCTTACAAAGGTATTTCAAAATAATGAATGTTGTTGCTTTAATTTAAGTATTTGGGTTATGTTCTAATAAATTTTGAATAATTTGTGCTTAATGTTACAAATTTTGGGGGGGGGGGGGGGGAAATTTCCCCCATTCCCCCCCCCCCCCCCCCCCGTGGATCCGCCCCTGCTTCAAGAGGATTGCAACAAAGTTCTAAAAATGTATAAAATTGTTGCAAAGTTGGCAACTGTTTGTCAGAAACAAGAAGCTCCCATTACCTTTTAGTTTTATTATCTAATTTTTGCACTAATAAATAAATACCCATCATTTCCCAACTATCTGTATCTTGCTTCAAGGTTTTTAGAGCCTTTCAATGGCTTTTAGTCTCATCTATAATTGGCAAAACTGCCTACCATCTTCGTTTGTCAAATTAGGAAGATTCATAATAATGTCAAAGTGTGCATTTATAATGAGCCTTTCATTTTTGGCTCCTATTTCGAAAGATTTAAAGTGATAAGAGAAAATGGATACCTGTGTATACATGGCGAACAACAAACTGTCGACCATCTTTTATTTAACTGTCCAGTGTTTGAAAGAGAAAGACACGTTTTGAAAGGACATCTAGATTATTGTAAACTTCTTTACGCTAAACCATTATTTCATATATTTCTAAGAAAATGCTGTTCTAGACAATTTTATTTTTTTCTTTCTTATGTACATAATTGATTATAGTTTAAAAGTTACCAGGGTGATTGCGTGTAATGCGCAGCACTGCTAGTTATAGAATGGAATGGTATATCATAGCCAAATAGAGAAAGATAAATATGTAAATTACAAATTAAATTTGTTAAAATTATAACCCTAATGTACCTTCGGGTAAAATAGGGTTCATAAAACTGTATATTCAATAAATAAATAAATAAATAAATGAGCCTTTCATAACCATACCTCTCTATAGTTCCCACGCTATGTCAAAACCTTGATCACTTAGTTCAATGTGTTGCACTATGCTCTTGGAATCCCCTTTAACAGCAGAAAGATAGTGATGAAACTTTTGCACTTTAGGATCGCTGGAGTTGTTTCCAACCAATGTCATAAATGTTTCTTTAAATGTAACCCGATATTGTAAATTACCACTGAAGTTAGGATGGATAAGCCACAACCAGTTTTATTTTTACCAACTGTGAATGTTAACTTTCTATACATTAGGACTAATATCTCTTTTGTGATAATGGAATACCTATGATTTTAATTAATACACAGAGGTGAGTATGAGTATAGGTGATAAATAAATAACTTATATTACAAATATATGAGAGCGAGTCTGAAAATAAGTTTCCCCTGGCGACTGTGAAGAGAGGTGTGAATGAAAGAGAAAAATATGAGACATTAAAGATAAGAAGTACCTTCTTTTTCTACATAATTACCACGTACATTGAGACATTTAACATACTGCTTTAGAAGCTTCAAAATGCCCTCCAGAAAAAATCAGGGCTCTGCATACGGAAGAAGCATCGAACGGCTTGTGTGATATCAGCAGTGCTCCCAAAGCACCTTCCGCCAAGAATATTCTTCAAAGCTGGAAACAGATAGAAGTCACAGTATGGCAGATGGGCTAGGTGCTCCGAACCAAGAGTTGCAATATGGTTTTGCGTTGCTGTCGTCAAGTGTGGTCTTGCATTGTCATCCAACAACAGAACGCCAGATTGGAGAAGGCCAGGTCCTTTTTCCGAATCGCCTCCTTTAATTTCGACAGGGTGTGACAGTACTGCATAGCAGTGATAGTTCCATTCTCCAAAAAGTCCAGCAACAAAACCTCTTGGGCATCCCAGATCACTGTGAGGAGCACGTTACCTGCAGAGGGCGTTGTTTTGAACTTCTTTTGGACAGGTGATGACGGATGTTTCCACTCCATAGATGCCATTGTTCGACGCTTCTTCCATATGCAGTGCCCTGATTTTTTCCCGGAGGGCATTTGAAGCTTTTAAAGCAGTATGACAAATGTTTCAATGTACATGGTAATTATGTGGAAAAATAAAAGTACGTCTTATCTTTTAATGTCTTATACTTGTCTTTCATTGACACCTCTGTACACAGTCACCAGGGGAAACTTATTTTCGGACTCTCCCTCGTACTAGGTCAATTGGGAAACTAATAAAATAATAATTCCACTGTATGCAATCAGTTAAGTTTTATACTTATGCACATTTTTCTGAAACATCAAGCAAATAACATTAAAGCAATTACAAGAGAAACAAGAGTAGGTCTAAGTTAGAATATTGCAGTGCTGTATGGGACATTCATTAAATATTAAATATTAAATATACAAATATTAAATATACAAATCTATTAGAATCCATCAAATAATGATTTTTAAAATGTGTATTTTTTAGAAGTTTTGGATGTTATCCAACAAAATACAGCAATATTCCCTATTCTATCTTATTATCAATTTTCAACATTGATTCACGAGTTGTTAGGGTAAGTGAATGGTTTAAAATTGTTGTATAATTTAATCCATGCTGGTAATATCAAAATAACATCTGTATGCTCCTCCTATAAACTGTACACGTAATAGAACCTTTTATATAAATTATGTACGAACAAATTATTACAGGAATTCTTTTAATATTCTGGATTTTGTACAATAATCTATATAATGAATTTGATATAGATATATTTCAATCCAGAATAGTCTTTGATAAGAATATTTGCAAACTTTATAGCAAGCCGTCATAAGGTCACAAGGCAATGTAATTATTGTTCTTTTCTTTGTTAACTTTTATCATTTTTAATTATTGTCAGTATGGTACTTTATGAGATTGTGTGGGGTATGAAAAAATGTCTGTCCGTCTGTCTGTCTGTATGCACCATAACTCAAACTCCGCTTTTTCAGATTTTCATGAAACTTGGAAAACACATTTATAATGTCCATGGGAAGAACCCTAATGATAATGAACCAAATTGGTTCACCGGTACCGGAGTAATGCCCAATTTAGTGCCTATTTTAATAGATTATATTAGAAAGGTGCCATAACTCAAATACGCTGTATCGGATTTCCATGAAACTTGGTATATGCATTTATGACGTCCATGAGAAGTACCCTATTGAATTTGGACCTAATCTGTTGACCGGTACCGGAGTAAAACCTAATTTAGCGTCTATTTTAAAGGCACAATAACTCAAATACGCTTTATCGGATTTTTATGAAACTTCGTATACGCATTTATAATGTCCATGGGAAGACGTCAATTGATATTCGACCAAATCGGTTGGTTAGTATAGGAATAATGCCCAATTTAGTGCCTTTTATGTTAATATATAAGAAGTTGCGATAACTCAAATATGCTTTATTGGATTTTCCTTAAACTTTGTATACCCATTTATAATGTACATGGGAAGACGTCTACTGATACTGGACCAAATCAGTAGACCGGTACCAGAGTAAAACCCAATTTAATGTCTATTTTAAAGACGCGGTAACTCAAATACGCTTTACCGGATTTTTATGAAACTTGGTATACACATTTATGATATCCATGGGAAGACGTCTATTTATATCAATTTAGTGCCTATCTTATGGTAATATACATATTCCAAAGAATTTATGTTATCAAGACAACAAAGCCTAGTGTTTTACTGTGATCTTATAAGGCTTTGGAAATTAAAATAAGGTTACCTATGACAAATAACACTATTGCTTTACATGCGCTTACCCAACTAGACCGTTAAACTGACCCAGGTGGCCGAGATGGTAACGTTTTGGTCTCACATTCTGGAGTTCCATGGTTCAAATCCCAAAACCGGTCAATTTGACTTTTTTTTGTATTTTTATATGAGTGTGCGATTGTCAAGATATCACAAATCTGTAAAGTTCAGATGATGCTGGAAGATTTTAATCTGATTAAAAAAAACTAGACCTTTGTTCTTCTGTAAGCCCTGCTTAATGAATAAATCTGGAGCTTAACTTGGAAATCAATTTTAAAAAATATATATATTCTGCACATCATAATTACAATCATAACTGATTAAACAAAAACATACTGGCACTTTGTTACATCAGTTTACCTGATTTTATTTTAATTGAATGTGTGTTGTTTAATTGATTTGTTTTTGTGTTATTTTGTTATTGTTCTTACTGTTGTTCTTTATTTGACTGTCAGAGTCTACTAAGTAATTTTTTGATTTAGTAGACTTAAAATAAGATAACAAATATAATAAAATAAGGAAATAAATAAAATGAGTAGTTCTGAAAGTTGTTAATATTGCAGATTTTTGTACCTGACTATGCCTGCGATGATAATCAAACACAATCTCTTCCATGCTAGTGTGAGTAAATTGGCACCATTCCTGTCATTCTGGATGTACATTGTGTCATATGCACTTGATTATCTGCTGTGCATGAGATAAGATAAAAGAATTGCTCCAGTGCCTCATATCACATCCCTGCACAACAACAGCAAGGTACTGTACGTGTCACAGCAACTTTGCATCTCTATATGCTTAGGAAACCATATTTTCTGGCATTGTTTTTCATAGGAAATTGCAATACATTCCAGCATTTCAAATTAAAAAATTGAAATGTTGATATGTATATTAGCAAACCTGCTCAGTCCACGCAAATAATAGGCACAATATGTTATTACCAGGGCCTGGATTTTGATGACCTAAAAATATTTTTAAAAATGAGCTATAAAATGACTGCAAAAAATAAAAAATAATAGAAAAAATAAAAACTAATTTAAAAAAAAATGAAAATGCTAGTTTATTCATCAGATTTGTATCCATTTAGATTTATATTTTTGTTAAATTTCAGGCTTGTAATTACTTAATTGGTACATACGGTTTAATACAAACAGCAAACACCGTGTTTCTGTATTCAAATTATAACTAAAACAAGATTTATTTATTTATGCTTATTTACAGTTCCGATAATATTCAATGCAAACTTACGCATATAATATATAATGTGAGAAACAACACAAAATGACAAAATAATGACTTTATATATTTTAAGAATTGTCCAAAAATATAAAATGTGGAAAAAAGGCTGCAAACTGGCTGAAAATGATCAAATAATGACATTTAATTGTAAAAAAAAGACATAGAAATAAAAAATTGGGGGAAGTGACCAAAAATGACTGTAAAAATTACCATTTTTATAATCTAGGAGACATTATCAGAATATCTGCACCAGTGGTCAACGTCCATGATGTACGAGTTAATAGATGACATGTCATCAAAATCTGGGTCCTGGTTATTACTACTGCTAGGTACTAAAGTAAAGTAAAGTGTTCCCTATTACAGGCCATGGAGGCCCAGAGGGTTCCAGGAGGTTGAGGCTCCCAGATTTTTAGACATCGGCACATGAAGGTGGTAAGGTTGTCAGCCTTACGCACCGGCCGCCTTTACCCCCAGGATTGCTCCTGGTACTCATTTCTGTTAGAGGCTGAGTCGACCCCAGGGCCATAGTGCCACCAGAAGGATTAGGCCAATTGAAAAACTCCAACGACCTCATCGGGGATCGAACCCACGACCTTCCGGTTTGTAGCGCAGCGCCTCAACCACTACGCTACGGCGTACCCCCTACTGCTAGGTACTGCTGGTACTAAATACATTATTTGAAGTCTCCTGAGTCAAAAAACGCTAGTTCACCTCAGCACAGAACATTGTGTCTCAGTGCAAGGCTACGACAATAGTGATTCTCATGGTGGTACTCCATTGTAATAAAATCTGGAATTAAAAAAAAAAAAAAGAATTCCACCCTTCAAGTTCATACAAGTTATGTTTGTTGAACTGTATTTCTCAAATGAGAGTATTGTGATTGGTGCAATATACTGTTCACTTTGCAATATACTTTGATAGTTGATGACCTTGATATGTTAACTGGAAGTTGAACCATGCTTTCTGCTCGCTGGAATTCATGGATAACTACAGCTTGTGGACGGATTTAAGAACCGCATTCAAGTGACAATCACTACCACATTCTTGCCCCATCAGAGCCAACTTATTATTCATGAAATCACCTTATCCAGCCATATACTCTAGACATAGCTCTGTATAATGGCAATGGGTCGCCGCTGGAAGTAAGGGCAAAATGATTTCAGATCAAATCATCAACCTGTTATAACAACACTCAACTCAAGTGCAAAATCCAGACAACCAGTTGATCGGTCATTGCACATTACAAACGGGGACTATTCCATACTATTATCAACGAATCTGTGTCTGAAAATCCAGGTTTTTCTTGTAATGAAGAGTTAAATGCCGAATGAGAACTCTTTATGAACACACTGACTGATGCCAAGAAATGTTTGGCCAAAAGAATACCTGCAACAGAAAGCTTGTCACTCTCTAATTGTATTAAAGAAATGATTGCAGTTAAGAAATGTGCACAGAAAAAACGACAAACTAAAAGAAATAAGGCATACAAAATGCAGTATAATAAACTAAAAAAAGAAGTTCATAAAGCAGTGCTGAACAATGTCTTGGCAAATTAGATAAAGACAATGAAGATGCCAATAGCTCATCCAATATTTGGAAAATAACAAGACGGCTAACAAAACCATGCAAGCATATTGATGCACATTCTGTATATGGTCATCAAGGCCCTGTGCATTCAGACAATGAAAAAGCTACACTTATTGCTAGTGTATTAGAAGACCAGTTTTGTCCTAAACGAGATGACAGTGATTTTAAAGGTGAATACTAAAAAAATTGCCAGGAAGTTGATTCCATTTTGGCAACACCCGCTGAAAATAGAATTTGATTCATCAACCCATCTGAAGTCAAATGTGTGGCAAAAAATCTCTCCTGTCGGAAGTCTCCAGGGCAAGATAGAATAACCAACACGGCCATAAAAAATATACCCAGAAAAGCTATTATATGCATGGTCAACTTACAAAGCAGTCTCAGGTTACAACATTTCCCCACTGTATGGAAACATGCCATTATACAAGGGCTATGTTTTTCAACCTCCGATGGGGCATAAAATGAAAACCAGAATGAAAATCAAAACTGTTTTATTTGGAACATTTAGGTACATCTTCTAGCTACTTCTCTACATAGTCGCGGTCCAATTAAGACATTTGTAGAAACGTGGTGCAACTTTCAAATACCCTCTTCATAGAAGTTTGCCGCCAGCATATTGCAGCATTTTGAAGTGTTTTGAAAATCTTCGTTGGTGTGGAAGCCAGATCTTGGGTTTGTTTGGGAAATTTGTGTGCATCCACTGTTTGGATTGTTCTTCTGATTCTGGATTGTTGTAACGAATCCACGTTTCATACCCTGTCACGATGAATTTCAAAAACTCGTTCCTGTGCTGAGTGACTTTCATCTTTTTCGGCAGCTGAAGAAAGATCTGGGAGGATAGAGCTTCCATGCCAACGAAGAATTTCAAAACATTTCAAAATATTGTGAAGACCCTTCTCAATATGCTGGCGGCAAGCTTCTATGAAGAAGGATTTGCAAGTTGCACCATGCTTCGACAAATGTCTTGAATCAGAGCGCGACTATGTAGAGAAGTAGCTACTAAATGTTCCAAATAAAACAGTTTTGATTTTCACTGGTCTTCATTTTATGCCCCATCAGATGTTGAAAAAATAGCTTTCATATTAACCAGCCCAAAGGCAATTGAAAATCCTCTATATCCCCCAAAAAAAGACCAATAAGTCTCATATCCATCATTGGGAAACTATTTTAAAAAACCATCCCTAAAAGAATCTAAGAAGAAAATTCGACCTGGCATTCTGACCAGGATATTCAAAGACATATAAATTAGTTCATCGCATTGAGGTTATTACCAAGGCCTTTAATAATGGCTCATTTGTACCTGCAGTGTTCCTTGATGCATATGAATCCGTATGGCATGTCAGCTTAATATACAAACTTATTCACTGTGGACACCCTGAACAGTACACCAATTGATAGCATCTTATCTACAGAGTGTGTCTCAGGGATCTGTCCTGGGACCGATGTTATATAACATTTTTACTGTAGATACTCCCACCATAGAAAAAATGAACATTGCACAGTATGCCGATGATACATAAATTTTATTTTCGCTGTGCAATGCCTACAGGAACACATTAATCAAACCGAGATATGGTTTAAAGTGGAGAATCAGATTAAACCATGAAAAAACTTAAGCAGCGTGTTTCACCAAGTGTTCCCTCAAAAGAGAGACGAAGCTTTCTTTGAAAAATATGCAGTTGGAATATAGAGCAGAAGCAAAATACCATTGCTATCGCTTAGACATATAAAACTCGTCAAAGGCAAAGCCAAGCAAGAATCGTTCAGCTTTTCCCACTGCTTAAGTCAGCAGCAATCAATATAAAAAATAAACTGCATTTCTTTAAGGCTTTAGAGCTTCCTATATTAACATATGCTGCTCCTGCATGGGTGTATGCACCTAATGCTACTCTAGCACCACTACAGGTAGTACAAAACAAAGCTCTAAGATTGATTCACAAGAACTTCACAAATTCAGGAAGACTTGGAAATACCATACATTAATAAAGTGCTTAATGATTTAATCAGTAGATTTTATAACTGACTAAACTAAAGTTTAAATACAGTACTGAATAAATAAGTCAGTACGATGAATGTGACTTTCCACAATATCAAACTCCCAAAATGGCTCTAAAAAGTAGGATAAAGTATTCGATAGTGAAATCCCCCGATATCACGAGTGGTTCTAACTGTGGAGTAAACAAATACATGTGTGGTCACGGATCATAAGATTCGATGCCACTACGCTTGTAGGAATTCGGGGAAAAAAGACAACACAACAAAATGTGAGAAAAATTAATGTTATCAAACTAAATCAGTGTTTAACACATTGCAACAAGAAACATGTCTATGACTATATTCAGCATAGCTTGAGAACAAAAATTGAACAAAAACAAAATTTTATATTTGGGTTAGATTATCTTCCAGGGATGCGACTTGAAGATTGACAACTTTCTCTTAATTTAATGCCACTTTACATGAAGGAAAAATTTCATTTTTTGTGATATTTTCGAAGACGGCTCTAACAATTTTGTTTTAATTTTGGACACAAGATGCTTACACTAAGGGCTAAAATTATTTGAAACTTTTTTTGCAAAAACTCTTTGAAGGGTAATATTGCCACAGTGATGCTGAATGAAAGGTATTAAAAAAACTACTTGTCATGTTTGGTCCCGATTTCCACCATACAACGTATATGTAGTGAAATCAGTACCTGAGGAAGGCCTGGAGGTTCGCATCAAAATGTCATGAAGGTTTTAAAAACATGTGATCCACTGAAGGTAATTTTATTTTGATTTGAAAGGTATTAAGATCGTGAGAACCAACAATTTTGGACTTTTGTCTCTGGAGCTTTGTTAAAGGAGCAGTCTGAGCTCAAAATTAAGTTTGTGCAACAGGAAGAAGGTAACAAATAAGAAATAGCTATTTTTCCTGTTCTCGTGTTTTTGAGTGAATCAAATCCATGGTGTTTCTTTTGGTGATGTCATCTTCGGCTCAGGTGAATACGTCAGCAATTAGAAATAACGGAGAGTGAATTAAGTAAGCCATTTTTATATTGTTGTAATGCATGTAGTAATGTTTGTTTATTAGTTATTTATTTTTTTCATAAACTATTGGAATTCTGTTGTTAGAAACATGGTTGTTAACTTGAATTACAAACTGAGAAATAATGATTTATATGCACTCACCATTGACAGACTGGGACATGGCACGAATGCAATATTCCTGTGGCAATGAAGCACGTAAAAAAAAATTGATTGATTATGGTTTTAGGCTACATAGCTTCTACATAGAGGTCTTCAAAGCTCGGTAAGTTGTGGACCATAGCAACTTCAATAACACCATCTTGCAGATTTTCTTTAGTTTCGGATCAGTTTTCTTTTTCCCCTTTTATTTTTCTGTATCCACTGCTTATAAGATTTAGTGAACTGCATTTTCAAACCTATCACATCGTGGCTCACATTCGAGTTGAAATCGATCACTGCTAACACTGTTCATGTAACGATTCCATCATATGGAAAATGCCCGCGTTTAGAAGTGTATTTCAGGCTAATGTTATGTAAGGATTTGAGCACACTAGAAAGGCAGAAGTGGTTGGTATGATTCAGGTCGTTTGAGGATACATGATAACCTTTTTCAAAATATTGTAGCCACAAGAGCCAGGAGTAATCCAGTGATTTAAAATTAATGTAAATCTTTCAATTTATTTACTTCCCCCATCCAATTTTAGCACTTTTGCACAACTTTTCACAAAATACCATAAATCGAACTGATGCTTGATGTCACTGAACTCCAGTGGTGCCAACTTTTGAAAACCATTGGGTGGGCTCAAAAAAGTATTGGAGGTTTTGGGGTTTTTAGATCACTACTAAAATAATATCAAATTAAATTATACATGAACCCACCATTATGTGGCATGGAGTGTTACAAAATATGTGTCTCTCTGGACTTAATTCTCCTAATAAATTAAATTTGTCACAGTCATCATCATTTCCTTCTTATTTCCTTAGACCAATTGCCTGTTCTCCTTAATCACACCGTCTTTTTCATGAACGGTCCGAGTTCTATCTTCCTTCTGATTTGTTGTCTCTAGCTAATCTTCCAATCTTTTCGGCATTCTCCTTACATGTATAGAACAGCAATATGATTACGGTAAGTTTTTTATGAAAACAAAAATGTCATTAGTCTTTTTAAAGCGTAAAAAGTTCTTTCGTCAATGGCTGTGAAAACTGCATTAACAGAGTAAAATGTAAAAATTTAATGAATTTAGGAACGATTTTAAATGATCATGAATGAACTGGAACAATAGAATATCGTAGTATGTATATCAACAATAGTCTAATTTTTGCTTTATTTCAAGAACAAAACACGATTTTTAGTAATAGCAATAAATAATTATGGTAATAATAAACTGAAAATTATTGGGTGGGCTTGAGCCCCACGGGCCCAAATAAGTTGGCGCCACTGATGAACTCTGTCAGGAATAGTTTTCTTATTCCTTTATGATAGTTCAACAAAAATAGTGTAATGTTGAGAGACTGGTTTATCGATTTATAAAGGTTTCTCGGGTTGTCAGCCAGGTTTGTAGGTCAATTAGGTCCGACGTTTCGGAGACGAACGCTGTCTCCATTCTCAAGGTTACTGAAGTGATGTGTCAGATGGAAGACCAGCTACAGACTGTCGAGATGTCACTAGAGGGGTAGTATTTATACTACTCCCAAGTTGGGAGGAGTCGACCAATGAGGGGGCACTATCATTTCCATCGGTCCTTTTCCGGGCCAATGTCTCTCTGCTGATTTTAAGTTGTTTAAGACAGCGGTTCCAAGTTGGGTTGATGGCCAGGCCCCCATCTCTGTTAAAGTTATGGGGTTCCAACTTGATTTCCACAGCTTCCTTGATCAGTCTGTCCCAATAGTTGGATGTTTTGGACAGAATAGTTGTCTGGGCAAACTTGATTTTGTGTTGAGTTCCCCCGTTGATAGTGTGCTCTGCCACCGCAGACTTCTCCGGGTATTCCAATCTAATGCACCGCGCGTGCTCAGCACATCGCTGCTCAATGGTCCGCGACGTCTGCCCAATGTACGACTTGCCGCACTCACAAGGGATGCAAACCCTTGACCTACAAACCTGGCTGACAACCCGAGAAACCTTTATAAATAAACTTCGCCAGGAAAATCTGAAATCTTGGTTTATAGATTGTATTCATCTTTTACAAGCTGCAGTTTCTGTGTCACCTTGTCCCATCCCTTTCTGAATATCAGTGAAGTCAATTATGATGTTTTTATGTCCATGAGAGTGCGCATCAAAAATACGGTGCAGGAATCTGAATACTGCCCACCTCCCGATATCCACAACTCATCATTTTTAAAATTATCTAAAGTCTAGTTTTTGTTTTGGAAGCTATATCTAATCACTGGATGTATGAATTATTTATAATGATTGGAAGGTAGATTTTCCAACAAAAAACATTTTTAGTGTTTTACAGAAAATTCTAAGTGTATAAACCCTATACCAGATATACCTAGGTATAAATAGCTGATGAAATTGCTATTGCTCCAATATAATTTCTCCCATTCAAAATTATAATTGTTAAGGCATTCTGTTGATACTCTTAGGGAGCATTCACACCGAAGTAGCATGCCACTTGCGACGTGCTACCTGGATGCACGCTGCACGTTACTCATTTTAAATCCCAGACAAACAAGTTCAAGTCTTCACACCAAAGTAGCGTGGCAATAGTGCAGCTCGCAGAGTGCGACATTCATTTCTTCAAATAGATCTGGACTTATTTCATGCGACGCTACTCGGGATGACGCATGCGTACAGTTGCCTTTCAGCTGTTTTCTAATTGGTAAGAAAATTCAACACATATTCGCTTGTGTAGCGGTAAATTATGGCAAAGATGTCTTGAAAACTGCTGGAAAGAGAGCTATTTAACATACAATTTGTACATGCGTAGACTATACGATATGGTAATCGAAACTAGTATGAAAAAAGCCTGGATTAAAATTGCTGAAATTATATCCTCTTTAGGTAAATTACATTACTTTAAATGGGTTTCTCAATTGTTAAAGTGAAAAATGTAATGTACGTTAAACTGCAGATTGCATTCGCTACTTCGGTATGAATGTAAAACTGTGAACCATGCAACTCGATGTGCAGCCTGCATTCAGGTAGTGTGATTCGCATGCTGTGCTGCTTCGGTGTGAATGCTCACTTAAGGATGTTTCAAATATACGTTTACTGATTTTAGTCACAGGGGATCTACAAATATTACAAATGCTGAAAAGTATTTCTAGTGACTGCCAGGGGGGGAAAAAAAAGCGGTGGATGCAGAAAAAACATATAAATCCAAAGCTAATACTTGGCTAGAAAACCTGCAAGATTGTGTTATTGAAGTTGCTATGGACCACAACTTGCCAAACTTTGAACACCCTATGTAGAAGATAATGTACCTAGGAATTAGGCCTATTGCATCTGTGACACGTCCCAGGCTCTAAACAACGATAATCGGATGAGTACTTAACTGATTTAATTGAATGCAATATATTTTATTTTCAGCATTTTGCATGTATTATTTCTCAGTTTTTAATTCTTCCATGTTTCCTTGAACAGAGTTCGAATAGTTTATGAAAATATAAACAAACATTTAATAAATGTAAATAAACATTTACACACATGTAAGTGCACCTACTATTAGCACTTACAGTGTTTTGCAGATGACAAACAGTTTGTCCTTCTCCTTGCTTTGATACGCGGTCCAATCAGAGACGGCGAGACGGAGGGAAGACTCTTAATGCTGGCGGCGCTTCGTAAGCTCGTACACGTGATTGGCGGTGAAGGAATCTGCTTCTCATTTGAAAAATACTTTAGCACTACAGCATTGTATCAGTGGCTTACTTAATTTGATCTACGTATTTCTAATTGCCGGGGCACACGAATGAGCCAAAGATGACAACATCAGTTTTAAACAAATCCCTATTACAGCGAAACCATTACTCACATTGAGATGGGACAAAGACTGCCACCATTCTTCAACGAATTTGGATTTTCCTTTTTGATTCTCTAATAAAAGTTTATTTTGAACTCAGACTGCTCCTTCAAGGAACATGTTTACAGAGTCAAATTGACCAAAGAAAGAACCAGGGTAGGAATCAGGTATAAATTCATTGAGAAGAAGGCCTTGTCTACTAGAGAATGTTTCATAGTAATTGTGTCTTTAAGTTAATTTAAGCAACCATCGGATCTGTCGCTTAAAGCTTTCCCAGTGTTGAGGATGGATAATGTTTCTCGGGCTTCCAACCGGGTGTGTAGGAGAATTGATTCAGAGCTTTAGTTAATGCTGCTATCTTCTGGATGAAGTGAGGTAACTGGGAAAATGTCTATATTACAAAGAAAAGAAAAAGGGATTCAACAGGAAGTGGAATGGGTAGATAGAGAGCTCTGATTGATCAAGAAGGAAAATTGAATTGAATAGTAGTGATGGGACATGCAAAAACCAAGCAAGCTGCTAAAAGCTCAGAATCAATCCTCTTACTCAACCAGTTGGGAGCCTAAGAAACCACTGTCCATTTACCTTCAGAATATCATTCTGGGTCACAAATAATAATGTAACATGTACAATGTGAGAACATAATAAAATCAGATAAAATGATATAACATAGTGCCAAAATGCTCTTGTTTAATCAGTGATAATGCAATAGGTCTATGCAAAAAGTAAGATATTTTTGTAACAATCTCTGAGTTAAGCTCCAGAACGATTCATTAAGCAGGGCTTACAGAAGAACAAAGGTCTAAAGTTTTAGGCTTGACTTTGATTCATACTCGTATACACTGATATAAGAAATTCTTAAAATATGTTAACATTTCACAAAATGCACTGGCACTTAAGGTACGTAGGCCTAATTATTTCCCTTCTATATATAACAATATTCATGTAGTACTCATTAAACTTGAACAACGAAATAAACAAACAGCTGATTGCAATGGAGTCAAGGCCATCAATGATTAGCAATGCGGCTTTGTAGTATAGTCATTACTCCGGTACCGGTCAACTGATTTGGTCCAAAATAAATAGGCTTCTTGCCATGGTCGTTATAAATGTATGTGCATACCAAGTTTCATAAAAATCTGATAAAGCGTATTTGAGTTATTGTGCATACGGACAGACGGACATTTTCCCATCCCCCACACAATCTCAAAAAGTAGCATTCTGGCACTTAATACACTACCTTTAGTTCTAATATTTTATAATGTTATCAACTGCTGGTCCTTGTTTGCTAGAAGAATCTCTATGTATCCCTGGTGGCAGTTTTATGTACTTGGTGATCAGATTGTCTTCAGATGGAATGTCAAAATTCATTATCTTACTTTCAAATTTTTTCATCTGAAGACAATCTGATCACGAAGTACATAAAACCGTCACCAGGGATACATAGAGATTCTTCTAGCAAACAAGGACCAGCAGTTGACAAGTAGTTGAGGATGCATGCAAAGATACGTGAAACATATTCTACCAAAAATTTGGTAAGTGGAGTAATTAAGTGTGTCAGTCAATTCACATTAGTTTTTAAAAAATTGTTTTAACTTCACTGTGAAAGTTCCATCATAACTTTTCAAAACAGTGAAACCTTGTTACATTTGCTAGATTTTTAAGAAAGGAGTCTATTTCCTAAGAATATCAAATTCAACTACAAAATAAAACTATTATTTTAAGACAAAAATAAGGTAGTTTTTTGGTAATGGAAAGCCTACCTTCAATTAGGATGAACACAATCTTGTAAATTTACCTCCTCTTACTCACCCACATATTATCAAATAAAACCGGCTACAAAGTGCCTGGATTTTTCTATGGAAGATTGTACATGTCAACACTTACAGGTACTTACAAAATGTAGTAATAATATTGCAATTAGTATATTTGTATTAATGTATCTAAAGCTATTGCATCAATGTACAATGTATCAGTTAGTTTGTTAGCTAAGGTTGTTGTATGACTGGAGCTACTAACTTCATGTAGTCGACATGACCGAATACGGGTTATCAAGGTCTATCAATAAGTCAATCAATATCAAGTCATGTGTGACAAGCACTGGAATATAAAATGCCTATGCCTACGTGCTTATGTGTAAGGTAACAAATGGAACCAACATAGAACTGCACTAGACATTAAGGTACTTCAATACTAAACTGTATTGGAAGTTAATTCAGTACAATTAATAGCATAAAAAGTATATATGGAGTTGAAATTAACACTAAAATTCACTTATGATATAGTTTCCCTGTACTAGTTTTGGAAATTGTCGCATCCACTATCAACAGCTATCTTTAAATAACAGCTGTTAAAAACAGAAGTGATGGTTTCGGAAGCTAGTACAGGTAAACTGTACCTTAAGCAAAGTTTAGTGTTAATTTCAACTCCTTACATAACTATTATAATTAACATACTTGTCCATAATGCAACTGATATGGCTTATAATTTGAACGGAAGAATGGAAACTTTGAGCTTCATAAACAAGAAACCATTTTAAAGAAATTTTTACTAGCATTGTTTCTGTTTAATTTGTCCAATGTTTTGCTGTGTTGTACATCGAACAACCAGAACCTTTCCTGGTGCCACACACTTGATTTGGTTAATCATATGCCCACCAGAACTCATCACTTTTCTATGTAGAGATGATCGAAACTGTCGCTCTGAAAATGACCGTAAAATTCAAGATACCAGATCTTTAGAAGAGGAGAGATTTGGTGGCCGCCATTCTACAACACCTGAGGAGAACAATGTTTGTAAACGCTTGATAACCTGACTTAACTTCCCTGGATTTCTCTCTGTGGGGATTTATTAAGGATCGTGTATTTGCAGATAAGCCTTGCATCATCCCAGAATTGATGGATATGATACAGATGATTACTCTTAAAATGTTTTCAAAACTGCATGCATTTGTGCATTCTTTGCAGTGGAAAATGCATAACCAAATCAAGTGTATGGCACTGGGAAAGATACTTACTTGCAGAGATCTACAATACATAAAAATAGTACAAATTAGACAGTTTTCCAAGTAATCAGTTACTTATGAAAGACTATGGCTGGTATTCATAAACAAGACTTTGGATGAAAGTCGACTTTACAAAGAACAAAGTCGCCATTTTCGTATTCATAGTCGAGACTTTGATGAAAGTAAACTTCGATTGTGACTTTACTTCGAAGTCACCGGCAATCTCGACTTTGACTTTGACTTTCGCGTATTCACGTCAATAAATATGGCTGACATTTTGAGAGTTGTTGAATTGGCTGAGAATATTGGTGGCATCCATGAAATTATTGACGCTGCACCTGTTCCTCGGAGTATTATTAGAGAAACGCAAAACCCTATTGAATTTGGATAGCGAATTCAAAGCTAGATATAGCCTAGGTTTGATAAGCAGACGGTGTTGGATATCCTCGTAACCATGTTTGAAGATGGACTGAATAATTTTAGTCGAATAATTACCTGTTCCGCCAGTAATACAACTACTAGTATCGTTACGATATTATGCTACAGGTAAGGATAAAAGGCCAGATTTATATTATAGTGTATTTCATTTTATAGAGGTTATGTTACATGGTCTTACAAACATTTAAGGTTATGATATAAATTGACCCTAATAGTTATTGTTTTTCTTAATTGTTTACAGGTAATTTTCAATTAGTTTCTGCAGACATGCATGGAAAAAGCCAGCCAACTGTGAGTAGGATTATAAGAAAGATATCTGAACTAATTGCTGGGAAAAGGTCACAATTTGTCAAGTTCCTGGATCAAGCTGAGTGTCAGCTAGCGTGTGTGTGAAAGGTTCAGGTTTCCTGGGGTTGTGGGAGCCATCGATGTTCCTATAATGAATCCTGATGGTGAACATGCTGAAATATTCCGTAACCGGAAAAGTATCTTCAGTCTCAATTGCCAAGTGAGTAGCCAAATAATTTCTGTGAAAAAACAATTTTAGGTTGCACACTAGGCTCCTCCCACCAACTCTAATGGGGTCCGCCAGGGTAGGAGGGGTTTAGGGTTCAAATGTCACCTCCTACATATATCACCATTTTAACTACTAGCTATGCCATCTATTGTGCCAAAGGAGAAACTGGGGTTTAGGATTCAAATGTCACCTTCTAGATGTCTCACCATTTTAACTACTAGCTACGCCATCTGTTATGCAAAAGGGGAACTGGGAAAAATTAAACAATTTATCTTTCCTTTCATTCGCTTCCTCTCGCTTTCTCTTTGCCCTACCTGCCTATGTGGGACATATTCCTAACCATAAATTTCACATCGACTGGTATATGAAACCGTGACCAGCAGCCTTAACCACTTCACTATTGCAATTGCTGAGCGGTGAAGGGAAAATTCATCTGTTTAAGTTTAGAGAGCTTTAACACATGAGAAATAGCCGCTTTCGTGTACTAATTTTTTATCATTGTGAAATGTTATGTTGGCTCTAGAAAGAGCTGTTTTGGTGCAAGGGTTGTTTTTGCAGCATTAATTAAGTCATCTAGCGGGTGGCATACCAATCAAGTCTGAAACTCTTCGCTGGACAATACCATAACACGACCTCTTACTTCTTCTTTCCCTGCTTTGGTCCCATTCCCTGAGTTCAGTCTGCATGTAATTAAATCTGTAATAGTGAGGACGTATTTATCCCTATCGGTGCTGCCTGCCTGAGTTGGTCAAGGAATTCTTAACTTTGATGAAAAATGCAATACCACTTATACAAGTCATTTAACAACATAGGCCCACTTCTTTGTTGGATTATTTTTCTGTTTCTCCTGAAACTAAAACATTTGTGTCAACTGCAAACAGAATAATATCTGGTATTTATTGGAAGATCATTGAGAAGTAAAGTAAAGTAAGAAGAAAGTAAGAAGAGTAATTTAAATAAGACATCCTTGTGGAACACAATGTTTTACTTCTTTTTTCTTTGATGTGTATTACCCAAATCATATAGCCTATCATGCTCATGTTAATTGTATTTTGTTGTAGGCTGTCGTCAACCACGAGAGGAAATTTATTGATTTCATTACTGGATGGCCTGGTTCCACCCATGATAACAGAATCTTCAACAACAGTAGAAACTGAGTGAGATTTGAAAGGGGCCTAGTACAAGGAATCCTTGTTGGCGACAGTGGCTTATGCTTGTAGGTCATTCTTGATGACACCCCTCCTCAACCCCACAACACCTGCAGAGGAAGCATACAACACCTCCCATATCTTGGCAAGAAATGTAGTAGAGAGAACATTTGGATGCTGGGAAAGGAAATTTCAGTGTTTATCAAGAAAATTCACACTAAAACTATGCAATATTCCTGCTGTTATAGTGGCTACTGTTGTACTAGATAATATTGCAGCAGATCGTGGTCGCTTGGAAGAGCCTGCTGATAGAAATTACTAGAATGGCAATGAGTATCGTGCACCACCCCAGCCATTAAGTGCAATAGCCAGGAAGAATCTCATTGCAAGATATTTCGAGTAGTGTTAGATAACATTCCACAATACGACAGCCAAGTATGAGCGAACTCCTATAATTGTGAAATATGAGTTTTGGTGCAAAGGTCTTTTTTATTATTAAATATTATTTTGTTATTTATAGTTGTGAAATATTATGTTTGGTGCAATGGTCTTTTTTATTGGGTGGAAGGGGAGCTTGTGAGCTTATGCCCAAATACCTGCTGCACTCTGGCCCTCCTTCCACTCACCGCTGCACATTGCTATGGTGATGGCTGCTTCCCGCCTGCCTGTAACCTTTCCCCTAGCAAGCTGCTCAACGTAGGTAATGCAGTCCACTGTTGTGCTGCATGTTATACTGCCCTATTAAAAAGTGCAATTAAAAACAATCACCAGAGCCTCTTTAGTGCTACTTAAAAGAGCAGTTTCAGGGTGGCATAATCCAGAATTGGAAAGCTGTATGTAATATTTTGATTTTATGTAGGCTATGTATGGTATATAATGTGTGTGTGGACAATTAAATAAAATTGGAAACTACTGGCAAAGGAAATCAATCTCTCATTGCTTTTTGGTGCAATTCCTTCATGTTCTGCAAAGTGAGATCATGTATTTCTTGTTACTGCTTCATCATTGCAGCATGGAACTCCTTTGCATGCTGCATTTTTAGTTCATGGAGCTCTCTCAGCTGCTCTATTTCAATTTGTTTCCTCTCTTCTAAATACTGTGAAGCCACCTCGCATTGCTTCTGGACAGTATTCTTTTTAGAAAACTCCTGCTCATTCCTCTGTGTACCTTGAATCTCAATGCCGGATGGAGCCACTTCGATCACTGTTCATAGTCAGTCATTGGTGGCATCTTCGAGACTTTCATGATTCAGAATAATTCACAACAAGAGAACTGAAACTCAGATTTGTGACAGCGATCTCCATTCACTTCAGCAAAAGGTAAATGAAACAAATAGTAGCTTAAAACTTTGAAAGAGAACAAACTCTTTCTAAATACCGATAAGACAATACATAGGCCTATGCTCTTTTATTCACAAAATCTTATAGGCAACCTGCAAGTTAGACTTAATAACACAACACTGGGGCAAATAAATACTACAAAATTTCTTGGGCTATGGATTGGCCAGGATCTTACATGGGAACCACATATAGCACAAACTTAGCCAGTTATGTGATGCTATTCATGTACTCGGGTATCGACAATAGATGTATTAAAGGCATATTTCAGCTGTGTCCAATCAGTATTAAGTTATGGCATTCCTTTTGGGGGCATTCAACAAAAGCTAAGCAAATATTCACACTGCAAAAAAAGAATAGGTCTACTGAAAGTTATGCTCCAATTACCAGTCAGGACACCAAGTAAACCGATATTCGAAACATTAAAAATCTTGCCCCTACCATCCCTCTATATATTAGAAACTGTGACATTTATACACAAAAATAGGAATGAAGAATTCACAGACAAGAACAGATAACAATATTCATTAGATTATCATAGAAATACCAGGAGCTTGAACATAATTTCTCATATAGGCTTTATTATGTATAATAAACTACCTAACAATCTTAAAGTTCCGAAGATTCAACATTTTAAAAAGCAAGTTAAAACTCTACTTCTAAAATATTATTTATTGTCCGACGTACAAGAATTCCTTAACGATCTGTGGAAATTTAATCAGAACCCTATATAACATTCTTACAAAATACTCACAATGAACATAGCCTATTAATACTTAATTTTAAGAAATTTATAAATGTGTATTTTAATTATTCAGTCGCTATTTGTATTGTAATAACCAAAAATATGATTATAGAATTAAGAAGACTATGGACATTGTATCCTTACAGCTAATAAAGAATTATTATTATTGTTATTATCATTGTCAGAATACAATTACGCTTTTGCAAAATGGCTGAGTGTAATGCGCACGTCGATGTTATTTTGTTCTGAGATCTGCCCACCGCCTCCTAGACGTACAGCAATTTCAACAGTTTGTACACATAATTCATTTAAAAGGCAGTGGATACGATTGCCAACGTTATAACAACATCGTCAAATCTCGACTTTCCAAAGTCATGGTCAAAGTCTCGCAACTAACGTCTATGAATTCGACTTTAACCAAAGTTAAACTTTGCTCTGAAAGTCTACTTTAGGAAGTCGTCTTCCAAAGTCGCGTTCATGAATACGGGCCTATGTTATTTTTTAAATTTCGTGGGCTTACAACGAACAGGTATTAAGACCAAAAAAATTGTTTGGAGAAAACTTAGTTTTAAATTTTGAATGTTTATGACAAATCAGGTTATGAATTTAATCATCTGTACACTTTGTAATTGAATAACACATCTATTGGTTACATTTTAACACATTTTACACACCAAAATTATGTTTCCTTAATTATTGTAGGGCCTAACTTAATGAAATAGTATGATTACAGAAGAAAGGTACTAAGTCCAAAAATGAAGGAAATGAAGAAAAAAAAAGTTATTACTGGCAGGAATTACAACAAATTGTGCAATATATAGATGGAAAACAAACTTAGCACCACCAAATTGTTAATTAAATGCTTTTAACATATGTAATTATGGGTTTACTTTTCAGATATTACATGAACACTGTCCATTAACATCCAAACACCAATCATCTTCAGATTCATCACTTGCACCGAATTAAATCACTCTGCCTGTAGATATTTAGGTACACAGGCGAAAAGTATTAAGTGGACTTAATTATGTTTTCCTGAAAACATTCTGTGTGTAATAGACTTAGTAGTTTGTGACAGTTTCATTGCTCAGGAACTATAAGGGGTAGGACCTAGTTCATTTTCCCTGTGCATAGAGCACAATCTGTTGTACTTATTACCAACTAGCTTAAAAGGCCCGGCATCTCCTGGGTTTTTTTATTTTGTAATTGGAAATTAACTTATGAAGGACTTTAGATTTTTAAATTCTAGGTCCTAATATAGGTACTGTATTTATAATTTGAAATAGGAAGAACGACTTATCACACTCAAACTATTTCCTCAGAAAACGCTTGATATAGCTTTTTATGGCTCATAGAGGATGTAGAATTTTGCATCTCATCGCTTGTACAGTACACAGCAAGCCTGGTAGGGTTCAAATAAGAAGAAACAGAAATTCCGGTAACATAAAATTGTATTATCGTGGCAGAGAATTTTTATTTCTTACTCTCATGTTACCATAAAACCGTTTTAGGGATGAAATTAAACAGAAATGCAATATCACTTTCATACTTCTCTTCCCAAAACATATTACGAGGGTTGGTCAATAAGTAAGGTCTCCAACACTCTATCCCAAGCTCACAACGTCGGACGAGAGATTTGGCACCAGTGCCATGTCCCGCTATCTCCCCTCTTTCAAACGAGCCATTGCTGCAGCCGCTGAATTTTTTAGTGTCCGAGATAGAGCTGTTTGAAATGGATCTCCCGATTTCCGTCTCCGCCAAGTAATAAGTAAGGTCTCCAACACTCGAGCCCAAGATCACAACGTCGGACGAGAGAGTTGGTGCCACTGCCATGTCCCGTTATCTCCCCTCTTTCAAATGAGCCATTGCTGCAGCCGTTGAACCTTTTATTGTCCGAGATAGAGCTGTTTGAAATGGATCTCCCGATTTCCGTCCCCGCCAAGTGCGGCCTCCGCGAACCCACCTCACACAAACCTTATGGAACATCAATTTGTCACTCAAAATGATCTGTATGGAACCTTTAATAATGTCAGGAAGCAATAAACAAAGTTCACGGGTAGTGAGGCGTCGATCTTGTCGCACCAATTCATCGACTTTTGCCACCATCTCATCTGTGACGGCTGTTGTTGGTCTCCCAATTCGTTCTTCATCATGAATATTTGTCCAGCCCTGTTTAAACTCACGAACCCATTTACGCACATTTTTTATGTCCATTCATCCCTCTCCACAAACTTCGCAAAGCTGTCTGTGAATTTCAATTGGCGGAACTTTTTTTGCAGTAAGAAACCATATGACTTCGTGTAGGCGCACTTGGCGGGGGCGGTAATCGGGAGATCCATTTCAAACAGCTCTATCTCGGACACTAAAAAATTCAGCGGCTGCAGCAATGGCTTGTTTGAAAGAGGGGAGATAGCGGCACATGGCAGTGGTGCCAAATCTCTAGTCCGACGTTGTGAGCTTGGGCTAGAGTGTTGGAGACCTTACTTATTGACCAACCCTCGTACCTTACCTCGTATTGTTTTCTCTAGATCCAGTTTACTGTCCGTTCCATATATCCTGAGAATAAAAGACGCGGATCGATAACGGAGGTATGCGACCTTGAGGGGAATGCTCATCCCCCATTGGCTAGCAACCAACCTTGTTCAGACACACCTCCTACAACCCTAAGCCCAATTCACATTCTTTCGTTTCCCAGTTCGACAGTTCTGTTGTGATCTGTGAATGGATAAGATTGAAGACAGGTGAACATAATTTTCAAAGTATTGTGTGCATTTGGCGGAGAGCTTTTGTTTTGTTTTTGTGATTTTATTCTTTCTCAATTATTTTATATTAATGTTAATTTTTATTAATGGTTTTATTATATCATTTTATTAAGTGTTTTCAAAATGGACAATGAACGTCAACAAGGGTGTTCTGGGCTTTCTCCAGTAAAGAAACATAAGCAAGGCAAAGGTTTCCATACAGGAGAGAAAACCCAAATCATAAACACTTACAAAACATTGTTGAACGACAATCCTGATGTAGCCAAAACAGATATAGTTGCAAAAGTTTCGTCGTCATTAGGTGTGTCAATGGCTAGTGTCTACAGAATGTTAAAAGAATACAGAAGTAAAGGTGAAGTCAAATCACTGCAAAAAAAGAAACCAAAACATACCACAATCATAAAAACGACCGACGATTTTACCAAGGCTGTCATCAGAAGTAAAATGCACACGTTTTATTCTCATAATGAGATTCCAACATTAGACAGAATTCTTTCTGAAGTCAATAACGACCAAGACCTCCCAAACTTTAGCAGAACAACATTCTACAGGCTGATTCAAGACATTGGTTTCAGATATAAAAAAAGAACAAGGAAAAGTTATCTGTTGGATAGAGATCACCTAGTTATTTGGCGTCGCAAGTTTCTTTGTGATATTAGAAGATATCGGGAACAAGGGAAACTTATATATTACCTGGACGAAACTTGGATCAATGAAGGCCTTACAAGCTCGAAAGTGTGGCAAGATCAAACCATTTCAAGCGTAAAAGAAGCGTTTCTGAAAGGCCTAACAACAGGGTTGAAAAACCCTTCAGGAAAGGGAAAGCGATTTCACATAGGAAATGAACACGGGTTCGTGAACAACGGTTTGTGAGTTTTTGAATCCCATTCTACAAAAGAGTACCACAAAGAAATGACAGGAGAGGCCTTCCATGAATGGTTTGGGAAAATACTACAATATCTTGAACCAGGTAGTGTCATTGTACTTGATAATGCTCCATACCACTCAGTAAAAAGTGAAAAGTTGCCTGTAACCTCGTGGAAGAAAGAAAACATCCTTGCCTGGCTCAAAACAAAAAACATAGCAATACCTGCTGAACAACTACTGAAGAAAGATATGTTGCAAATTGTGTCTCAATACAGAAGTGTATATGACAAGTATGTCTTCGATGAAATGGCAAGAAGTCATAACATGACTGTACTTCGTCTTCCACCTTACCATTGCGAGCTCAATCCTATTGAGTACGTGTGGGCTCAAGTTAAAGGTTATGTCGTGGCTCATAACACAACATTTAAGATGAAAGACGTTAAACCTCTTTTCCATAAGGCAATAGAAGAAGTTACAGCCGAAAAATGGGCAAACTGTGTTCGTCATGTGATTGAGACAGAAGAGACTCACCCATGGGACATGGACGACCGACTGGAAGAGGTAGAACAATTGATCATCAACCTGGAGGACGAAGCTACGTCAGAGAGTGAATAACGATTAGATTTAAAAAAAAGGTATGTTTAGTAAGAGTCTACCATAATTAATCTTGAAAGTGGCACTTTAATGTTCGTTATAGAATACAACAAAGCAAACAAAGAGACGAAGAGGGCAATAAGAGAAGATCTAAGAAGGTACAACACAAAGCTAGTAAGAGACATAATGGAAACGTCAAGATCCACAAGGGAAATGAAGAAAGAGATATTCCAGGACAAAAGTTTGATGACAGGAACAATAGGCCAAGGAGGAAACAAAATCACGTCAAGGAAAGGAATTGTCGAAGCTGCGACCACATTCTACGAAGGCCTATACAGGAGCACCATAGAAGACAGAGAAGAAGAAATGGAAAAATACAGGAACCTAGAGGCCGAAGAGGTACCCTCAATCATCGCGTCCGAAATAAGAACATCTATCAGTGAACTGAAACGAGGAAAAACTCCAGGAGAAGACGGAATAACAAATGAATGCATTAAAATCAGCAAAGAAATACTCCGGGAACCACTAAAACAGATATTCAACGACATACTAGAGAAAGAAGAAATACCCCAACAGTGGAAAGAGAGCAACATCATACTGCTGCATAAAAAGGGATCAAAGGATGACATAAACAATTATCGCCCAATCAGTTTGCTATCAAACATCTACAAGCTATTCTCGAAGATAATAACGAGAAGAATGTCAAAAGAACTAAACGGTAATCAACCACCTGAGCAAGCAGGCTTCAGATCAGGCTTCTCCACAGTAGACCATCTGCAAACCATAAATCAGATCATAGAAAAGGCACAGGAATTCAGACTAGGGCTATATATAGCATTCATAGACTTCACAAAAGCGTTCGACAGCGTAGAACATCCATGCGTACTTGAGGCACTACTAAAACAGGGAATAGAAAGAAAATACATACGCCTACTAGCGAAGATCTATTCCAACAACACAGCCAAGATCAAAACGGATGAGGAAGGGACACCATTCACATTATTAAGAGGCGTCAAACAGGGAGACCCAATATCCCCTAAATTGTTCACAAGCCTATTAGAGCAAGTGTTTCGCCGAATGGACTGGGAAAACTACGGGATAGACATAGAGGGAAAGAGACTTACAAACCTAAGGTTTGCGGATGACGTCGTTTTATTTGCGAAGTCTGCAGAAGACCTAGAGAACATGCTGAAACAAATACAGACCCAATGCAAAAAGGTAGGCCTTCAACTCAACACCAGGAAAACAAAAGCAATGACGAATAGAGAGGAAATCCAGATCCAAATGGAATCGGAAGCACTAGAATACGTCCAGGAATACGTATACTTGGGTCAAAGCATATCATTTCAAGACAGCAACAACAAAGAAATAACGAGGAGGATCTCACTAGCCTGGAGAAAGTTTTGGAGCCTACGTTTCATCCTAATGGACAAGTCGCAACAGCTAAAGTTCAAACGCGAAATCCTAGACAGCTGCATACTCCCAACACTAATATACGGAGCACAAGCGTGGACAACAACCCAGCAACAAAGGACATCATTACAGACTACTCAGAGGAAGATGGAAAGGAAGATATTACAGATAGCAGTAAGAGACCGAATAAGAAACGCCGAAATCAGGAACAAGACACAGGTAAAGGACGCCGCGACAGCAGCCCAAGTAGCGAAGTGGAGATGGGCAGGTCACACAGCAAGAATGAACAACAACCGCTGGGCAAAAATAGCAACGATGTGGGACCCAAGAGAGGGAGAGGGGGGGGGCCAGGAAGACCTAGAACGAGATGGGCGGACGAAATAAAGAGGAACGCTGGCAGCACCTGGACTAGGATGGCGAGGAATCGAGAAGTCTGGAAGGAACACGTAAACCTCATAAAATACTAAGAACAGACTAAGACAGTGAAAGTGAAAATAAGTGAATAGTGGAGTGAAAAGGAGAAAGTGTAGACTAAAAGTGACCAGAGACCAAGACAAACGAACTCAGAAGGACAAAGACAGGAAAATTCCACATTCGTAGCTCAAATGTGGGAAGAACAATCGAGCTACCCTCCTTTTAGGAGAGGCCATTGCCCTTTAGGGATTGAAGGCTATTTTTATTTTATTTATTTATTTATTATTTTCAATGTTAGTTTCGGTAGCTGGTGAACCGTGCTTTTCTCCCGTTACAACCACTGTTTACTTCTTTTCTCAGGATATTTGGAACAGATAGTAGTGAAAGTTATGTGACTGCATTATTTTCGTGTATTTCATTCTTTAATAATTATTTATAACATGAATTATATTGATACCTTCTCTAATTTGTCAAACTTCCATTTCATTTAGTTCCAAACCCATCTGATACCACTTGCAACAATACTGTTTTCAAGTTTTCTGTGATTTGGATTTGATAATTCTGTGTAAAAAGGGATTAAGTATTCTCAAAAACATTTGATTTTTGGCATTTGAAATCAAAATTTTTCAAAATCCTTTCTTAGTGAGCACCTACATTATGAAACGAAGGTACTGTCAAAATTCCAAGTCTCTACCTGTTATAGTTTAGGCTCTACGTTGATTCCTGTCAGTCAGTCAGGACAAAGCCTTTTATATATATAGAGATAATAACTTAATGCCTTTTCCTTGCAAGCCTACAATTTTTTGCGCTTTTATTCAGCTAAGTTTATGGCACTGGGAAATATTCTTACTAGCAGAGATGTACAACACACAAAAAAAGTACAAATTAGACTGTTTTTCGAGTAATCAGTTGCTTATGAAAGAATATGCTATTTTCTAAATTTGTTTTACTTTTATTTATGAATTCTGCTATGTGAAATTGGACCCATAAAAGATTAAGATAAGGGTATAAGGTTGTTGTATTTTAAAATTCTTACTGAAACACAGTAAAGTTCATTAACATTTATTATGTCTCTGATTGGCTTGAGTTAGGTTTTATTTTAGCATGAGTTTACTGAAGTTCAGCAGAAATAAGATTCTGTGGAATTATGAACTTATAATTATGTACATCTTATTTTAGCAATTGACCCACTCTATATGTTTCCCCTGTTGAACATGTTATTATGAAGAAAAGTACGCTAACCTCTAACAACTCTGGTTTTTCTGGAAGAGTGGATTCTTTGTAGCTTCCAACAGAGATGTCCCCCTTTGAATGGTCCCTCCTGTGATGCTGGCGTGGGGATGGTCTTGGACTTGACTGTGGACTCGCACTGGGACTCGGTGACCTGTAAAGCAATGCATGAGTAGTGATACACAAGTACTTTCCCTTTGTTGTATGCATAACTAGGTTTAGTGCAACTTTAAGCAAAGTGTTCCTTATACAGGCTGTAAGAGGCTGAGTGCCAAAGTGCCAATACAAGGATTAAGCCAATTGACAGACTCCAGTGATCTCACTGAGAACTGAATCTGAAACTTTCTAGTAAACTTTTCATTTATCATTAATGAACTTCATGGTTCAGTTTGTGGGAACCACATGCAAAATTCTTCTTAAATTCACACGCAACGCACTGGATGCCCATATAGGAAGCTGCAACCCTCCGATGGAAACCACTAGTATATCATAGCTGTTGCAAATCAAGAAATTCTACTTAACAATTCTTCTTCTGTATGTGTATGTGTATTTTTACAATGTGAATCAGACTGGACTCTTATTTAAAGATCTGGACATTCTCAAACCTAAACAAATAATTTATAGTGTACTAGCTTAAAAGGCCCGGCGTCGCTCGGGTTTTGTATTTTGTTAATGCGAAAATAACTTATGAAGGACTTTCGATTTTCAAACTCTAGGTCTTTAAGGTCTTTATATAGGTATTAAGAATTTGAAATGGGGAAGAACGACTTATCACACACAAACTATTCCCTCAGAAAACGCTAGATAGGCTATAGCTTATTATAGTTTATAGCAGATCCCCACGGCTTCTCCCAAGATAATTAATTGAAAGATTAACAATTAAGAGCAAAATAATTAAAGTATTATATTTATTAACACTTTGCACGCGAAACATTCATAGGTGTAAACTAAACATTTGATAGGCCTAATTAATGAAACAGCTATAAATCCGGCTTTGAAGTGAATTTCACGATTATAAAATAAATGGAAAAATGCAGTATTCGAAAGATTATGAGAATTGAAATCGATTAAACTATTTTATTATAATTTTATCATTTAACTATTTGACAACATAGGCCTATATAGTAATTTGCTTCATTCTATTAAGTGCCAGTATGGTACTTTATGAGATTGTGTGGGGGATGAGAAAATGTCTGTCCATCTGTCCGTCCGTCCATCCATGTTTCTGTACACACGATAACTCAAATATGCTTTATCGAATATTAATGAAACTTAGTATACGTGTTTATAATGTCCATGGAAAGAACCTTATTGATATTGGACCAAATCAGTTGACCAGTACCGGAGTAAACCCTATTTAGTGTCTACTTTAAACGCGCCATAACTCAAATACACTTTATCGGATTTTCATGAAACTTGGAATACCTATTTATAATGTCCAAGGGAAGACTTCTGTTGATATTGGACCAAATCGGTTGGCCGGTACCAGAATAATGTCCAATTCAGTGCGTTTTTATGGTATCATATAACAAAAGGCGCGGTAACTCAAATACGCTTTATCGGATTTTCATGAAACTTCGTATACTCATTTACAATAACCATGGCAATTAGCCTATTTATTTTGGACCAAATCAGTTGACCAGTACCAGAGTAACAACTAATTGAAGGTCACAAGTTTTTTAAAATCATGTCTATTCTACAATGCCGCATTTTTTACCATTGAGGGCTTTGATGCAATGCAGTCAGATCTTTGTTACTTCGTTCATCTAGTTGAAATTGAATACTGCATGAATACTGTTATATACAGAAGGTATATTACTGTGAAATAATTAGCAGAGTTATTTTCCACTGAATTTTGTGAAATGCCGATTATAAGAATTTCAAGTTGCAATACATTTTAGATTTGACAAATAACACTATTCTTTCACATATGCTTATCAAACTAGACTGTCAAACTGACTGAGTTGGCCAAATGGTAACGTCTTGGAGTCGTATTCTGGAGGCCCCTGGATCAAATCCCGGACCGGCCTATTTGACATGAATTTTTTTAATTTAATTTTTTATTTTTATGTGAGTGCCCGATTGTCAAGATATCACAAATCTGTAGTTCTACTGATGCTGGTCAATTTTAATCTGATTTAAAAAAAACTTATTTTCTGCATATCATAATTGCAATTATAATTGATTCAACAAAAACATTCTGGCACTTTGTTACATCAGTTTACCTGATTTTATTATTTGTTTAATTTGTACATGTTGATTTTAATTATTGACCTCCAATTGAGCCTCACAATTTTTATATCTACATAGGCCTAGTATTTAATTTTAATGTTAATTTGTGTAAAAAAAAAAAAAGCTGCTACAATAAATTAGGTTTGCTCCTTAAGGATTCAGTGTGTTGTCACTGGTTAATATTAGAGGGTATAAGGAGGAAAAAACTATTTGGAATAAATCCACCCTCTTTGGCTACAATGAAGTTTATCGATTTACGAGGGAGAATCAACAATTATCCAGACTTTTCATAAAAAAACTTTATTTACTTCAAAAATACAGTATGATTTTCTCATGATTTTTCAATAAAGTCTCCCTTCTTTGTAATGCACTTGGTCCAGCGATCCACAGGCTTGTGTGTTCCTGCTGAAAAGAAGGTTTTTGGTTTGTTGCAAAGCCAATGATGGACCACTTCCTGCACCTCTTTGCCTGAGGAAAATCGATGACCTCACAAATCGTCTTTCAGCGGCCCAAACAAATGAAAGTCCGATGGAGCAAGATCTGGACTGTAAAGTGGATGTTCCAGTACCTCAAAACCCAATTTGTGGATGGTTTCAAGGGTGAGTCGAGCCATGTGAGGGCGGGTGTTATCGTGCAAGAGCAACACTTTCCGTGACAAAAGACATCGTCGTTTACTGCGAATTGCTGGTCATTTGTTTGGGCAGCTGAAAGACGCTTTGTGAGGTCATCGATTTTCCTCAGACAAAGAGGTGCAGGAAGCGGTGCATCAGTGGCTTTGCAACCAACCGAAAACCTTCTTTTCGGCAGGAATACACAAACCTGTGGACCTCTGGACCAAGTGCATTACAAAGAAGGGAGACTATATTGAAAAATCATGAGAAAATCATACTGTATTTTTGAAGTAAATAAAATGTTTTATGAAAAGTCTGGATAATTGTTGACTCACCCTCGTATGTGTCCTGTGTTTATCAGGTGGTCTTCAGATAAAATATGTTTTAACATTATTTGTATGTGTAATTATTGCTCCCAGATATTTGAATTTCTCCACTTCTTTGAATGCTTTATCTGCTATCCTAATATTTTGTAGATAATTATTTCATCGTTCCATGACTATACGCTTAGCTTTATGCATTAATTTCCAAAATAACTTTACTGCAGGCATGTGGCCCCAGACCTCATTCAGTGAGTGGAGCAAGAAACTTGCCTTATGATGCAGTTTGCCATAATCCCGCATAAAACCAAGGTTCCATGCACAAGAAACAAATTTACAAGAAAGTCGAGGAAAACAAAAAATCACAAAATTATGTGTACTGATGTTATGGACATTAAGTTGGTGTGTTTTGTACCTTCCTTATATAAGACGCATCCCATTTTTAAGGCCTGTTTTACAGTTCAAAAGTGTTTTATACACCGGAAAGTACGGTAAACTTTTTATGGTAAAGTTAACTCAAGCAGTGTGTTATAGTTATTTATGTATCGAGCTATTCTTCATATGTTAATGCCCAGAGGGCAATATTCCAAACCAGATGGCCAATAATGGAGATCAAGTAATGCCCAAGATCCCTACAAAATTTTGATGTTTTCTTCTTCGTTAATAAAATAAAATCAGGTAAACTGATAGGCCTATAACAAAGTGCCAGTATAATCAGTGATAGCTTAAATTATCATATGCAGAAAGTAGGTTATTTTTGTAATCGATTTCAGAGGTAAGCTCCAGATTGATTCATTAAGCAAGGCTTACGGAAGAAGAAAGGTCTAAAGTTTGATAAGCATATGTGAAGGAATATGTGGGTAGTGTTATTTGTCAAAGCTGACTGTATTGCAACTTCCAAAGTCACACTTCCAAAGTCCGAACACAAGCTCTGCTTCTTCGGGTGGTGTATCAACTTTTGTATGTATTTTTCGTGTAATTTGGAACAATAAATTGTAATTGTAATTGTAATATATGAACACTGTAAAATAATAAATTTACAACATCTGACTGCATTGGAGTCAAGGCCCTCAGTAAATAGCAACGTGCCTTTGTTAGTATAGTTAAAAAGCATGTGACCTTTAATTGGTCATTACTCCAGTACGGGTAAACCGATTTGTTAAAAAATAAATAGGCTTCTTGTCATGGACGTTATAAATGCATATACCAAGTTTCATGAAAACCGATAAAGCATATTTGAGTCATCGTCCATACAGAGATGCAAACAGACATTTTCCTGTCCCTCACACGATCTCATAAGTACTATTCTGGCACTTAAAGTAAATAAAATTAAAATGTGAGATTATCTGAATGACTGTTTCAAAACGTTGAAGACAACAATCAAGTTTTTAGATAATCTATCTAAGGTATTTAGAGAGTTTATCATTAATAAATGCTTACAAATTGGATAATTGTACTGCAAGAATTATGCTAGATTTTTTGTGCAATTGGTGGTTTCTGTATCTGCTATTTGTTTGCCGCTATCCGTAAGAAAGTGTAGTGATAACCACTTTACAGATTGGAAGACCTGTGGGCATTCACATCATTCCATCCCAGATGTTGGCTCAATAGGCCCATTCAAAAGGCCAAAGGGCTTGGGGTTGTTCCCAATCTGCCTCTTGCCCTCAAGGGCCATAAAAGTCCATTGACATATCAATAACAAAACATGGTGCTCTAAAATCAATATTGATTTTAGGGCACCATGCTATTTGCTATTTAGCAAATACTGTATGATGAGTAGGGCCCGGGGGTTTAGCCAATAATTCGTCAAGTTAGTGGTGCACAAGGCATAGAAAGCTTTCTGAGTTAGTAAACAACTTGCACTGCATGTGGTAGTTTAGTGTTCTGTTGACGACGTTGTGTGTTGTGCGTTCTTGACAACCAGTGGTGGATCATAGCTAAAATGAGTGGGGGGTGCTGCTCCAGAAAATGTTTAGCCTTTTGTTTAGAAAAGCTAGTAAGTAATATCAAGTTCATTGCAAATAATTTCGGTAACTGTCTAGATGTATCACTCTTCTAGAGAGACAAAATATGTAAATGGCACAAGCGATCAGACTCGTGGAGGAATTATTCATAGGTAAGAGTCAACCTGAAGATGGAATACTTCTACAGGTGCAGCAGAAATAAAATAAAAAATCTCCAGAAAAATGCAGGATTTTTCTACTGCTTTTACCTTTCGAGGTGCACTGGAAGGTTTTACAGAAGACCATGATGTGTACCCACACAAGGGAAACATTAATACCTCACCTTAGTTTAAATTTCCTCCCGTCACGTCATGAGACGTAGAGAGAAGTTTTTACCATTAAAGATCTTCTTTGGAGGAAAATAGAAGATATTTTTCTTATGAAAACTTCAAAATGTATATTGCCATTCACTGCAACAAAGCGTATGCACAGACATAATGTATCAATTGCCTTTTAATTTTCACTGTGAATATTGTTAACAAATATTATGGTTATGTATATTATGGTTATGTATATTTATGTTCGTTTTACTAGGAAATAACTTATATTTTGTTTCTGTGATTTACGATTAAATGTGCAAACTATTCTATGACGCTGTGTCTATCAATTCATTAGACTAGCTGCACTGCCCTTGAACTTGAATGTTCGTATTAAAGTGCGCCACTGAAAGCGAGTCACCCCTTCCCTCGTGTTTACATACGGCTATATCCCAGTCACCACTAACCTGATGTAATGTTTTTGTGGCTAAACCCCCGGGCCCTAATGATGAGACAAAGCAGTGATTTTGACACGAGGACTTCTTAATTAATACAATATTTTATTCTCTTAGTGCATGTACTATGATCTTTAGATAACTATTGAAGCTTGTAAGTTGTGTTTCCCAATCTGGAGAATAACAGCATATTTTAAAAACTGTTCAGTATTTTACCAAGCAAAATCTATAGGCCAGATCATGTTTCAGCCAGAACTTATAGTACCACATTTCATAATAATCCTAATTTCTTTTGCAGTAATAAAAAAGTACTCAAAGTAAGTACTGTAAAGTGTTTCCTATACAGACCATGCAGGCCTTTATGGTTCAAGGAGGTTGAGGCACCTGTGAAGGTGATAAGGTTGTCTGCCTTAGGCACCAGCCGCCTTCAGGGCCATAGCTAGGCCATGGCAAGATGGGCCCCCGCCAAGGGCGCAGGTACAGAGAGGGCGCAAAATTAACCATGAAAAATCCCGCCCTTCTTTAGACTGGTGCAATTTATCAAGCAATAAAAATTCCACGGTAATGGAAGAAATCTTTCAGGTTATTAAAAATTACTGCACGTGAACTATCTGTAGTATTATGCCGATTGTCTACAAACAAAAAGCAGTCATGCAACGTTCTTTAATTACCGATAACACGTTTTTTGTTGACAAAGTATAACATAAATCATGACCAGTAGGGAACGATATAACAATAAAAATTAAAATGTATGTTATTATTGAGATGAAAGTGGTTCAACTATTCGAAAAAAAATACTTTTACCTGTATTAATGTTTAAATACTTTTGATACTAGATTTTATTATTTAATTCTTTTTTAAGTAGTTCAATCGTCTGAAAATAAGGTTTTAGTACCTTGAACGTCCAACACTTAGTTCACTTTCAAATTGAGGTTTAGGTTTTCTTTGATAATAACAGTGTTTTTATATTAAAATAATAAACAATTTTACAGAAATTTAAAAAAATTGTTCAGACCCCCCAGTATTGGAGGGCGCAGATTTGTCAAACTCGCCAAGGGTGCAGAAGGACCTTGCTATGGCCCTGGCCGCTCTTTACCCATGGATTGCTCCTGGTATTTGTTATCTGTCATCATATCAGGTTACGGCTAAGTGATAACTGATAACGAAATTTAACAGTGCAAAAAATCTGTTCTATCCATATGTATGGGTTTTAGGTTTCTAATATCGCATTAATCCTTTCAGAGTTGAATTTATCTATTGAAGTAAGGAATCATCAAGTGAAATTATCAGTGGTCTCTAAGTTTGAAATCTATTAGGACAATCACAGTGGAATAGCTGGTTTCCATGAATGATACTAAAGCAGTACTCTATTAATCATATCTCTCCTTTTACATAATTTTTTGAGGTGATGCATTTATATGTCAGTAACTGTGAAAAGATTAAGATGTTGATGTAGGTAGAGTCCGGAAAGTAATTACAGTGCCAAAATAGTTATATATGTATTAAGAACGCAAAATAATGCTTTAGTGGAAGAATCTAGTATAGCGGCCAACGCGAAAGCCGAGGCTGAAATACTGGATGAGTCCAATAAAGTTTTTGTGTACATGGTGCATACAATATTTTTGAGTAAAAGCTTTCTAAATTATATGAAATGAAACAAAAATACCATGTATAATTAATTATAATGAAAGGTAGTCAGCCATGTGTTAACGTTATATTCTCACAGCCATCTGAATCGCGGAACAACAATGAACCACACCAATATGAAATGAGGTCTAGATGTATAATATGTGAGTCCTTTGTTTGTAAACAATAATGCATACAAATCAGTATATATGAAAAGCTTGTGAAAATATGAATCATAATCCTGAGGAAATTTCAATCCAAGCCAGAAACATTGAATGGAGCTGGTGTCAGCAACATCACGGCAGCAGTAGACTATGAGAAGGAATATATTGCAATTAAATGCTGGTGCATCCATAGTAAACAATGATTCTCTTGTGAACGAAGATGTGAAAAGTTGTTGGCTTATATTTGTTGTTATATGAAGCTGGCTACCCTGTTTTGCGAGAATGCCTGGTAAAATTTCTTATTAACATAAAGAAACATGTTGGCTTAAATTTGTTGTTTTATGACTAATTATATGCTTAAATCTATATTAAAGTTGGTGTGACTGGTCAATGCCATCTGGATTTTGTTTATAGATTGTCATGACGACTTTAAAGTACTAGGCTGAATGCAGTTTTATGCAATTTTAGCAGCCTTGGTTGCTAAAATGGAATTTTTTGGCCTGTTACCAGTCTGACAAGCAGCTGTTTTAGAGTACGTGTATTAAAAAATTCTTTTTTCAGACTGTTTTGAAAACTGTAAACAAACTGAATTCAGCACAGTATGAAATAAAGAAATTTTACAGGCTGCTGAAGAGATGCTCATCTGTTAAATATAGAAACAACCATACACATAAACGTGTACTCAGGATATAAACCAAAACAAAGACATGCAAATGTAGTACTTACAGAGTCTGCAGTAAAATATTCCTAGACATTTCATCTTAGTGACCCAGTGAACACAACTGTGACCCTGGTTTGATGGTGTATATTTCATTCAAGACTTTATTGATTGCATGTTATGTGGCATGGTAATATAACACAATAAAACTCCTCCTCCACGGCACTAAAACACGTCCGTATTGCAGAGCAAGTTCAGATTCTGGTCCAGTCCTCCCCTATCCCCTTCAGCCATATACAGAGTGGAAGTGAATTAATTAAATACGGTACTAGATTTAAATAAAATGTGAACAAAGTTTGAATTCTCTTTCTATAATGGTTTTCGCAACAATTAAGTCATTCTGAAAGATTGACTATAATGAAACATCGCAATACTTTGTTTACAAATGCGAGATACATGTATGAAAGCATGTGTTTCAAAAGTTCTTTAAGTTTTAAATCTACATTTACATAAAGCAGTAGTACTCTATTAATCATATCTCTGATTTTACATAATTTTTTGAGGTGATGCATTTATATGTCAGTACCTGTGAAAAAATTAAGATTTTCAGTGAGGTAATATGAAAAGGTTGGCCGTAGTGGTCTATAGGTAGTGTGCTCATCTCTAGATCCGAAGATTGCGGGATCAAACCCAGCTGTGGTTGATGGATTTTAAGCTGGGGGGCCCGTGTCGTAGATTTATGGCACGTAAAAGAACTCCAAGCCTAAATAAGAGCCTCTGAACAAAATTTCTTGGCCCTTTCATGTCCAAATAATACCTTAGTTTCTGGAGGGGGATTGAGAGACAATGGGCTTACCACCTGCCCCTCTGCCCTCTCAGGAAATAAGCATAACAAAACTCACATAGGTAACAGAAACCTCCACTTGGAGGCCCTCCGCCCCAACATAGGAAACATAGGAAAACAGATTCAAATACAGAATATGACAAGAGCTCAGCAAGTCATTGGCTTTTCTAATGTTCTTCATAAAGTCATGAAGATGGAAATTGCTACACGTACTGTATTTTTCTTATTCACAAATGAAGAAAGCATCTTGGAGTAGTCTCATAGAAAGTAGTTCATAGGGAAGGCAAAATGCACAAGCAATGTAAATAACAGTAAGCAATGTGCACATGGTGCATAGCTGCCAGATTTCCCTAGAGATCTTGTCATAGAAAACTGATCAATCATTAGTATGAAATGGAGAATTTTGCAATGAAACAGTCAAGAAATAATTTCTTAATCTTGCTCTTTGCTTTGATATCCTAATTTATGAAACCTGAACATCAAATATTTATACCGTAAGTAGGAGACTCAAAGAACAGACACAAATTTATCATAGGTAATCCCATGATCGATAGATTTGTGACTGCGCGAATTTATCTGATGAAACTCGTCAACTTGAGCTGGATTTATTAAGACTATTCCATGAATAAAAATGTAACGGATTATATAAATAATAATTACTTTTGTGCTTTGTTGTATAAAAACAAAGCTAACAGCTGCGAGATCACAGCACACTATGAATCAACCATAAATGAATCGATTTGAGTTACCATGTTATGCCCAGTGCTACTAATGGTGCATATAAGACATAGTTAACTTCATTCAGGTAAGCTAACAACAGAACAGAATAAAAGCACACCAACTGGCTCTTAAAGATTCGAAATTGTGTTTTTAATCAACGTACATTTCTATTATTTCAATTTCCAAACAAGTTATGTTGTATAAAATAATCTATTTTCGTACTGCTTAATCGCAGCATGTGACGTATTAATCACTGCACACTGATGCTTACATGTCCAGTAACGAGCAGACAATTTTATCGATAAAACAGCATCCTCATATTAATAGCAAGCATTTTATAGGATAAAGATCGTGACTGGTCTATATCCAAGGAATTGCTGAATGTTATTGGTCAATATCAAACACACGGCGTATGAGTGGAATAGTTTTATCTAAACTACTACTTAAATGACAAAAATACCATAAACATAACTATTAATTACCTATAAGTTAAAGAATATGGTCTTCAAATAAAACACTTTCATCCTATAAACTTCACACATTGTTGACTCTCATACTTCAAAAATATGTAACCATAAAGTGGAATTTTCAAATGAGCTAAGTAACAAAATGTTTTTTTTTATTTAACAAGACTTCTCCATAAGGAGGCTGCCATTATGACAGAGTATTAGGGGAATCAATAAAACATCTTTATGTATAACAACAAAAATTTCAAATTCACATGTAAACTGGATACACATAAGGTAATATAACACATAAGGTAATATAACACATAAGGTAACATAACACATAAAGAATTTAAATTCAGCTGGTATATAACTGGTTTCTAATAATGGCTTTTGAACTTCATATCGCAGAGATATGGAAACATATCCTATCGAGGCCAAAGGATCCCACAGCTGGACGAAGTGTTGTGCAATTGTGCCTCAATGTGCCATCAGCCCATGTTCTAATTTATTTTACTTCCTCTGCCCGTACCATAGGTACTACAGGTAGAGGAAGTATTGTTTTCGACCCCCAAATTCTAAGTTGAGTTTTTAACATAAATACACATATTGAGGTCCCCTGAATCCAAAAATACTATTTTCGGAAACACGTCTCTGTGTGTGTGTCTGTGAAGCCTAGCCCAAGAATGGAAAATTGTATGAAAACAAAAATTTTGTATTTGGGTTAGGTACCTTCTGAGGATGTGACAGGAAGGTTGGCAACAACTTTCTCTTATTTTTGCAAGGGGACTTTACATAAAGAAAATTTTGTTTTTCCCAGTTTTCTCACAAGTGGCACTGAAGATTTTCTTTAAATTTTGTACATGGGGCATTTATAGCAAGAGCTAAAATTTTTATTTGAAACATTTTTTCGTTAAATTCTCTGAAGGGTAATTATTAGCCACCCACTGTTTATTGAAATTATGTTTTGCCTGGTGAACAATAAAGTTTTGCATCAGGTTTAGAACTAAACAAGCACTCTTTCACGACCTCTTATTCCATATCAGAATGTAAGTGAGAAAGGTGTATTGTTGGCCATGCTTAGAGTAAAGAAAGGTATGTGAGGGCATTAATAAGATTTTATTTGGGTTATGTATCCTTTAGGGATGCAATACTATGTGGTAACAACTTCTCTTCATTTTTGCATTTTTACACGCAGAGAATGTCATGAAAAAATATTATACTAAGAGGCCAACTTTATTTGGGCAGAGGAAGTTTTTTTTATGTGAGATTTTTTGAGACATGCTTTAGAAATAAACTGATAGATTTTTTAACATACTATTTATACTTTTTGTTTAAACATATTTTACCCAGAAAAATGAAAAAGAAACTGTTCTGGGTTTATGCTAAATATTTTTTTAAAAAAGAACAAAGGCCTATAAAGAAGATCTATTTAGAATCTTGTTAGTGTTTTATTAGACATTGTAAGTATTCTGGTAAACAATTTCACAGCTGTATCTCTAATTTTGTGGGAAAAGATATTGAAACTGAGGAAACGGCGATTAAAATTTGCATGCACTGGCAGTTTGAAGCACACTGAGGTTTAAAAAAGGTGTCAGCAGCACCTGTTCCATGCATCCAAATGGCATAACATTTTGCACAGTTATACTTTAAGGCATGATTGATTTTTTGACATTAAAACAAAAAAAATTAATTTGTTTACCAAAATGGCTAAATCAACCCTTCTGTCATTCATTAAAGTAGTCTGGACAAGTGAGAGGGATGAAAGATGACTGAACGCCTATAACTTTTGATATAGCTATTATTGCAGAAATGGAATATAATCATATTTCCTTGTTGACGTTTACAGATTAAATCTTACCTGTGCCTTTACTTACTTTTTATTTTCTTAATTTGACAATAATTCATCAGGCAGCTAAGTATGATTTGACATTTCATGATGTGACTACACACTTAAGTAATTGATGTGTCAATCAACACCAAGATTAAAATACCACTCTTCTAAGTTGGTACTCACTACCCCCTAAATTGCGATCATAGAAAAATAGTATGCACTTGCCACACTTGTTCTCTTAATTGCTTTTCCTGTTGTTATCTGTAATGTTTTTTCCCAGTTAAATTTTCTATCATGAATAATTAGCGCCTTAATAAATAAATGAAAGAATAACACAGGACAATGGTTTGGAATTGATACATACACTTGACCAATTCGCAGTAACAGATCGGAACAGAAATATTCACAACAATAAAAAACTGTGTTTGTATCATAATTTTGTAAAAGGCGCTAGAAAATATGGGAAAAAATAAATATAAGGTGCACTCTTCGCATGAGATATATCCCGCCCAACCTACCCTCAGTGAGGCAGTTCCTTATATACCACGATCTAGCGAATTATTCGAGGATGAACAGGCTGACAAATCGTTGGGTACAAGGCAAACCTGTGGGTATAAGGCACTTACTCTCACATTTTTTATATTTGGTACAAGGGGCAGTCTTGAATTTTTAATATTTGGTACAAGGGGCACTCTCGCAGTTTTAATGTTTGGTACAAGGGGCACTCTCGATTTTTTTATATTTGGTACAAGGGGCACTCTCGCATTTTTAATATTTGGTACAAGGGGCACTCTCGAATTTTTAATATTTGGTACAAGGGGCACACTCGCAATTTTAATATTTGGTACAAGGGGCACACTTGCATTTTTAATATTTCGTACAGTCGGGAGTGTCGGTGACAATATACAAGGATAGTTGGTACCCTGCTTCGTGGAGAAACAAAATATGAATATCGAGTGGGCGGAGCTTAAAGTGCACCTTGTATTTGGCTTTTAACGAAAATATATTCACCTACACAATTTTAGCTAGTTATAAATTTAGAATAATGGAGGAACCAATAATATAAATTACTTTATTTACAGGTGATATAACTTAAAGGAGGAGATATTTAATGTGGCAATTGCAAGTACATTAAAGCTTACGTTACTAGATATATACAGGATATATGAAGCAATGCCATTAATGCTGCAGAATAATAAAACTTAAGTGACATAACCTGAGATTTAAAAGTGCTGCTTCTACAGACAGCTCAAGTTCTGCCATTCTTTCATCCATCATGTGAATACCAAAACAAAAGTAACTCCCAATGAAAAAGAAAAGGAATACCACATATTCTGTGAGATGATTAATATAAATAAGATATCATGATGAAATTCCCAGTTCACTCAGTGATTTAATTATTAGCTTACCAATTAAAATACCACAAGATATTACTGACTTTACATGGCTGAGCCAAATTCCAGAGTTGCCATATCATCAATAAGTTTTCTTCTCTTCTAGCTTACTTTGTGTTCAAGTTGGAGTCTATCCAACATGACACATCAAAATATCCCAACACATGGCTTCTACAGAGACAATGAGGGTGGAAGAAACACTCTCACTGTCCTAATTCACCCAAAAAGTAGTGAAGAAAGTCAATAGAGTAAGCTGTCTTAATTGCAAGAACTGATACAAGAAATACAAGAAAAGCAAGGAAGTTACAGTATACTATTTAATGCAGAATAGATTTTTTTAATGTATACCTCAAGGGAGACAAAACTTTAAAATGTTATCCCAATGAATTAAATAATTAAATAATAATTTACTATAAAATTAACAAAAAGTAATATAAATCCTATTGATTTGCTTAATTCATAGTCTATATAGAATAGAATTTACAGTCCTATTCTATGTGATTCCTTAACATCAAAAGCACATGTATTTTAAATTAAATTTTAATCCCAAACGTTTTTTTATTGTACTTGTCACTTCCCAAGAGGTTACTATTTTTCCTTATCGTATTTAATTTTAAATTTAATTTGATGCTTTCTTCTCTTTCATAATGTTATCTATGACTGTTCCGGTATACAATCTAATTTTCAAATTCATATAATAACACTCTCCTGAGAAAGAATTTTTTTTTCTCTGTCTCAAATGTGAAAGGTCATTTTAACTGACTTCAACTTTCTAAATTAAATGGTGAAGTCTATTTATTAAGTACCAGAATGGTACTTTATGAGATTGTGTGGGGGACAGGAAAATATCTGTCCATCTGTCTGTACACATGACAAGTCAAATATGCTTTATCGGATTTTCATGAAACTTGGTATAAGCATTTATAACATCCAAGCGAAGAAGCCTATTGACATTGGATCAAATCGGTTAACTGGTACTGGAGCAATGGCCAAGTTAGTGTCTATTTTATGGTAATATATATTAGATTGATTTATCAAGTGCAAATCAGTTCTCATGACAACACATTGTTTTACAGTGTTCATATATGGCTTTGGAAGTTGCAATACAGATAGCTTTGACAAATAACACTAACCACATATTCCTTCACATATGCTTATCAAACCAGATCTTTGTTCTTCTGTAAGCCCTGCTTAATGAATCAATCTGGAGCTTAACTCTAAAATCAATTTAAAAAACGATTTATTTTCTGCATATCATAATGGAATGGAAATCAACATAGATAAATCGAAAGTGATGAGGATATCGAAGAGAAAAGAGCTGCTACGAATTATCATGGAAAATCAAGAATTAGAGAATGTGAACCAGTTCAAATACTTAGGAAGTTTACTGACGAAAGATGCCTATTGCACCAAGGAGATTAGATCAAGAATTGCCATGGCCAAGAAAGCATTTATGAAGAAGAGAACTCTGCTAACTAGTAGTCTGAACCTAGAGCTACGTAAAATCCTGGTGAAGTGTTATATTTGGAGTACTGTTTTGTATGGATCAGAGACGTGGACTTTGAGGAAATTAGAGAAGAAATATTTGGAAAGTTTTGAAATGTGGTGCTGGAGACGGATAGAAAAGATAAAGTGGATGGACATAGTGACAAACGAAGAGGTTCTGTGTAAAGTGGGTGAGAAGAACTCAATCATACACACAATTCGTCAGAGGAAAGCAAACTGGACTGCGCACATTCTAAGAAGAAACTGCTTATTACATGACGTAATAGAAGGAAGGCTGGAGGGAAACACTGGACTCGGAAGAAGAAGAATTCAGCAGTTGGACGATTTAAGGGAAAAGCGGAAATATTGGATGCTGAAGGAGGAAGCAGAGGATAGAAAGTTTTGAAAAACAAAATTCGCGTACCAGGTTTGAAAACCTGCCGAAAGGCAGAATACTTACTACTACTACTACTACTACTACTACTACTACTACTATATCATAATTGCAATTATCACCAATTAAATAAAAGCATTCTGGCACTTTGTTACATCAGTTTACTTGATTTTCTTACAAATCACAATATACACTAATATTATAAATTGGATAAAGAAATGTGATCATTTTAACTTATTTAAAATGATTTTTTACATTTTTAAATATAAATAGGCTAAAATGAATGATGAAGTCACAAAAATAATGCTAAAATATGGATTTTTATTCATTCTTGGGTCAGACTTTAGCATTGTATAGTTGTATTTCTATATCTGACTGGAGGCAGTACACAGCTCGTGTCGTTGATCTCCCACTTCTGAAACCAAACTGTGAATCGGGTAGTTTCTCGTCAATTATATTTCTAAGGCGCTTGCACAGTAGTGTAGTAAGGATCTTGAGTAGAGTGTTGTCTAGAGCAATGCCCCTCTACGCATTTGGGTCAGCTGTGTTACCTTTCCCCTTGTACAGCATTATCACCTTTGACTGTTTCCACTTATCCGGTACAGCTCCTTGTTTCATGATAACTAATTGTTGTTGATTTTTTTATGATAACTAATAGTAATGACTAGGGCCCGGATTTGAAGGTTTTAACAATTTTTTCCCCAGCTTCCTAATTATAACGTTTTAATGTATTTTTCTGTTTCATGACCCTTGCTTCCGAATATATGAATCTTATAGAACCTAAAAAGGGCTAAATCGGACTGAAGGGCCTAAAAGGGGCTAAGGAGAACTTTTGCTGAAAAACTAGGGGCTAAACAGGACTTTTGCTGAAAAACTAGGGGCCAAAGAGAAGTTTTGCAGAAAAACACGATTTTGAAATAGATCTGATTTTCCAATTAATGCAAAGGAACATAAATATGAGAATTTGTACATTTTAAGAAAAGACATAATAAAAATAAATTTATATAACGCACAGAAATTGTAGCTTGTCTTTGTAACTCGAAAATGTGCTGCCTCGCAGGAAATGAAACTTGAGCCATCTGCAATACTTTGAAATCTGCAACTAATCCATTGTCATTTCAACTTTAAAATAACAAGTTGCCAACCAACGACAGAGAATATATTAAAGGAACAAATTCGGGACACTCGAGTGTACCTATTTTTGTACATCAGAAGTGAATTGAGTGTTGTATTGAATAATTGTATCATTAAAGGGTAAATATTTCAATTGTTCGTGCTATTTTGGAGTGCCGATATAAGAAACAGTTACTTGTTTATTTTGTTTAAAAAAACTAAAATAACTGTGTCAAAATTATAGGCTAATACAATTTTTTCGGTGTTAATATTAGTGTTCATTATTATGTTTTATTAAGATGGCTAAAATTGTTTGTTTAAAACCTAAAAAGGGCTATTCCACGAAAATAAAAGGCTCTTACATAATGTATTAAATGTTCCCACTAAACAAGAATAAAGCAAACTACAAGAATTAACAGTTAACTAAATTTCAAGAATGTACAGAGTGTACTTAAGTCATACGCATACAATAGATACAACAATGGCTAAACCAATAAACCTAATCCAGAATCCAGAATGAAGGTCTGGATTATTTGAACTTTATATTCAAGGATGTGATGCAAAGCATGTATTTCGCCTCATTGCAGAGTAAAGAAAGTATCTTCAAAAACTCATGGAATTGTCAAACCTTTGTTTTATATAAAATGATCAGGGTTCGAATCAAACATTTTGACGAGGGGGGGGGTATTAAATGTGGGTACAATGTACTAACATAATTACTTACTTACTTACTCAATGGCAATAGACAATTCCTAAGCAAGCTAAAGGAACCTGAAGGTTTATTGCCGTGCTTACCTGGGCCCGCCATTCAGCCCTATTCTGTGCTAACTCCATCCAACCATCCCTCTCAAACCCTACTTCCCTTAAATCTATCCTAATATTGTCCTCCCACCTACATCTAGGTCTTCCATGTGGTGTTTTCCCTTCGGGTCTCCCAGTCAATATTTTTTAGATATGTCTTTCCTCATCCATGCATGCAACACGTCAAGCCCATTTCATCCTTCGTGATTTAATTACCCTTACCCTAACTATATCCGGTGACGAGTACGGATTATGAAGCTCGCCATTATGCAGTTTTCTCCAGTCCACATTTTCATCTCTCTTAGGGCCAAATATATTCTTAGCATCCTGTTTTCGTATACTCTCAGATTGCATTCTTCCCGTAGAGTAAGCGACCACATCTCACATCCACATAATACAACCAGAAGCATAATTGTCTTATAAATTTTTAACCAACTTTAAGAACATCCACTCTCTGCAAAAGACATACTTGACAGACTGCATTCATTGTCATAGCAAACATTCTTTAACTGTATTGTTGCCGGAAAAAGAAACCAAACCAAAGTATAATATAAACTTTATGTCCATTGTCCTGCTTCTGTTACATGAGTGCAAGTTACTGGTAACTGAATTGGAATTTTAAACTCAAGTTTACAAAATGTAGAAAAATATATCCCTGGCAAGGGAGGAATTTTTATTTGATGAGTAAGGGAAATTTTTTGATGAGAGGGGGAGAATCCACCCATTCCCCTGTTAATTTGAACCCTGAAAATGATAATAAGTAAACTAAACTGCAAGACAAATAATAAACTGCAGCAAAGTAGTGAGCTATTACTTGTCTAATAAATTTCCTGTTCTTCAATCGACAATTAAAATAAAATAATTAAACAAACAATAAATCAAACAAGAAAACACATAGACTATGAAAATAAGAAAATGAATGAGTAAAAAAGAATAATAATAATAGTAATAATAATAATAATAATAATAATAATAATAATAATAATAATAATAATAATAATAATAAACTCACATGCCACCATTTGTTGCATTTACTGTTTCATCACCAATTAATTCAGAAGGCTCACACTCGTATTCGGCAGGTATCATTGCAGTGTTATTTCTGATATATGAAACAAAAAGGTAAAAACTATTCATATTAATAGACCCAGGTATTAGAATACTTCCTACAGGCAGGACAGACATGTGTATAATATAAACAAAGTTATCATATGACAAAGCATGTTAAACTCAAGGCTAGGTACAACAAAACCTAGTTGGAAATGATGTCAGTATAATGTTCAGTTGTGAAGGGAAAAAAAGCATAATTCACAGAGTGTAACGACGAGAAAAGAAAAACTGACTGGGGTTCAACAAATCCTCAAGCATGTGTAAAACATTCAAGCTCTCACTTGATTTGTAGTAACACTTTATCATCCCACTCTGCCTAAATTGCCGCACAGTTCTCAAACTGTAAACGACCCCCAACGGATGTGAGCGAAAAATCTGAAAGGCGAACATCAGTCTGCTTTAAATTAAAATCTAAAAAATGGTACAAATAAATTGCTTTAAAAAATAAAACAATACAAAAACATTCATAAGTGAAAGATTTTTAAATGGCTGTAAGACATTTTACATGTTCATCATTAGAAATAAAAAAAACAGTCTGAATAGTAAAGCGTGAGCCATAGCGCAGTGTGTGGCCTTCGCTGGGAATTGGGTAGCTGACAGTAATGGAAGTTTTTAGCTACCTTTGCTACTTACATCTCAAGCCAAAGATTTACGTATCTAACGATGTATAAATTTTATATGGATGGAACACTGAACACCTGAGTCCCTCTAACACAGATGTTTGAGAAAACCAATTTCCTGAGCTAAACATACAAATATAGAACTGTGAAAAATCATAAGACTCGTCCATTCATTTCATTCATGTGAGTACAATCATTTGTTTCTATTTACTTTTTTAGTTACTAAGTGACTTAATATAAAAACAATACGTCAAAAAATTAAAAAAAGTCTATCTTAATTAAAGCAAACTTACTGGAGCCACAACGTTTCAGTTCAACCTCCGGACCTTTCCTCAGGTGGAAGTTGTAGCCGCCGGTGCAAGGATGTCATGATGTAAATACACAATATACAGCTTTTATACAAAGATATAACCCCTAAATATAGAGAAAGTGTGATGCAGAGATGCCAACCTTGAAAGGTGGTTATCAGTAATGTGAGTCTAATCAGATGGTGGGGGACTTGACGTCTCGGGCAAATTATGCAATTTCAAACATCAAACATCAACATTCATTAAACACAGGCCTTCGTATACTGCTTTCGATAATGCTGATTTGCCGCAGTTCGTTTTTGTCCATCAGACTCCTCACTGGTTTTACGTTTATACGACATACAGTATTTCCACAATATGCTACTTGCACTGCAATTCTCAATAAAACTTCTAGCATGCAACGGCGTCGGCAGTCGTCAGCGGATTACAGTGATGATAAAAAAGAGGAAATATGTTAACACCAAAGATGTTATAACTATAATAATTGTGTTACAACTGTAAGATATAACATCTCCTCACGTCAAAAACGAAAAATTAAAAATTAAAAAAAAAAAAAAAAAATATTGGGATTCGTAAAATCTGTAATATTTAGTACAATTTCCGTATTGAAGTAGCAAATTCAAGAAAATCGTAGAAACTACGGAAATTCCGTAGCAGTTGGCATCTCTGTGTGATGTATGGTTTTCTTTCGAAATCTCGATATTTGACCAAAACTTAAAATTGTTATAACTTTTGACAACTTATTTTAAAGCGAATTTATTTCCCTACAACTTCTTTCATGAGAACATTGCTGTATACTTAAGGGCTGAAGCGCTAGAATGCAAAGTGTGTCAAAAAGCGCGAGGCGAAAGAGCTTTTTTTGAAAATTTGTTATTTTCGCTAGCGGATATCTCGGAAACTAATGGGAATAGAAAGAAATGTGTAGAATGAAACTTGTATGAAATTTTATCAGCTTGAATTTTGTATACAGCAACGTTTCCTCTACGATGCACCATTGTTTAGATATAAGCGAAAAACCTAAAAAAGGGACCTTCTGCAGACCCCCCTGCCCCCCGCTCACCCCCCACCTTCAGGGACTTTTAGTATGTTGTTCAGGATACTCCCTCCGACATCTCTGCAAAATTTCAAAACTACACAATTTTTTCTTTCTATTTTTCGTTCGTTGCCTGGACTATGAAATGGGAAGTCATTAATTGGAGTCTGAACAATTGGTTTGCAGAACCAAGAATTCCTTCTCTAAAGCAAGCTGTTACCCTTCTGCAAATTTACAGTTAGCAGAACAAAAAAAAATTCTGCTCGTGGACTGAGAGTTCAGATTCATTCTTGTGCAATCAGTTTCAAAATCGATCAGTACATGACTGATGTTGTCGATGAGCTATTTTAAGTTAAAAGAATGGCTTGTTCAATGCGCTCCTGGAACATCTTACCACCCCAGCAGTAGAACACATCAGCTGCATGCTTAGTACAGTACATCTAACTGGCTCTAAGGGTTAATACAAAATGTGTTAAGAAACTGTAAATTACCAATCTTTCCAGTGCCTTTTTTTTTACTCATGGCCGGGCGGTCGGCTGGAGGTAGCTGCGAGCGCACAGTGCTTCTCATCGTTCCTGGCTCCTGCCTTTCTCCCCGTCAGTGCATGTGCGGTCGTTGCTAGCGGTGGTTCTTGTTTTCTTCTTTGTGGTTAAATTGTGATAGTTCTGTTATAATGCCAAGAAGTGTGTATACTTTAGCACACCGCATATTCATATATGAATCCTATGTGCAAACAGAGTTCTGTAGAGAAGTGACACGGCTATTTGTAGACAGATTCCCTGGTATCCCTGTGCCTCACAGAGAGACAGTTTGTAAACTTGTAAACAGATTCAGAGAAACAGGTTCTGTTCTTGATAAGAAATTTTAAAAAAATTCGCCGTGTGCTTACAGAGAAAAAACTCGATGAGATAGGACAAAAGTTAGAATGTAGCCCAAGAAAATCTCTGAGTAGGTTATCACAGGAAACGGGGGTTTCACAATTCTCGGCTTGGAAAGCCACTAATTTTATGAAATTAATACCATATAAGATAACCATAGTTCAGGAACTGCAACCACGTGATACTGTGAGTAGAGTAAATTTCTGCAATTGGGTGTTGGGTAAAGTTAATGATGGCTCTATGGACCCAAAGTTAATTTTTTTCACAGACGAAGCATGGTTTCATTTACATGGTCATGTATCAACAAAAAACAACAGATACTGGAGTGCAGAAAAACCCGATATTGTACATGAAATGCAATTGCATGACCAGAAAATTGGTGTTTGGTGTGCTGTGTATGTGCACTGACGGGGAGAAAGGCGGGAGCCAAGAACGGTGAGAAGCACTGTGCGCTCGCAGCTACCTCCAGCCGACCGCCCGGCCACGAGTAAAAAAAAAAGGCACTGTATAATCCAGTGGTTTTTTATTCACCTGAAGGAAACCCCTTTTTAAGGAAAATACAAATTTAAGGAAAACACCCCCTGAGTTTAGTTTATCATGTTTGGTAACACATAAATCGAATGTTGCATGAAGTTCACCAGGAAGTATTATAAATAGTGAGTTCCACGTCAATTAATACCCGATCTAAGCTGGGGCAAGCAGCTAGTTAGTATATACAGGGAGACCATTTTATGCGGAAACTTTTTAACAGCGTTGCCCCTGCTCAAATTTTCCCCGCTGTTGTGCTTGCACCGGCAGGGACCATGTTCCATTACTACCGGCAAATCAAGACTTTAGAAACAATACAAAATAATAACTCAACCAATTTATTATCAAAATAGGCCTACATGTAGAGGCTTATTACTCACCATTTATTTGAGATACTGAGATGGTACAGTCAGGATAATTACGAGAAAATATCCGAACGTGCCTTCTATGGTTATTTCTCATTAAGTAACATTCCACCAAATAAATTCGCTGTTCAACTGTATACATTTTTTGTTATTGTCTTATGTAACACACGACAACAATAGACAAGCGTCTCACTACAACACACTGAAGCAACTAACCGCTTGTATGCTTTGTACAACAGCGATGCAATGCGATGCTAGCATGGCAATGCGATGCTAGCATGGCAATGCGGCAGTGATGCAAGGTTTCCTCATAAAATGGACTCACTGCATAAGACAGTACTGTGTTATTACCCCTTTCACGGCTCCAACCGTATATATCCATAAGCTCAAATTATGACATCAAAGAGGTGAGAATTTCAAAATATAATTGTATTTTAATATTTTAAGTTAATAGCTTCAGATTTTTATCCAAGCATTAAAGAAGTATTTCTCAAAACACAACTGCTGTACTGAAATTTTCCTCAGTGATTCAAATGTTATTGCTTGCTTATGGTATGTGAGGAGTATGTACTACTGGTATATATAACTGAAATCTCGAGTCTCCTGAAGGCATAAGACAAGGGTCACAGCAGAACTTGAAAAGTCATGCTAAAACTCGCTCTCTCAACACCAGGATAGGTGATGACCAAGATGGGATGGATGGAGAATATGTACCATGTGACCACATACATGTTTTGCTTTTTTTAAATTTTTCATCTACTTCTATAACTCATAACCACAGGGATCAGATAGTTATCTACTAAAAATCAGTAAAATATGTACATATATAATATGTATTTAAAAATTTCTAAATATGTAATAAAACCATTAAAATACCAAAAAATATATAATATGACAATATCGGATTCTCTCCTTTTTTTTTTTTTTTTTAAATATGTTGTTGGAATGAGGCAAAGTAGACAGTCACATACTATATTATGGATCCAATGCTAGAACTAGCTATAATAATCTGGAGATGTAAGTTAAACAACTAAAAAATTGAAAATTACATATTGCTGTTAATTTTTCAAATTATGGTCCCCATAACAATAAGGAACAAACATGTGCTTCAAACTGTCAAATATAAAACTCCTCCTGTTATCGCGTAACATGGCTTTGTACTGACTAAATGATCGTTCAACTTCACATGAAGTAATGGGTGCATATTTAAACTTGCACAAATCTTCTGGAGTGTAATCAATTTCCAACACATCGGTACTGCCTTCACTTAGCACTCTGTTAATAGCACTTATTGTCCTGAAACCTGGGTTTTTCTGCAAACTGGAAGAGAGCTTATTCTTCACTGCAGTTCCGACTGGCCCTTGTAGACCCTCCAGAGACGTTACTACAGAACAACAACATCAAGGCTGTTGAAGCATCTTCCGGGCTGTGGGCCGTGGTCCAAAGGCAAAATAACAAATCTCGCCAGACGCTGTGGGGAACTTCTTCAGTGGCTGCTACCTTGACGCTGACTGAACTGCTTGGAGAAACGGAGCTGCTTATATACTCGCGGTGGGCGTGGCTTAGCTGGTTACGGTTGCTACCGTTGCACCAATGGTGGCGTTCGATGCTGGCTGTTGTATTCCTTCTTGTCTAATACGTGATTTTAAGGCCGGAAACCAAGCTTTTGGAAGTTTTAGTCCCTCTTCTTTTCTATTGAAATTGTTTCTAATCTTGAAAATTTCTATGGCTTCTCTGTTAAGGCGGGCAATGTGAAGTTCTAGGTAGTACTTTCGTCTCCTGGAAGCCTATGTCGTGATCACCGTCTGTAAATGCGTGTTCGGCCACAGCTGACTTCTCCACATGCCTCTGGCGCCAATAGGTCCTATGTTCTTTTAACCTGGTCTAGATGTGTCTCTTCGTAGTTCCAATATAAGATTTTCCACAGGAACACGGTATCTGGTACACACCGCATGTGGATAATGGCTCTAACTGGTCCTTGACCGACCTTAGCATCTCCTTAATTTTTCTTGTTGGTTTATATATGGTTTTGATGTTGTATTTATCCAACAATTTTCCAATGCGATCCGTTACATTCTTCACATAAGGAAGGAACGCCTTATCAACTGTAGGCGACTCTTTTGTTGGTGCTTGTTTTTTGTTTTTTGTTTTTCTGATTCGCTCTTCTTATATCTTTCATACTGTAGCCATTTGCTATGAGGGCATTATTAAGATGTTTGATTTCTTCCTTCATACGATCAGGCTCGCAGATGTGTGTGGCGCAGTTCATCAGAGTTTTAATAAGTCCCCGTTTTTGTTGCTGATGGCGGTTAGACTGTTTATGCAGATATCTGTCAGTGTGCGTCAGTTTTCTGTACACACTACGTCCCAAGGTGCCCAGATTAACATCAAGGCTGTCTGAGAGTTTCGAAGATGTCTCCAAAGATTTAATGGAAGTGCACAAATGCGAAAAATTACACTGGATGTAGGCAATATCATTTTTTAAGTGTTAAATCAATAAATCAATAGCTTTGCTGTTTCTACAGAATCATAACTATTTGCATAGTAGCCTACAGCATCAATCCAGCTTCCCCACCTCCTTAAAATTGGCTGAGGAGGGAGTGGAAGTTCAGGAAACAGTTCTTTGAATTCATCAATTCTGTTGTAAGCTTTTAAGAATACTTTCTTTGTAATGAGCCAATCCATGTGAAAGTGGACAAAGGTGGTTACATCTTTTTTTTATGAGACATAGACATGTTATATATCAAAGTAAAGGTAAAAGACTGTAGAATTTGAAAATAGATTCACAATTCTATTAAATTAAAGGTATCTATATAATAACAACTGCTGAAATGTGTATTTTTTTCGTTGACTGAAATTTATAATTTAACATGTTGGCTAGTACTGCATTATACTCATGGAATCAGTAGATTTGCTGCAATTTTTAATTTCACCCACAAAAGCACAAATAAGTGAAGATTTTGTCATCATAAAACAAATTTTTAAGATGAGTTTCAGTGAAGATATTCATCAAATCAATTTTCAAGGTACCCTTGTCACACCAGTCACAAAAAACATGTAATAGTTTGGGTAGAAAGCCAAGTAATCATGGTATAAAATGGAAACTTGGTAAAAGTTAAGATATTTCAATACAGAAGACACACCTAAAATATAATTTTGAAATGCCTACTATTTTGGCTTAATTTTGATGTGACGGGTGTGACACATGTTGTGTGACGGGTGTGACATATGTTGTGTGATGGGTGTGACACTTATGGAAAATGCCTTTTGCAGCTTTTGTATAGTGATTATTTCATGCAGATGTTGAATAAATCATATGTTTTCATTATTACTATCTTTTAAATGGCTCTTTGACTTCTTGGACTTCCGTGGTACAGAACAGAACTTTGTAGTTTGCAAGACAAAGAAACTACGATCTACCAGCTTTGGCTATGGATGACACGGATGACCGGTGGAAATGTCACAAATGTTTTAATGGTGGTAAAGAAGTGAGGTAAAGATCTAGTGATCCCTATAGAGGCCATGAAGGCTTTTAGGATTCAAACGTTCAACCTCCAACAATTTTAGACTTTTAGCACATGAAGGTGGTAAGGTTGTCAGTCTTATGCACTGGTTGCCTTTACCCCAGAATTGCTTCTGGTACCCATTTCTGTTAGAAGATGAGTTGACCTCAGGGCCATAGTGCCAGCAGAAGAATTAGGGCAATTGAAAAATCTCAAAAACCTCATCAGGAATTGAACCCGTGCCCTTCAGGTTTGTAGCACAGTGCCTCAACCAGCAGCATGACATTGTACCCCAATAAAGAAGTGAGAGTGATAGCCTAATTAATTTTTTGCCTGATTTCTGTACTGGTAACTGTGTATCTTAGAACTGCTAAGAAATTCAGACAGACAATACCTCTAACAGCCGATAAAATGAGTAGGCCTACATGGAAACAAATGAAGGAGAACAGATAGAAAAACAATCAGCCAATCTAAATATAGCTACACAATATTATTTTTGTCTGGTGACAAGAATAACCAGATCCACATCAATTCAGTAAAAGTTTGTGAAGAGCTCAGGCTTCCAAGTAGTCCAGGATTTTAGAGTAGAGGACAACGAAAACTGCCTAACTAGTACCGGAGGAACATTTCACTTCACAACTTTACACAAGCCTGTTAAAAATATGGACAGAGTGGAAAAAAGACTAACAAGGGAATTCTTCTTTATGCTGAGATCATGTGCTGGGATTCCCCAGGATTGGTATATTATCACAAAAAGTTTCATGAAATTCATGCAAAATGGTACAGAGGCAGAAGGTGCAAAGTGTGGTTAGCGTTGCAGATTACAGATCCATCGGCCTGGGTTCGATCCCCGGCACCACCTCGAATTTTTCTGAGGTAGGGAGGTCTGGTAAGGGTACATTCAGCCTCATGATTCAAATTGAGGAGCTACTTGATAGAGAAGTATCGTCTCCGGTCATGAAAACCACCATTAATGGCCATGGGTGTCGGCATGCTGACCACATGCCCCCCAATCCTACCATCTACCTACGGTAGATGATGCAGCGGTCGGGTGGTAGGCCAAGTCCCTCCAGGGACGGAGTTAGTTTAGCTTTTAAGTCTCAGTTATAAGTTGATGTTGTCCCATCCGACATGTCACACCCATCACGTCACACCCGTCACACTGATAAAGTAAATTTTTAATAGCTATATAAATATTTTTGTAAAATCTAATTATGCATTTCAGTATGTTTATCAGTCCTCTTACTTGAAAAAATAAAACAAATATAGTGAAGCTAATCAATTCACAGAAATTTCAATTAAACCTACATAAGAAAAAACCTTTGTCCAATTATGGTCACACCCGTCACATGCACAATATATTTTCCAGCTCAAGCATACAGCCTTGAAAAAAACATTAGATCATATTTTGTACTTCCAATGGGTTGGTATGTTAACACAAAAAACTTTGATGACATTCCTGCAATATGGTTCAGAGGTAGAAAGAAATAAGTGTAATGAAATCTGTCCAAATGTCACACCCGTCACTATGGATTGGCTCGTATTCGAAATCAGTGTGTCAACTATAGGAAATTTAGATCGAACCAGTTCTGCTACGAGATGGAATGCATGCACGAGACACGTGAGATGTAACATTTTAGGATATAAAAGTTGCATGTATAGTGCTGCATCCGTCACAAGAAGGAAGACGTAGCTGTGTTGCACCCCATCTGGCCACAGAAGTCCCATTGCATCATTAAATAATTTGGCAATATTTTGATGATTGCATTTTGGCAACACTTCACAAGTTAACAACAAAGGCTTCCTTGTTTCATTGACTTTCAACATGCCCACTATAACATTTCCAATATGTCTTCCCGGAACATCAGTTGTCTGAGATTTCTGAGGTCAAGGATGTTTCTGAGCTTGAGGTTCAGTAAGCAACAACTGCTTTCGAGACGTGGTCTTCCAAGCACGGGCCTGATGACGTGACGTGGATAAGTGTTGCAAGACTTGAAAACGTTGAGAACAGGGTACATTCTTCTCGCAAACTTGGCACAATAGTACCTTTCCATCCGTGGAAAAATTGTCAAATTCCTCTGTGTAATGCTTTAACTTTACACAAAGTGAGGTTTTCTCCTTCGGCATCTTACTAAATGCTTAGGTCGCACAACACAACGTTGCTGTTCTATTTACAAACGCTGACTAACTGCGGTAACACGATTCACTCAATGACAGGGCATGGCTTGGACACACAGTGGCAATGTGGTGATCACATGGAAATGTAGCCAGTCATCCATTAAGCCCCCTTTACACACGCAGACTTGTCTGATAGACCTGGTCTATGCATGCATAAATGGAAAATACAAGTCTGTGGTCCAGTCTGAATTGGATCTGCGCAAAGTCTGCTGCATCCTGAGTAGCATGCTTTTGAACAAAGTGGAAACGTAGAATTTATTCGCACTTACAAATTGATGGTCCCACGTAAGGTCATACACTTTTAGCGTATACAGGCATGTTGTAAAATGAATAAAATTGCAACTAAGCATGGAGATATTAATAAATATGTAAAAGTATGTAAAGTCGGTCAAATAAAAAAACATTGGGACTCGTATGCTGTTAAAATTAAAGTTTTGACGCATTAGTTCACAAGTTTCCTATAAAAAACACAAAATACAGGTCATTTTCGGAACATATGAGGCCATGCGGCAGGAGGGAAGAAATGAACAACGAGGGAAAAAATGAACAACGCGGAAAGCACAATACACGATATTCAACTTAATGCATTGTCATAATTCATTTTGCTTTGTGTCATCGCCACATACAAATGCTAACGTGAGAGAAAGTGTAGTTAGGGCTGTAATTGACCTGCATTTTTCGGTCTCTGAAGCAGCGAGAAGGTTCCATATTTATGAAAAGCAGCTCAGAGGTGGGAACTTTACTATAATGCGACCGGAAGTTTTCATAGCAAACGTTGATCTAGCCGGACGCGTATTTCGATGCTAAGATTGGTTGCAGATGCTGAGCGTAAGTTATTGATTTTGCACTACAAGTACCGGTATTATAAAATGAAAATCTTACAAAAAATGCTCCTTGAATAAACATATTCCTCGCGAATCTATTAATTATTAATATTATAAAAATTTGCAACCAAGAATATGGCGGATTTGAGGCATATAGCCAACATGTATGTTTTGGAACAAAACTGACTAAATAATCAAGAAAATACATGGATAGACAAGAGGAGTGTGTGAACCTAACCTTAAGTCTTCCTGGACATGCGCATATGCTCGTTCGTGATACTTAATCAAATACCACCCGACGTTTTTTATTTGACCGACTGTACTTAAGAGTAAAATATGTGAGAATATGTACTTAAGAGCAAAATATGTAAATATATGTAGGCTACTTTCAAGTTTGTGTTTAGGCTCTAGTTGACATGAAATTCCAACATAACAGAATTCTAGTATCTTAATGCTATCAGAAAAAAAAAATGTAATTACATAATTATCCGGGCCCTGCTCATAACGTATTTAATTAAGGGATAATACCATCCAGAAAAGATAGTCCAAGGGTAAGTCAATAAGTATCCACACTATCTTTTTTAAATGTATTGCAACAACAATACAAAACTTCCTATTTTTCAAAACATTCACCTTGCTTCTTAATGCACTTGATCCATCATTGTACAAGCTTCCTGATACCCTCAGAAAAAAAAGGTTTTTGACTGAGTAGCCAGCCACGTATACACCGCTTTCTTCAGTTCTTGGCCTGTGGTGAATCGACAGCCCCTTAAAGCATCGTATTTATTGTTGAGCTCTTCTCCAAGTAATGTTGCAGTATTGGCCCTTGTGAGTCCCAGAAAAGCGTCAACATCACTTTTCCTGCGGAGGGTTGACTCTTGAATTTCTTGACTGGAGATGCAGGGTGTTTCCATTGCATGCTTTGGCGTTTGCTTTCAGGCTCAAAGTGATGGATCCACATTTTATCCCCAGTGACTATTCGCTTAAAAAAAGGTTTATCTTTGGATCACTGCACGCTGTTCTTCTTTGGTGCAAACACTGCACGGTGCATTCGTGTTTAATGTGCAACAGCGCAACACTTATTGGAATAATAATGGTCAAACATTCCACAAGCGGAGATAAATGAACAACATGTTGACGTGTGCCAGCACAAAGTGGTACAGCAAACCTACAAAAGATTAAACAAAAAGTGCGAATACTTATTGACTTAGCCTCGTATTATATATATACAATATATAAAATATGTATAATGAAGCAGCATAATATATGTTCTAAATGTATAGCTACAAAATACAGAAATACAGAAAATAAGTATTTAAAGTAATTATAATGTACATATTTTAAATACATTTTCCATATCTCAGATGTATTGATTCTGTGTAGATAAGCATGCCAATAACCTCTTCACTGCTACTGATGTATATATATGTCACCCTAAACAAAGCATAAAAGCAGAGATGTAGGATTAATAGAATAGTGCTTTAAACCAAAATGTGACAATTTCCCGCCATGTATTAAGATTGTCATTTATGGAAACAAGTTATTTCACTGAAATTGTCCACATTGACCACACTATAATACACTTATTACATGTGACTAGGGTTACCAGATGTTTAAAGGTTGTCCTGGCGATGTATTTATTTTTCAAAACTTGTAATTTTTCCATACTTTTGTATAAACAACTAGCTTACTCGCTCGGGTTTTATTTTTTGAAATTAACCTATGAAGGACTTCCGATTTTCAAACTCTAGGTCTTTATATAGGTATTTAGAATTTGAAATGAGGAAGAACAAATTATCACACTCAAACAATTCCCTCAGAAAATGTTTGATATAGCTTTGTATGGCTCATAGAGGATGAAATAAGAAATATAAATTCCAGCTACATAAATTGTTTGTCTTTATGGAATATTTTATTTCTCACTCTCATGTTACCATACAACCATTTAGGGGCTGAAATCAAAAAAGAAATTCAATATCACTTTCATACTTTCCTCCCCCAAAACCTGGGATGTATGCCAAAAAATCAGAGCCGTTCAATAACTTTAATCTGTCCTGTCTTTTTCAGTCTAATTTGTCCCCTTTCCATCCATAACCATCTGGTAACCCTACATGTAATGTAATCATGATGATATCCATTATGATATAGATTTTCATTATAACTCAGGTGTGGTATCGATTATTATTGAACAAGGAAAAATTCTGAAACCTTGAGAGTAGCAGATAAACTGCATAATAAACAACTTGTATTTTAAATAAAATCATTTCTGTTAGTGTAAATTTTAATTAATAATTGAGGCCTGGAAATAGCAAAGGTTCCAAGTGCCTTTTACAAAATTGTACAGGAGACATTAAAAAAAAAAAAAAAAAAAAAAAAAAAAATACAACTCACATTTGTGTAAGTCCTAGGGCTACATTTTGATTTTAAAAAATCTGTTCGTATTAATTTTAATATTATGTTCAATTAAGAGGGAGCTTACAGCTTTCGGTGAAATTCATAGCTAGAAATAGGTGAATTTCATTATTTTTTCCCACAGCAATGAATTGCTCTACAATCTTGCACTCAAAATTAATCAAACTGTTACAGTTTTGGGTAGTTATCGTTACATAATGACAGCCACGTTTTGTGCACTAAAATGACGTTTTCATGATAATTTCCACAAATGGAAATATTTTTTTGTGATTCTTTTTTTTTATCTATTCGCAAACATCATATGAACATCATCTACAATCATTGGAACATCTACAGTAAAAGTATTTTTTTAAATAAATTTTTTAAAATTTTCTTTTTCATTAAAATATATATTATATATATATACATTTAAAAAATAAACTATTAATGTTAAATGAATGATTGTAGATAGTGTTGTTCATATTATGATAGTAACAAACACACAGAAAAATAATCACTCAGTAATATTGATATTTGTGGAAGTTTTCAAGGAAACGGCATTTCAGTGCATGAAACATGGCAGCCATTTTGAAGTGATATTACCCGTAACTGTAACAGTTTGATTAATTTTGAAAATAGTACGCAATTGTAGAAGTAGTTAATAAAGTTATGTCAGATTGCAAGACTGTAGAGCAATTCATTGCTGAAAGAAAGAAAAAAAAATGAAATTCATCTATTTCTCGCCAATGAATTTCATCAAAATCTCTATGTCCCCCCTTAAGTTCAATTCATGTGTTTCTAATGTGCATTGTTTGACAATCAAGCTCAAGAGAAGCCCTGAGCCTTGCATGCCTTGTAGTCGCCATCTATCAGAAGAGACGAGAACTACTAACATTCGTTATTCGAGAGTCTTTTGCTTCTTCAATTATGAGATATTCTAGAAACCCAAAACTTAAACATTTAATTATGGTCGAACATAAACAGCCGTATGCAACCTGCCTTTAATGGTAATCAAGACGCTCATATGAAAATTATGAAACTTGCTTTGCTCATTTCATAAAAACATATGTCTTAATAAATACCATTTTGCTGTAAGGTTAAGTGTAGCAGAGAAGCATTGTGTAGTGTTAAATTATTATGCATTACAACTTGTATTAAGTGTTTTTAAAAGTAAGCACTAATTTGTGATAAATAAAGCTTGATATTCACTTTTTCTTTTGAACAAATGGATGCAAAATGTGTTTTTACAATTTATTCAGCATCAAGCAGTGCAATGGTGTCCTCTTTCATCAACAAAATTGTATAATTCTATAACTTGTAATTTCTGTCAAATAGCATACTCTTTCCTTAAATTTCAACCATGTTTCTTCAGGTGGTGTAGTATTTTTTTTTACTTTTAGAAAATTCATTCTGGTCGAATACAAGGTCTGATTAGAAATAAACTTGAAATGGAAGCACGTCCATATGAAAACTAAAAAAAGTATGGAGTATAAGAATTCACAAATAAGGAGGTTGGAAAAGGATGAAATATAAGCACACAACTTATATCCACTTTATACAGTGCCATCAAGAAGTCACTCTTCAGCATTTGTACAGTCGACGAGAAGCCGCTAAGAATCCGAATTTAGATGGCAGCAACAGCATAGGTTATAATGTTCTGTTACAATCATTTATGTAGTAATAAATAAAACTATAGGCATTGTGGAACTGCAACACCCCCTATTTCCACTTGACATTAATGATAACATTTACTATAATGAGTCCTTTCTTCTTTAATTCTCTTTTTATATTTGTACAATATATAATCCTTAAGCTTAATGCCAGGAGCCATCCCCCAGTTATTAATCATCGGCATTGTGTTGTGCACATGCGGACATAGGAAGGTGCATACAGGTTGTGAGAGAGAGAGCACTGTCGCTTCCACAGTGCCGACCGTGGTGTATTGGTGGAAGGCAGTTCTTTTCCTCTCTCTCTCTCTCTGTGTATGTTGTGCTTAAAAACCATGTACCATATTCTTAGATGTAATAAAGTGTAGAATTAGATTATCTTGTATCCAGCTATTCTATTTAACTCATTTTTTCCGCTTCTTTCATTTAACAGAAAACTTTAACCATGGCAGATCAAGGAGAAAATTATTGATCTTTTCACGGAAATTAAAACAAGAAGAATGGATTTCATTTTTAAACGAATAGATCAAGCTTGAACCGTAACAATTTAGATTAAAGTAAGTAAAAAGGGAAAAAAAAGTATTTTATTTTTTTCGAGTTTTATCAAATTTCTGAATAAATACTTTCGATATTATGTACGTTTCCTTTTACAAAATCTTAAAACAAAGGCTAAAAATTTTCTGGAGCAGCACCTCCATTAATTTTAGCTACAAGCCGCCACTGCAGAAGACCTTGAAAATGTTTACTAGAGAACACCTTGTTTACTCATCACCACTACTCCATTAAAACTGAATTTCCATATATGCCATATGTTTCAGATGCCATAACCACAAGAATAATAGAAAACAGGCACATATCAATAGTTACATGACCATTAATACTATGAGTCTGAAAGCAAGATAGAGAGAAGTACCAACCTTCGCAAGGATGGTGAATATAACCAGAGCTGTGGAGAGACTTGTGATGGCACTGTTCTTTCCAGTTTTTTTTACAGAGTGCAAACCAAAGATGAAATCACCAGACTTCTGCATTTGACTGTCATTGAGCATAGAGTGATCCAGCAATGAGACAATTTTTTACTCCTGGGGGATTTAGGTTTGTCTATTTTGATTTCAATAATTTGTGGTTATGAGAATGATTATTTTCAAAGTTATAATACAGTCAACCCTCCAAATAAAGCCCCTCTTTACAGTGCCACCCTCGCACTGTGCCAATAAACACAAGTGAACGGATCTTCTCCCATATGAAATACATGAGAAACCTCATTACTGTGCCATTTAGTGCCAGTGAATATAAGACAAGATTTCTACAAAATATAGCTTGCAGAGATTTTTTTTTTAGTTGCAGAATTCTTTTAAAAATGGTATGAATGATAGGAAGATTATTTAAGTAACATATCATACTGTATTTCCAAGAAGTGAGTGTTCACCTGCCACTAACTGTAAATATAGTGTGGTGGAATGAGGAAGCTATGTTAAAAAGTCGGACAGACAGCCTGTGTGAGGGTGGAGCAGGTAGAAAGAGCCCTACATACAATGACATTCCAAACATTGACTTCTTTTAGTCCAGTGTCCATTCAGCTGTTAAACACTAAACTACAGTTACTCAGTTACAGTTAATCACTTACATGGACCCACATGTTTTTCAACCCCTTTATGTACTGTAGCACTGGACATATCTATATTATTAAAAATGAATTACAAAATGGTTGTTGCCGCATCACTTGAGAACGGCTCGACAGATTTGGCCGATTTTTGTTTTGTTGTGTTCCTAATTGTCAGGACAAGGTTTGTATGAAATTTTTTTTTTGGAAAATCCACAGGAAAAGTCGGAAAAGTGAAATGAGGCATAGTTAGAGAGTTCTGCTGCCAATTGTTTACATAACGAAAGTATTGTTTACGGTGTTCACATAGGGCTTTGGAAACTATATTATAACACTGGGCTTTAACAAATTCTGATACTATTGATGTAATTAATACATTTGTGAAAATAATTCTTGAAGAATAAAACCCACGAAAATAAAGCAGTCACATAACTTTCTCTACCCTCGACATGGAAAATATAATTTTCTCACTTCACATTTTGATGTAGAATAAGCGGTCGTATTGCAGGGACAACTTACGTGTGTGCCAGTGAGCATGCTATACCGGAAGTCGGTAACAAATCCTATCCACTGATACGTCACTCATGGCTGTAGGCTTTGTATTAGTTCAGAAATAGGCCTAGGGATGTTTATCAGAGGCCCTAAGCATCTAAAAGAAGACAAAATGGGATGGAACATTTTCAGTCCTACGCGCGCAATATATTATGTCCCAGGTTTTTGGGAAGGAAAGTATGAAAATGATATTGAATTTCTTTCTTACTTAAGCCCCAAAACGGTTGTATGGTAATACGAGAGAGAGAAATACAATTTTCTGTCAAGACAATACAATCTTATGTAACCAGAATTTCTTTTTCTGCTTATTTGCACTCCTCCCAGGCATGGTGTGTAGAAGCAATGGAATGCAACATTCGACATCCTCTATGAGCCTTAAAAAGCTATATCTAGCGTTTTCTGAGGGAATAGTCTGAGTGTCATATGTCGTTCTTCCTCATTTCTAATTCTACATACATATTATATAAGGACCTAAAGTTTGAAAATCAAAAGACCTCCATAAGTTAATTTCATATTACAAAATACAAAACCTGAGGGAAGCCGGGCCTTTTAAGCTAGTACTCTAATAAATTTAGTTACTATGCAATATTTTATTTTGGACTAAAGTTCTCTATTTGTGTTTTATTTAATTTTTTTCTCATAATACAGTACAGTAAATTAATACAGCACTGTATTATGCTATTTTTATTTTGAAAATTAAATTTTGCTTTAGTGTCACTAAATGTTAGAGAACTGATGGTGGCATTATATCGAGGGTTGACTGTACATTGCAAAGTAAAAATTTTTAATATATATATATATATATATATTATTTTTATAAATCCTCTATGTTTATGTTGGAATTTTTGGAGATTGGTCCAATCATTTATATCTTTTATATTTTTACTTATGTTTTAGGCATATAGCATAGATTTTAAGTGTAAAAAATCCTTGAATTCCGTGAGTGTACGCCACTACTTATAGAAAACCAAAAAATCAAATAATTTAAAGCAAAATAAATCCCATGTCTTATCAGTTATGAAAATGAGTGATGGATCACACCAGGTACTCTTACATTATGAAAGCTTACAAGTGTTTTGTGTGAATAGTGCTCACTGAATCGCATGCCCAGAATTTGATTATGCAATAATAAGCAATGTGATGTGAGTGAAATAATGACCCCACTTTTGGGTATGACTGAACAAGGAACGTAGTATGCATACTAACAACAAGACTTAGCAATAACCCACATGGCAAATCACTCAAGGCTGCTCTCTGTACAGTGTCTGATGTGAGAGAATAATTGTTAGTTGTGGACTATGGCCACCTTGCTTTTCAGATCTGAGAGACTGTGATATTTATTTGTGGGGAATCTTAAAACACAAAGTGTATTGTAATAATCCGCACAAAGAATTAAATACAGCAAACTCTTGATTATTTGGTTTGCGGATTATCCGTGTATGACAATTTTAATTTTCCTAAGTTAATTTTGAATATTCAGTACTTTATTTCGAATTACCCGCACATTATTTTGTTTTTCCTGCACCTAATTTCAAATTTCCAACACTTTATTTCGAACTACTCACATATTATTTTGAATTACACGCACATTATTTCGAACTTCCCACAGTTTATTTCTAATTTCCCGCACTTCATTATGTCAGAATTTTAATTCCCCGCACATAATTTTGACATATGCAAAATATGACGACAAAGTGTGGGAAATTCAAAATATCGCCCCTCGCTAATTCCAACATTGAATTATCCGTGTTTTCCGATTATTTGTGCACGTCATGGTCCCAATTAACATGGATAATCAGGGTTTGCTATAAGAAATATCTGAAGTAGAGTATCAAATAGTGTTCTACAATTTTGTATTTTAAATACTGAAATTCATTTGGATATTATCTTACTTGAATATTCACCAAGCGAAGGAAGTAGTAGTGAGAGTAAAAAATTACATCAATTGATCACCCTATTCTGCACACTAATTATGGTACAAATTTGGTGGCTTCATCTTTAGTGTGCACTGTATAAATCTGCTTTCAATCCTTTGAGCAACAGTTCATTGGTTAGGATTCCCGAGAGAATTTTCTATACACCAACAACGCCTTGAAAATCTCAAGAAATATTTCTAGGTGCTTATTTTCAAGCTTAAGAAGATATCATAGGTTACGTTAATGGTTTGTATTTTAATTCAATTAAAGTATGGAAGTATTTGTCTACCACTAAAAGCAGATATAACTGAAGTTTACTTCAAGACAATGTTTGTCAGTAAAGTTTTTCTGAAGCAAATAAAAAAAATATCAAGACATAGAGCTGTTAAAACTTACTCTTTTCTAATGTTCAAGTACTAAAAATTGACATGCTGAATAAAGTAATAACATCCTATAAAAAATTTTTCAATATGTGAATCATAACTGCGATTATCTGCAGTTTATTAATATCTCTTTTAATCCTCAATTACATTGAGTTGCATCAACAGCTTTAATTTGGAAAAATAGAAAAAAGGAAAGTCACAGTTTGTTAATTTAACAGTAAATAGCACATCTTTGCTAAAAACAGACAAAGGTATTTATGATTTTAATATGTAGCTGCTTTTTGGTTGTATGTTCCCTGCAAAGTGAGTGCTTTATAAAATAAAGTAAAAACTCCCTTATATGCAGAGGGATTCCCTAACAACTAAGCAATTTTTACACGCATGTGCAGAGCTCTAAAAAGCAACTAGTCTATGCATAACAGTATGTGTGATTGTGTTTACCGTATGTCCAGCGCATTTGCTAAGTGTGTCCCTGGGGGACACATAGCCCCAAACGTGAGAGACGGGCTGATGCTACTCCCGATCACGTCGTGACTAGAAATGAGCAGGTTCTCCACTGACTTACGCCTGTAAATATATAATTTCACCTGGATACCCTCATCAACTTTAGTCTATAAATGCCAATTGGCCTAATGTTCTTCATGTGCATTAATATATGTGTGTCAAAATGTATAACAGTATAAATGTTTACTTTACAGGAAAATAAAATGAGAGATGTGTTAAAAATGATTATGTACAGCAGGGCACAACATTTCTGGTCGCCAGATCACGATCAGAATCATGAGGCATGCGATAAAGATTCAATTTTGAAAAAATACCTCATTTACTTACCGTGTGTTACCTCATTTACTTACCGTGTGTTTCACATACGAGTTGGCCAATCATGCAGGTCTCTGCATCGCTGCAGTCACAGTTCTAACTTCGGAGCAATTGGGTGAAATATCTATGCAAATAAAGCCACTAACGGTGTAATGATTCAGGTTCTCACAATTACAGTTAAAATTACAATGAAAATAACCAAGTACCCCATCACAAGAGATACTGGAAATGTACTCCTCTTGCATCCACACAACACTGGCACCTTTTCAGGAAATTTTCTTTCACGCGCTTAAATTCAGCTTCCAAGATAGAGTTAATTTCTCTTGTGATATTGTCTTTAAGTTCTTCTAATGTATGTTGAATTGACCTATACACTTTATTTTTCAAGTTCAAGTTCGGGTGAGATATCTACATAATTGAAACCACTTCCAAAAGAAGCTGACATGTGTCAGCCTGCACTCCCATGACCTTGGCTTCAATCGGGGTCTGGTGCACGTTAAGTGTATACAGGATAACAGGCAGTGGCGTAGGAAGGGGGGTGCGGGCCGCCCCGGGTGCCATCACCCGGGGGGTGACAAAATAAAAATGTGTCTTTGTAAGTAAAAAATCTCTCAAGGTAATTTAAAGAAAATAATATTATTTAAAACAATTAAATAAGCTTAACAACTTTCCACAAGTCAACATGCGTATTGAAACTGCTTTTAGTTTTAGATTCAGTCAACAAAGGTAATAAAACGCGGCTGAACTGGCCGCTTTGTAGATACGAACAATAATATTATGGTTAGGGGGAGGGGTGTTTATTTCTGTCGATGCTTGTCTCTGCAGTTTTATTAATTTAAATGAGACTTCAACAATCGGTGATATTTTATATCACTCAAGCCGCAACCAATTCTACCCGCTGCGGCAGTCATGACTTTGAAAAAATAAACTTCGAATGTGAATTGACTCCGAAGTCTCCTTCAATATAGATTTTGAACTGGGATGTGCGCATATTTAATAATAGATTATTAATAATACAGTTCCGTAAAATAGTCACATTACTTGTTTATGAAATTTCTTAGGATCAACCTATAAAAAATTTATGTATAATTCACATAATTTCCTCTGTCCCAATAAAGGTTAGCCTCCCCTTAAAAATAAGAGAAAGTTGTCACCAATCTTCGTGTCGCATCCCCAAAAGGTACCTAACCCAAATACAAAATTTTGTTTTCGTACGATTTTCCGATTTGCCGTATTGCAAAGAGCGCGTATTCGGAGTGGGTGGCTTATAACTACCCTTCAGAGAATTATTCCGAAAAAGTGTTTCAAATAAAAGTTTTAGCTCTTAGTATAACCAACCCACATGCGAAATTTAAAGAAAATCGTTTGAGCTGTTTTCGAGAAAACTTTCTTTCTGTAAAAATAAGGAAAACGTGTCTCCAATCTTCGGTTCACATCTTGAAAGGTATCTGACATAAATACAAAATTTTGTCCTTTTATCAAAATTCATCTTTCCAAAATTCGAGATTTCGCTTCGAAAACAAAATATAAAAATATAAAAAAATCACTCAAAAAGTAAAAATTTGCAAAATTTCGGGAGTGTATTTTGGCCTAGTGTTCGCTTTATTAACGGCAACACCCACAGTCTTTCGCTCACAAAAACAATGTATATCTGTATAACGCACTTTAGATTAATAATAATAATAATAATAATAATATAATTTATTGTCGTTTAACAGTACAATGTACAGCATAATGTACTTGATATATATGTCTTTCCTTAATCCTATCAAAATTGGCTGAATTAGGTTAACTATTTTGTCTTATATGCACCATTGGTAGCACTGGTTAGAACATAGCGACAACAAGGTAACTCGAATCGCTTTATGGATGGTTGATTCATAGTATATCATGATTTCGGAGCTTAGTTTTGTTTTTATATAACAAAGTAATTATTACTAATTTTGCATAATCCGTTGAGTTTACGAGTTACATCAGATAAATTCGTTGCAGCTGCATCTATCGATAAACTCTTAAACTCTCGTGGGATTACCTTTGACTATCCAAAAAATAACACTTGGAATTATTCCATCTTTTAATAATTTAAATGGGAGGGGGGGGGACAAGAAATTTTCCGCACCGGGTACAACCTAAGCTTGCTACGCCACTGATAACAGGCTCAATATTTTTTGCAGATAAAGGGACAGTAAATGCAGAGTGTTATAGGAATAACATACTTAAACCATTCTCTGAAGAACTGACCAATATTGAATGTCGGAGTGCATATTTCCAGCAAGACTCTGCCACTGCGCTTACAGTTGATGAGTCATTAAAGTTCATTCAAGAAATTTTTGAAGATCGGGTTAAAAGTAGGGATTGATGAATGTCATTTTATTATTAATTAGTAGGGGTTTATGGCCTGCACGGCCCCTGGATCTAACAGTTTGTGACTAGTATTTATGGGGGAACTTGAAAAATAGAGTGTATGGGTCAAACACCCATACATTAGAAGAACTTAAAGGCAATATCACAAGAGAAATTAACTCTATCTCGGAAGCTGAATTTATGCGCGTGAAAAAAAAAAAATTCCTAAAAAGCTGCCAGTATTGTGTAGGCCTACATGCAAGAGGAGGTCACTTCCAACATCTCTTGTGATGAGGTATGTGGTTATTTTCATGTAATTTTAACTGCAATTGTGAGAACCTGAATCATTGCACCATTAGTGGCCTACTTGTGTAGATACTTCACCTGATCGCTTGGGAGTTAGAGCTGTGGCCGCCACAATGCAGAAACCCACATGACTGGCCAACTTGTACTTGAAACACACTGTAGTGTGACTTTGAATGAGACTGAGACATCTGAATATGCATTGCTGCAATACACCCATGTACTCTATACTGAATTATATTGAGAGCACAGGAAGTTGTAAATGTAGTATTTATTCATCCAGTTTTAAAGTCATTACAAGTGACATTGGATAAGTCTCTAATATATAAAGAAATGCAAAATAAAATACATAGCTTACATACATTGCAAAATATATATATATATATATATATATATAAAATACCCTAGGATCAAAAGAACATTACACCAAATTTACAAGATAGTTCTAAATTACTATAACTAAACATATGTTATGTGTTTCATATCTATTTTTTTGAATAGGGGTAGAGCTTAGTTGGATTTTATTATTATTATTATTATTATTATTATTATTATTATTGTTCTTTTTCATCACTTGTTTGTGAGTTCTTCTGTTGCATCGGCGTTTTTCGCAAGATGCAGCATTATATTGGTACATTGAGAAATGCTCTGACTATGGATGTTGTGCCTAGAATTACTGATTTTTGCATTAATTTAAGCTCTTTTGTTCCCATTCCTAGTTTTCTTCGTCCTGTCATCGTTCATTTAGGTATAATTCCATTTGTAGACATTATTAACGGAATTGTTATTTCCTCATCTTGTCGCCACAATTCCTTAACTTCTACACACAGTGACGTATATTTATTATTATTATTATTATTATTATTATTTTTATTTTTTTTTTAATTTCTGCACATTTAAATGGGATTTTTGCTGTAATATCTTACATTGTGTAAAGGATAAATAGGGGAGGGGTAGGCCTAGTTCTTCATTATTCAAAAAAGCTGTAATGCAATAATTATGTTAACAATAATGGCGACTAAAATTCTTGGTTTGGCCTTTAGACTTGAAATTCCATACCCTAATGTACAGACTTATTTCAATAGCACATAAAGAGCCATTGTTCTGACTGACAGTATCTAGGGCACATCCTGATAACAAATTGCCATTTGCTGCTTTCTGTTTTGACCTCAGTTTCAACCTCATATGGCTTTACAGTTCAGCAGCAGCCTTGGGTGGTATATAATATATATATATAAATAAATAAATAAATGTAATAACTAGGGTTTGGATGTTTATGACATGTCATATTTTTATCCTGAACTCAGTTCTTGCCGCAAACACAAATCAAACAAGAATTGCACGCTTGTTATCTTAATCGAATCGTTTTTATTTTGCACATAAAGTCATATTTGGGATTTTTTTTGTGGTCTCGGTCTTATTTGTAATTTAACGTCATATTTCAGTTATAATTTCTGTAAAAGAACACAATTGAAGAGTGTAACCCAAATACCTGCTAAGTGCCAAAAAGTTGTTTAGGAGTTACAGTAAAAAATGTATTCTTAAATGCATGAGGGACATAGCAGAGCTTCCATCTTGTGATCAATGTTTGAACTAAACTAAATACTGTGGCACATAGCCGTGTCTTGGATCAATTGGCAATGACATATAGATGGGTTTTGATGCAAAAACTATTTTTTTTACAAAAATGGCACTTAGCAGCTATTTGGGTTACACTCTTCAATTGAGGCACCAGGTTCCAAAAACCGCCTTATCCACTTTTGTTCGAAATTGAGTTAGCAGTGGTTTCTGAATCTACTCCATCTTGTCCATCATCCTGTTAAAACATAATGTTCCAAACTACGTCGTATCTCCCTCATTATAAATCGTAAACTTAGCTAAAGTGCACTTATGGCCTTGCTATATAGACGATGAATATTAGAACAAAACCATCCGTTCCTTTGTTACATATTGGACATTATATTCAATTGAAATGTTTGTTTCTTGGAGTTATTTTTTCATTCTTGCTTTTTATGTCAGCAGTTAAGAACGTTTGAATATTTTAATAAAATAAATGATAACCACACCATGACATCTTTTATGAAAATTAAATAGGTTTTCTTGAAGATAGAAGGTAGGTTTTCGTGCCAAATACCCTCTAATCCCTGCGTTGCAGTTCCAGAACCCGCCTTGTTCAGTGTACAGTTCCAAATAACTTCTTATCCAAAATATTATTCCTTATTTTGACATAACCCTTAAAGTTTGAAGGATTAAACTTTGCAGTCTGATTCTTTGTGTTGTTAGCTATTGTTTGAACTTTAGGTTTAAGCAGAATATTTAAGAAAACCTTATATAAACGTTTTTCGTGGTTTGTGAAAAATCATACAAAATGGATAAGAAGCTTTTTGGATCCTTATGCCTCAATTGTACAGTGTATGTACTACATGGTTGAGTTAAATTTGAAATTTATGTCATTAATTTAATGTTTATGCCAAATTAATAGTAACTTAAATTTTAAAATTAATTCAATTATTCATACTTTATAAGGACCTGCAAGGTCTAGAAAATATATCGAGTATTTGGAGCTGATGAAGCGAGCAAACAGGAGAAAATTCTTTAAAAATATAAGTTCACTACAAGTAGAACTGTAAATTACCAAAATGGTTAAAAGTGATTATCTGATTGAATTCATGTGATGTAAGAATTTAGTGTCTTTAAACGTTTTAAATTGGAACATCTATTTTTTAAAAATACGTTACATCAGGATTTTTGGGTCATTTTTAAACACATATTTGTAGTCATATTTTCCACTTTTAAGTCATAAACATCCGAACCCTAGTAATTACAAAATAAAAATAAAATATTTTTTAAAAAAATGTCCCTATTAGCCTATGTTGGGATCGTGTTAACTGCTGAAATGGAGAAAGTACGGTATTTCTTCATAAAATTTGCTATTAATAACAAACAAGATTTTGAGTGGTTCAAGAAATTACAAGGCAGCCTGCACACCAGGATGACACAATTTGTATCACATGAACAATATGACGCTCAACTTTTATCTTGTAGCTGAATACCAAAATTATCTGATCAGATCTTTTGGGCACGAGACATTATATCAATTCAATTGCCATCATCCGTGCTATTCACTGAAGCTGACCTTGATAGTATTTCTGAAAGTAGTATGCACACCAATGTAAATTCTGTTGAACTATTACACAGGTACGACAAGCCCTCATTTTGATCTAAGGTAAAAGCTGTAAATGATAAGTAGTGAACCTGTTAATAGCTTAAGAAGGGAAGAATATAACAGACATGGAGTCCATCTCAACTCTCAAGGGAAGAAGATGCTGGCAAAACTGGCTGCTGAGGAATTGAGGTTTAATTTATAGAATTGTAACAGGCCTATTCCTGTCACAGATGGGGGCTTGTCTCGTGTTTTAGGGGGAATCTAAATGAAAGAAACAATCAATTTATATGCATACCTCAAGTAAACAGTTGTAGGCTGGTATTCATAGTTGGCGACTTAAGAACGACTTCTAAGCTTATTGGACAAGCTGACTTATATGTTTTTCGTATTCATAGTCTGCTTTAAAGTCGTACTTTGTTAAGTTTGACTTCATAAAGCTCTCCTTGTTGTACATATTACAGTCGAACTCGATAATATGAAAAACTGCATGTTCACTGCCAACAACAATTGAATCAGTGAATCGTACTTCAGATTTTTTCAGTTTTCGTGTAATGCAAAGCCATCTGGGTACTTATTTTGTCGTCTTGATACAAATAAAGAGGGCAGTGTGCATTGCAAAGAAAGGATTATATTCATTCATACATATTACGCAATGTGTAAGAAAGCTGATTAATAGTTTCATGAGAATATTCTGTGTATATATATATTAGCTTTCACATCGTGCAGAATTAACACCAGTATGACTGTGTTTATTTTGATATTAATTATTATTATCTAGGAAGCTTTGGGCTGATGTGAAAAGCCAGCAAACAGAAATGCTAATGAAAGAATGTTCATTGATATTTCAAAAATTGTATATTTCTTCATTTTTTAATTCATGTCACTGTAGAATTTAGATGGATTCATCATGCTTCACAAATAACATTTTGGGATGCAATTTTCTCCTAATACCTCGCCCCGATCAGGCTTAACCTGAAATAAGTCATAGAAATCCTTGACTTGAAATTGTACGACTTATTTCGACAAATAAGTCATCATTTAGTGACTATGGATAGCAATAAGTTAGACTTTCTCAAGTCTCACTTTATAAAGTAACTATGTCCTCATAAGTACAACTTATTTGTGCCAGAAATTCAATTTAAATCGCGATTAAAGTTCAACTTGGATAGAAGTATGAATTACTGCGACTGTGAATACCGGCCCTAATACATCCAGGCCTATACAGCTAGAACTAATAAATCATTTGCATTATTTCATCAAAATACAGGGTTTTGTCGAAAAGTAATGTCAGTGAGTTGATTAAAAGACATTTATAGATCCGATTGGTAACTTACAATACATTAAAAGGTTTCAAAATAGGCCCCTCCTGCGTTGATACATCGTTTCCATCGAAATTTCCAGGCATCAAAGGCATCAAGGTAGGGCCTTTTCTGGAATTTCCTTTAGAGCCTTGGGGCAAGGCTCTTTGACTTTGTCAATTGTCCCGAAATGAGATCCTTTCATGGGAGTTTTCAAGCACAGGAACAGGAAGAAATTGGGGGGGGGGGGGGGGGGCACGTCAGGAATGTAGGGTGGCTGGGGAACCGTTGGCACCTTCGAATCGGCCAGGAACTGGGCAGTGGTCATTGATGGCCTTCCAGAGCATGCTTCATTGCTGACCTCTTCACGGACTTCCAAAAATTCCAATTTCTTCTTGTTCCTGGACTTGAAACTCCCATCAAAGGATGTCATTTCGGGACAACTGACAATGTCAAAGTTCCTTGCACCAAGGCTCTAAAGGAAATTCCAGGAAAGGCCCTACCGTGACGCCTTCAATTCCTGGAAATCTTGCTGGAAGTGATGTTATCGTCGCAGGAGGGGTCTATTTTGTAACCTTTTAATGTACTGTACCAATCAGATCAATAAATGTCTTCTAATCAACTCACTGGCATTACTTTTTGGACAAACCCTGTAAAAGGGGACTTGAAACTAAAATTGAATTATTTAAGTTAGCAATTCAGGAAATGATTAATTCTAAGAAGCAGGAAATTAAAGTTATTCGTTAAATGGAACACCACTGTGCAGAAAAAGAGTGGGAACAATTAAAAATTGATTACTTTTCATTGTGTTCAAATTTTTGTAGACATTCCATAAAATGTGGAGGTGTGAGTATATGTTTATCAAAAGAACTTAAATTTTAGTGATATAGACACCAGTACCTTCTGCAAGAAACAGGATTTTGAATGTTGCTCCGCTAGAGTGGAGACTGACAACGATACATTTGTACCCTGTAATAGTAACCATTTACAGAGCACCACCACATTTTAATTTCAATTATCTTATAAACAGTGATGGGAAGTAACTGAGTAAAGGTAACTGAATTACAGTAATGATTCCTTTTTTGGTTCCATTTACTTGTAATCATCACTTTTTTTAAAAATGTTATTTTTGCTCATAATTTACTTCTGGAAATAAAATTGTAATCAGTACACTTTAGTGACTGATACATTGTAGTAATTGAAATGTATCAAATTGATAGTTTGGAAATGTTTTCTTATACTCGCTGGCGGTCGCTGTAGTGACTGTGAACTTTGCATTCTTTTTAAAGTGAACATAAAGTGCTTTATGCCACATTCACATAGAAAATTAACTGTCAACTTAAGAACATACAATGTAATGCAAACTTTAGCACGGCAATTGAAAACTTAATGTTGGAAACAACCAATCACATTTGAGAACCTGAACATCTGATAAAATGACTGCCACAAACGAAAATACTTTCATGTATCTATTAAACACGTGTAGGCTTTTAAAAATTGAAATCATACAAGTGTATGTAGACAAATACAAATTAAAGCATATTATATGGGCTGTATTTACTATCTGCTGTAGTTCATATATTGGGAAATTAACGTCAAAATATTTTCTTTCAATGTCGCATCTTTCTATAATGGTTTGCTTTTATCATACAGACTGGAAAAGGTTCAACATGCATTAAAGGCATTGGAATTATTTCTTACAAGATGAGGGGAATTATGTTAGTACGTAATGAGCTACACAATGCATTGATATTTAATATATATAGCCTATATCTTACGAAATATCAGCATTGTAATGGTGTGCATACAATTAGTCAATTCAACACAGATTTAAATGAGTACCGGTATAAGTGATCGGCTACCTATCTTGCAAGACAATAAATTTTTGCTTTCGAATCACAGATACTGGTATGTCTCATATTGTCCTGGTGTGCTGCCCACCTTAAAGGAAAGGTAAGAAGTCATCAGCAATCCCTGGCAGGCACAATCATGAAAAATGTTTGTGAAAAGATGAAGAAAGGAATACTAAATGAATCAGCAAACAATATTAGGTCTTCAATATGTTTTTGGCAAAGCACAAACATAGCTATACGAGAAACATATTTTGTTGTTATTTTTCACCTACATGACAGTAGGAAATATACAGTGCATTTCACGTACGAGTTGGCCATCATGCCGGTGAAATATCTACGCAAATAAAGCCACTAGCTAGCGGTGTAATGATTCACGTTCTCACAGTTACAGTTAAAATTACAATGAAAATAACCACGTACCTCATCACAAGAGGTGTTGGAAATGTCCTCCTCTTGCATCCACACAACACTGGCACCTTTTTAGTAAATGTTCTTTCATGCACGTAAGTGAGATAAGAGTTCATTTCTCTTGTGATATAGGCTTTAAGTTCTTCTAATGTATGGGGAATTGACCTATACACTTTATTTTTCAACGTTCCCCCATAAATAATAGCCACATACTGTTAGAAGAACTTAAACAGAATATCAAAGGTAAATTAACTCTATCTCAGAATCTGAACTTACGCACGTGAAAGAAAATTTCCGGGAAAATAACACTTTACGACCCGACCGAGCCCCCCACCACTACGAGAAACCTAGCGGCGGCATTAGAACTACTAGGAAAGTAGCGACGGTGGCGACATCTAGTAAGGAAATGGTGAAAGAGAAAAATAATTTATTATTCCTTTATTCTCTTCTTCACTTCCTTTCCCGTCTCTTTCCTCTCTTCCTCTTCACCCTACCTACCTATTCGAGACCTAATCCTAACAGTAAATTTTGGATCGAACAGGGATCGAACGCATGACCCTTAGCATCATAGCCAAGAGACTTATCCGTTACGCTACGAAGGCAGTTGAGCAGTGAAGGAAGTTCCGGTGTATTTTAGTTATCTAATTTAGTTGGCGCTAGCGAGTGTTAACGCAAGAATCGGGTTTTCTAATTTTGAGATGGTTTGTTTGTTATGAAAAGAGTAGTGTTGGTGCAAGGGAATTTTTCTGCATCAATTAACACGGCGTTTTTTAAAATTGGGAAATATTATGTAAATTTCGATTTTTTATATATTGCGATTTTTTTTTTCTTTCAAATCGGTGTTTAAAGATCGTGAAATATGATGTTTGGTACAAGGGTATTGTTTTAATATAATTCGTGAAATTTTATTTTGTTTTTATAATCGTTTTTAAACATTGTGAAATATTATGTATGGTGCAAGGCAATCAGAGTAAGCTGCGGCTTGACACAGGAAGCTGCATTACCGGCGCTTAGTAGCGGCCGGCAGCGGGGTAGATGTGCGGCAGGCGGAGGGGAAGCCTGCCTGGCGGAGAAGGCGACCGGGCCGATGGAAAGGGGAGCCGCTCGGGTCGCAAAGTGTTTACTTGCCAAATTTCCTAAAATAGTGCCCGTGTTGTGTAGATGCAAGAGGAGGGCATTTCCAACATGTCTTGTGATGAGGTAAGTGCTTGTTTTCATTATAATTTTAATTTTAATGTGAGAACCTGAATCATTACACCGTTAGCAGGTTTATTTGCGTAGATATTTCAGCCGATCACTTGAGAGTTAGAGCTGTGGCCACCACAACGCAGAAACCCGCACAACTGGCCAACTCGTATGTGAAACGCACTGTAGCAGTTATTGATTGAAGACTAGTTCACTCAAAACTGAAAGCAACAATGTTGGAAGTTGCCATCAATCAGGGCACAATTTTAAAAAGCTTATCTTTTTTTTAATATAAGTTACCTCATGCAATACCTGATAAAGGTAAATCTTTTTACAGAGATAATTTACAGTACTGTAAATTTTGTTCTTTAAAAGAAAAGAGTCAAATAATCTTTGTACGTTCAAGACGACTCACTCATGAAGATGAATTATAATCTAAACACATGCTTCAATATACAGCATTCCCTGTGCTACTGTATAGGTTCTATACATTCACTGCTACAATTTATATTTCAAATGTACATTTTCGTATATACACACATTTCCACGTATTTAAGTACCCCATTGAAAAAAGTAGTGCCTAGTCAAGATTGATTTCTTAGGAAGATGTTGAGGCTAAAGAAAGTATGAACAGTGTTCAACATTGAGATCTAGCAAGTACAAAATACAGGTAGGCCTACCTGTAGGTTCTGGACTTAGAGCCATGTGTTGTTGTAGTGGGCATTCTGAGAACTATTCACAGGGGCTAGTCCGCATTGCACTCTTCCAAAATACGTTATTGCATGCAACCAATATTTTAAGTGGGATATGGATGTTTTTCTTTCAGTGCTTACAATGCAAAGTCATCAAACTCTACAAACATTAGTTTCAACCATAAATATGAATTGGAAAGGATCAATAAACCCTGGATCCCCATAAAATATATCCCCAAAAAATATTGTAGTCAACGAACCAAACAGCCAATCAACGCCCCCACAAAAGAATCTCCAAAAACTGTTCTGAAAGCAGCACAACGGTTATACTATAAATAATAGCACAATACTATACTATGGTTATGTGGCCCCTAGATTGTTCACCAACACTCCCATTTGCTACCAATGATATGTCATATGTCATACAGTCTTTCTTGAACATTGCTGCCATTGCTGATTTTGTTCACACGCATTTCAATCCTGTGCAAACAGGTGCAATGGCAGGGCAAGTTTTCAATTCTAAATGGGATAGCAGTCTACTAGATGTGATATTTTTGTTTTTAAAGCACGGAAAACAGTCAAATTTGATATTATAATAGGGCAATTCCATGAAAAAGTCAACTTTTGACTCAAAATACAGAAGTATGTTTAGAGTAAGGGAGCATTCACACCGAAGTAGTGTAGCAAGTGAGTCGCAATAGTTGGATGCAGGTTGTGCGCTACTTGTTTAAAATCCCAAATAAACAAGTTCAAGTCTTCATACCAAAGTAGCATGGCAATAATGAATCTCATTTCTTCAGATAGATCTGGACTTATTTCATGTGATGCTACTCGGGATGACCCATGCGTACAGTTGCCTTTTCAGCTGTTTTCTAATTGTTATGATATGGCAATCGAATCTAGTAGGAAAAAAGCCTGGATTAAAATTGCTGAAACTATACCCTCTTTAGGTTATAATTCCTAAAGGTTAAAATTTAGGTTAAAATTCCATTATTTTAAATGGGTTCCTCAATAGTTCAAGTGAAAATATATAGGCTAATTTACATTAAACTGCAGATCGCATTCGCTACTTTGGTATGAATGAAACCTGTGAACCATGCAACTTGATGTGCAGCTTGCATCCAGGTAGTGCAACTCGCATGCTATGCTACTTCGGTGTGAATGCTCACTTAAAGTGAATGCATAAATTGGCATTCCTATTTTCATATTTCATTATATCAGTCAAGCCTAGTCTTTTATCAGTATTTATTCAAGTTGGCAGCACTGTAATTCAGTATTGCTGCCACTGCCCTATGACACTTCAGATGTCATTACCATATTTTACGGACCATAAGACGCTCCGGACCCTTGTTTATAGGATGAAAATTTAAAGGAAAAGAAATTTAATGTGATTCTAAACCAAAAATATTAAAGGGAATAATACGCTTCATTGCATCAACAAATTATAACCGTGTAAAATGGTTCGAATCAGTGTAAATCACTTCTAACTTAAAACTTGCGTTGTACAAAAATCTCCTCTCTACAGGTGGCATCGCGTAAATTTGTATGTAGATGTAGATGTAGATTTCTCGTCCTGTAGATCCTGTGTTGAGCGGGGCTCAAGGATATAGAACACGTCAACAATTGAACTGATTTCTCATGAAAGACTGAAAATACTTTTACATCCTCTAATCCTCAATTCAGCATACGGTAAGTGTAATGGAATAAGGCTGTTTATAGGTCACTGTCTTCATTTAAACCACAACTCCTTTCGTATAAAAGAACTCAACATTCCTTTCTTTTCGCAATGTATACCCTCATTTTACGATTGTGACAAGTGCACTGAAGTAGGCCTACAGTCTGCCAAAATTTGTAACAATCTTATTGTTTAAAACACCTTGTTTATAATTATGGTATTCCGGCAATATTTACCATAATTTTAATTTTTTTAATGTAGGTCTACTTCAGACCATTAGACGCACCCAACTTTCAAGGCTCTGTTTTCAAAGTAAAAAAGTGTGTCCTATGGTCCATAAAATACAGTAATATCTACACAGGCAAATCTCAGAGTACAGGCGAGATCATTGAATCAGACTCACATATTCTGAAAATATACATGTTGAAGAAGGTACATCAGCTATAAGATTGTATATAATCTGCCGAGCAACATAGCATAGACTACACAGAGTGATTCCGTGACAAAATTGTGAGAAAGTTACTGTAAAAAAACCTTACTTAGGCACAGAGCAGTAATATTGTGTATTCAAAGCTAAGTTTTTATGATAAACATCCTTACAGACGAGCAACAGGAAATTGTAGTTATTCATGTTGCTGTGGTGGTGTCATGGAACCACAAGTAGGCCTATACCACAAAACAGCATTAGGACCTACATAATAATGCACTGCATAGTGCAGAATTATTTAAGGAACATATCAGGTGCAGATATTGTGAGGACTATTCAGCTCTTATGTGTCTTTCTTTAGATTTAGACCAATAACATAGGCCTATAAGAATGAGTCTAAAATCAGCCAATCACAGACCTAATTCACTCAATATATATTGAATTTTGTTTAACATCCCTTTTTTTTCTTTATATTCTAATAAGGTCAGAGACTCTGTAGGCAGTGACTTATGCATACATCGGTATTTAATCGGACATTAAGATGTATTCTGGAAATACAGTGAATTACAGTTGTTACGATTACAACTGTTCAGGAATCAGGACTATAATATTTTACGGAAATGTATTTCATAGTTCAGCAACATTGGCATTTAATAATTGTAATCACCTCCTGTAAAGGACAAGTGAAGTTAGAATGAAAAATTCAATGCCATAGCCGGGATTTGAACCAGGATCTTCGGCTCTCCATGCCAATGCTCTAACCAACTGAGCTACCATGGCAACGTGCCGGTAAAACATTAAATTCTCCAACTGACCCACAATCCCAGAATACCACCAGGCGTTCTCAACCAGATACGAACCCAGTGGCGACTTACCAGCTGTAAGTGCTTAAAGACCCGGGCTTTATAGTAAACCACTAGTAGGTCACAGTGGAATGATAATTCTTTCACACTGGCCGTTTGTAGGCTAAGATGGACAAGTGAAGTCAGAATGAAATTTCAATGCCATAGCCGGGATTTGAACCAGGATCTTCGGCTCTCCGTGCCGATGCTGTGTTCAAAGAAATGCAGATCCTTCAGAACCAAGCTTATAGAACCATTTTAAATGTTCCTAGAGACTTCCATGTGTGTGATCTAATTAAACAAATGAACACTCTTTATTTTAAGGACCAAATTTTTCTGGACTCAATGACTTATATTTTCAAGGCTCAGAATAGAATGCTGCCGGAATACCTGAATAACATGCTAGTTAAAAATGTTGAGATTCATTCTCATGCAACAAGGAAGTGTAATCAGTAGCCTATCATCTCGAGTATAGACAAACTAAATCATTCTTTCATATAGGCGTGTCAAAATATAATAAATTGCCAGATGAAATCAAGAACAGCAAAAGTGTTAATGAGTTTCGAAAACTACTATTTGGAAAAATTATGAGTGAATATTAATTGACCTGTGGATTGATATATTATTAGCACTCAGTGCTACCTTAATAACAACAACAACAACAACAAGTAGTGCATATGGCAATAATTAGTGCTGCATATGCTCTATTACAAGGGTTTTGCTCATGGGCTGGTGGCTAGGGAAGCAGGCCATCACCATAGCAACGCTCAGCCAGGATGGGCAGAGCTTAAATGGTGACTCATTCTTCCATTTTGCCAACGTTTTAACTGATACAAAGGTAGTTTTGGTTTTATTAATTAACTCGTCTTGTCAGTAGCATGCTATTCAAATCTAAAACTCTCATTCCCAAATCAACCTCTACCATCACGTGGTGGGTCCTGAATAAAGCTAAAGAGGCTCTGATGATGATTTGGTACAAGAGTTATCTTCGTATTGTAGTAATTAGTGCATATACTTTGGTACAAGGGTAGGCCTAATATTTGTATTGCAGTGATTAGTGCATATACTTTGCTATGGAATGAAAAGGTTGGGGCTATGGGAGAAGGATAAGTAAACTGTCGCCATAGCAACGCACGGCCGGAGTGGACAGAGCTTAAAGGGTGACCTGTTTTTCGCTTTTGCCTGGCTGTTTTCCGTGTTTCTAAAACAAACAAAAATATCACAAGGAGCAAAGTGCTCGACCATCCCCAAGCTACTTGGGGTAGAGTAGAAATAGCTTAAATTCTCAAAATAGTTAGCAGAGTACCTAAGTTATATTCTACAAAGCCTGCAATGAAAGCAAATACCGCTAACAATTATGGTAACATTATTACTGCATGTTGTATGGAAATTTCATCCCATTTATCTAGGAGAAGCATGTTGGGTTTTATAGATAATGTACCAGAATTTCTTAAATAATGTCAGCTTGCAGGCCTAATGTAGTTTGACAGCTAACTGCATCGAGAAATCCTGACGTATAAAAAAGTACGCACAGACAATGTCTTACATTATAACACAATTAATAGAATTATCTAAAAAACACTTACATTAACCCCGCTGTAGTATACTGAACTTCACAATCAGTCATAGTATGACAGGTGAACTAAGAGATACGAACTCAGCCGAGTTCTTCCTCCTGTGACGCTCAAATACACGTCATAGTTGACGAACTAACACTTAATTATAATGTTGCATTAATGCTTCGATATAAAACAATGAAAATATTCATAGAAACAATACTTCATTTGCAATTCCCGACTATTTTAAAAATCGAACATTAAAACAAATCAACCTGGTCAGCCATCTTGGCGAACATAGTGTTTTGTTCACCACTGTTGTGGTTGTTCTTCGTTTTTATTTAAAGACGCTACTGCAACTCCTTTTACAATGACTTGGCCACTGCGTCTGCCCATCGACTCGTCACGATTTTTCATCATGCAGTGCTACCTCCAGTATGTGATAGAGCTCAATGGTTTTTTTTTTAATATTCTTACAACGATTGTTGTGGCATCGAATCTTATGATCCCTGACCACACATAAAACTGTTTACACCAAGGATTGTATAACACATAATTAATTAATCCACCACTCACAAATTCGGGGGATTTCAGTATTGACTACTTTACTGTACTTTTAGAGCCGTTTTGGAGGTTCGGTATCGTGGAAAGTCATGTTCATCGTATTGGCCAAGCTTATTTACAATTGCATTTGGACTCTGGTTCAGTCTCTCATAAAATCTAGCAACTAAATCACACAGCACTTCATGTATGTATGGCATTTCCAAGTCTTCGTGAATTTGTGAAGTTCTTGTATACCAGTCAGAGCCATGAATTAATCTGAGAGCTTTGTTTTGTGCTACTTGTAATGGTGCTAGAGTAGCATCAGGAGCATAAGCCCATGCAGGGGCAGCATACGTTAATATAGGCAGCACTAAAGTCTTATATAGCTGTAGTTTCTTCTTTATGTTGATTGCTCCTGACTTAAGCAGCGGGAAAATCTGAACAATTCTACCTATGGCTTTACCTTTCACAAGTTTTACATGTCTATGCCATAACAATGTTCGGTCAAGGATTACACCAAGGTATTTTGCTTCAGATCTGTATTCCAATCGTACATTATTCAAAGAAAGTTTCGGCACTCTTTTGAGGGAACATTTGGTGAAACACATAGCTTGAGTTTTTTCATGATTTAACCCGATTCTCCACTTCTTAAACCATGACTCAGTTTGATTAATGTGTTCCTGTAAACATTGCACAGCGAAAAGAGGGTTAATGTGAGATGCAAACAGCATCGTGTCATCTGCATACTGTCCAATATTCGTGTTTGCTGTGATGGGTATATCTGCCGTAAAAATATTATATAACATCGGTCCCAGGACAGATCCCTGAGGTACACCGGCCTTAACTGGTCGGACTGAAGATAGAGCACTCCCAGATCTTACCTGGAATGTTCTGTCTTGTAGATATGATGCTAACAGTTTGGTGTACTTATCAGGTAGTCCGCAATGAATAAGTTTGTATATTAATCCAACATGCCATACAGAATCATAAGCTTTAGCTACATCAAAGAACACTGCAGGCACAAAGGATCCGGTTTAAAGACCTTAGTTATAACCTCAGTAAGGCGAAGTAGCTGATGTGTCGTTGAACAGCCTGGTTGAAATGCCATTTGATGGCTAGGAATCAATGGAAGGTGTTCGTCATAGATTCTTTTGAGGATGATTTTTTCAAATAGCTTCCCAATAGTGGATATGAGACTGATAGGTCTTCTATTTTGAGGATACTGAGGGTTTTTATTTGCCTTTGGGATGGTTACTATGACAGCGTGTTTCCATACAGTGGGAAAATGTTGTAGCCTGAGACTGCTATTGAAAAGCTTGACCATGCATGTAATTGCTTTTCTGGGTAGATTTCTTATAGCAATTTTGGTTATTCTGTCCTGCCCTGGAGATTTCCGACAGGAGAGTCTTTTTGCCACACTTTTGACTTCAGACGGAGTGATGAATTGTATTCTATTTTCAGTGGGTGCTGCCATAAAGGACTCAACTTCCTGGCCACTTTTTGAGTATTCATCTTTAAAATCATTATCTTCTCGTTCTGGACAAAATTGATTTTCAAATATATTGGCAATGAGTGTAGCTTTTTCATTGTCTGTATGCACAAGACCCTGAGGACCATATACAGGACGTGCATCAATACGATTACGTGGTTTTGTTAGCCGTCTTGTTATTTTCCAAATATTGGATGAGCTGTTGGCATCTTCGATGTCTTTATCTAATTTATTCAAGACGTTGTTCAACACTTCTTTATGAACTAAATTTTTTAATTTATTGTACTGCACTTTGTATACCATATTTCTTGATAATTGCCATTTTTTCCGAACACGTTTCTTATCTGCAATCATTTCTCTAATACTTTTAGGGAGTGGCATCCTTTCTGTTGCAGGTATTGTTTTGGTGGAACATTTCATGGCACCTGTTAATGTGTTCATGAAGAGTTCGGATTCATCATTTAACTCTGCCTTACAAGATATAGTAGGATTAGCAGACACAGATTCATTGATAATATTACGAAATAATCCCCAGTTAGTAATGTCCATTGACTGAGCAACTGATGGCCTGGATTTTGCACTTGAGTTGAGTGTTATTACAACAGGTCGATGATCTGATGTAAAATCATCAGTTGCTCTTATTTCCAGCAGCGAAGCATTGCCATTATACAGAGCAATGTCTAGAGTATCTGGTTGGATAAGATGATTATATAATTAAGGAATCGCGCACAATGTGCATTATCTTAACCTAAGACTTAACCTACCCAGTCCTGAACCCGGGGAGGGGATCTTTCACTACTGAAAAATCCTCTACCCGGCCGGGAATCGAACCCGGGCCGCCGGAGTGGAAGGCAGGCGTGCTACCGACTCACCCACGGCGGCGGACTAGAAGAATAGGTTGGCTCTGATGGGGCAAGGATGTGATAGTGATTGTCACTGGAGTGCGCTTCTAGAGTCCTTCCACGAGCTGTGGTTATCCGTGAATTCCAAGCCACATTTTTGGCATTAAAATCACCAGCGAGAAGAAAGTGTGGTCCAACTTTCGTTAGCTTATCCAGGTCTTCAACTATTAGAGGCTTTGATGGCGAACAGTATATTGCACCAAACACAATGCACTCGTTTGGGAAATATAACTCTACAAATGTCCCTTCTATGAAGTTAAAGATCGGAGTTTCTATGTTTCTAAATTGTATTCCAGACTTTATTACAATGGCAGTACCACCATGAGAACCACTATCATTACGTAATATTTCGTACCCTTGCACTGATACACGATGTTCTGCGCTGAGATGAGATTCATTTATTAACAATAGATCAATATCTTCTTCTTCTAAAAAATGTCTTATGAGATATTTATCCCTCCTCAGACCATTTGCATTCCAATATGCTATGCGAAGGTTCCTATGAAAGTTATTAAATGGGAGGTTGTTAATTGCCATCATTAAGAACATTACCGAGGCCTGCTAGTATTAGAATTTTTGCTATTGAGTCAGTTTCTTTTTTCATTTCGTTGAAGGTAGAGCGTAAGCCAGACACCATCTGCTTTATCACCTGCATAATTTCGCGAAAATCTTGAAACATAGATTTAATTGACGTGGCACTTTCGTCCGAAACGGGCATATTTTGTGACGCCTTAGAAAATCCAGGGACGTCCTTTGAACTCGGGAGTTTCGGGAAAATATGTTGATTATTTACAGGTACTGCAGCCTCTATGTGTCTTATATCAGTTATTTGTGGTTATCGTCCGTTTCTATAAGCTATGAACTTTTCACATTGTCGATAGCTAGCAGGGTGATCTTTTTTGCAGTTTGCGCATTTTGGACGCTCTTCAGGCTTCATTGGACAGTCTTTAGAGTTGTGGTTGTTACCACACCGTACACACTTCGTGGCAATGTAGCAGCCCTCAGCTTTGTGGCCGAAACCTTGACAGTTGAAGCATTGTAAAGGTCCACCTTGTCCTATATAATCTGAGAAATTCACTTTAAGGTTATATAACCCTGTGAGCAGTCTAATGTTGGGTGCATTTTGAATGTCATAATAATAATAATAATAATAATAATAGTTTATTCATCCTCTGAACATTTACATGTTATGGGATATGCTAACTATACAAGATCAGACAGAGTTGTGTTACAATTTGCATATAGAACAGAGAGAGAAAACATTAAATCTTATATACATTTATTTACAGTGAAAATAATTCAGCATTGTGGCATTTTTCTTCAAATTCCTCTATACTGTATATGGCATTCTTTGTTAAGAATTTTTTCATGTAGGTCATGAAGTGTTTTGTTTTGAGGTTTCTAATTTTGTGTGGGAGGTTATTATATAGTTTGGGACCTATGTGCTTATAGCTATTGTGTGTTTTTGTTAGTCTTAAATATGGGGTGTCTAGGTCTGTTTTTTGCCTTGTGTTGTGGGTATGGATCTGACTGCGTTCACTAAAAAGATGTTGGTTCTCCTTTGTGTAGGACCGAGCATGAGATATATAGAGAGATGGTTGTGTCATGATGTTGCTGTTCCTGAAAGCAGTTCTACACGTTTTTTGGTTATCTATGTTATATATACATCTAATGGCCTTTTTCTGCCATTTGAATACGGTTTTTGCTCCAGCAGAATTGCCCCAAAGAAGGATCCCATATTGTAGATGTGAGTGAAAAAGAGCATGGTAGACGGTCAGTAAATGTTTCTCGCTGAGCACAGATTTAAGTTTACGAAGGAGATAAAGAACTCTAGAGAGTTTTTTACAGAGTTGTTCTGTATGTGCATTCCAGGTCAGCTTTTCATCTATGTATATGCCTAATAGTTTCACAGATGTCTTCGGATTTATGTCAGTCAATGAGTTGTTGAGATGAAAGGTGATTATTTCAGTTTTGTCTTGGTTCAACAATAGTCTGTTATGTGCAAGCCACTGGGATGCCTCATTAAAGACTTCCTCGTTTTTGTTTATTAGTTTAATTATGTCTGAGTCAGTTGTAATTAGGGTTGTGTCATCTGCATATATTACCGATCTACAGGATAGATTAGGGGTTAAGTCATTTATAAAAATAATGAACAGAAGGGGTCCTAAGACTGAGCCCTGGGGGACGCCTATGTTGATTTCTAGCATGTTGGAACGTTTATTGTTTATCTGTACTATCTGGTGTCTGTTGGAAAGGTATGATTCAAGAAGGTTTAGTTCAGTACTTCTAATTCCGTAATGTTTTAGTTTTGTTATCAATAAGTTATGTGGAACAGTATCGAAGGCTTTGCTCAGATCTAAGAGTGTAGCACTTACATAATTATGTGACTCGAAACCATTTAAAATCTCTGTGATGGCTGATTCGACAGCTTTTGTGGTGGAGAGTCCTGGTCTGAAGCCAAATTGAGTGTCATTAATTAGATTATATTTTGCAAGGTATTGTGTTAGTTGATCTTTTATGCACTGTTCAATAATTTTCGATAAGATGGGGACAAGTGCAATTGGTCTGTAGCTACCAGGGTTTGTTTTTCCCCTTTTTTGTATATTGGTACAATGATAGAGATTTTTAGACAGTCCGGATACACTCCTTCAGCTATTACTCTATTTGTAATGTGGGTTATGGGTAAGAGAATTATATCAATAAGTTGTTTTGTTAATGTGTTAGATAGGCCATAGTAGTCTTCGCTTTTAGAATTTTTCATCTTGCGCACTATTTTAAGTATGGTGAGAGGTTCAACGTATTTCCAGCTAAGACAGGTTAAGGCATTTTTCCTAGCTGTAGAGTGGTTCTCTAGTGATTCATTAGGAGGATGATTTCCTTTAGGATTGTCGCCCAACTGGTTGACCATGGTCTGGATTCCATTTACGAGAAAATTATTTAGATCATCAGGTGCTATAGGGATGTTAATGGTTTGTTGTGTCCTACCGGTTTCAGATTTAACTATTTTCCATGCTGTTTTGCATGTATTTCTAGCGTTTTTTATAAGAGAATCATTGTAGTTAGTTTTTGCTGTAATAATATCCTTTCTGTATGCATTTCTTATGTATTTATAGTTAGTCTTATCTTCAGCTGAGCCGGTTTTGGCTACCTTGTATAATGTATTTACAGTCTTCCTAAGTTGATGCAAGTATGGGGTGTACCAGCTTTTGTGATTTTGTGTGTGTTGTTGTAGTTTATGTTTGTTTATAGTCTTTATTTTCTTGGGACAGCAGGTGTTAATTTCTTGGGCTAAATTAAGAAGAAAGAGGTTACAGGCCTCGGTTGCAGTGTCAATGTTCACAACTATTTGCTCCCAGTCTAAAAATGCAGAGATTTTGTCTAAGTTTTAATAGGTTGTATTCCTTAATTTCTCTGTAATTAATTGTTGTAGTCTCGTGTTGATTGAGGCATGGAGGTATGGGGAATTGCACCCATATTGCAAGATGGTCTGAAAGCATTGGATCTAAGATATCATAGGAAAGGTTATTTTTATGCATGTTTGTGATTATGTTGTCAAGGCATGCATTATTTCTAGTTGGTTTGTTGTTTAGACAGTAGAGGTCATAAGATCGCAGTGTGTTGTGTAAGATAGTTTTTTCATAGGTTGTATTTAGCGTGTTTACATTTATGTCACCAAGGTATAGTATTTTGTAGTTTTTATATCTACTCAGGTATAGGTTCAGCTTTTCCCATTGGTTCAGAAAGGACTCAATATTAGATTGGGGTGTTCGATATAGGGAAAAAACAATTAGTTTAATTTGGGTAAAGAGCAGGCCGACTATCTCAAAGATTTCTTCTGTACAGATATAGACAGATATAACCCATAATGGTAATAATTACCATATTTTTTGCCCCGTTTGGTTATCTTCAACACGACGTTTCAACTGTCGAACATTCTGAATTGGGTATTTCATCTCCAAGAGCTGACGTTCTATATCGTCTGTTGGCGTGTCTACAGGGAGACCTCTGAGTACTACTTTTATTATTTTATGGTCTCCGCTTGGGAACGTATAAAATTCCATTTTCTTTTCATGAAAGTAGTTGATTATTTTCTGTGCTTCTTCTTCATTTGATGGCAAAATTTTAAGCCCTTTAGGACAAAACTGGCACACTCCCTAGTAGCACAGATCGTTGGGCCAATGTTGGGAAATGATCTCCATGTTTCGTTGGTCAACAGTTAGGAATGTCCGTCGGAGTTCCGTTGGCAAAGTGCATTTTACCCAACCAATTACCAACTGTAGCCAACCAATATCCAACAAAATCCCAACAGTTGGGAATGTTCGTTGGCGATCTGTTGGGCCATCATTGTAATGCCAACAGAATGCCAACTGTTGCCATCCGAATTCCAACATAATTCCATCCATAAGCCAACCAAAATCCAACGATTTCCCTACATTCCTCCATTCGGTTCTGCTTTTTGCCTTGGTTTCATGTTTATTTTGTCACAATTAGGTAGTTGATAAAATATTTACCCCAGCAACTCCAATTTAAGAATGACTTATAAATCCATGCAAATCGTTCGCACTTCACCCCTTTTGATAATAGTCCAAGAAAACCAAGTATTTAGCTAACTAATAAATTCACTCATACAGATTCACAAAACACAGTATACAGTTCATATGTTGCTCTTAATTCAACCGTATACTATATTTTGTGAATGTATAAGAATGAATTTATTAGTTAGCTAAATGCCTAGTTTTCCTGGGCACCTATCAAAAGGGGCGAAGTGCGAAAGATTTGCATGGACTTGCTAATCATTCTTAAATTGCAGTTGCTGAGGAAAATATTTTATCAACTACCTAATTATGATAAAATAAACATGAAACCAAGACAAAAAGCAGAACCTAATGGAGGAATATAGGGAAATCGTTGGATTTGGATGGCTTATTGATGGTTATACAGTGCTTTCACTGTACGACTTGGCCGGCAATCACACGGGCCGCTCCACCGTCACAGATAAACCGCATGCGGGGCCAGGCGCGTGACATATCACGGTACTCCCGGCGAATCGTATATATTTCCGTAATTGTAATCACAATAAAATATGAAAATATAAAATAAAAATACAAACTTACCTTATCACAGGAGATGTTGGAAATGCCGTCCTTCTGCATCATTACATCTAAGGCACCTTTTGAGGAAATTGCTATTCACACGCAGTAGTTCTAATGTATAATTATATCGTGGCATTTTTAAAACACTTCAAGCAAAACTAAAAACTACTTTAACCATAAAAAAACACAAACACTGCTGTAATAATTATTCACGTGTGAACACAATCAGATCACATGCTAGACTTCAGCGGTGAGACAACGAGGCATCACTTGGGCACTTGATGCATGAGTCACGGATAGTCGGCCCGTGCGATTGCCGGCCAAGTCGTACAGTGAAAGCACTGTAATACTAATGGTCGAGAACTTCATCCCATGAGGGGACAAGGCCTACTACCCATGTTGCATCTTCTTCCTCCATTCTTCTACATTGGCAGATGGTGGTCTTCATGACTGAAGCCGCTATTTCTTTATCAAGTGGCTCCAGTGGCGTAGCAAGCTTAGGTGGTACCCGGTGCGGAAAATTTCTTGTCACCCCCCCCCCCCATTTAAATTATTAAAAGATGGAACAGTTCCAACTGTTATTTTTTGGATAGTCAAAGGTAATCCCACGAGAGTTTAAGAGTTTATCGATAGATGCAGCTGCAACGAATTTATCTGATGTAACTCGTAAACTCAACGGATTATGCAAAATTAGTAATAACTTAATTATTTTGTTATATAAAAACAAAACTAAGCTCCGAAATCATGATATACTATGACTCAACCATCCATAAAGCGATTAGAGTTACCATTTGTCGCCATGTTGTAACCAGTGCTACCAATGGTTCATATAAGACATAATAGTTAACCTAATTCACCCAATTTTGTTAGGATTAAGGAAAGATATACATATTAAGTACATTATGCTGTACATTGTACATTGTACTGTTAAACGACAATAAATTCCATTATTATTATTAATCTAAAGTGCGTTATAGACAGACAGATATACATTGTTTTCGTGAGCGACAGAGTGTGGGTTTTACCGTTAATAAAGCGAACATCTAGGCCAAAATACACTCCCGAAATTGTGCAAATTTTTATTTTTTGAGTGATTTTTTTATATTTTTTATATTATGTTTTCCAAGCGAAATCTCGAATTTTTGAAAGATGAATTTTGATAAAAGGACAGAATTTTGTATTTATGTCACATACCTTTCAAGATGTGAAACGAAGATTGGAGACACGTTTTCCTTATTTTTACATAAAGAGTTTTCTCGAAAACGACTCTAACGATTTTCTTTAAATTTTGCACGTGGGTTGGTTATACTAAGAGCTAAAACTTTTATTTGAAACACTTTTTCGAAATAATTCTCTGAATGGTAGTTATAAGCCACCCACTCTGAATACGCGCTCTTTGCAATATGTCATCTTGCAACGGAAAATCGTGCGAAAACAAAATTTTGTATTTGGATTAGGTACCTTATGGGGATGTGACACGAAGATTGGCGACAACTTTCTCTTATTTTTAAGGGGAGGCTAACTTTTATTTGGGCAGAGGAAGTTATGTGAATTATACATCAATTTTTTTATAGGTTGATCCTAAGAAATTTCATAAACAAGTAATGTGACTATTTTACGGAACTGTATTATTAATAATCTATTCTTAAATATGCGCACATCCTAGTTCAAAATCAAGATTGAAGGAGACTTCGGAGTCAACTCACATTCGAAGTTTATTTTCGTCAAGCCATGACTGCCGCAGCGGGTAGAATTGGTTGCGGCTTGAGTGATATAAAATATCACAGATTGTTGAAGTCTCATTTAAATTAATACAAGCATCGACAGCCAGTTCGGCCGCGATTTATTACCTTTGTTGACTGAATTTAAAACTAAAAGTTTCAATACGCATGTTGACTTGTAGAAAGTTGTTAAGCTTATTTGATTGTTTTAAATAATATTATTACTTTCTTTAAATTTCCTTGAGCGATTTTTGTACTTACAAAGACATTTTTATTTTGTCACCCCCCCCCCCGGGTGATGGTACCCGGGGCGGCCCGCACCCCCGCACCCCCCTTCCTACGCCACTGAGTGGCTCCTCGTCTTCGTGAGGCTATGTGCACCCTGGTCCAGAATTCTATATCTCAGAGAAATGGTGATACATGGTATAACATAAGGAAAGAATCTTGGCTATAGGCTAAATAAAATTCAGAGTAATGAATAATGAATAGTTTATTGTTATTGCTGCTTTACAAGTTATGGATAAGTCAGATATATATATATATATATATATATATATATATATATATATATATATATATATATATATTATGAACTACATAACATGTATTAATAAACTTCATTTTTATGCAATGTGACAATAGTTGATTTATGTAAGTTGATCTTTCCACCTTATGCCCTCAATATAGTCTAGGAAATCCAAGAATGTTACCATTAACGTTTACAATATTATATGGTGTTAATCTTTTTATTCTCATATAAGTAACAATGTGCAATCTTTTAGCCTACTGTGATTAGTTAATTTGTTATCCAGCTGTCTTGTGACCAGTTATAGCATCACCATTATTAGGTCTATACGTTAGAAATATAATCAACTCTATCAAGTAACTTCCATTCTATTTGCCTGTATAATTTAAAAACATAGATCATAACAGGGTTAAAAGGCGTATTTACATTATGTTTGAAAAACAGTCTAATCTGATTAGCTTAACCTGTAAGAGCTTTATTTCTAAAATGCTGTTCCATCTATTCCTATAGACCTATGTACTTAGATTAGCTTATTCATTATCAAATAATATTTAAAAGACTTCAATATAGGTGTTTGGATAAGCAGCCGCGTGGACTGTCCACGTGTCTGGTGAGTAGGTAGCCACGGATGCGCCACGTGTCAGTCATGCTCCCCAGTGGTGCTTGTCAGGTGGCAGTTTTGACGAGAGAAGCATCACAGCCACGCCACGCTATAATCCAAGCACATCTCAAGAACATGGCGCGGGTCGGTTCATGGCTGGAAGTAGTGTTTAATTGTAGTGAGTGTGACCAGCGGTTCAATAAATGTTGATGGGTGTTGTCCAGTTGTTTGTTTTGGTTTCATTTGGCGAACGCACTGAACCAGCATGTTTTTCCTAGCGCAAGACGTTCTTAGGGAAACGCTCCGAACACGGTCGGAACATTGATCCTCCTGGGCCGGAAATAAGTGTCGTTAATTCAAAACAAGTGTCGTAGAATTACGTGGTCCTCCGGTGTAATAAGTGAAGCGGAAATATACAAATCAGAAACACTGACAACGATACAAGATCATCTCATCAGCATCTCGCTCCTCGAGGGTAGACTACAGGCGGCTCCACAACAAGGGAGACTTCTCATCACAGCTATTTAGTGTTATCAGGTCAGTCAATCCTTGTAATTTTCCTTCTGTCCTCTATTTACCATGGAGTCAAGTGAGCGGGATAAGTTGGTCAAACAAAGAGGCATAATAAAGGGTTCTTTGACACGCATAGGCAACTTCGTGGATAATTTTGTGCATGGTTCTGATGTAAATAAATTACGCACTCGGTTGAAGCAGCTACCATCCCTGTGGGAAGAATACTCAGCAGTCCAAAGCAAGCTAGAACTGAATGACGACGAAGGTAACAGTGAAGCCCACGAGAGAGATAGGGAGCAGTTTAAGGATAGCTATTATGACATAGAGGCTAAAGGAACCACACTAATTGAGAAAGGCGTTAGTGCTAGCGAGAACAACGATGCATCTCAACAATCTCATTGTTCTCCCGCGGAAGTTAGACTGCCAGTGTTTACCTCCCAGAGTTCCACGGTCAGTATGAGGCATGGATACATTTCCATGATACGTTTCAGGGATTAATTGTAAACAATGACAGGCTGTCCAACATACAGCGATTCCACTACTTGCTCTCAGTACTTAAGGGAGAGCCTCATGAGTTAATTCAGAGCCTACCTATTTCAAACGATAATTTTACAGTCGCATGGAACACTATATGTAAGAGGTACAACAATAAAAGGTTAATTGCTACACAACACATTAAAGCCCTTTTGTCCTTGCCAACGTGTCATAAGGTTGCAGCTTCAGATCTCAGGCAATTAAATAATCACCTAACGAACAACTTAAATGCTATTGAATGCATGAAATTGGAAGTTCCTTTACATGAAATCCTATTGCAACAATTAGTACTAGATAAACTGGACGCAGGTACACTTAAAGAGTTTGAGATGTAGGTCTCCGGTGATTCCTTCCCCAAGCTAAGTGAGGTATCTGCATTTCTAGAAGAGAAAGCGCAAGTTCTGGAGCTTATGCTTGCAGCTCGTGACCAAAAGGGAACCTCATCCAGTACCCCAAAGAGTAGCCAACCTAGGGGTCCCAGCAAACCACCCCAAATGAACTCTTATGTTGCAACTAGTGATGAATGCAAGTATTGCGGTTCAAATCACCCGTTACACAAGTGTGACGCCTTCATTAAATCTACAACCAGACAACGTTATGAGTTTGTTAAAAACAAGGGTCTGTGCTTCATCTGCTTCAGACAGCATGGGGTTCGTTCTTGCAAGTCGGGCAACTGCAGACTATGCAATCGTAAACACCATACATTACTCCATTTTGACGTCATACCAAAAGCCATGAACGATGCCTCCCCGTCCAGCAACAGTAGTAATGTTGATAATGGAAGTCAGAACAATTCAAGTTATTGTGCTCTGAAATTCAAGAAGCATTCTCAGGTCTTGTTATCCACCGCTATGATTCAAGTTTTAGACAGTGATGGCCGCTCGCAGCAATGCCGTGCCTTGCTGGACAACGGATCTCACTCTCATTTCATCACCGAGAGCCTTGCAAAAGCACTGAGGTTAAGGCGATGTAAGAACACTATTCCAATTAATGGAATTAACAATACCGCAGTGACTACATCACAGAGTGTCGATGTGTGTATTCGGTTCAATACGTCGAGCTTCCAAGCAACAGTTACATGCTCCATACTCCCACAAATAACTGGCAACGTCCCGGCAAGCAATATTGATTGCAGAGCTTGGCACCTGCCTACAGACATACAATTAGCGGATCCAAACTTTAACAAACCTGGGCCTATAGATATGCTCATTGGAGCAGAGTTATTCATGCATTTGCTACTCGAAGGCTATCGAAAGAACAATTATGATCTTCCCGTCCTGAAGAACACTGAGTTAGGGTGGGTTTTATCAGGACCTATTAGAATGTCGGATCCTGATAATGATGGTTCAGCAACACAATCAACCCTTTTCGTCAGAAAGGATTGTGAGCTAGATACAAAATGGAAAACATTCGTATCAAACCGCGTCTCGGAGGCACAACAATTAACCATGGGTGCTAATTGGGGCCATGTTCCGTCGGAGAGCAATCCAGCTGACAAACTATTAAGGGGAGAAGCAGCATCAAGTTTTAAAGCTCACAAGCAATGGTGTCAAGGACCATCTTGGTTAAAACAAGATCAAGCAAGCTGGCCTAACCCCATTCCTGCCTGTGTAATGGATGAAGTACCTGACCAACGAACAACAACGCAATGTCTCGCCAGCACTGTTCTCAACGACATCACTACCAGGTTCTCCTCACTCCATCGATTACAAAGGGTGATAGCATATTGCAACCGGTTTTTGTCTAACGCTAGAAGGAGGGGCACCAAGATCACCGGAACACTGTCCAGTGAGGAACTGGAAACAGCCTTGGGAACTTGTATAAGGCAGACGCAGCACTTAGCGTATGCAAAGGAGATAGAGGCCTTAAAGACAAGTTCGGAGGTATCGCCGAAGAGTCAAATAAAGAGCCTCAACCCATTTCTCGATGGCCATGGTATCCTCAGAGTAGGCGGGCGGCTGAACAACTCTCTGAAGCCTTTTGCAGAAAAACACCAAATTATACTGCCTCCAAAGCACCACCTTACAGAACTGATCGTGGCTGCGGAACATGCACCACTCCTTCACGCTGGCTGCCAACAATTAATTGCGTCGCTACGATGCAAGTACTGGATAGTGAACTTGAGACAAGTTGCGCGGCCCATCATCCACAAATGCATGAGATGTTACAGGCTAAAGGCCTCGGCAGCATCACAGCTCATGGGACAACTGCCAACCCCACGGGTTACACCGTCCCGACCATTCTTGAACACAGGTGTGGACTATGCCGGTCCTCTCTACATCAAGCAAGGTGGCACAAGGAGCAAAATTAAGATCAAGTGCTACGTGGCGCTATTTGTTTGCCTTGCAACTAAGGCGGTGCATCTGGAGTTAGTACGTGACTTAACCTCACAAGCCTTCATTGCCGCTCTACGGAGATTCACAGCCAGAAGAGGGAAATGTGCCAACATCTACAGTGATAATGGCACCAACTTCGTCGGGGCAAAGAACGAGCTAGAAGAGTTAGAGAGGATGTTGAAATCTGATAAGACTAGAGCCGAAATCGAAGACCATGCTGTTCAGGAAGGATGTAGATGGCATTTCATCACGCCAAATGCTCCTCATTTTGGTGGTTTGTGGGAAGCGGGCGTCAAGTCCATGAAACATCATCTGAGAAGAACTGCTGGAAACGCAAGCCTGACGCATGACGAAATGTACACCCTGTTGTGTCAAATCGAAGCTTGCTTAAACTCGCGACCGCTCACTAGGCTCTCGGATGACCCAGACGACCTTTCGTACCTTAGTCCTGGCCACTTCCTAATAGGAGCTCCCCTTACATCCATTCCTGAACCTGACTGGACTGTAGATGCTCACAGTCATGTCTCAAGGTGGCGCTTCATCCAGTCACTGCAGCAAGGATTCTGGAAGCAGTGGTCCAGCGACTATCTTAATAGTCTACAGCAGCGACCAAAGTGGAAAGACAGTCACCCAAACCTGGCACCTGGTATGGTTGTAATCGTCAAGGATGACAATCTTCCTCCATTGTCGTGGCGACTAGCTGTCATCAAGGAAGTCATCCCTGAGAAGGATGGACGAGTCCGGACAGCTATCATCCGCACTAGCAGTGGGACTCTGAAGCGTTCCATACACAAACTCTGTCTATTGCCAAATCAATGATTGGCATACTTTTGTTCTCATTTTGTTTTAGAGTATGTTGCTAGTGATTCTCATGTATTTTTAAGAATCGCTAAGAACTTGTTCATTTCTTTGTTATTTTGTAGTTCACAAACTCAAGTTTGGTGACATTGACGGCAGCCTGAAAGACTGATGCAATAAGGCTGCACAAGTTTCATGACCTCAAGATCACATTGAACAATTGTACTTTCAGGAAGATCTCTCATTATCACTTCTTGTTTGTGTTTTTTGTAAATTTTTTAAATGTGATACATTTAGGTGTGGCGGTATGTTTGGATAAGCAGCCGCGTGGACTGTCCACGTGTCTGGTGAGTAGGAAGCCACGGATGCGCCACGTGTCAGTCATGCTCCCCAGTGGTGCTTGTCAGGTGGCAGTTTTGACGAGAGAAGCATCACAGCCACGCCACGCTATAATCCAAGCACATCTCAAGAACATGGCGCGGGTCGGTTCATGGCTGGAAGTAGTGTTTAATTGTAGTGAGTGTGACCAGCGGTTCAATAAATGTTGATGGGTGTTGTCCAGTTGTTTGTTTTGGTTTCATTTGGCGAACGCACTGAACCAGCATGTTTTTCCTAGCGCAAGACGTTCTTAGGGAAACGCTCCGAACACGGTCGGAACAATAGGCTTAAAAAAGCTTTAAACATTTGTGTAAAATCACTTCAAAATTCATAATAATTCTATTTATTATATTCTTAATTTACATTCAATTATAATTTTGATTGTAAGATGCAGTTTGTAACATAATCTGAGTGTGTTCGAAAACAGGCTGCTTAGGAAAATATTTGGGCCTATGGGAGAGATGAAAATGGGGACTGGAGGAAACTGCATAACAACGAGCTCCATAATCTGTACTCGCCACCAGATATAGTAAGGGAAATTAAATCACAGGGAATGAAATGGGCTAAACATGTTGTGCGTATGGGGGGAAAGACATCTAAAAAATGCTGAGTGGGAGACCCAAAGGGAAATGACCACTTGGAAGACTTAGACGTAGGTGGAAAGAAAATATTAGGATGTAGATTTAAGGGAAATAGGATTTGTGGGGGATAGTAGGATGGAATTAGTACAGAATTGGGTTGAATGCCAGGTGCAAGGGTATTTTATTTTTATTGTGAAATATTAGGTGACATGCCCATCGCAATTACGCATTACCGGCGTTGAGCAGCAGCTACAGGCATGACGGCATGACCTGCGGGGAAGCGTGGCAGGTGGCATGCGGGAAGCAGCCAGGCGAGTGGAAAGGGGAACGCGTGGGGCACAAAGTTTCATTATTCTCATTTTATTCCATAATCTAGTAATATTTTACTTTTACGAAGACTGATGTTAAGATCATTAGCGATATTGATTAGGCCTACACACAACATTTTAGAGTTCATTTTAAATTGAATTCTACAAACTGTAGCCTATTGGGGTTATAACCAAAATTGTGACTGAATGTAAGCCTAAATTAAGAATAGAACAGATAGAATTCTTTAGAAATTTGTGAAGAGATTTTACATGATTTCGTAAAGATGTTTTAAATAACCTAATCTATTAAGTGCACATATAGGCCTATAGATTAGATTAGATTAGATTAGATTAGATTAGATTTATTTGCCACAGACATTGTACAATGTATTAGCAATAACAATAAACACAAATGAGATAAAATATACAAGTACACATTTCACCAGATAATGTCACTGAAGTCCTTGACACTGTACAGGGTGTTTGACATCAGGTTAGATTTAATTTTCCTTTTAAAAGCTACATATGATAACTCCTTAATTTTGTTTGGCAATGAATTAAATAATCTGAGGGCAACATATTCAAAACTTTTCTGGGTGGTGCTGAATTTACATTTATTTATATATGTTATGTACTGTCCTCGACAACATACACAATCCGCTTAGGAAGTTGGTCGGGTGAAATGATGGCACAATGTTAAGTAATTAACATAGTTCAATGGTTTAATTAAGACGTACATTTACACCAAACAGTCCAATCCGCCATTATTGAATGAACTCTCTTTTGCTAGTTGGCGGGAGCTAGCTCGTCTTCTCATTGGCTGAGTCACGGCCTTGTTAATACATGAATGCCTACTCAGCGCACATACAAAATATAACACTACATATATAATACAATCCACATACATACATAACACCTCCCTACCAAAATTGGAACAATTTGAAAACATACACATTTAAATATAATTTAAAAACTGAAACAATAATACCATTAGGTAAGAAGGTATTACAAATTAAGCCTCTCAACTTGTTTCCTCACTCTGTGTGAGCGTCTGACAACCATAGACGAAGGATCCTTATTTACAGAATCAGGTTCAATCAGACTGCAAGGATTTATGTCAGATGTTTTTCTTTCAGCATGGAGAGGTGTTTGAGGTGAGTTTACAGAAGCGGAAGGGCTACTAACTGATTCAACCGCTGCATGGCTCTGATTGGTTACTGGTTCAATTACTAGCCAATCCCTTGACTCACTTCGACAGTTAACATCTAACTCTCCCTTATCCCTTACTTCACACATGTCTGTGGCAATTATTTGGTCTATATGCCTTTTCCAGACTACACCAAGATTTATTTTTACTAAGTACATCACCTTACTAATCTGTTTAATCACAATACCTTCCACCCACTTATTCCTTGAACGATAATCCTTTACTAAAACTGGTTGATTTACATACAAATATCTAGTTGGATTACCATTAAAGTAGGATTTTTGTTTCTCTTGTCTCTGCGAAACTCTGTTACACAGATTAGGTCTCAACAGATCAAATCTGGTTCTTAAATTTCTGCCAAACATTAATTTAGCAGGTGTTTCATTAGTGGTTGAATGTACAGAGTTACGGTAGTCAAACAAAATTCTACTTAGAGCTAGTGATACATTCACTCCTTTTCTTAACACATTTTGTAACTTGTACTTAACATACTTAACTACACTCTCCGCCTGACCATTTGATTGCGGATGATATGGTGCAGATGTCTTGTGCTCTACTCCATTTTTCTTTAGGAACTCTTGAAACTCAGCCGAATTAAATGGCGGTCCATTATCACTGGCTACCAAAAGTGGTAAGCCAAATCGTGCAAATAATGACCTCAGATTGTCAATTGCCAGATGTGCTGCGGTTGAGGCTGTTTCAAAAACCTCAAGCCACTTAGAATGAGCATCAATCACTATTAGATACATTCTTCCTTGGAATGGACCAAGATAATCTAAGTGAAGGCGCTCCCATGGTTTACTGGGATACTGCCACACATGCAACTCTGCTTTAGGTGGGCTTGGTCGTTCCAAAAGACAAGAAGAACAATTATTTGCAATACGTTCAATGTCTAAATCAATACCAGGCCAATACATATAGTTACGAGCAACACTTTTCATTTTAACTATGCCCAAGTGAGAATTGTGCAGTTCTTTTAACAGAAATGCCTGAAGAGACTTAGGTATTACCACACGATATCCCCACATAAGTACACCCATTTCCACAGTTAGCTCATTCTGTCTTTGATAGAATGCTTGGAGTTCCCTATTTTCCCCTGATAGGTAATTGGGCCACCCATGCATAACAAAATTGTACACCTTTTTCAGTAGTTGGTCCTTCTGTGTTTCTATTTTTACTAGTTCACAGTCAATAGGAGCCGAACTTTCTTTAACACAATGCAAATATGTTCCTAACCATGCTAACTCATCACTTGTAACATCCTTATGTTTAACCTCTAAAGGTAGGCGTGACAGTGCATCCGCACAATTTTCCTCAGACTTAACATATTTAATGTCAAAAGTGTAACCTGATAAAAACAAGGCATAGCGTTGCAGTCTACCGGCTGCGAACACTGGAATACCCTTCTTAGGTCCAAAAATACTTAGTAAGGGTTTGTGATCACATTTGAGAATAAAATGTCTACCATACAAGTATTGGTGGTATTTTTTTACACCAAAAATCACTGCAGTTGCCTCTTTATCTATCTGTGAATAGTTTCGTTTAGCTGCAGAAAGTGTACGAGAACTATACGACACAGGACGTTCAACGCCTTTAGAATCTATTATACTCAATACACTGCCCAGCCCTGTTGAGCTTGCATCCACCGTTAATACAGCTGGTGCCTTTGGATCATAATGAGCTAATACTGGTGCTGTTGTTAGTAATTCTTTAACCTTATTAAAAGCTTTCATACACTCTTCATCAAAAACATATGGAACATCTTTCCTCAAAAGATTGTATAACGGACTCATGATACCACTTAAATTTGGTACAAACTTTCCATAATACTGTACTAGTCCTGCAAAAGCTTTTACTTGAGTTACATTCTTGGGAACAGGAGCTTCAACAATAGCTTTTACCTTAGACTTGCAAGTATGTAAACCATCTTTATCTATAATGAATCCGAGATACTCTAATTGTTTTGCAAAAAAGTCACACTTTTCCTTCTTAACGGTAAATCCCCTTAAAGAAAGGCGCTTACAAACTTCTCTCAGTCTTTGAATGCGAGTTTCATTGTCAGGTGCAGAAATCAAAATATCATCTAAAAACGATACGACTCCTGGTAAACCTTGTAAGGTTTGGTCAATTATTTTCTGAAAAATACTAGGACCACTATTTACCCCATAAGGTAATCTTTTGTAAGCAAACAACCCTTTGTGAGTAGATATGGTACACAGCTTCTGTGATTCCAGATCTAACTTAAGTTGCATATAAGCTTGACTCAAATCTATCTTGCTAAATCTTTCACCCTTTTGTAACTCAGTGAACAACTCCTCAATTCTTGGTAATGGGTAATGTTCCACTTCAAGATCCTTATTCAAACCTCTGTAATCCCCACATATACAAACAGAACCACATTTTTTTAAAACAGCTACAATAGGAGTTGCATATTCGCTACTAGTTACTGGAGACAATACATCAACATCAACTAAGCGTTGAAGTTCTGCTTCTACCTTAGCCTTCAAGGTGAAAGGTAACGGCCTTGGTTTACAATATTTAGGTATGGCATTTTCTTTTAGCTTGAGTTTAATTGGCTCGCCCTTGTACTCGCCTAGCTGGTCGGTAAACACTTCAGGAAAATCCTGAATTAGTTTGTTTACATTTGTTTCCATAATTGACTTAGGCTTGTTCAACTCAAACAAGTTGGGTTTAAATGAAATGTCTACTCCTAAAGCTTGAAGCCAATCTCGTCCCATAAGTGGATGAGATCCCCCTTCAATTACATACAAATCTAGTTTAGTTTGAACATCCTTATAGGCTACTGAGACACATAATCTACCTATAGGTACAATAGGTTCATTTGTATATGAGCTAAGAGATAAATCAGTTGGTAACAAGTCTAATGAATTTAAATTATCTTGATAAAATTCCTTGTTACATACACTTACACTCGCCCCTGTATCTAACTCCATTACTACTCCTTGCCCTTCTATACTGACTTCTAACCTTACTGGATCAACTTTTACAGTAGGCCTATTCAACTTGTTAACCTTGTTAAACTCTTTTTCACCACTCAACCTAGTGATAGTTGGTTTAATTGCATATAGGTTAGCAATGCCATCTAGATTTTCATCAGTAGTTTCGGATGTCTCTTCCAACTGAGAATCCGCTCCCACATAGTTATGTTTGGTTCCCTTCTTATAACTGCTCTGGAATTTAGATTGACCCTTAGACTGGTTAGATCTATGTATAGATTTACACACTGCAGCAATGTGGTTTTGTTTACCACACTTGTTGCAAATGCAACCACGTAAACGGCACTCTTTAGAGACATGCCCAACTTTCCCACAACAAAAACACTTCACTCCCCACTTCACTTGCTGTTTGCTGCCGCTGGGTTGTGCTGGTTCATAGCTGTAGTTGCTGTCCCTCTGCTGCTGTGGTCTGCCCCCGGCATTCCAACTATGAGATGCTGCCATCCGCTGCAACTGGCCACCGCCCCCGGCGCTGTTACTGGCCCCCAGAACAGATGCGTTTTTCTCTGCCGTTTCCACAGACAGGATGATTTTTACTGCCTCATCATAGGTTAGAGAAGGTTCTGCCAATAGCCTCTGTTTTGTTGACTCACTACGTATGCCACTCACCAGTCGATCACGCAAGTAGTCACTAAGTGATGCTCCAAATTCACAATGGATAGATAATTGCTTTAAACTTGCAATATACTCCGAAACTGTCTCATTTTCCAACTGGTTTCTTTTGCTAAATTTATACCGCTCAGCAATAAACGAAGGTTTTGGGTACAAATGGTCTTGGCTTATCTTTACAATATCCTCCATCTTCTTTGTAGCCGGTTTGTCTGGCATGCATAGATTTCTTACCAAAGAATATGTCTTTACACCTACCAGTGTCAATAACGTACATACCTTTTTTTCAGTTTCTACTTTATTGCATTCGCAAAATAGTTCAAAACGTTCCACATAAGATGCCCAAGTCTCCTGACTTGCATCAAATTCACCGACGCTTCCTAGCATTTTCGATGTTTCACTCTGACACCTCTTCAATTGTGACAATATTAAGTCCTAAGCTTCCTCCCCGGAACATAGACTTAAACTCTTCAATTGTGACACAATTAAGTCCTACGCTTCCTCCCCGGAACATAGACTTAAACTTTTCTTCCGTCTGTGTCACCTTCCCCAACTGAAGTTCACAGAATGGCGGTTAATGGCGTCTGTTTCACTTTGTACTATAGCTCCCTGCATGCGTACCTGGAAATCCTCGATTCCACTGTTTTGTTTTCCTCGTCGCCACTGTTATGTACTGTCCTCGACAACATACACAATCCGCTTAGGAAGTTGGTCGGGTGAAATGATGGCACAATGTTAAGTAATTAACATAGTTCAATGGTTTAATTAAGACGTACATTTACACCAAACAGTCCAATCCGCCATTATTGAATGAACTCTCTTTTGCTAGTTGGCGGGAGCTAGCTCGTCTTCTCATTGGCTGAGTCACGGCCTTGTTAATACATGAATGCCTACTCAGCGCACATACAAAATATAACACTACATATATAATACAATCCACATACATACATAACAATATATATGTTTTCTTTGTTTCTGGTAGAGTAACTATGGACAGTAGAGCATTTATTATACAAGTGTGCATTCTTTTTTATATAGAGAAGACAGCTCAAAACAAACACTGATGGCAATGTAAGTATATTAAGTTCTGTAAAGAGTGGTTTGCAGGATGTTGTAGGCGATGCTCTAGAGATAATTCTTATTGCTCTTTTTTGCAAGATGAATATTTTGTTGGCATAAGGATGTCCTCCCCACAATAGGACTCCATAACTGAGATGGCTGTGTATATGGGCATGATACACTAGTAAGAGTGACTTAGCATCTATGTTATGAGTTAGTACTCTCAACATAAATAGACCTCTACTTATTTTCTTGGCAACATAGTCAATGTGAGAATTCCACTCCAAATTAGTTTGGATATATAATCCTAAAAATCTTACAGGATTTCTTAGTAGGGTATTGGAGCGTTGAAGATTAATTGTCAATTCAACAGTCTTACTAGCATTAAGACTCAGGTTATTAGCATCACACCATTTAGTAATGTCAGAAGAAGCATTGTCAATACAGATAGAGTCATTTCTGTCACATGATACAAGTGCTATATCATCAGCAAAAAGATAGGTAGTGAGACAGTTCTCCCGTTATAGGGATAGATGAAAGAATTTGATGGAAAAGCATTCTAGCAATCAAGTTAAGCTAATCAGATTTAGACGGTTATTCAAACATAATGTAAATGCATTTTTTAACCCTGTCATGAACTATGTTTTAAAATTATACAGGAAAATAGAATGCAAGTTACTTGGTAGAGTTGATTATATAACTAACGTATTAGGCCTAAAGCTCTATCCACGATGTGCAGTTGGCAGTCTGTAGTCGGTAGTCAAAGTAAAACATGTGGTGAGTAATGTACGCCATTCACAAAGTACAGTTGCTGTCAGCAGTCGAGAAATTCATCTTCGACTACCTACCCCAACTGCAAGTTACATATTACGAGATTGAAAATTATTTAGGCCTACTAGTGCAAAGAAATAGATTAGGTTACTATGGAAAGCAAGATGTATTTATTATAGCCTACATATTATGCACTATAAATCGATTCCTTCCCATTAATTGTACTGTAAAATGTTTCCCTAACCTCAATGTTCACTTCATATTTTTTAGACTATATAATGAGGGCATCTACATTTTAATAATAAATCAAATATTTATACCTTAACTTGATTCTGACAAATAATCATGCATGCTCCATGTAGGCTACTTGCAAGTTTGAATTCTTGAAAATCCCGCAATTGATGTAGATTTTGAACTGTAGAACTGCTGATCTTGAACTGCGTTTCAATTCAGTTGGAATTTCGTTGCTTATATGATGCTCCTTCTCTGCTTCCTTCTGCCTTTCTTTATGTAAATCATCTGAAACAAATTTTCAACAGGAAATTACAGTACTGTAACGTTGAACGAACCTTCAATTATAATATGAATGCAATACTCATAATACAGTATTGTGTAAAAATGATAACGTTATTTTAAGAGAACAACCAAAGGGCTTACCTAATATTATGTATGAAATATGAATGAGAATCAAAACAGCGTTTACTTCTTTACATATCAAGATGGCGAATGAGGAATGACCGTTACCTTCAAGGGCGCTGTGCCGAGACCTACGAACACGCCGGAAATTGCCGAAGACTGGTGAGAAGATAAATGCGATCATATTCCAACGTTGGGCCAACAATCATAACCCCAACGGTAGGGCGGGCGCGATCGTCAACCAAAAAATGACTTGGCCCAAACGAGGAAATTACAACGAACCTTTTCCCAACATATCCCTACCAAATCTCTCCGTTGGGCCAACGAAGTGTGCTACTAGGGCTGGCATTTGTGACAGCATTTGCGTAAATGTCTCTCGTAGTCTGAAATATTGCACCTTTGTAACCAAAATGATTGTCTTAGGTTTTCTTTGCTTCATAGGTCTTGTTTCGGGTGTTGTGATTGGTGTTGACATATTTGTTGTAGCTGATGTTGTAGTACTACAAGATGTTGTCATAGGGGAATGTGCTGTTCTGCTAGTTTCAGTTTCAGTGAAAATCTGAAACCGATTATCTGTATTTACAAGTCTTTGTGACAATGTATTGTCCCTAGTCATACGAGAAATTTTCGCCGTATGTTTCTTTTTTAAATGTTGAAACTCCTCTTCTTGTCGTTTCCTTCGCTGAGTAAGCACTTCTTGTCTGGGGCGCTCACTGACCCCATCTTCTCCTAATGACAATATAGCTCCCACTACTTCCATTGTTTTTGATGGTTCACATTCAGTTTCCATTTTATCTGAACTTTTGGGCCCACTATATTGTGGGATTACATTCTCACTATTGAGCAAGGAGTCATATCTTTTCCTTGTCTCTTCAAAACTAATAGCCATAGGCTATGGTCAACAATCCAAAAACCAGTTTATGTATTATTAAAACTTTATAACGCGAATTAGAACTGATTTAATATATGTAAGTTATCTATAACACCAATAACTCTTAAAACACTCTATTTTATAACCACACATAATTAAACGCTTATTTAATTTCGATTTGGAACGGCGTTGTTATTCAGATCACTTTCAAACAGTACGCCATTAAACCAGAACTCGTTTTTTTATCCGAGCAATTTCGTTTAGTTGGCAAAACTGCTCCCATTTCCAGCATGGCGCATGTTATAGTGTTCTGGGAGGATGGTTGTTATTCTGTAATGATCGCGCGAATGTAAACTTTAAAGGCACATTAACTTCCTTAAGCAGTAGTATCGCGCAATTTTTATGGTAAATGTAGAGGATAGCCAATGTAGATAAAGATTTCAAAGATACTATTATGGGTCCTATCTTTAATTTTAATTCTCTCTGATACGGTCCTACGGAGTATTTATCTTGTGCATATTGAAGTGTTTCTAATTTGTATAGTGATGAAACCTCAAAAGAAGATTCATCTATCAGAAACGGTAATGTGGACAGTGAGTTTTTGGATTGATGTGGATTAGAAGCTGTGAAGCTCAAACCATAGGATTAGTTCAAGATTCAATTTGACAAGAAGTTTAATATTCATGTCTCCGTTTAAATAGTGACAGAAATGCTTTTAAAATTACTGATTTACTTCTCGAAAGAAGAAATATAAGAATAATATAAATATTTCATTCGTGTAGATATTATTGAGGTTTTTAGTGTACCGGTAAATAGCTTTGCCATTCTGATTAGTCCTAAGTGTGTGTACCCTCCTTTGTTTTGTTATTGCATCTCTATTTCATTTTCTGTAGGCGTTGCAGCGAACTGTGTAGTATGTAGAGGAAAATTTATCCTGATTGGGATTAAACCCGGGGTTTCAACTCCCACAGGATGCATTTCAAATCCAAGGATGGTTTCTGTGATTACGCACTATGTTTATTCAGAAGAAAAATAAAATCGCTTGTATTCTTCATAAGCCATAGAAACCAAACAGTGTTTCGGATACTTTCCAGAAAAACTAAACTACTATATGGTTTCTGTGGTTTATGGACACAAGAAGCTACAAATCACAGATTTTTAACTTTTTTCTGTGAATAAATAGTGCATAATCATGGAAACCATCCCCCAAATTTTAGCTTACGTATATTACTGGTGTCTCCTCAGTGAGGGGAAAGGAAAAAGGTATTTTATGCCGTGCACGACTGTTTTCACTCCCACTCCTTTAATTGTGAAATATGATTTTTGGTGCAAGGGTCTTTTATTATTCAGTGGAAGGAAAATCTGTGCGCGGCATTAATTACCGTTTTGCCAAGTTATGTTGGAAAGCATGTTATTATGTAGTCTATTTGTTTTCAGTATTTTAAACTTGTATTATCTTCTTCAGAAGCAGAAGATTTCCAAAATGCCTTGTTGGTATTATGAAAAGAAAGAGCTTCGGAACACACCATCTATCCAAGATGGCATTGACTACGAAACAGAGTGTAGATACAGAAAGGAAGGAGCTAGGTTCATTATAGACACTGGCACAAAAATGGACCTCGGTTATAACACAATGGCGACTGGTGTTGTTTATTTCCACAGATTTTATATGTTCCATTCCTTCAGAAACTTCCCAAGATATGTAAGTTTTTTTTTTTTAAAATAATAATGGATTCTGTAAATATTCTATTGTCCAAGTGCATGTATTGAATGCTGATTAAAATGACTGGTTTTGCATCATAGGTTACAGCCTGCTGCTGTCTGTTCTTGGCTGGAAAAGTAGAAGAAACGCCAAAGAAATGTAAAGACATTATTAAAACCGCAAGGAGCTTGCTGACAGATCAGAAGTTCTTGACATTTGGTGAAGATCCAAAGGTATGTTCTACTTGACCGACTGAGATAGAGGTAGTAATGTTGCAAACTTTCACTTACCATGGGGTGAGGTTATCAAATTAGCAGAGACAGTAATGATGCAAACTTAGGCCTATCTTATGGAATGTTGCGCTTTGTTTATGGAATGGCCCTTTGTTCCAATTATTTCTTGTCTCATTTTGACCTGTAAGTCTAGACTGTAGGCTACATAACTAACTGTGGTGACTGTTTCAGGAGGAAGTAATGACATTGGAACGGATTCTCCTCCAGACCATAAAGTTTGACTTGCAAATAGAGCACCCTTACAGCTACTTACTTAGATATGCCAAATGTCTGAAAGGTGGAGTATTTCTCTTCTTGAGCTCTTGTGATTCTTGTAGGCATCTCTTGTACTAAAGCGTGATCTTGTTGTAGGTGACAAAGCCAAACTGCAGAAAATGGTTCAGATGGCTTGGACTTTCGTGAATGACAGGTAATACTACGGTATATATACATCGTCATAACTAAAGCCCGGATTTTCATGCGCTATCAAACTTAAAAACATGCATGCATTCATGCACTATCGTATCTCCAAATATGCACAATGAAGGGCGAAACATGCACTATCAAAAATCCGCACTGTACTGCAATATATTTCAATTTCTCTTAAAACAATATACGAGTTTTTCCAAACTCTCCTCACTTAAACTCGTGCGTTTATCAGTTAGGACATTCTTGAATGCAGAAAAGTATATTTCTACTTCACAAGAAGTAGCCTAACAGGTGCATACTTAAGGGAAGAAATTTGACTGATGGTGAGATGGAATTCCATGCCATTTTTCCATATAGTACATCTTTCACTGTTTTCAGAAGTTTAAGATCAGGATTTGAACTAAGTACATTCTTAAGTTTTCCCTAACTATCACACCCATTTCTCCACAACACGATTCCAAAGGTAATTCAACGTCTTCAACAATGGCTAGTGACTGACAAATTCAATAAGTGAACATTCTGTTTAGCAGTTATCTTTCAATGGAAGGTGGTGGGGGTCGGCGAGTCGGCATTTTCTTTTGTAGCCTGGAGCATTATATTACTGTTTATTTAGAGTAAACAGTAAACAGTTTATTTAGAGTAAACGGTAGTTTGCACTCTCAAATTGATGCAGGTGGCAGACTCTGTTGCCAAGTCAATCAATCAATCAAAAAAAAAAAAAAAAAACAATGGTAATACAATACAACATTTTTACGTTTCTTTGAAAAGTCTAGAATTTAGGGAGTCACATTCATAATATGCACAGTTATGCATAATAACTTGACATTATGCACTAAAACCAGAAAATGAGGGCTTATATGCATTATGAATATGCTATATTCAACCAACAAAATCCAAAACATGCATTATGCATGGATTTTGCCATAAAAAGGCCGAAATATCCAAACATGCAAGGAAAAAATATGGTTATTTGGAATCCACAAGTCATGTAATGAGTAACTACGAAGTTTGAGAAGTGTAACCAAAGTATATCAAAACATGCATTTGCATGGAAATCCGGGCTCTAGTCATAACTTTTAAATACTGTAACAACTTCTAAAATGAAAAGATGAATTATGGATGTAGGCTACTTATAATTAATCAAATAAATAAATAAATGACCTTTTGTGTGAGTTATCCAATGATACGCATATTTGATTATCCGGATTGGGTCTGGTCCCAATTAATCAGGATAATTGGAGTCCTACTGTAGGTATTTTAATTTGCATTTAATATGATATGTGTATTGGCTAGACTTAGCACCAATCAGTTTTCAAAATGGCTACCATTTGCACCCACACAGACTCCTTTAATGGACCAAAGATGTAGAAGATGCCAAAGCAAACTGGATTGCTGAGTGCAGGTGATTTGCTTCAACATGCCCGTGCTCATGCTGCTCGTGCAACCTTGAAAACCATCGACATTCGCTCAAGTGCCTCCCACATCCGCCATACTCGCCCGATTTGTCACCATCAGATTTCCACATCTTTGGTCCATTAAAGGTGCACCTTGGAGGGCAGAAGTTCAAGTCTGATGAAGACGTCCAATAGGCGGTGCACGAGTAGCTACAACGCCAACAAAAATAATTTTTCTCACGCAGTATCAAAGCATTTCCTATCTGATGGCACAAGTGCATGGAACTGGGAGGGGACTATGTGGAAAAATAATGTACATGCAAGCATTCTTCCTGCAGTAAAATTAATTGCGATTTTCGTTTGATTCTCCCTCGTACATCCATAATATTTTGCTATGAAATTCCTCCAAACCAGATGCAGCATTAACGGTTTAAAAAACAAGGTCTTTCAATGATCCGGACAGACTAGAGGAGAGAGAATTTTCATCGAATCCAAACAGGGCTGTTTGTTCTTCAACCTCACACAGAAATCCTAAAAATTGAATGATTTTGTAGAGTGAGTCATCAGAAAATTTTCCTACGGAGTCTAATTTAGATGCAAGGGGATGTGTTAATTTTTTAGAAGTCATTGCCTTAACTTCGAGCACTTGTGAAACAGCCGTAGTCTTCCTACAATCTGAGTCTACTTCATTTGGACACTGTGTCCTAGAATACACATCATGTGCAGCATGATCGTCGCTGATTGAGTTATCATATTTAGGGAAAAAGTATGTACAGCCACTCTTGTTGAGTGCACTGACCGTGCCTACCTCTAACAAGGAAGTGGCAGACTGCACTACTCAATTGCTTGGACCTGCTTCCATGGGAGGGCCACATCCGGGGACCGTTTCTTTAACTCTACACTCCAACTGTTTAATTTGTCAAGCATTTCCCTAGATTATGTTCTTAGTTCCTCCCGAATTGGTAGGTTAGGGATGTCAACTACTAAATGTGCTACATCTGAGAGCCTGTCCTGCACATATAAAATTCTGTTTTTTAGCTTGGTGAACTGTTTATCACTTGTCACAAGGGAATTGAGGAAGCTAGTTAAGTTTTCTAGTCTATCTTGAATATATTCTAAACTTGATTCAAGGTGTGACTCACCAAGCAAATGTGGATTCACATGTTTTCCCCAGTTTTGCCTCAGCATTTCTCTGAGATCAGCCACCGGCTCATTCTGGTTTACTGGCACTCCTCGGATCTCATAGATGAGGTCTCTTTTCAAAATGAACTGGGGCTCTACATTGTTTCACTCCATGGAAAACACACTTCAACACAAATTCAAAGAGACAAATGCACACCCAAAAAAATACAGTTTGATATTTACAGATGTTTAGAAAAGGCTTCCAAGAAACACAAAACAAAAAAATCTTTTAGGAGATATAAAGATAAAAGGTAACCTAACAATTAGAGGCGTGGACCTTGAAGAGGAACCTAAAATCTGGGCCTTAACATCTTAAGCATCTTCCAGCAAAACTGTTTTGGAAATTTTGCACTTATCGCTGTTATAGTCTCTAGGCGCAGCCAGTCGAAAATATATTATTTACTTAGGAGCAGTGTCTGCAGTAGTTGGTGATTCCAGAATTAAAAATCCAGACATTAGAGTACATTTAGTCACAGTTTCATTCTGTACACTTCATATTTTTCTGGCTCTCTCTGTGTTTGCAGTTTGTGCACCACCCTAAGCTTGCAATGGGAACCTGAAGTGATCGCTGTGGCCCTTATGTACCTGGCAGGGAAACTCAGCAAGTTTGAAGTAGTAGACTGGTCTGGGAGGACTTCCAAACATCTTCGCTGGTGGGACATGTTTGTAGAAGATGTTACTATGGATTTACTTGAAGGTAACATAATCTGAATGCGTTTTATTGTAAAGTACCTGCATTTGGGAATGTTTTCCTTTTTCTTGCATGCTTTGCAATAAAGAACACATATTTCTTGACTGTCAAAGTAACTTCAGAAATGTGTTTTTTTAGATTAAAATTAAGATGACATTAAAAGTGGGGATAAAAGAACTTTGAAGCAACATTTAAAGCCTTAATTCACAGAAGAAATGACTAGCTCTTAACTACCCTTCGGAGAATTGTAGCTTTAAAATTCTAAAGGGGCTGAAGGTCAAAAACTGCAGTTGCCATCCAAACAGAGGACTGAAAATGTTGTGTTTGAGGACGAAAGTTTATTTTCAAGTGGACTGTATTTCAAATGAAACGAAGCCATCGGTTACAAAATGGCTAGCATTACACAATGTAAGTTTCTAACACAACAAGTAATACAAACACGCAAATCCTTTGGTAACATTTATTAACTGTGCACTTATTACGATTACTTGAACAGTAAATTAACACTGTTACAAGTCTGTTGTCCTTGATGAACATTTAAGAACACAAGTACAAATTGTGCATGCCATAATGCATCTTCTTGCTTCTACTGCCAAACTGCGGCAGCCAAAGACTCTGACGTGCAGGTCAGCCAATTATGCAAGAAAGTCACTACTACTACTTTCAGAGATGATGAAAAATTCTACCAATGCTCTATCAGCACCATGTTGACATACGAAATAGTCACTTGCAGATGACCTACCACTGAGCCCTTTTGTGATGTGCACATATGCATGTACCACCAACAGATCCAATAAAATGAAATTTAAAAAAAAATTGGTGCTTAGCCCCTTTAAGACAACTCACTGTGTGGGTTTTTTGTGCTAGGGTACTCGAATCTAAAGTCTCCCCCCCCCCCCCCCCCCCCGGCATCACACTTTATTTATGAAATGCATGTTGAAACCAGGATTTTGGTTTTTCAAATTATCAATTGTTTTAATTGTTTACTGCATGATTTGGGTAAGGTCGTGAGTCTGGGGTAAGTTTTGGTTTCATTTCGAATCTTTATGCCCATGCATTAGATTCATTCTATTCCTTTAATTATTTATATTTGTTACGGAAAAACAATATAATTCAGAATAAAATTATGTAATTCATGCAAGTTATGTAAAAACGATGAACTGTTAATAAATATGTTATATTTATTGTTCTGTTAAATAAATTATTTAAATGAAATATCTAGCAGTTGAGTAAGTAATCTGCTTGATTGGAGAATGATTCACTGATACATGTATTTTATAGGCTTATTCCTCATAATAATTGTATTAAAGCAATGTAGTGATGTAGTAAAGCTGTGTAGATGACTTAATGATTTCTTATTTTCTATGGTTCCTTATATAATACAGTTTTCCTAGAGGGCATACAATTGTACGCTGGCATTATTAATTGTTCCAAACCTCTCATCTCTTTACTTAGCCATATTCATTACTAGTCCTTTTTCCATTGTCTGATGATCATTAAAACCATAAAAACAAAAAGAAACACATTCACAATGGATCTAAACTTAAAAAAAGTCTACACAATGTTTCGACCCTCCTTTGAGTCTTCCTCAGGTGAATACAAATGACACTAAACTACAGTCCAATCCTCCCATCTATAGACTACCATCATGCACTGCCACTTAACTTATCCCTCACTGGATGTTCTGTTGTCTGATTGTTTATTGATTGTGCATTTTCCATAGACATTTGTCATCAAGTCTTGGATTTATACTCCCAGCCACAGTCTGCACAAACACCAGACTCTCCTCCTCTTGTTCCATCCAATCGGACTCCACAAATAAAGAAGGAACGGATGCCACAGCCAATATCGTCAGCAGTGCTTCAAATGTCTCCAGCTCCATCAGGTATGCTTAAAAATTATACAGAATACGATAATCCCTCAAGCTAGCAATGGTTACATGTACAGGTAAGGGGGAAAAAAACAGACATTAAAATATCGGCAACTTAGATATTTTAGTAGGTCCTCTTTTTTTTCCCTACCTGTACATAACTCCTCCCATCTTGTAGAAGCTACATTATTTTATTTCTTACTTTTCTTAACTTATTTTGGAATTAAAAAATTGTTATTTTATCTGCCAACAAAGGGGATTGTTTTTTATATAAATTAAATGATATTTTTGCTGAAACATAAAATGGAGGGAGGAATTTTCAAAATTTACAGCAGCAAAATAAAAAAACTGAACCTTGAAACAGCGAAATACCCTTGTATGTGGGTATGCATCAGAATCTCTTACTTCCATCCATTTATCAGCAAAATTGCATCGGCATCATCACTTGTGCCACTCTTGCTGTCAAATGCTTCCGTATCTGAAATAACATTACTCAAAGAAAAATGCATATTACTAAATTCCTTGTCTTTTTCTTCGAACATTCGCATTATCTCGTTCTCTGTCAACACTTGTTTTCTACCCATTTGTACAAAAACAACCATAAACACCCAAAAAAACTGCATCACATGCACAGGTTAATAACTTGCTAGAACTGATAAATAAACCTTGTGAACTGGGTAAGTCCCCATCTGAGGGCAACAGGAGCTTCAACTAGCCTTACCATGATTTCTGATGTCGATTTAGCGGTACAACAACAACTTAGAATAGCTCCCATCTTCCCACTGAATATATATTCATTTTCGCCTGGTGCAATGGGAAGCAAGACTGGCGCCCGGTCTCATCGACAGGAGTTAAATATACACTAATCCCGGGTTTGTTAACTTTGGGCTAAAATTTTAACTCGTGACTCACACGTTTCACCATGCTTTTTCAGCGGAAGGTTAACTAACACCATATTAACATTCACAGGAAATAGGAACAGTAGCAAACTAGAAGGCAATGGTTAAAATTTGTTTTTTTGAATGCGGTTCTTTTATTTTCTTTAATGGCAAATGGCATCAACCACAAAATGGAAGACATTGAAAAGAGTAATCAAAGGACAAACTTTATTTCCCATAATTCATAGTCTTATAATAATAAAACAGAAAAGAGTACAGTGTGCATTGGGGTGTAATTTACTGTCTTATATCACTACCCACAGTTATATCCATAGGAAATACATCTTACAGTGCAATCACACATAATCACAGCATTGTATTTAATTGAACTACAGTTTTATCATAGGTAATCCCATGAGAATTGAGTTGATCGATGGATTTGCAACTGTGCAGCAGGAGCGAATTTATCTGATGCAACTCGTCAACTCAAGTTGGATTTATTAGGACTATTCCATGAATAAAATGTAACGGATTATATAAATAATAATTACTTTCGTGTTTTGTTGTATAAAAACAAAACTAACAGTTGTGAGATCACGGCATACTGTGAATCAACCATCCATGTATCAATTCGAGCTACCCTGGTATAATCAGTGCTATCAGTGGTGCACAGTTAACTTCATTCAGGTAAGCTAACAGCAGAACAGAATAAAAGCACATGAAGTGGCTTGCACCAAATCGAAATTGTGTTCTTAGTCGATGTACATTTCTATTATTTCGATTTTCAAACAAGTTATGTTGTATAAAATAATCTGATTTCATGCCGCTTAGTGGCAGCAGTGACTATTAATAACTGCACACTGATAGTTGCGTCTCCAGTAATGAGCAGCACATTTTACCGCGTTAAAATGCCATCCTCACAATTCTTACAAGAATATTGTAAGATAAACGGCCGTGATTTGTCTATATCTGAGGAATTGCTGAATGTTATTGGTCAGTCATCATAATGTAGGCCATTTCAATAAATTGGGACAAAATCAGTACATTTTACATTTTGCCAAAGCTACATAAAAATCTGGTACAGCTGTTGGAAAAAAAAAAAAAAACAGGACTGTCCCGACCAAATCGGGATGAATGGTCACCTTACTCAAGCAGAAATGATGCGCCGCAACAATGTTAACGTAATTATTGCATGCAACAATGTTATGCTATATTTTTGTAATTGTGGCTTCCTTTACAGTTCATTAAAAAGAAGCACGTTATGCTAATCCTCAAGCAGAAACTGGAAATTTTAAATAAGTTGAACCGAGGTTCTTCACAGAAAGTCATTGCTTCTCACTACAATGTTGGAACAAGCAACTATTTATGACATCAAAAGAAAGAAAATGTTATTTGACGATACACAAGCCAAATGGAGAGCGAGTTGGGAAAATGGAAGCTTATGCGAAAGAGAATGAAGAACTGGACGCAGCTGTTTATAGGTGGTTTATAGAACACACACAATCAATAACCCGACACTTTTGCCAGTCCGGCACCCATAAGTGCAAGGAATGGCCGGATTAGCAAGAGTTTAATGCAGTAGTATTTTATGCATGTACAAAGCTAAATAGAGCTAAGGAAAGCGATGTTGTAAAATTTCATGCTTATTGCTGTTACCAAAAAATATGGTCTCTAATATTGTGTCATTATATTATAAGTGAAAATAAATAAATAATTAAGTAATAAATAAATAAGATTTCGGCCTACATTACTTAAACCTGTACTGTCACTCTATTTCTTGTGTGACTTTTCTTAAATTCACTTGGAATGGGAAATCACAATGAAGTGGAACAATATTAAAACATACTATCTTGGAAAACACTACTTCATTAATATTCATTACTTACTAGTAACCGGTTTTCGATAGGACCTCCCTATCATTGTCAGCTACGTCCAACTGCCACACTTCCATCTTGTACCACCTGGTGACCCTGTTTTGGTTTCACGAGTTTGCCAAGAATGCCTAACTCATTCTCCCTTGGGATGTCAAAATTCTGGAGGTTATTCCTATGTTTCTGTATGTAGGTCTTCTCCCATACGGTCAACTGAATTGGATGATGCAGATTTTTTAGAGCCGTTTCCTTTACCACATCGTGATCAGAATTCCATACATGTGCTGCTACTGCGCACTTTTCAATTTCCCCTTGCCTAATATTTCTGAAATGCTCTTTCCATCACTTATTGAGGTTCCTTTTTGTTTTACCTATGTATACCATGTAATAACGTGTAATGATTGTGAAATGTATACATAGGTAAAACAAAAAGGAACCTCAATAAGAGATGGAAAGAGCATTTCAGAAATATTAGACAATGGGAAATTGAAAAATCCGCAATAGCAGCACATGTATGGAATTCTGATCATGCAATAAAGAAAGGAAGCAGCTCTACTTAAAAATCTGCATCATCCAACTGTATGGGAGAAGATCTACATACAGAAACATAGAAATAACCTCCAGAATTTTGACATCCCAGGGGAGAACGAGTTAGGGCTTCTTGGGAAACTCGTGAAACCACAACAGGGTCACCAGGTGGTACAAGATGGAGGTGTGGCAGTTGGACGTAGCTGACGATGATAGGGAGGTCCTATCGAAAACCAGTTACTAGTAAGTAATGAATATTAATGAAGTAGTGAGTGTTTTCCAAGATAGTATGTTTTAATAGTGACTTTTCTTGTCTAGTTAGTTAGTTAGTTATCCAATGGCAGGATTTGATATGATCATCATCTTCCTTCTGGCTTCCCAATATAGATACACCAAGTCTCCACTTTGTTGTCTTTCATGATTAAGGCTGTTGCACTGCAGTAGATGGGCTTCATCCGTGATGGTGTCCTGTCCTTGACACAGAACATATGCAGGGGACTGGAGGATCTTGAGTCTGTAGAGGTGGTGGGCCAGGCAGTCATATCCTGACATTAAACGGAACAGTCCGACAGCTTCTTGACAATCTGCTTTTGTTGTCTTGTTATATAGTGTAGATACTGTTTCCCATTTTTTCCCTTTTGCGGCTTCCATATTTTCTAGTGCTTGTTTATGATCGAAAGTTGCTTTTATTTCTTGTGTTTTCTGCTTTATGGTTGTGATGTTGTTGCCTTGGATTAGGATTCTAGTTCCCTTTTTTGTCAGTTGGTCTGCTGCTTCATTGCCCATTATGCCCACGTGTGAAGGAATCCATTGTAAGACTATAGTTTTGTTCAGTTTTTGTAGGGATTTTAGGAGTCTGCGGCTTTCCTGCACAGTTGGATCATCTGTGCTACTATGGGATGTTACTGCTTGGATGGCTGATTGAGAGTCAATAAGTAGAACTGCTTTGTTAAACATTTGTGCTCTGATTATTAAGTCGTAGAGCGCTAACTCTATTGCTTTAACTTCTCCATCAAAGGCTGTATTTTTCTTTCCAAGGGTAATGTATTGGCAAAATAACTTAGAATATATTCCAGCTCCTGGATTATTTTCTTTAGTTTTGGAGCCATCGGTAAAGATCCACTCCCAGGTGGGTTCAGGATAATTTCTTGTCTATATGAGCCGAATAAACAGTAAGTTTTTTACTTCATTTCTCTAACAGGTAAGCCTATTTCTTGACTAATGCAGTGAGTCCCACGCAAGAGTTGGCCAATGACGCGGATTTCTGTGTTGTGGTGGGCAAAGCTCCAACTCCCGGGCGATCGGGTGAAATATCTATGGAAATAAAGCCACGATCGGTGTAATGATTAAAGGTTTTCACATTTACAGTTAAAATTACAATGAAAATAACCACGTACCTCATCACAAGAGATGTTCTCCTCTTGCATCCACACAATACTTGCACCTTTTTAGGAAATTTTCTTTCACCACATAAGTTCAGCTTCCGAGACAGAGTTAATTTCTCATGTGATATTGTCTTTAAGTTCTTCTAATGTATGGGAAATTGAGCTATACTCTTTATTTTTCACCCATAAATAATAGTCACATACTGTTAGAAGAACTTAAAGATAATATCACAAGAGAAATTAACTCTGCCTCGGAAGCTGAACTTATGTGCGTGAAAGAAAATTTCCTAAAGAGGTACCAGTATTGTGTGGATGCAAGAGGAGAACATTTCCAATATCTCTTGTGATTAGATATGTGGTTATTTTCAATGTAATTTCAAATGTTAATGTAAGAACCTGAATCATTACACTGATCGCAGCTTTATTACCGTAGATATTTCACCCGATCACCCGGGAGTGGGAGCTGTGCCCGCCGCGACGCAGAAACCTGTGTCATTGGCCAACTCTTGCATGGGACTCATTGTAGATTTCCTTTATTTGAATACTCAAAATAGTCTTGCCCCAAGGTCGATTATATCCTCCGTTAATCTGTGGTATTGCAACTTCTCGATCTCGTTTAACAGAGCTCACAATTCGTGCTGATGGTCTGAGGCATGAGGCAGAATGTGCCATGTAGAGTGTGCGAGACAAACATTACTGAGGTGCCTTTGAGCATTCGAAAAAACCAACAACCTACAGATGGAGCTGAGATGGTGAGCAAGTGAGGCATGTCCACTCTGCACAAGGTTCTGAGGCTACCGTGGACTGTCTGGCTATTCAGCGGCTTTCAGTTTTATCTTTGTGGATATATGGCTTAATGTGGCAAGTTTATATTGGCTTAGGGTAATTTTGTGTTCTGAATAACATGTTTACAGGTTATTCGAGTGAACAGCTTTAAGATATGGCTTCTGAGAAGTTTTAGCCTAAGACCACACAGGATTGTTTCCGCGCTGCGGTTATGCAGGAAAACAAACGAAATATTTAGATTACATTGAGAGATGTGAGACGGGCCACATGGGAGTGATTCATCGCAGAAAATTACTCATTTTGCTGCGTCTTCTAAGTTGCCCGCTCAGAGAATGGGCTGGGGTCCATTTCTTTGTTGGTTTTCACTCTGACTTGAGTGGCCACACGTGCATCCTTTCAAGCAGCTGTTGCAGTTCTGTTCTCGCAATCATTTTGAATATGGAACATTTAGATAGTGAATTAATTATACTGGAAGTACAGAAACACCCTTGTTTGTACGGTATCCGGGTTCATGATTTTAAAAACCGGGATATCAATAACTGCAGTAGTAGTCCGAGAAAACTGGGAAGAGATGGATAATGAAAACGAAACTAATATTGTTTTAAGTACAATGTTTGGAAAATTATTCATAATTTATTCCACCAATTTTAAGGAGGGAGGTAGGGTTTTAGAAAATAGTTCATACTCCTAAAGTATTGCAGCCACAGTTATGAAAATGTATACTCTCATTTGGTATGCTATGGTAATAATTATTGCAAGGCAATTGATGATTTTGCATCATTTTTATATGACAGTTAAAAGATAGCTCTAAAATTATATAAATGTGTATCATTAAACAATTTATTAAATAAGGGTAATTAGTTTTTGCATTTTTTGCTTTATTTTGCACTTTTCGTCATTTTCAAGAGATAGGTAATTTGTTGGCAATTTTTAGGTCATTTTTGCATTTTCACGTCTTTTTCGGCATTTTAGGTCATTTTCGGCATTTTTAGGTCTTTTTCGCCATTTTAGGTCATATTTCAGTGGCGATAAAGAGGAGCTTTTCCAAATAGGCCTACAAATCGTTTCAGGCAACAGACAATAGTTTTTATTCGAGAATATCCGCCAAATATACATAGTTCATTTTAATTCAAGTTTAGTGTAAACACCATATCAGTTTGTCTTGTAGCAATAAATAATTATTTTTTCTTTCTTTTTAAATTGCACATATTTTGTAGGGGCAATTAGATGGGCACGCCAGTTCAGAAAGGATTTTTTTTTTTTCGCATAAGGGTGTCCAGGTTGTACACATTTACTTTTTTTTTTAGTAAGTTTGTTTTATATTGTAAATTCATATATAACACACTGTCATCCGTTAAATTGGTTTTAGCAATTCATTACTTAAAAAAAACTAAATATAAGTAATAATGGAAAATTTATTGGTCATTGTTTAAAATTTTATGTCATTTTTCAGTAATTTTAGGTCATAAATGCATTTTTTATTTTGCATTTCTTCACTATTTTATGGTAATTAAATGCTTTGACCTAGTAATAATATACCACTTAAAAATACATTTTTGTGTCATTAGTATTTTTTTATTTTCTTTATTTTAAATTTAATCGCCACACTTATTTACCTTTTCTATGGAAACCACTTAATGGATAACTATGAAACTTTGACTTCTTAATTTTGGTTTACAAGACCAATATTTTATTAGATTATTAATCTTAATTAAAACCTGCTTACTTTTAAAGGATCCATAAACTTTCTATTCAGGCACTTTTTAAATTCCTTTCCATTATTTATTTTTAAGAAATCTAATTTTCGGTATAAAATTTGTGTTAAAAGTCAGTCCTCTTATTAATACAAATATTAGTTTAACTTATTTTTCGTCTCGTTTTGCTGTATATTTCAAAGGACCACGGGAGAGTAGGCCAACATGCAACTACTGCATTAACAAAAATGATGAGTCGTCCATAACTTGCACCCACAGAGCCGCTAAAACAATGACAGGAATAAACAGACCATGTTTGTTTACACTACATTCTCAGCGTGAAAAGATAGGTCGTGTGGCCATGAGTGCTGCAGACTTTCTGACGCTGTATTTCCACGCAGAACCGCAACATCAAAACACGCCCGTGTGGCCTTAGGCTAAGATCAGAACTAACTGGCCTGAGAGTTTAATAAAGTACCTAGTACAATCTTTCTAGAGCAGCATTAATGTAGATAGGTCATGGTAGAGATGGAAATTGGTAAACTTTTAATTTAATTGCCCTCAGGAAACTCTATGGCCTGAGAAGAATGAAGGTTGTTTTCATTTCAAGATAAAGAAAATAAGTACTAGCATTTGCATTGGTAACTAGGAATATAAACATAGCGTTAAACTTCATTATTATTATCACCCCTTTTTTTCTCATTTGCAGCAATTCCAGTCAAAGTGAGCAAAGATCTCAAACCGCTTTTGATTCCGAGTAATGGAGACGAGAAGACTGAGAAGAGTTTAGATGGATCAAACCACTACCCGTACAGTGGATATCCGCATTCATCTCTCACACCAACATTCCCGCCCACATACTCCACTCCTGTCCCTGTAGTAACGGCTACACCTACCACAGGATCTAGCACAGCCTCTGCTCCGCCTTCAGCTGTGCTGCCCAGCTCTGCACCGACTACATCATATCCATATCCAGCTTCATCCCATCAGTACCCTTCATCTCAGTATTATCAGGGTCCTTCAAGTGGCCCTTCAACAGGCAGGACGTACTACCCTGCTGGGCCAAGTTAGCTTGCCAATGTGTTATAAGTTTTCCTGTACTTTCACAACTGATCAATAAAGCAATTTGTGTTCTTTGTAGAGCTGTGTTTTATTCCATGAACTGAAAACAGTTGGACAAATGTAGCATGATCTGTAGAACTGGATAGTGCGACAACCACAATTCCTCAGGTTATCCATAAAATGGGCAAAAATCAGCAAGAAAATTGTTTTTATTCACTTGCAAAAGAAAATACCACCTTGAGCACTCCTAAAGATGAAACTGCTTTCAAGAAATTCACTTTGCAGTCTTTAAGCAATCATGAATTCAAAAAATACCAAGAAGTACAACAAAAATCTCCTGAGATCAGACATGAAAAACAAAATTCCACCAAGTAATAAATAATTCAGGCATTTATGAAATTGACTGTAATACTTGTGAAAAAGTGTACACTGGCAATGAAGATAAATTTAAATCTAGAGTACAAGGAACACATGAGATGTATCAAATACCAACAGATAGAAAAATCTACAGTGGCTCATCATTTCTGGGGTACAGGTCATGATTTCAATAATAAGGTGAAATTGCTGAAATGCGTTTAGAAATCACTTGATTTAACTGTTTGAGAAAAATTATGTTCCAAAAAAACAAAGATGGACGTTGACTTGACGCATGCTGCATTCTGCTCAGAGACTTGACATTGCACTGTTCTTAACCGCCCCTCTGGGCCTATAAAACTGCACACTTCTAGGTTCATTACTGTTCTCTCTAAGTGAACCAAAATAGTTCATGGCATTAATGTGACCATGAAGCCTCTCTAACTCAACAAAAGTTGTAGGTTTAGACTCAAATGCTATTTGGCTTCTTGCACCACCCTCTAATATGCACTGAACAGTGGCGTACCAAGGCTATTTGGCACCCGGGGCTAACTAGATGGTAGTCGTCCCTAACACTAAAAGGTTCAAGGTTCAATGAGTTTAATTTAAACACAGTTTAATGTTGACAATTATTTATTTTTAATAAGTAGTATGTTACTTTAACACATTATAAAGAGAAAAATATGAATGAAATAAAACTGTAAGTATTATAAGGTTAGTTTATTTGAAAAAAATAAAGAGAGAAGGAGTTTCAGAGTCATAACAAAAATTTTAAAATGCGCCTTCCTAGCCTTGATGGATAAAAACTTATTTATAATAGAGTTGAAGTCTATAGTAGTAAGTAACCACATCACGTTAAATTGATAAAATTGCTAAATTATTTATTCTTTCTTTCACCCGTACACCATAAACTTTTCCTGTGTGCTCGACGCCCACGACCTATTTTGTACTGTCTATAAATAGTTTAAAATGAAACGTTTATTTCATTTCTAAATAATATTACTGCAGTATTTAACAAAGCAATAAAGAAAATTTGACCAATAAAACCGTATATTTTCCCTGAAAGAAATTATTTTTTCTTAAACTAATAAAAGATGTTTTTCAATCTTGGCGCCCAGTGCAGCCACCCCCCCCCCCCCCCCTTGGTATGCCACTGGCAGTGAATCACTTCTCTTTTGGATAAATCCAACACAGCTGCATATGTTCGAATGGATCTGACATACTTAGAAAATGGTTCTCCAAAATTTTGGGTTTGGTAGAAATATTCATTCACTAGAGAAGCATTAGCTCTGACAGGGATGTACATCTGTAATATTTTGCTATGAAATTCCTCAAAACCACATGTAGCATTAATGGTTTCAAAAGTAAGATCTTTCAATGATCCGGACAAACTAGAGGAGATGTAAACTAAAAGAGAATTTCCATCAAATCCAAACAGGGCAACTTGTTCTTTAACTTCACAGTTCACACAGAAATTCTAATAATTGAATAACTTTGTCGAGCGAGTCATCAGAAAATTTCCCTATGGAGTATAATTCAGAAGCAAGGGGATGTGGCAATTTATTAAAAGACATTGCCTTAACTTCGAGCACTTGAGAAGCAGCTTAGTCTTCCTAACATCAGAGCCTACTTTGTTCGGACACTGTGTCCTAGTATACACATCGTGTGCAGCATAATAGTCACTGATTTGGTTGTCATATTTAGGGGTAAGTTTTGTACAGCATCGCCCCTTGTTGAGTGCACTGACCGTGCCTACTTCTAACAAGGAAGTGACAGACAGCACCTCTTAGTCGCTTGGACCTGCTTCCACGCCCAGTGACCGTTTCTTTAACTCTACACTCCAACTGTTTAATTTGTCAGGCATTTCCCTAGATTGTGTCACAAGTTCCTGCCAGATTGGGGTGTGAACTACTAAACGCGTTACATCTGAGAGCCTGTCCAGCACAAATAAAATTGTTTTTAGCCTGGTGAACTGTATATCACTTGTCACAGGAGAATCGATGAAGTTTTCCAATCTATCTCTAATATATTCTTAAGTTGAATCAAGGTGTGACTCACCCATCAGATCCAGATTCACTTGTTTTTCCCAGTTTTGCCTTAACTTTTCCCTGAGATCGCCGACCGGCTCATTCTGGTTTACTGGTACTCTTCTACTTTGTAGTTCACAAACGAGGTCTCTTTTCAAAAGGAACTGAGGCTCAATGTTCTTCCTCTCCATGGTTATAGTACATGAAACAGACATTTTTCACACTTTAACACAAATTCAAAGAGATAAACACACATAAAGAATAAACACAGTTATTATATGTACAAATATTTCAAGACTGCTTTAAAAAAAAAAAAAGTGAAAACTGAAAACATCTGCCACAGACTTATGCAAATAAATATAGAAACAAAAAGGAAGAAATTCTGTTAACAATAATTCATGTGTCATTAGGCCACTATGTGGCAATAGAATTCAAAATCTTAAGACGCACTAGAAACATACATTAATCTAAGTACATCGAAAGGTGGTAGGCCAAAATAAGATGTGGACCTAGAAGAGGACTCATGCCTATGCTAACCATAGATTGCACCCTACCTAACCTCCTAAAACCCCTCTGTACTTACTTATTTCATCATTAAGGGGAACCCCTCCAGCTGGTCCCTTCTTCTTCTCCTCGTCTGAAAGCTGCAGAGCCTCTTCTCACTGTAGCATCTAAACAGAGGGGCCCTCTCTAGGAATTACTACATTATTTTCTAAGCCCGCCCAAAGGTACATAGAAGGAAGGAAAACCCAAGGTGCAATCTTAGCTTGTAGTTTTATAACTAAGATAAAACTTTTTCCTTCATTTATGAAAGAAACCTGTAAGCAAACTGAACAAAAAGATATTAAAATAAAATGTTACAATAATTTACAGACTTTTGTGTGTTTGTGTGTCCTCTTCATCATACTATTTACTAGCATTAATTATTTCATTTTTGAGGCCTCGTTAATACATAAAACAAGATTTCATATATAACATAAATGATTAACTAATTTGATGATGCTAAATAGATATTTTGCATTAAGGGTATATGTACGTGAATTATTTTGAAATTTATGTTTTTTTGTTTATTGCACTAAAAAATTGTGCTGAATTTTCTGCATCCATTGGTATATAGTTTATATAGGTTTAGAAATTATTGGTGCCATTTAAATGGACATTTAAATATGTTTACGTGCTCTGAGCTACTATTCACTATGAACTTAAAATTGAATTTCCCAGTAACTCTTATTTTTCACACATATTGTTAGATAGCTCCACAACCATTAGAGATAGAAGGCTGAAATTTTTTACACTAATTCTACATGCATATATGAATAAAGTAGACTACAATGATGCCCATAGGTAAAAAATTAAAGAAAATGTGTCATGAAATATTGATCAAATTTCAATATATTTTATATGCGATATATAAAAATTATTTGCATTAAAAATATTAACGTTAGCTGTATAATAGTAGTCTACTTTGTAGAAAAATATGTTCATTATATGCATTAAAAAAATAAATGGTGTCAGAGAAACCAGAAAAATGCTATCTCTACAGGAAGTGATAAGTGCATCTGAATTAATTTTTTTCATGCTCCTATAAAACATGTAATTTAAAAATAACTTGGTCAATTTTTTGTACTTTTATCAGCTAGTTATGTTCTAGTAAGGCTTCTTATAAGATCCTGTAATTTTAGTCCACTTTTGAGTTCATTTTCTTGTAAAATTTTAATATTTTAGAACCTGCATTTTTTTTATATTTTTGTGGTAGTTCACGTACATATACCCTTAAAACAAAACTGAAACTACATATTTAATTCCATAACGTACGACCACACTAGCTGGCATATAGATAAATTAATTAACAAATTTTTCTTTAAATAACTATTCAAGAAATACACTGCCCCTGGGATGACGGATTCAAACCGGTTTTACCAATTCTTACAGTCACAGTTAATCTTCGGTATTATCCAGCAAGTAAAATAAATCTGGATAATGGTTTCTTGAGAAGTTAGCTAATTGGGAAAAGGGCTGTATTAGAGGAAAGACAGGAAATGCTAAAGTACTTTTCAAATGAGAAGCCATTTCCTTCACCGCCAATCACGTGTACGAGCTAACAGAGCGCCGCTAGCAGTAAGAGTCTTCCCTCCGTCTCGCCGTCTCTGATTGGACCGCATATCTAAGCAGGAGAAGGACAAAACGGCTTGTTATCTGCAAAACACTGTAGGTGCTCTCCTACTAAACAGATAGAGCAAGCTACCGAAAGCTAGGTGTCCATTCTCAACACCAGGAAAACCTCAAGTCGCACATAAGACATTATGTAATTGCAGTTGCCATTGTAATTCACATAAGTACATGCAAACAAAATCTTTATGATTGTGTAGTAACTGGGATAGCTACTCACTGGCTTTGTTGATAATGGAAGTGCATGCTTTCTGGGGGGGGGGGGGGGGGAAAGAAACCAGGGTGGGTTTCGTTAAATGACCAATCAAAGAAATCTGGAATCAGAATTTGGCAAAACAAATTACTTGGAAGTACTGTGATTAATATAGTCCAGGCAATAAAGGTAAAAAAAAAAAAAAAAAAAAAAAAAAAAAAAAAAAAAAAAACTGATTAGGGAAAAAATTGAGGAATTTGGCAGAGTTGTCGGGGGCAGTGTCCTGCACAACATACTAAAAGCTGCCGAGGGTGGGGGGGGGGGGGTTGAGCAGGGGGCATGTAGAATGTCCCTTTTATTGGTTTTTTGCTTATACCTAAAAGGACGGTGCATTGTAGAGAAAAAGTCATTCTATTCAAAATTCAAGCTGATAAAATTTCCTACAAGTGTGATCCTACACATTTTTTCCATGTCCAGTAGTTTAAGAAATACACGACATCAAAAATAGCAAATCAATTTAGTTTAAAATGAGTACCGGTAGTCATTTGTTATTTATCCTGCCATCTGCCTGTGGTAGATGACGCAGCGGTCGGGTGGTAGGCCAAGTCCCTCCAGGGATGTAGCGCCACGGAGTTTAGTTTAGTTTAGTTTAGTTTAGTCATTTGTTTTTTAGTCTTCAAATGATCAAGTTATAGCAATTTTAAGTTTCAGACAAATTTTGAGATTTCGAAATAAAATCGCACTTTCTCTTTACTTTGGGGTTATATCTTTGTATATAAGCTGTTTGTTGTGTATTTACATCCTTAAACATGCAGAGAAATATTACACAATCATTAAAGTTGCAATTATTAAAAATATGATCATGGTAGAAGCACAGTACATATAATGGCTAATACATTATAGTTCAGGCAACAAAAGAAAAATGTGGGGGGGAATCAGTTTTGAAATCTGGGAGAGATGTCCCTCTCACCCTTATCCTTGGGGACTTTAAATATGTTGTTGACCCCCTCACATCTCTGCCAAATTTCGAAACTACATGACTTTTTCTTTTGTTCAGACTATAATGTAGTATCCATTACATGTACTGAACTTGTACCGTGATTGAATTTTTAATAAACGCAACTTTAATGAATGGTTGTAATTACCTCCTCCACATGTTTCATGGTGCAAAACACAATATACAGCTTATATACAAAGATATTTAACCCCTAAATAAAGAGAAAGTGTGATGTGTGGTTTTCTTTCAAATTCTCAAAATTTATTCAAAACTTAAATTACTATTAACTTTTGATCATTTGAAAAATTATTACACATTTTCAGGGAAATTTATTGCCCTACAACTTCTTTTATGAAGACATTGCTATACAACTAAGGACTGAAGCAGTAGAAGGCAAAGCATGTCGACCACACTGCAAAAGCGCTTTTTTGACTATTGGTATTTTTGCTGTTGGATATCTCGAAAGTTAATGGGAACATAAAACATGTATAGGATGAATCTTGTAGGAAATTTTATCAGCTTGAAGTCTGAATACAGTAACTATTTCTCTAAAATGCACTGTTGTTTAGATATACCGTACTTTACGGACCATAAGACGCACCTTAATTTTAGGATGGAAATTTAAAGGAAAATAAATTTAATGTGATTCTAAACAAAATATTTTAAAAGGAATAATATACTTCTTTGCATAAACAAATTATAACCTTGTACAATGGAATCATTGTAAATCACTTCTAACATAAAACCTGCATTGTAAGAAAATCTCTTCTGTACAGGTGGCATGGCGTAAATTTTAACAACTGAACTGATTTCTCTTGAAAGAATGAAAATACTTTTAAATCCTCTAACCCGCAAATCAGTAAGTGTAACAGGACAAGGCTGTTTAGAGGTCAATGTTTTCATTTAAGCCAGCTGGCGAAGACAACTCCTTATATTTAAAAGAACTCAATATTCCTTTCTTTTCGAATTGTATGCCTGGCTTCCAGCTACCCTCATTTTACGATTGTGACAAGTGCAGTGATGTATAGTCTGTGCTAAAATGTTTAACTGTCTTATCATTTAGAACATCTTGTGTATAGCTATGGTATTCCAGCAATATTTACCATAATTTTAATCTTTTTAGTGTACTTTGGACCATTAGACGCACCCAACTTTTAAGGCTCTGTTTTCGAGGTAAAAAAAATGCATCTTATGGTCTGTAAAATACGGTAAGCAAAAAAACAATAAAAGGGACCTTCTACGTGCCCCCCTGCTTCCCGTGCAACCCTAATCTCGGGGACTTTTAGTATGTTCTGCAGAACACTCACCCTACAACTCTGCCAAATTTTGAAACTACACAATTTTTCCCCCATTTTTCTTTTGTTGCCTGGACTAGTACTTTATTTTGCAAAATTATTAGGTCAAACATATAAATTTATTAGTTTAAAAACAATTTAAAACATATAATACATTATTTTATTTTATAACACAATGCATAATGGACCAGTCATACACCATAACCTTTACAAGAAAATCCTTAAGAAACCATATCCAGTCAACTCTTAATAACTCAGGGTTCTGTATGAGTTATGAAAAGCGAATCATATTGAGGGGAAGCTATCTTCAAGTGGGGGTTGTTATGCCAAACATAGGCTACTAAAACAACTTAATGATGATTACCCTGGCCTGTGAATAAATTCAACATAAAAACTCTCGTAAAAGTGGAACACAAAGATAAAGAACCCCCTAATAAAAATCTGAATGGACAGCAAAAACAATTACATCGGACAGACAAAATGGAATATTGCAACAAGATTCAAAGAATATTTTAGAAACTAAAGTCCAACAAACAGATAAACAAGATTTATTTTTGGGAGGAAGGTGATGGGATTGAACAGAATCAGGCTACTAAAACCAACAGAAAGGCCAAGAGAGAGACTAGTCTGGGAGAAAGTATTGTTAAAATAAAATAAATCAGTTTGAAATACCGTACAGCAGAAGATAAAGCAATAATAACGTGTTCACGTGCCATAAGAATTATAGTAGACTCCCAATAGATTAATACAAATTTTACGGGTTAAGAAGAATGTGTATTTCTTAACAACACTTCAGTGTTTCTAAACCTATAACAATTTTAAACTCTTTACTAAGCCCAATATATGTATACCGTGGACCAAAAGTCGCGATCGGATAATGTTTATATTGAAATAACTCATTTTCCGAAACGGAAAACTAATTAAAAACTATTCATAGGCTGAGAGGAATATTTACCCCCTTCATATACTTTTTGAAGCATTAGTTTGTCAATTTTCCGATAGAGCAAGGACATTGTTATGTTTTAGTGACAAGCCAGATTTTTCTTGCGCGCGGGTTTATTAGGTGATTGTTGTCGATGTGAAAAGCTGTGTTATGTTTGTGTTGTAAGCAATGGCAGATACAAGCAAATATACTTGAGGAACGTCTCATTGTTAGTGTGTGGGTTCATGAAGAAGAACAAACTGGTGAAACATACGAAGAAATAAGAGAGAACTTCGGGGAAAAAACAAATTTAAGTCGCACCTTGGGATGAATGTTCCCACCCGCCACACCCTTGCGATGCACTTTCTTTTAAACCATGATCTAGGGAATTCTTCTGTCCTCATATTACGAAGAAACTCGTGATTGGACGTTGGTGGTGTGACGTCATCCGCTAAACAAAAGGTGACAGGCTGACAAACCTCTGGAAGATATAATATGCCATATTTTCGAGACCTACAAACAATGTATCGTACATTATTCGAAAATGCAAGGGCTCTTCAATACGGCTGCCGCCTCTGCTTTGCGCACTTAACTATGTGGTTAGTGTTATGCATTATTTAGACTATATGCAGAGGTGATTGTGGTACGGTCGGGAGTGCCGAGTGAGGGCACGGTCGGGAGTTCTGACGTGGTATTGCTTATCCCCGCATAATTATATGTACAGAGTGGACCAAAAGTCACGATAGGATAATGTTTATATTGAAATAACTCATTTTCCGAAACCGAAAACTAATTAAAAACTATTCATTGGCTGAGAGGAATATTTACCCCCTTCATATACTTTTTGTAGCATTAGTTTGCCAATTTTCCGATAGAGCAAGGATATTGTTATGTTTTAGTGACAAGCCAGATTTTTCTTGCACGCAGGTTTATTAGGCGATTGTTGTCGATGTGAAATGCTGTGTTATGTTTGTGTTGTAAGCTATGGCGGATATAAGCAAATATACGATTGAGGAACATCTCATTGTTAATGAGTGGGTTCATGAAAAAGAACAAACTGGCGAAACATACGAAGAAATCAGGGAGAACTTCTTTCTTCGTTTTAATAAAGCAGCTCCCACTGAAGCCAATCTACGGAAACTGGAAAAGAAGACTTTCTCAACAGGCTCTATTGGATGCAAAACGCAGCGGACAACCTAAAAAATATTGCGGCGATGATGTCAGTAATCGTCTGAGTGAATCATTGGAGCGTTCACCGATGAAATCAACAAGGAAGCGATCGGCAGAAATGCAGATCCCAAGAACTTCATTGTGCTGCTGGATGAAAAATGAAGGTTATCATGCATATAAGCCCACCACCATAAATGAATTAAGTGACCAGGTTTGGAAACGCGACGTGTCTCATGTGAAGATTTACTTTTTGCTTTTCCCACCTTAGCAGCTCGTCGTAATGTCTTGATGACTGACGAATGCGCCGTGTATCTCTGCTCTCATTCGCGTAATGTTTATTTATGGCCCAAACATAACCCTCATTTCTTTGAAGAAATTCAACAACATCCCCCTAATGTCATGATGTGGACCATCGGACCATATTTCTTTGAAACATCTGTGTCTGGCAACTCGTACCTCGAAATGCTGTCTCAATGGCTGGTTCTGGAACTTATCAGAGTTGGTATTCTTAACACCGTTGTTCTTAAACAAGATGGAGCCCCAGGCCATTTCTGGACTCCAGTTCGAGAAAGGTTAAGTACCAGCTTTCGTACGTGGATTGGACGATGTGGACCTCTCATTTGGCCTCCAAGAAGCTCCGACCTCACAACGTTCGACAACTGGCTGTGGTCCTACTTAAGAGAAAATCTTGGAATGATTCAGATGGATTCTGTAGAACAAGTGAAGAGAGAGATTATCCGTATCTTCAGAACAATCACTCCTGAAATGCTGAGGCGGGCAAGCAGAAGGACATGGCGGTGCATTCAACTGTGCGCGGAAAACGATGGTGCACATAACAAAACTTTGGACGTTTAACAATGACGCTGACAGGCCCAGGGAACTTTATTTTACCATATTTCCATCCCTTAATACTTGCTACGAGGGGTATTCCGAAAGTAAGTTTCGTCAATGTATGGCAGGAGCGGCGTGTTCACCAGGGGAACCAAACAAACACCAGACGAATCCCACAACGGAAGTGGCGTCAGCGGAGGAGGCATGACGCAGGCGCACTGCACCGTAGAAGAGCGAGTCGCAGCAGACTGGCGTGCCCGCGGGTATTAGTGTACCGCTCACGATGGCAGACAGACGTGTACTGACAACGTGGTCGCCCACGGAGGTGCGTGCTGTTATCCGGTATGAATGGGCACGTGGGACTAGTGTGTCCGTCATCCATGAACGCCTACAGACCGTGTATGGTGAGGAGGTCATGTCGCGTCAAATGGTTGGTCGCTGGTGTCGCATGTTCAGTGAAGGACGGCAGAGTGTCGAGGATGACGGTCGAAGTGGGCGTCCGTCCACATCCACGAATGAAAGCAACATTGCTCGAGTACAGGACATGGTGTTAGCGGACAGGCGCATAACGGTGTCCGACGTGGCATCCACACTGCGGATTGGTCGTGCTCAGGCCCATCACATGATCCATGATGTGTTGGGTTACCACAAAGTGTCGGCCCGATGGGTGCCGCACAACCTGACCCCGGAGCACAAGTCTGCATGCATGGGAAGCAGCCTCGATCACCTGATGCGGTACGCGCGAGAGGGCAATGCGTTTCTGTTCCACATCATCACAGGCGATGAGACATGGGTGCACCACTTTACCCCCGAAACCAAGGCCGCCTCAATGACGTGGAAGCATCCCACTTCACCTGTGCGGAAAAAATTCAAGGTGGCACCCTCCGCAGGAAAGGTTATGGCCACCGTGTTCTGGGACGCGCAAGGGATGTTTCTCCTTGAGTTCCTCCATGAAGAGACCATCAATGCGGCACGCTACTGCGACACCCTCACCCACCTCCGGTCCGCCATTCGACGCAAGAGGCCAGGCCTCTTGAGTGACGGTGTGGTGCTCTTGGACGACAACGCAAGACCACACACAGCACGGCTCACACAAGAACTGATTCGTCGCTTCGGATGGGAGCGCTTGGAGCACCCGGCCTACAGTCCCGATCTGGCCCCATCGGACTTCACCTGTTCCCTGCCTTGAAAGCCACACAAGCGGGACGTCACTTCCACGACAATGCTGAGGTGGAGCAGGCTGTGCGCCAATTCCTTGCATCGCAGGGCACCGAGTTTTACCACAGTGGGTTCTTCAAACTGATCGCACGCTACGACAAATGTCTCAATGTCGCTGGCGACTATGTCGAAAAATAGTGCACGGTGTATAGTTCATGCTGCCATGCTGTATTGCTTTTGGGTCAATAAAGTGTCCGTGTGACAAACTGACAAAACTTACTTTCGGAATACCCCTCATATTTCAACAAATAAAGTTTTTACGCCAATTGTGGCATTTTATTATTGCATAAAGTAACATACAAAATATATGATCACGACTTTTCGTCCACCCTGTACAGTTAAAACTGGTTATGACGACTCTGAATGAACTGGCTCTATCCATGAAGTGATGCAAAAAATATCACATTTTTCAATCAGTTTTATGTAAAAATATATATATTAAAAAATTGCAAAAATCAAGTTTGATTGATTACAAAAAATATTTTTTCTCAGCTCCTATAAGATCTAGAGCAGGGGTGGCCACAACGAGGCTCGTGAGCTGCATGCTCTTGAAAGCAAGCTAAGAGTAAATATGATGCAGATTTTAAAAAGTATATTATAGTTAAATAATTTAATGAAAACATATTACGAGAATGACAAACATACTGTAACAGGTTAATAAAAAACAACTCACATTTTACATACAGCATTATTCTATTAATGTTACATCTCCGCTTTTATACAATTCTTGAGACGAAGCATTTGTACGTCAGTAGCAGTGAAAATGTTAAGTCCTTTTACACTCTAGAAGTGAAATTACCAGAACATTTTTCAACGCATTTTTGCTTTTGCATGGATTCTATAATGTCTTTATATTTTCCTGAGACAATTTCAATCAGTACATCCTTGTCCTCTTTGGAAAAATTAAGGGAACGGTCCTTTTAGGTAGATTTCAAAGAAAAATCTACCTATTGCAATCGATATCATGTTATGATTTTCGAAAAATTCTTTCATATCTTTACGTTTCATGCTTCCCCAAGTACAAAACCAGCGTCCGTTAAAAAAAAAAAAGTCATATATATATCTTTACATGCTAGAGGCCGTAATTTTGAAGATATTTGAACCAAATTTTATTATGTTATTTCTAGGCCCAATAGTTCGGACAAGTTCGTTAATGAGCAAAATTGGCCCAAGAGGGTGGTCGGGGGAGGGGGGTTGAAATTTTGAAAACTTTATATCTCGGCTCCTATGAAGTATAGAGGGAAACTTTGTTGGAATAAATTAGAGTACTCCCTATGGAGTTCACAGTGACACCTACGATTCGGGGGTTTTGGGGGTACGAGTGGGGGTGGGGGGGATGGAAATTCGAAATTTTTGAAATCACGTCTTGTGGGGTATCATTGAAAAGCTCTTCATGAGTACTCTACAAATCAATAATTTAATAGTTTCTCGATAGTTCTCATTTAAGGCGAGATTTGAATGTTTGAAAAAGTACTTTTTCCTCTTTTTTTTGCAGTTATTATTGCGGGTTTGTCATGTCAAGGCTAAGGAAGAAGAGTGCTGCGCAGTGACAATAAATTAAACCAAAGCACTTCGAAATCTACCTCAGCCTGTAGGCCTGCCTAAAGGGATTTTTTCTGCTAAATTTCGATTACATTTTCCTTTCCTTTTGCACATTACATAGTCTGAATACGAAACAAAACAGAATAACAATGCTCTCGTCTCGCAATACTCAGCTGTTTGTGAGATGTTGCCAAGCGCTCACATTCGAACTAGGATCAAAATTGAACTTTGATTAGTTGACCTTAGATCAGTGTTATACAATACAACTTGAGTCTGAACTCAGAACATTTTCTGAACTTAGATCATAGTTGATCTCCAGTCAGTGATATTTATACAATAAAACTTCAACACAAAACAGTTTAAAAAAACAATGGATTTCACATAACTTATTAAAACTTTAGTTGCAACTTCCATTCCTTCCATTTAGCTGTTCCTGAGGAAGGCCTAGTGGGTGGGCCGAAATGTCGGAATTTTGATAAGTTATGTGACATCCATTGTGTTTTTTAAACTGATTTGTGTTGAAGTTTTATCATATATACAATGGAAAAAGGACTATATGCAATTTTGTGAAATTTATACAATTGGCCCTAACTGTAACAAAATTTTACTTCCCCAAAATATTCGAGTTATCAAGAGTTGACTGGTTTACATTTTCTTCCTTTTGATTGTTCTCTATTTATTTCATTTAATTATGTCACAGAATTTAAGAGCACTTAATATCTTTAGAATAATTACGGTTTACCTGGCGACCACATGAGAGGCCATAATAATTGTTATTAATGCACTGTGATACATCTCAACTGCAGTTTTCTTCAAACTATTTTTAATGTATTTAGTAATAAAACCAGCCACTTCACATAAAAATCTAACTCACTAAAAAAGCCTTCACAGAAGACACAAAAAAAAAGCAAATGCTCCTAATATTCATATAAAAATATGTCTTCAAAAACAACTGGAGAAAAGAAAAAAATTGCACAGAAAAAATTAAGACAACTTACCATAATCACAATTAACTTAAACATAAAAATAATATTATCTTTCACAAGTTTCTACTCAAGAGCTCTTCTGCAAAGGGATAACTTTGCTATAAAATGGATTTTGATAAAGTCAATGCCATTAAAACAAGACTTTGTCAGGATAAAAACAATCTTGTATAGTGTCTTCTTTACTATTTTCATAGCACATGGACCGAGTTGGCATATGCCTTCCCAGACATTTTTTCTTAACAAATTTTCATGACATCACATATTCCTAATGTTATTGTGTCTTAACAATGTTCTGTTTCATTTTATTGTAGGGATGGTGTTATGCAAAAATGAGTTAACACACAAAACCTTAGTTTTGAGTAAACAGAGTTCTCAAAAATCAGATACAAACGGCTATATGTTTTCAAATATACTTCCTAAAAGTAAGGAATAAAGACAATATGCTACATGTGTTTTCGATATGATTTCCAATATTTCACACAAGCAGGGACCAAAAATGAGAATTGCTGATTTTTGCATAATGCCATTTTATTAAGTGCCAGTATGGTACTTTATGAGATTGTGTGGAGGACGAAAAAATGTCGGTCCGTCTGTCTGTTCGTGTGCCTGTACGCACCATAACTCAAATACGCTTTTTCGGATTTTCATGAAACTTGGAAAACACATTTATAATGTCCATGGGAAGAACCCTATTGATATTGAACCAAATCGGTTCACCGGTACCGGAGTAATGCCCAATTTAGTGCCTATTTTAATAGATTAAATTAGAAAGGTGCCATAACTCAAATACGCTGCATTGGATTTCCATGAAACTTGGTATATGCATTTATGACGTCCATGAGAAGTATCCTATTGAATTTGAACCTAATTTGTTGACCGGTACCGGAGTAAAACCCAATTTAGTGTCTATTTTAAAGGCGCAATAACTCAAATACACTCTACATGTTTGTAAGTTTATTTAAACACAAGTTACACATTTTCGAAACCCGAAAGATCATTTGTGGGAACCCTGTATATAGTGTACCCAGATATGTCAATAACTCTTTAACTTTACTTTTGTGGTTAATCCATTTTTGCATAACACCATTCATATATTCATTTACATTGCTGGAAACAAGAGGGATACAAAGAGCAGAATCACTTAGATGTCCATTAGTAAATTGGGACCAGTACAAGGTGACGCCAAATGTTTTCCAATGAACAAATAATTCTAGGAAGGGATGGCATTACATTGTCTGAAAACGTCATACGTCATCCACCCTGCTCATAGATAAAAGAGTATTAGGGAATGCACTTCTAATTTCAATATTAAAGGTCCTGTCTGATTAAATTTCAAGTTTATTAATTGAAAAGATTAAGTTCCCAAAATAAATACATAGAAAATCCAAAAGCAATACTGTATTATGATTATTTCTCTAGCAATCTTCTATTGATTTTCACTGCTTTACTGCAATGACTCACCTGAACAGCAGCTTAGCATTCAATGAAATACAGTGTGTTTCATGTACAAGTTGGCCATTCATGCAGGTTTCTGTATTGTGGCGGCCACAGCTCTAACTCCTGAGCGATCAGGATACCATTTCCAACATCTCTTGTGATGAGGTGCATGGTTATTTTCATTGTGATTTTAACTGTAACTGTGAGAACCTGACTCATTATGCTGTTAGCGGCTTTATTTGCGTAGATATTTCACCCAATTGCTCGGGAGTTAGAGCTGTGGCGCCGTGATGCAAAAACCTGCATGACTGGCCAACTCGAACGTGAAACACACTGTATAAGGGATTTTTAAAGGAAAGCAAACTTTTAAAAGTAAATTGCTGCTCCTCTCCAATTTCAGCTTTTGTAGTTTTATGGAAACCCAATCCTTTTCATTGTACTAATCTGCCAGAAACATTTATTCTCATTTGATTTAGGTTAAATTCTATTCTTTCCCAGTGTTACATGGACAACAATTTTCAAACACAATGGACAGACAAAACAAAAATTGTTCACTCACGGAACAATAACAGTAATACAAGTCACAGGGTTAAATGTCAACTCCAGGTACTAGAACCTAAGCTACGACAATCATATTAAAATAGTAAACAAACAATGTCATCTATAAGTAGAGGCACTTACTTTTGGTGAAAATTATTTCCAGAATTCTTACATTTTTGTTGTAGTGATTTAAGTTATTCTTTGATATTCTTACTTAAGGGGGGACATACAGCTTTTGGTGAAATTCATGGGTGAGAAATAGGGGAATTTCATTATTTTTTTTCCTCAGCAATGAATTGCTCTACAATCTTGCATTCTGACATACTCTTTATTGACTACTTCTACAATTGCATACTATTTTCAAAATTAAACAAATTGTTACATTTATGGTTGACTATCGTTACAAAATGGCAGTCATGTTTTGTGCACTAAAATGTCGCTTCCATGATAACTCCCACAAATGGCAATATTTTTGAGTGAGTCTTTTTTGTATCTATTTGTAAACATCATATGAGCAACATAATCTACAATCCTTGGAATATCTGCAGCTTAAGTATTTAAAAAAAAAATCAATTTTGTCAAATTATCTTTTTCATTAAAATATATATATATATATTTAAAAAAATAAACTATTAATGTTAAATGAATGATTGTAGATAGTATTTTCATATGATATTAGCAAATACACAGAAAAATAATCACTCAGAAATTCTCGGCACCATATTGTGCGTTCCATGCTGGCTGCTGCATTGAGGAAAAATGGATGGTCAGTGGAAGAAGAGGTTTCTTGTGTAGCCACCAATGGTTCATCAAGGCGGGTTGATATTCTGGCATTTAAGACAAATGGATATGGAATCATTTTTGACCCTACCATCAGGTTTGAGCAAGGTCATCAGGCCATGGAAGTCCACACGGAGAAAGTTAACATCTACCAGCCTACGGAAGAATATTTTAAGATCAGATATCATCTGCTGGATCTTAAAGTGTATGGACTTCTGATTGGTGCCCGTGGAGCTATCCCGAAGTTTTTTGAGGATTTCAGGAAGGAATTCGACCTACCAGCTTCCTTGAGGGACAGAATTGTGGTATCGGTCCTACACAAATCTTGTCAAATCCTTCACAACCATGTTTTTCATTGATGGACCATGTACTTGTTGGACTTTTGTTCTTTTCTAACTTATCATTCTTTGTTATTGTTATTTTGTTAGTATACTGAGTCCATTGGGCTACCTCCAATGGGAGGCAGTTTGTTTGTTTGTTTGATATTTGTGGAAGTTATCAAGGAAACTGCATTTCAGGGCATGATACGTGGCTGCCATTTTGTAACGATAATTACCCATAACTGTAACAGTTTGATTAATTTTGAAAATAGTAGGCAATTGTAAAGTAGTCAATTAAGAGTATGTCAGATTGCAAGATTGTAGAGCAATTGATTGCTGAGGAAAAAAATAATATTTCTATGAATTTCACCAAAAGCTGTATGTCCCCAGTGGCGTAGCAAGCTTAGGTGGTATCCGGTGCGGAAAATTTCTTGTCACCCCTCCGCCCCCATTTGAATTATTAAAAGATGGAACAGTACCACGTGTTATTTGTTGGATAGTCAAAGGTAATCCCACGAGAGTTTAAGAGTTTATCGATAGATGCAGCTGCAACCAATTTATCTGATGTAACTCATAAACTCAACGGATTATGCAAAATTAGTAATAATTACTTTGTTATATAAAAACAAAACTAAGCTCCGAAATCATGGCATAGTATGAATCAACCATCCATAAAGCGATTCCAGTTACCATGTTGTCGCCATCTTGTAACCAGTGCTACCAATGGTGCATATAAGACATAGTTAACCTAATTCAGCCAATTTTGTTAGGATTAAGGAAAGGCATACATATAAAGCACGTTAAGTTATGCTGTACATTGTACATTGTACATTGTAGCCTACTGTTATACGACAATAAATGCTATTATTATTATTAATATTATTACTATTACTATTATTATTATTATTATTATTGTTATTATTAATCTAAAGTAGCCTACGTTATAGACAGACAGATATACATTGTTTTCGCGAGCGACAGATTCACGAATTGTGGGTGTTACCGTTAATAAAACGAACATCTAGGCCAAAATACACTCCCAAAATTGTGCAAAGTTTTATTTCTGGAGTGAATTTTAAATTTTTTTTATTTTGTTTTCCAAGCGAAATCTCGAATTTTGGCAAGATGAATTTTGACAAAAGGACAAAATTTTGTATTCATGTCTGGTACCTTTCAAGATGTGAACCGAAGATTGGAGACAGGTTTTCCTTATTTTTACATAAAGAAAGTTTTCTCGAAAACGGCTCTAACTATTTTCTTTAAATTTTGCACGTGGGTTGCTTATACTAAGACCTAAAACTTATATTTGAAACACTTTTTCGAAATAATTATCTGAAGGGTAGTTATAAGCCACCCACTCAGAATATGCGCTCTTTGCAATACGGCCTCTTGCAACGGATAATCGTACGAAAACAAAATTGTGTATTTGAGTTTGGTACCTTTTGGGGACGTGACACAAAGATTGGCGACGACTTTCTATTATTTTTAAGGGGAGGCTAACTTATTTGGGCAGAGGAAGTTATATGAATTATACGTCATTTTTTTATGGGTTGATCCTAATAAATTTCATAAACAAGTAATGTATCTATTTTACGGAACTGTATTATTAATAATCTATTCTTAAATATGCGCACATACCAGTCCGAAATCTACATTGCCGGAGACTTCGGAGTGAACTCACATTCCAAGTTTATTTTCGTCAAAGTCATGACTGCCGCAGCGGGTAGAATTGGTTGCGGCTTGAGTGATATAAAATATCACCGATTGTTGAAGTCTCATTTAAATTAATAAAACTCAGGGGCGGCCGGTGTTAATGTGCTACTGTGCTATAGCACACTGTTCATTTCGTTAAATAAAGTACTGTTGATTAGTTAACAAAAATTGCCAATATTCTGTTGAAAATATGTGTATAAAATTTTGTTCATCTTAGATTTCCAACCGTTATAACATATGCGCTATCCCTCACAACGTCGGGCGGTCAGATTGAGTTGAGTTGCTAAGCATTATACTGCAGTGTGCTCTGTCCCCCAGTAGCGCTGCCCTGCTTGATGACCGAGGCCTGGAAAGTGCCCTCAGGCGGAGTGTATATTTCCCTCTGGTAGCATGAAAACCGCCTCATTGGAGCTATGAATCTAGTAGAACCTGGCCCCCTATAGGTATGCTGCATGCCTTACAAGAAACTGGTGGTGAGTTGATGACCTCTTGTTTGGCAGTTGGGGGTGGATATTTTGAGGGTTGTTCTGCAAGTAGGAACAGTCCTTGGTAACACATCTTATTGATGGCGGCTTTTCTTGACGTGCAGTTTTGTAGGCCAGGTTGGTTTCTACAATGTAATCGATTGTTTTAGGAGAGCAAAATGTCCAATGATCGTCTAGAGAGGGCATAGTTGCTAATACGAAATTAGTAGCAATTCAGGATACCGTGGCTTGACATTAAATTTTATGAAAATATGAGACAGCTTATCTTCAATAGCTAAATCTATAGTTAATATTAGCCTCATAGATTTGTTAGCTTAATTCATTGAGTACATATAAATAGCTAGGTTTTAGCTTTGTATGTATTTACGTACAAACCTAAAACCCAGGTCCCATTCCCGCCCAGGATAAATTTTCCTCTATAGCTTACACAGTGGAGTTGAATTGCGAGAACTTTTAAGAAGAAACTGAATGCTGAAAAACTACTCACAAATATTGTAATAAAATATTATTTAATGGCAGTAACGCTGTATTAGGATTAATTTTTAGCGCCGAGGGAAGTTAATTTAACGCGCACGCCAGCTCAGCGACTGACGAAGGGTAAGTTAGTACAATCTTATGTCTGGGGACAGAGTGACCAGACACCCTCTCAATTCTGAAACTGCATTCTAGTTTCTGTGCGAAGTGCGAACTGTTAACAGGAAAGAACCGCTAGTGGAAAGGTATTAAGTATATTTCGTGGTGCGTGTGTGTACATGTTCAGAGTTATTGCTGTGTCTGTAAAAAATGAATACAGTAGATAGTTTAATTACTTATCCCTTCTCTAGAAGGAGTATGGAAGAAAAAATTGAGGTAAAACAATTAGGAAGGCCCACACCCGATTTGATTATGAGCCAAAAAGCGAAAGGCGGGAAAAACTGCATCTACAACAGAAAATTTCATAGGACGGTGTATGAAAACAGTTGGATATGCGGTTGCGAAATTAGAAATGCTCTGTTCTGTTTTCCTTGTCTTCTGTTTGGCAATAGTGATTCCAATTCGTGGAGCAGAACGGGAGTAACAGATTTAGGGCACCTTAGTAAGTTGACAAAGCAACATAAAGACAACATTAAGCACATGCATAATGTACTGAATCTTAGTTCTCTAGGCAGTGTGAATATTCGAGCCCAGTTAAGCCAGGCATATCACGATGAAAAATTGAAACAGAATCAACAAGTGGAAAAAAAAACAGGTACGTACTTTCAAAAATTATTGATTGCATTAAGTTCTGTGGGGCTTTTGAACTTGCTTTGAGAGGTCACGACGAAACCGAACAATCTGAAAATCCTGGCATCTTCTTAGGACTAATAGATTTCGTTTCGAATTTGGACACTACTGTGCGGGAACACATGGAATCGAATCAGGTGTTTAAAGGGACCTCCAAAACCATACAGAATGAACTTTTGGACTGTATGCTAGAAATTTGCCGTGAAGAAATAAAGCAGGAAATGAAGGAAGCAGACTTCGTTGCATTAATGGCAGACGAAACAACTGATGTCTCCGACCAATCACAGTTAGCATTGGTATTTCGTTACGAGAACAAGGGCGAGCCTGTTGAAAGATTCTGGGGGTTCTTCAGACCAGAAGGTCACAGTGCAGGTGCTATTACAGAATGCATCTTAAAAGAAGTAAATCCTCTCTTTAATCAGAAACCCCATAAAATAATTGCACAAACTTTTGATGGAGCCTCCGTGATGTCTGGTGCAAGTGGTGGGGTTCAAGCAAAAATTAAAATTCATTATCCTAGTGCTCACTTCATACACTGTTATGCTCATCAATTAAATTTAATAATGGAAAAAGCTGCTTCACAGAACCAATCCGCACGAGTGTTTTTCCTTGACCTGTCCGCTTTCCCTGCATATTTTTCAAGATCGCCACAACGTTTGTCAGTGCTTGAATCAGTGGTGGCTCGTAGAATTCCAAGCTGTCCTGCAACTAGGTGGAACTTTAGATCGAGAACTGTTAACGTAGTTTTTGAGAACAAGGATAAATTGAAAGAATGTTTGCTGGAATTAGAAAAAATGCCACAGAGCAAAACTTCTCATGGAGCAGTTGGTTTGCGGCGATATTTGGAGGATGAAGAATTTCTGTACTGGTTAACTTTCTTCAGTAAGATAATGCCACATGTAGACATTCTTTATAACCAGCTACAAGCCAGATCAATTGATGCAATCAAAGCAAGGAATGCAGTGACTCATTTTACAGACGTAATTAGAAAGATTAGGGAATCCACAGACGACATCCATGTAGACCCTGAAGCTTCATCTACTAGTAAGCGAAGAAAAGTGGAATGCAGGCACACTGACGCTAAAGAAGTATGCGACAGAATCACGCAAGAGTCATCGCTTCAACTCACTGAGTCATCTTGATGCTGCAAAATTGTTAAACGCTGCCAATTTCAGTGACTACTCCGGGAATTTTTCAGAAATGGAACTTGAAGCTACTGTTCTGTATTACAACACTTTGGATAAGTTCAGACTAAAGACAGAGCTCCGAGTTCTGTACGATAGGCCGGATTTCAGGAACACTTTATAGTCCAGTCATTTGGTAGTTTTACCTGGAAAGTTTTCCGGGAGTTTTGAAAATTTGTAATTTTATAGATTTCGACGTGCTCTTTTCGAATTTTCACTTTGCTACCTCGTATCTTTGCCGCTCGCGCCGCCATATTGGAAAAATGGCGCCCAAAAACAGTTTTTTCACAATATCTCCTTTCCGACTCATTTCATGATGAAAATAGTTATGTAATAAATTAAACTAGAGAAAATTTCCTATAATTTATGTAGTAACGAATTTTTTGTAAAGTGAATAGTTTCAGCGTACGAGCGCCGCGAAGTCTACTCCGACACGCGTTTTGGCCAAAGCCACGGAAGATGCGGATACGCCACTACCTGCATCATTTTGCGGTAAAGCATTTAATGAGCGATTTTAACTAAATAAGGTCTCCTGATTTCAAAAATTTCATTATTTTTGTTGTTTCACATCTAGTTTTCGTGTTTGCTGTTATGGCGGACGCAATTTTAAGGTCTGTGTAGACTTTTTTGGGGGCTTATAGTAGCTAAACGGTAAGTCGTATAACAAAAAACCTATTGCAGAAGCAGTAACGGATTTTTAGAGATCTACAAGTTTGGTCTTATGACTTTTAGACGTATCTAAATCGGTTATCCCTTAGATTGAGTTAGATTTTTTATTTTAAATAAATTCTGTATATTTTTATCACATTATGTAATATTGGCACACATGGTATGAAAGATAGAATCATACAATTTGGTAGGAATTTGGGCACATACAACAGGCATAAGCGTGCTAAATTTGGTGTTTCTAGCTGCCCCATAATTATAGAAAAACTTGCTGGATAGCCGTGACATCATTCACATCTACGACAATCTAATCTTCCACTTACTAACATTGATGTTTATTCACTTCCAGATGAGCTAGAAACTTGAAATTTGGCAAACTTATAGATTTTATATTTATTAAAATACATGTTCAAAACCGTTCAGCTCGATCAATGTAATAAGATAAATAAGATACCATTTGCTCAACTAAAATATATTTTATAGATTTTAGCTTATAACCAATGTAAAAATTCCCAAAAGTTCACTGTCACTGAGCATTTGTACGGCATCAGATGATTTGGCAATAAATTTATTTGGCCTGCACTCACAAAAAATACTGGAATGCGTACGTCTTGGACTGTTTGAAAATATTATTTGATTTTTCCCCGAAAAATATTATGAAAATCATCCTAATTTTTAAGTATTTTTTATCATGTAAGCAAACATGACGTGTTACGTAGAAACAATCAACGGATTCATGTTCAATGACCCAAAATTGGTTAAGATCACCTATCACACTACTACCGCAAAGGAAAAAGTTTCAAATCCAGCATCAAAGCTGCATACAGTTATTTTATTATACAAAATGTCAAAATAATATTTTTCACAAATGTCAATTAACCAAATGTGATAGAGAAAAACGAAATGCATTTTCGAATTTAGCACAGCGAATTTAATCAAACACACCTATTTTCGTTTTTACCACAGAAATTTTCGTATTTTTTCTAGGCTGATATAACTTAATCAATACGGCAATCAGGATTTCATCTACAACGATTCCGTAATAGTTGTCGGCGAAGATGTAGATCTTCTTATTCTTTTGACGGCTCTATCTACGCGTTCAAACATAGCCTAGGCCTATATAATCTCAAACCAGGAATAGGAAAAATTTCTCAACGAATATATTCAACTCTATACCACTGCTGAACCTGGTGATAGGTTTGGAACGAATGTTGTCGTGCTACTGCTTCCGTCGGTGGCAGCGATGCAATATTAAATTTATTTTCATATACTGATTTTGAGAAGCATGTATATCTATAGTTGTTTAACGACACACTTTTCATGGCACTGTAACCATACAATGCAAGGAGGAAGCTCAGCAATGATCTTTGGATCTGCATTTTGGTTTTTGAATACCTGGACAAGCTCGTTTAATTTTTTTTAATACATTAGCACATTTTATTTTTCTTTGTTTAAAGAGTGCTGATGTTGTATCACAGCCACTGAAGGCGTGCAGAAATAATATTATGTTATCTGCGGCTGTTTTATCTACGATACTTTTTGTTGAATATATTCGTTGCGAAATTTTCCCTTTTCCTGGTTTGAGAATATATATATGTGTGTGTGTGTCTGAATGCGTAGATAGAGACGCCAAAAGAATAAGATGATCCACATCTTTGCCGACAACTATTACGGAATCAAATGTAGATGAAGTGTTGACTGCCGTATTGATTGTTATTAGCGTATCCGCATCTTCCATGACTTTGGCCAAAACGCGTGTCGGAGTAGACTTTGCGGCGCTCGTACGCTGAAACTATCCATTTTACAAAAACAATCGTTACGACATAAATTATAGGAAATTTTCTCTAGTTTAATTTATTACATAACTATTTTCATTATAAAATGAGTCGTAAAGGAGATATTGTGAAAAAACTGTTTTTGCGCGCCATTTTTCCAATATGGCGGCGCGAGCGGCAAAGATACGAGGTAGCAAAGTGAAAATTCGAAAAGAGCACGTCGAAATCTATAAAATCACAAATTTTCAAAACTCCCGGAAAACTTTCCAGGTAACCCCCTTTTTGAGCACCAAATGACTGGACTATTAGGCGCCGTACCACTGCTGCAGCGTGTGTTGTCGAACAATCTGCAAGAGACTTTTTGTGAAATAACAAAGTTGCTGAAGATCCTGGTTACGACACCAATGACGACTGCAGAACCAGAAAGATGCTTCTCATCACTAGCAAGGATAAAAACCTTCTTGAGAAACACAATGTCCCAGGAACGTTTAACTGCCCTTGCAAGGCTATCGATTGAAAAGAAAATGGTGCTGCACATACATGGATTCAACACCAAAGTAATCGATAAATTCTGCAGTATGAAGGAGCGCCGCATGGACTTCATTTTTCGACATTAGGTGAGTGGCATGTTACATTTTATTTTGTGCATGTTCAAACTGTAGCACACACAGTGTTTTTGTCACCGGCCGCCACTGATAAAACTGCAGATACAAGCATCGGCAGAATTAAACACCCCTCCCCCTAACCATAATATTATTCTTCGTATCTGCACAGCGGCCAGTTAGCCGCGTTTCATTATTATACCTTTGCTGACTGCATTTAAAACTAAAAGAAGTTTCAATACGCATGTTGACTTGTAGAAAGTTGTTAAGCTTATTTAATTGTTTTAAATAATATTATTTTCTTTAAATTCCCTTGAGCGATTTTTTACTTACAAAAACACATTTTTATTTTGTCACCCCCCGGGTGATGGCACCCGGGGCGGCCCGCACCCCCCGCACCCCCCTTCCTACGCCACTGTATGTCCCCCCTTAATTTCATAAAAAATTTGCTATATTGTTGAGATTTTAAGGAATAACAGCTATTGCAAACACTAATTTTAACTAATGCAAACAAACTATTGTTTTCAGTTCATATTGAAAGGCTGTGAAATAGATTGTATACAAACTGTTGATTGTACTGTACGTTTACACAGTGAGGTTATAATATAACTTAATAATTATACAGGGAGTTCAAAATTAACACAAAGATCACTTACCGTGTAGTTTACTTGAAATTCCATAAGTGAAATCTAGTGAAATTTTCAACTCCCAGCTTGATTATATCAACTACGGTATCAATTATTATCATCACAGTCTGCTTATTGCAGTTTCATAGATTTGTAGTTGCCATCATCAAATTGATTCTAATGTAATTAAGACAATTTCATAAATCGTTTTACGATTCTGTGAAAGGTGAATAAATTCCACATCTTTAGCCAAATATATGATTTTTTCCCATTTCATGCTTCACAAAGAACAAATACTTCTTTCTAAACATATGCTACCAATCTTTTATAAGAAATGTGAGCACAGAAGGTTCACAAAGGCTTCACTTAGTAAAGAACAAACTCCTGAGTTCACGTACTAAAATGCACGCTGTACAACCTTACAATAAAATATGTGTACTCAAATTTGCTACAGATGTCAACATTTCACTGGGATATTTCCTTCTGGATTTCATAAGTTCATCAAAATTAACATTCAAAGTCATTTTATAGAAACAATAAATAATAAATAAAAATGTATACTACAGTCTACAAAGGATACAATCTTCTTCATGGTATCAGATGACTTCAGATGAGGCGAGAGTGTTTCAGGTAGTGAATGAGCAAGTTGTACACAAACCTGTACTGAGCTACGATTTGTACCATGAGCATACGCTGGTGTCTGAGTGAAGCGACCACTCTAGGGATATCCATTTCCTGCAAACATGAATTTCAATGTTAAACCAGGAATTTTTACCTACAAAAGGCTAAACTACATTTTTAGACAGATGGATCTGGAACTCAGTACTGAATCAGAAAAAACAAAAACATAATAATGCTCACCAAGATCATTAGCAGAAGATGCAACGATATTCAGAGGCAAAACCACATAGATATAACGAGGGAAAAAAGATCCCTAGTTTTCTATATTGAAATGAAAGAAATGTGGGGAATGGAAAATTATGTATCAGGTTGCTCCAAGAAACAAAGAATAGAGCTGCATGGTGGCGGTATGGAAACTCAGGGACATAAGAAGGAATTTTGAGAAAGGACGATGTCCTTTATGTCTAAATAACACGTAATTTTAAAATGTCTGGAAACTCAAACGATCAGATGAAAATTTTTGAAGAAAAAATTCCTAGAAATAACACAGAAATAGCATATAAGAAATTAACGACGACAAAGAATATAAAAACTTTGAAGGAATTAAGGAATTTTTTATACATTATAAAAAGAAAATGGGAAAAACAAATTCAAGAATTAGGTGAATAAGTGTTTTGATCCTTATGCTTATATAGCCTATATATGTAAGGCACATACAGCAAGACATAGGTGCCATAATTTGTAAGTTCTTAGATATCAAGCTTATATGTTAATATTAGTTTGTAATGGTAGGAAGTACAATCTATGGTGAAAAACCTTTGTAACACCACAAATCCACTGTAACAAACTTCAGTTTCAATCACAAGGAAAATACTCTTTTAGTTAAGAATATTAGCATATGATTATTAAATAGTCCTACCATGGGTATATATACAACACCATAACCTCTGGATCTCACTTCTCCGAAGATGACGACGCAGACAGTTGCTGAAAGCTCAGAATGTACTTCTATAACTACCCGACTGGAAACCCGAGAACAGTTTGTACAATGTATTCGTCAGGAGAACCTTCAAAGTTTTATTAGATGTTTTGCTAAGCAGTGCTCACCACAGATCAGTACAGACTTCCAAAAACACTCGTAACTCATAACTGAGTATGGAGTATTGGTTAATGGACTGCTAAAGGAAAGTAAAAACAATTAAGAACTTTGTTACTGGTTGAAAAAATAGTTGCTTGCAGTCTATCACTGTATTAGCCTATGAGTGGTTCAATGATTCACAGTTACATATTATCTGATCTTTGAATAAATAACCTTCAATTAATTATTTCGGCTCCTGTTATCAATCGGTTAATATTATAAAATTAGCTGCGTCCCGAAGTGATCAGAAGCAGTGTGCACTGTAGTTGATTCACTATGTATCGAACCAGTAATTAAACTACTTCGTGTGTCAAATGAAATTACTATACTCTCATAGTTTTTATGTATTTATTACTGTCAGCTCTTTGTTTGCAGCGCACCAAATCTACATAACTCATCACCGGAGTTATTCACCGTTCTACATTAAGTGTGTGTTATATCATCATTTGAATGCTTACCTGGTTGTGATCCAGAGTGTAAAGAAGCAGATCGCTCAGTATGGTGACTCCTGTCCTCCCCACTCCAGCAGTGCAATGCACAAGCACTGGTGGGTTGCGGTTGTGACCAGCGGGTATCTCGCTCATTGTGTGTTGCCTCACAGAACTCAGCTCCTCTAAGAAACCTAGAATAAAACAACATTTCACTCTAAAGTAAATCTAGGATGTAGAAATCATTGTCTTTTAATCCAAAATTATGTTTATCATAGGTAATTCCATGAGACTTGATAAATTTATCTGATGAAACTCGTCAACTCAAGCTGGATTTATTAAGACTATTCCATGGATAAAAATGTAACAGATTATACAAATAATAAAATCAGGTAAACTGATATAACAAAGTGCCAGTATGCTTTTTTTAATCAGTGATAAACGCAATTATGATAGACCCATGCCCGTCAACCGATTTGGTCCAAATTCAATAGGCTTGTACCCAAGAATATCATGCAGAAAAGAAATAGATCTCAGAGTTGAACTCCAAAAACAAAATGCGCTGGCAATAATATTAATGATGCCATAGGTCTACAATTTGCTGATATGTTTGTTTCAAGTTTAAAGCAGCCTTAAAGGTTAAGGTTATGAATGAATAAAAAGTCAATATGAAATCTATCTGTCAGGAATTACATTAGGTATACTGCTGCACAGGATGCATAAGAAAAATACTCACATTAAAATATAGCCTAATGTAAATATCGGTAGTCTACATATCCATAGAATCCACAATATAATCTTTTATTTACATTATTATTTAGCCTGACATGGTTATGAAGACATGAATCAATCAAGGCGGCTAACAATATCAATATACGATTGGCAATTTGCTACATTATTTTAATAACTTATATTGTGGGCCATGGAAGAATATTCATTACAAAATTAATATTGATATACTCGTTATTTTGGTACCAGTCAACCAATTTGGTCCAAATTCAACAGGCTTGTACCCAAGAACGTCATAAATGTGTTTAACAAATTTCATGAAAATCCGATAAAGCGTATTTGAGTTATCGCGTCTTTCTAATATATTACCACAAAAATATACACTAAATTGGGCATTACTCCGGTACCGGTCAAGCGATTAGGTCCAATATCAATAGGCTTCTTTCCATGGACATTATAAGTGCATACACCAAGTTTCATGAAAATCCGATAAAGTGTATTTGAGTTATCGCGCGTACAGACACACGGACGGATGGACGGACATTTTCCCTTCCCCACACACAATCTTATAAAGTACCATACTGGCACTTAATAATTACTATCGTGCTTTGTTGTATAAAAACAAAACTAACAGCTGTGAATCAACCATCCATGAATCGATTTGAGTTACCATAATGTAATCAGAGCTACCAATGGTGCATATAAGACATAGTTAACTTTATTCAGGTAAGCTAACAGCAGAACAGAATAAAAGCACACAACCTGGCTTGCACTGAAACAAAATTGTGTTTTAATCAATGTACATTCCTATTATTTCAATTTCCAATCAACTTATGTTGTATAAAATAATCTGTTTTGTACTATTTAATGGAAACATGTGACGTAATAATCACTGCACTCTGATGCTTTTGTGTCCAGTAACGAGCAGACGGTTTTACCCGATAAAATGCCATCCTCGTGATTCCTGCAAGAATATTGTAAGATAAATGGCCGTGATTGGTCTATATCCGAAGAATTGCTAAACGTTATTGGTCAATATCAAACATGGTGCATATGAGTGGAATAGTCAGTGCAAAAGTTTTAGGCAATGCTTATCCCTCAAGCCAGACATTTAAATGTCACAGAGCCTCCTATGCCATGTGCAGCTTAAACATGTACTTTACCACGTAACTGTACCATACTCCCAACTAGGAACTTTAAAATTACCCTACTTACCACTCTACACTAGGGTGTCCATATAATGTTTATACAAAACGGGACATTTAAATTTCTTTTTGGAAAAAACCTGGGACATATATTCATCTTCCAAACCAATAGATTTAAATGTACAGACAGACTTCACCATCGTAAACATGCACGATGATGTCTATCAGGCACTCCACATCACTATGAGAATTAATCTCATTACTGAAGAAAGACATCAAAGGAAATGAGAAAAACTGGCAGTCATTACCAAAGCATTGTGAATGGCAGAGGTAAGGAAAGGACACAAAGGCCCGAAAACCAACAGAGAATCTAATGAAGGTAAGGCAATATAAATGAACAACCGTTATTGTGTTGGTGTATTTAAAAAAAACAAGAGTTAGCAAATGTGGAACTCAAACTTGCAGCTAAGCCTAAACATTAGGAAGGAAGAATAAATGTCTACAGTGACAGCCATGGCCGTAATCTTCCGATAATGATTTCCAAGTGCAGTGAGGAAGCAAAACCAGGAGGGCGATCAAATCAAATCAAATCTTTATTCACCTTTAAATACAATATATTTGTACAATAGGCTTCGTCAGTTTTTGGATAGTTTTATATAATAACAAAAGAAGCTAAGAATACAAATTTATATCCATCATATTTTCTGGTATATTACTCTCTAAAAATTCTTCTACCGTGTATATCGCTTTGCTTTTGAACCAAATAGATAGAATATTGTACAGTGTTTTTTTTCAAGATATCTTATCTTTAGTGGAATTTTATTAAAAAAAGTTATTTGTTGATAGCAATGACTTTTTATATTTGTACTTAAGTGAAGTTGTTTATCTAAATCATTTTTTCTTAGCGTGTTGTAGTTATGCATTGACGATCTAGTTGCAAATTTAGTGCTATTTTCTTTAACATATGTAATATTAGCTAAAATGTACATAGAGGTAAGTGTAAGAATGTTGTACCTTTTGAAGTATTGTTTACATGATTCTCTTGGCCCAATTTCTGCTATCAATCTGATAATTTTTTTCTGCCAGATGAAGATTTTGTTTGCTGAATGGGAATCGCCCCAAAGCATAACCCCATATAGTAGGTGTGGTTGAACAAAAGCATGATAAGCTGTTATGAGCATTTCAAAATTTACACATTGTTTTAACTTCCTCATCAAGTACCATACTCTTGCCAGCTTTTTGCATGTGTACAGTATTTGGTCTTGCCAGGTAAGCTTTGTGTCCAAGTATAGGCCTAATAATTTTACAGACTTTATCTCAGTAGTGTTACTAAATTTTGGATCTATAGAGAACATTATAGTTTCAGTTTTTGATTGATTTATGCTTAAATTATTGTAGAAGAACCAGATTTTAGCCTGTTCTAGCGATAAGGTCATTTGTTGAGTTAAGGCAAATATGTCCTTATTTGCTTCTATAAACGTTATATCATCTGCATAAATAATGGGGGTACAGGAGGGGCCTACGTTACAATGTAGATCATTTATATATACAAGAAAGAAGAAGGGCCCCAACATCGAGCCCTGAGGGACACCTGCTATGACTTTTCCTATTTTGGAATTTTTATTATCTACAAATGTAATTTGTTTTCTATTATTTCGGTAGGATGTAATTAGATTAATCTCTATTCCATTTATACCATAATATTTCAGCTTATCAATAAGTATATTGTGTGACACACAGTCAAAGGCTTTGCTTAAATCAATTAAAGTAGCTCCTGTTACTATTTTATTTTCAAAATTATTTAGTGTTATTTTGGTTAAACAATCAACCGCCTTTATAGTAGATAGATTTTTTCTAAATCCAAATTGTTTATCATAAAAGAGATAGTTAAAAGAAAAGTAATCATATAGTTGTTTTAAGATGGACGCCTCCACTACTTTTCCTAGGATGGGGATAATAGTTATGGGTCGATAATTTGAAGGGTTTGTTACATCTCCCTTCTTGTAAACTGGTACGACCTTTGAAGTTTTTAGGCACTCAGGAAAAATACCCTGTGTCACGCGAAGTTATGAAAACTGTATAAATTACTGTAAAAACTTTGGTACAAGTGATTTTGTTGTTCTGATAGGAGATGCAAATGATGATACAAATATGTTAAACTCTCAAAAAGTCCTTGGGAAATTTAGCTCATACAAACGTTGTTGATGCAACAATACCACATAGGAATATTATAGCAGAAAAATTTGCCTGACACTAGGATTTGAACCCAGGACCTTTGGTTATCTGTGCCACTGCTCTATCAACTGGGCTGAACTTCACAGCGCCAGAACCTCTCTCCTATGACTGATTGCCCTTAATGGTCTACCTCACTGACAGACAAGTTATGTCATATGCAGTATGCAATTTTTCTCTTATAATATTCTTATGCAATCCTAACAGAGACAATAATCTATGGTTCATGAATGCATATACATATTATCACAAAGATATAATCTCAGTAAGGAATCAATAATAAACAAAGAAATAGGAAAAACTAATAACCGCCTAAAGAAAATATCTAACCATTTCAACAATGTATGCCTGCTTGGTTTAAATAGTTTATGGATACAAGACATGGCAAGCATCTGAACAAGAAAGGTAAACAAACTGTAGCATCTCAAATCATTGAAATAATCAACAGTAGGAGACCAAGAAAAAATGCGCCTTTGACAAGAAACTGATTTGTTCGACTGAGCAAAATATAGCTCAGTAGACCACTCAGAACTCATGTAATAGAACTGTAGACCTACGAAATAATTCTGCCTTAAAAATACTATCACTAAATGTCCAATCACTTCTAACTAATCTAATGAGCTTTAAATTATTCTAAAAGGAGAATACAACATTTTTTTGTGTTTCAGGACATCAGTGTAGTAAAACTACATTTCAGTTTGCCCATATAAATGGTTTGATTGTGTGAGCATGTTTTATAGATTATTTTACGCCCACAGTGGAGTAGCTATTAGTAAAAGAAAGTATTGCATACCACACTTCAGATGTAACCAAATTTTTCATAGAAAAACATAATGAGGTTGCAGCTGTCTGTCTGACTGACTAAAAAATAATTATAGTAACTATATATCAGTCAACTGGAAATGACACAACTGTCTTTTTTTAATTATTAGATAAACTTATTATATTTTAAAATAATTATAAGGAAATTCTGCTGTGTGGTGATATGAATGTAGGTATAAATATTGAAAATGCTTTCACAAAAATGTTCTAAATATACTTAAGCTATGGTTTGTCTACAGTGTTCATCGCAGGCGAACACCGCCGGGGTCAGCGATCATTGTCGTAGGGGTGGTTTCTTTTATGGGCGATCATCGTCCATGATACTGTTGCTATCCACAGTTATAGTTGGCCATGTCAAACAGCTCGGTGTGGTGGGGGGACATGGAACTTGGAAATTTGTTAGCTTCATAACCTCAACATTATTATACTCACTCAAGAGAAAACGCTGACAGGAACAAAGGAAAGTCACTTTTGATGAACTCAATGTTAATTGGTTCAACAAATAATAAAATAATAAAACCGGTAATAATATATCGAAAATATTTTTACTAATAAATGAACTGGTAATTTTACTGTATGTTACATAAATTGTAATTACAGATAACATGTTTTCTAACAATTTATCTACCATTTGCAACACACTTTCTTTTGTTTAGCTATCTTTATGGTCCTTTAAACTCATGTCATACAGGGCAATGTATTTAGACACGAAATCAATAACATTTCATCTGCAACTTGAGAAAATAGACAGTACTTTGTGCAAAATGGCTGTCTTCTGCTTTTCTTGACCTACTATATACATGATAATCTGAGGCGTTCATCGCCCTGAATTTGCCTCAGAAGCAACTACCGGCAATCACCGCCGACCCCGGTGCTCATCGCCGGCATTCATTGTCGTAAACAAACCGGGTGCATTGATTTACATGGAGAGCAACGGGCAGCGATGACCGCTGGCAGTGATCGCTGGCGATGAAAGCCGTAGACAAACCATACCTTTAGATCGGTAAATTGTTACTGCGCTAACACAGCTGCAACAAGAGGTAAATCATGCCTTGATAAATTGTAACAAATATACCACGAAATTATATACAACTTCCAGTATCAGATCATGATATAATTGTTCTGCTCTAATTTGTATTGAATTGTATTTAAGTATTGATTTTTACTTAATTTAATTTATTTGCATTTATAATTTATTCTATTTTTATATGGCCTATACATCTTCTCAATGCTCATGGCAAATTAAATATTGATTGATTAATTGCTGTTCAATCTTTGGGCCCCAAATGTTCAGCTTAGCAGAATTAGATACCCCAGGCAAAATATATTATGTGCAGAAAACGTACCTAGGAAGTGTCCAACGCTATGAGGACAGCCTTGGTCACCCCACTCTAGATAGTGCAGATGCCAGACCCCTCGCATGCGTCTGGAAGACGTGTGATACAGTCGCAGCTTTGTGGTGATGCAATGCCCTGTCTCCTGCGAGAACTGTCGCCACACTTGATACTAAACACAATAACAACATATAAGCCAGATAGTCTCCAACACTACTTATCCTAAGCTCTACTGGGTCCAGACATAAAAATTGAGGATTTGCATTTCTTATACGAGGGCCATCCACAAAGTAAGTTTCCCTAGGGTCGTTTACACAAACAAAGCAAAATTTTATGGAAATATTTATTGCAACAGATATAGCAAGTGTTCAGATATTTTTCAACATATTCGCCATAGGAATTGAGACATTTGTCATACTGTGGGACCAACTTTTGAACACTTGTGTCGTAGAAGTCTGCTGCCTGAGATTTGAACCATTGTTAAATGTCACAATCTTCGTACAGTGAAGAGTCAGTCTCATGTGTAATAGAAGTAACTAAAGCTCATGGCAACAAACTTGGAAACCTAGGAAACTACTAACCAGGGCCCTATTTCATAAAATTCTACAGGTGTGACAAATACGACAATTATGTCAAGTCTGATAAATTTGTAAATATGTCATGACAAATGTATTTTTCATAAATATTAAAACTTTTCCTTACATTACAAGCAAATTAATGTAAATTGTCAGACTGAAAGAACTCTTTTTCATAAGCACGACAATATGTCAAATCTAAAGATTACTTTAGTACACTGTAGATGGCTCTCATGTACGCGTACGATAATCAATCTCAACATTAAATGTGATACCTAAGCAATTGATTTTTACTATTGAATTATATTTCTCTTTGAATACAAAGTCACTGAACTAAAAAGTTAGGTTAATCCGTTGCCGAAAAACCCTGCGTGGTTTCATGTCTATTTCTTCATCACTTTCACTACTACTAGTGTTTATTATTAACAAGACAATTTAGCAAGTTTATTAACAAGAAAGTTTAGATCACAAAAACAGCTTGCCAACTTATGTCACACATTTACATAACCCACAGACTTGCCCTACATATAAAAGATTGTCTCTCACTTCTGTAATGACAATTCTACATTTTTTGTAAATATGTCAACAAAAATTGATGTTTTATAAATGGTAGGTATCCTACGATTTGACATATTTGTCATTCTTTTACCTGTAAAATCAAAAGTTTTGATAAACAGCAATATGAAAAATTGTCATACAAATCTATAAAATTGTCGTGTAAAGCTATCAGCTTTTATGAAAAACACAATCGCCAAAATGTAAACCTGTAAAACAATTTCCTAACACCTGTCACCTGTAAAATTATAACTTTTATGAAATAGGGCCCTGGTAAAATGTACCTGAAAAATAGTAAATTAACATGGGTGAGATACGGCAGGCTCATTCCCCTTAATTAATACACCAGTACCAATTAAAAAATTTCACAAATAACTTCATGATGCTTACATGACTGAAATGGATAGTTATTTGCAATAAACTTCTATTGCTCTGTGGCTAGACTGGGATATTCAACATTCACTAGTGAACTAAGAAAAACACACATGCATACACATCTCTACTGAATGTGCTTATACAGAGTGGTAAAAAAAAAAATCTTTCAATATTTTGGGAGTTGAGATGTGGTAGTATTCATATAAGCAAGGGATAAAAGTCTGGTAAACAAGGGTTTTAAAATGAATACTTTAGCTGTAAGTATACTTGTTCTCCAAAATCACAGGAGTAGCTCATGTGATCCAAGTACCCTTAACCCTTTCACTGCTGAGATAATGGCAAGCTGACATATCCTCCTTGCTCAGATATTTTGATTGATACTATCACTGTCACTCTCCGATAAATCCGAAAAATCAGAAGGCAAAGATTCAAAATATGCCAGAATTTCGTCATCATGTAAGAAACGCCTTTCCTTGCTCGTGGAAGGCATGACTGTGTTACCCCTGGCCTTGACGTTATTATCTGCATGTCACATGACTCTTCAGTTCATTGGCTTGTTCATACAACATAACATTGTGTAAGGGCTCACATTTTCGTCTACAGATTGCACCACAGGGCAGAGAAAGCAATGAAATTAAGTTCTATCTAACCCCAAGAGATGGCAGGGCACTATCCTTCCGTTGTAACCGTGTTAAAAAATTCCATTCCATGCGCAATCGTCTCATTCATAGCACCAACTTCGCGGCCGGAACTGCTCTGTCGATAGCACAGGTAAGTGGCATTTTTCACGCCGGAACTGTTCCGTTGATAGCAGTGAAAGGGTTAATGGTCTACCTCACTGAAAGACAATGGAGCAGTTACAAAATCATTAAATTAGTGTACCTCACAATACTGTACATGGCATTTTTCAGTTAAGTAGAACAGTTAGGGTAATCAGTCATAGGAGAGAGATTCCATCTGGCGCTGTGAATCAAACTCCGGATAGCTAAGTTGGCAGAGCATTCATACATAAAGCTGAAGGTCAATGGTTCAAATCTCAGTGTCAGAGGAAATTTTTCTCCTAAAATACGAGGGATGTTCCGAAAGTAAGTTTTGTCATATTTTTAAAAGTGAAGATGGTACAGCAGTTAAAACAAACAATCACCATAAGAATCCACACCCGTTGCTGGTTCGACGGAAGGAGTGTCAGCGGAGGAGGAATGACACATGTGTAGAGCACCGAAGAAGAGAGAGTTGATGTAGAGCTAGCCATCTTGAAGGTGGATGTAGCTTGCTGTTTGGAAGCTATTTGAAATGTAGGCCCTTCTTGCAGGAATCTTGTTGTGATGCTCACAGCTAGAAATATTGAGACTCTTCAGGGTTTTGTGCGGTCAAATCGCTTACGAAATTATTCAACACAATTATAGAAGATATTATACTTATTTATTAAAATAATATGTTGGTAATGTGCCACTTCTACTGAATGAATAATGCTAAGAGGCGGCAGCGTATATTATGAACAGTAGCATGGACCTGGCCTCTCTGATTTCCTGCAGGCAACTGACTATTGTGAGGGGGAATCATTATTATATACCGGTCCCCAAAACTCTCGCAGGACACGATATCTCGTAATTAACAGGGTTCACATAGGTAATGCTGAAACAATTCTCCATCTCTCATTGGCTAATAATTTAATTTGCACCAGCGTCTTTATTCGAAATTACTGTTAAACGAACTTTGCTGGGAACCCCCTCAGAGTAGCGTTACTATGCTTATCCTTAGGCACAAGTACGGCATCCTTTTATATTGCATCATTTTACTGCTCTGAAACCAGGTTTTATGATTATTAAATTAAAATTTCCATAATAAAATATTAATCTATGAGTCTTAATAACCTTATAGGCTATTGTGATATACTAATTCGGTTTCAGAGTAGCAGCAGACTGGCATGCCTAGTTCACCAGTGAGGAAAAAATCCGAAGTGTCACCCTCCGCAGGAAAGGTTGTGAACACAGTGTTCTGGGATGCAAAAGGTGTGATTCTCCTTCATTTCCTCCATCAATGCAACAACCTCACTGAACTCAGGTCCACCATTCGACGAAAGGGACCAGGGCTCTTGAGTGAAGGTGTTGTGCACTTGGATGACAATGCACTCTCGCGACGTCACTTCCAAAACAATGCTGAGATGGAGCAGGCTGTGTGACAATTCCTTGCATCGCAGGGCACTGAGTTTTACCAGAGTGGTTTTTTCAATCTGATTGCACGGTACAACAAATGTCTCAATGTCAGTGGCGACTTTGTCGAAAAATAGTGCAAGGTGTATAGTTCATGATGCTATGGTGTATTTTGTTTGGCAATATAGTTTCTGTGTGAAAAAAAAAATGACGAAATTTACTTTTGGAACGTTCCTCGTATTATCATGTAATGACCAGCAGAAACAATATTCTGTGGCTTCATAAAAACATATCTACATCATATCTAAGCAACTAACCTCTCCAATCTCGAGACCCCTATCTGAGGTGGTCGGACAATACACAGTGGTGCCTTCTTCTTGTGCAGTGGACAACATCACTACAAGGTACACGTCCGCCTCCCATATCATCTGCCAGAAGCTTCCTACTGTGTTAGGCAGTGGACCTTGTGCAGCAATGTAGAACCTCTGCTCATTCCCTACTGTTGCCTGTACATGTAAACAATATTATTACTTTAAAATCAACAAGGGTGGATCGAAAAGTAACACACAATAGTTTTTTTTTTACAAAAAGTTTAATAGGTACAATTCAAAACAAATGCACACAAGAAGGGACATCTTTTGACTATTTTTCTATATAGTCGCCAAGTTTCTAAACACATTTTTCCCATCGTGATACCAATATCAAAATACCCTGATCTTAGAAGTCCATAGCTAAAGGAGGGAAAGATGGCTGTAAATATAAAGCATGGGAAACAAATTTACTCAGAAATAAAAAAATATTTGTAGAATAAAAATAAAAAGTCTGGAGAAAATAAACCAATCAGCCAACCAACTGTGTTTGCAGGAAGGAAAAGCAGATTGTTAAAAAGACTACTGGAAGAAAGGTCAAAGAAAGGAGAAAATTCTAGGGGGCACTATGAAAAAGTGGGGGGGGGGGGTACAAATTAACAAAGGCATGCTACATTTATAAAATTTGGAAAGGAATAAGAATAAATGCTAAACTAATGGGCAACATACTCTCATAATACAACAAATGAAGTTATAGGTTAAAAGTTGTGGACATTATAATATTATTAATTTTGTTAGCCAGGCACCACCCATAGGCTTCTAAACTATTATTTCTCATTGGAATTTTTTGGTGGAACTATTCGCTACAAATTATAAACTAGGCTAACAGAGGAGAGGGGGAAATTCTCACGGTAGAAGTCATGCTCACATGTCAGGGTATTTTTGGTGTTACAGGACTTATTATTTACAAGATGGGCACCCGAAAAACCACTAGTCTGTTTGGGGTATAGAAAGAAATTTTCCCATGCAGAAGGAAAAACGTTTGTGAACACCCTGTAGTGGGAGTTCAAGAGTCAGTGTTGATCTTATGATAGTGTAGTGTATAGGAATAGGAAGCTGCGTTGTGCTGAATTACAAAAGTAAATATAACTCAGAATAGCGAGACGGATTAATGATATTCAAAAGCATTCATTATTAATACATTGGAATTCTTATAACTGCAAAAGTTTGTCACGCCTACTTGCAAAACAAGATCTCTCTTACTACTTGATCATAAATAACTATTATCACACATTACAATATACACCAAATTGACTGCATTTTCTGTGATACTTACAGTTATATGTGAAGCATTTATGTAGCCGTGCTTATTTTCTCTGCTCGGAGTCAGTCTGACTCTGTTCTCTTCATATGGCAACACATCTTTGTACCTGGTAACACAAGATCCAATACTTTGTATTTCATCTTCAATAACAAACTATATAAATAAAACTCAGAATTGAGACACAAACTCACCTATTGCGAACAATATTGTCTGGATGAAGTGCTGTTCCGAAGTCAGCATTTGGCTTCTTTTTTGGAATTTTCTCAAACTCAAAGAAAAGCTGACTATCTGCTAATTTTCGCTCCAGAAGTTGACACTGAAAAAATAAGTTTATTTTTATAAATGTACAAATACTTCATGGGAGATGGGTATGGATGGCCTGTAGGGGTGAAATATAGTAGAGACTTATGTGCCCCACAACTGCTACGGTAGCCCTACAGGAACCTGAAACATGATGGCTAACGGGGCTTGCAAGAAGTTCTTTACTGCAGCAGTGATGAGAAGGAGGCAACTTCCTTCTTGGGGTTATATGAAGGAGGAAGCCACAGACATGTGGAAAAGTGAGCATGCTTGGAGCTTTTGGTGGCAGCCCCATCACCAAGCTCAGGTTGTGTGAACCAATAACTTGCACATCTTGAATTCAATTATTAACGAAATACCAACAAAGAGAAACCGGACTGATTATAAAGTAGCATTTACAATGGTGTGACACCCATGACATGCGGCGCAATATTGCAGTATCATGTCACAGGCTTTGCTCATATTAAGTCACAATGTGTAGGTGACGTAAACTGATCAAATATACCAGCGTTTCTCAACCTATGGTCCGCAGACCACTGGTGGTCCGCGAAGATTGTGCAGATGGTCCGCAGACATAATTAAGAGGGCCGTCCACAAAGCAAGTTTCCCTGGGGCCGTTTACAAAAACAAAACAAAATTTCACGGAAATATTTATTGCAACAGATATAGCAAGTGTTCAGCTATTTTTCAATATATTCACCACAGGAACTGAGACATTTGTCATACTGTGGGACCAACTTTTGAACACTTGTGTTGCAGAAGTCTGTCGTCTGAGATTTGAACCACTGTGTGATAACCTTCTTTGTTTCTCTGTCAATCTCTATCATTCTCTGTCATTTCTCGAGGGGTAGGAAAAGGTTAAAATCTCTGAGTGTGTGGTCTGAGCTGTAGGGTGGAGAGTTTAACTCCTCCCTACAAGTCTCCTGCAAAAATTTGGCTAGGAGATGTTTCAATATTCACCCTACAGCCCAGACCTCGCTCCCAGTAATTTCCATCTTTTCCTACACCTCAATAAATGACAGAGAAGTGGATATGGTTGTCACAACAGTGGGTCAAATCCCAGGCGGCAGACTTCTAGGACACAAGTGTTCAAAAGTTGGTCCCATGGTATGACAAATGTCTCAATTCCTGTGATGATTATGTTGAAAAATAGCTGAACACTTGCTATATCTGTTGCAATAAATATTTCCGTGAAATTTTGTTTTGTTTTTGTAAACGGCCCTAGGGAAACTTACTCTGTGGATGCACCTCATAGTTTGCTTAATCCTTCCCCACTCAGATTAGGTGCTAATGGAAACAAAGTAGGCTCCCGTACAAGAGGAAAAGAAGAACTGGGTTATGAAATGTGAGAAGCCTGCGAGCTAGGTCTGACGTACCATGGTCTCTTTGGAAATGGTGGCTGGCAAAGGCAGTCTCGGCAATCCTGTGCTCCATCTATACTGCATGTTATTGGTAGCTTCCTCCTCGGGGGTTCTCTCCTTGGTCAATGTGTTGCTCTTGCTAGAACCAGACTTGGACCTTCCTCCTACCAGGAGGCCCCACTTCCTTTTTGGTTTCTGCTTACCAGTACTGGCAGGGGACACTTCACCCTTATCAAGACTTCCTTCACTCAACATGTGATCTGAAAATTTACATCAGTTTATTTCACTTTCCTTATGCCATCTGTGAAATAAGACTGCAATCTTTCTCACTCTGACAAACTTTTGCACTCTGTTATTTTAGTACCTATTATAACCCTGCAAACAATCAAAAAAATCTGTTGAACTGTAATAATAAAAATTCATATAATGTGAAATAGTATGCTGCGACATAAGAGTGGGAAGATGTTTTAACAGAAACAATGAAGATTTTCTGATGTACTGGATTTCAAGGTATTTCAATACCTAATATTTTTTAGGGAAAAAATTTACAAGGCATGAATCTGTCAGTTTTGTAGATTATACATATATGTTATCATGCACAAAAATGTCCATAAACTTGTGTTCAGTATTTCAATTATTCTCATTTTCCTACTGGGCTATACAATTAGCTTTTAAATTACAATTTTTACCTATGGTCAGTATTTAACACATTAGAAATTTAACATGTTTTAAAACACAACTTATCTTATTACAGTCAACATATAGTATAGTATAGTATTTTATTCATCCATTGATCAATACATATGATATGGGACAAGTCAATGTACAATACATATCATCCTCTCACACACACATACATACATACATACATAATATTAACATACGTACAACCATATGCCAGTACCTGAAAATGAAGAATTTTAGAAAAAATTCTAGGGCATCATCATTAAATAATTTGTTGGTTATAGATAATTTTATTAGATTATATAGATTTTGAATTAATTTTTAAAAATTTGCTAAAAGTCATATACCATATAATAACATCCTGTTTATAAAACATATTTAATTTTATTTTTAAACAGATTATATGGTAATTGTTTTATTTCCACTGGTAATGTATTGTATCATTTTATATGTTGACTGTACTGAGCATAGGCGGTAATTGTAATTTAAAAGCAAATTGTGTTCAGTAGTTTTTAATTAACAAGGATACGGTACTGAAAAATGTAGTTTGCAGGAAAAGTGTTAAACATATAATATTTAATTACACATGTGGCTCACATCTGTTTACAGCAAAGTGCAGCATCTCACATTTAAAATAATAACTTTAAAATTAATGCAGATATTTAAATAATGTTTGCATCAAAATGAACTACAACAGTTGCTGCGTTTTAAAAAAATTGTACATACTCTTTTAAGCATACCAAAGGAAAAAGCCTTCCAGCAAGTTGTGATGAATTGCCGCCAAAAAACAAAAGAATCACATAGGCCTATATGTATCGGCACAGAGGATCAAAATTCAATTTCTTGATCAAATTTCAAATTTCTTGTGAGCAATTGGCTCGTTGGGACCTTTTGTTAAATAAATAAATAAAATAGAGCACCAACCTCACATGAAAAAGTAGTTAAAATTTCTTTCCCAAATAAAGTACAGAAATCACATAAAATCAAAGTTGATTCCAGTGAAGAAATCTATCTGTTGTTTTATAGAAACTATAAAGAATTTGATGAAATTTAAATTTGTAAATCTCAAAATAAGATGAAATAAATAAGCATGGTAATAATGACCAATAATGCTGAATTCACAATTTAGTCAAACTGACTGGTGATGGGTATTTGTTTTTGTCCCTAGTTTTGATTCATCCTGTACTAAATCATGTACATAAACTAAATCCCTCTGGGCAGTGGTGCCCAGCGGGGCTGAAGCCCACCCAATAATTTGCCATGTATTATTTTCATAATTATTTATTGCTATTATTAAAAATCGTGTTTTTTTGTTGAATCGCTATTGACATACATACTGTAGTAAGACATTGTCTCAGTTCATTACATATTACTCTGTCAATCCAGTTTTACAGTCACCCCTGACAAAAAAGGAATTATGGTATAAGGCAAGACTGAAGTACAAGACATTGGTGACTGCTAAAAAAGAAAGAGTGGAATGAACGTGTGGAAATAATTAATTAAGAAAGATTGGTTAAATTAACAAGGGACGATAAACCACAGGGAAGAAGGGGCTAGGGTCATCCACGAAAAAGTTGGTATGAATAGGTAGGTGACGAATTTATTGGTAAAACTCTAGTCAGGGGAAACATTTTTGCAAGAGACCATACTTTATAATGGCGAGTCCATGTGTGGTTTTATTTTATTTTAGTTTATTTCATTTTATCGTACCTAAAACCCAAAATTAAAAGAAAAGGTTTATATAATATTATAAACTTGAAAGAATTTCCGTTGACTAGTCTGCACAATACTTTCCTGGTAGTTGAATTACAAAGTGTTATTGTTATTAATTTATTTAAAACAATGAAATCGTTTCTTGTATAGTTCTATATCTATCTGTAGTCATATCAATATTATATAAACCTATTTCATAAACCAAATTACGAGCGGTAGTACGACAATTTTAAAATCTTTGAGCCCACCCAATGTTTTTCACAAGTTGGTGCCACTGCCTCTGGGGACGTGGCTGACCATCCGACAGCTGAATTATCTATCATAGTCAGATTAGCAGGATTGTGGGCACATGATCAGCATGCTAATACAAGCTTTGGATAAACATGGGAAGGAGGGACTTCCCTGTATGAAAACTTGGGCAATATTCATAAAAGATTAAGAAATGGTAACAGAGAAGGTTATGTCAAGTGCAAGAAATATTTCATTATCTAACAGAATGTGTCGAGTTAAAACAATGGAGGGAGACTCAGGAATCAAAGTGAGATAAAACGTAGTTTTAACTTTTCTTGGTGCTGGTAATCTCTATATATATAAGAGGCTTTGTCCTGACTGACTGACTGACTGAATGAATGAATGATTGATTGACTGACTGACAGAAATCAACGTAGAGCCTAAACTATAACAGGTAGAGACTTGGAATTTTGACAGTACCTTCGTTTCATAATGTAGGGGCTCACTAAGAAAGGATTTTGAATTTTTTTATTTTAAATTCCAAAAATCAAATGTTTTTCAAAATACTTAATCCATTTTTACACAGAATTATCCAATCCAAATAACATTTGACATTAAAACATATTGTTGCCAGCGGGTCTCAGATGGGCTTGGAAAAAAAAAATGAAAGTAGAATAAATTTGACAAATGAGAAAACAAATAGAACTATCAATATCCACGAAAATAATGCAGTCACATAACTTTCTTTACCCTGGACATAGAGAAAACAATACGAGGTATGGTAATATATATATTATTATATCACAGAATGAAATTCACGAAAATAATGCAGTCACATAACTTCCTCTAGCCTGGAAATAGAGAAAACAATACGAGGTAAGGTAATATGTTTTGGGAAGAGATGTATGAAAGTGATATTGTATTTCTGTTTAATTTCATTCCGAAAACGGTTTTATGGTAACATGACAGTGAGAAACAAAATTTTCAGCCACGATAATACAATTTTATGTTACCGGAATTTCTGTTTCTTCTTATTAGAACCCCTCCCGGGCTTGCTGTGTACTGTACAAGCGATGGGATGCAAAATTCTACATATAGCCATAAAAGCTATATCAAACATTTTCTTAGGGAATAGTTTGAGTGTGATAAGTCGTTCTTCCTACTTCAAATTATAAATACCTATATAAGGACCTAGAATTTAAAAATCTAAAGTCCTTCATAAGTTAATTTCCAATTACAAAATAAAAAACCCGGGTGACGCCGGGCCTTTTAAGCTAGTATAGAATATATTTCCATGCTTCTAATTAGGTGATTATTTGGATGTATTCCAACATTTTGAATCTGATCTGAAGTGCCACAACTAGTTAGTGCTCTTTTATAGGAACGGGGCAGCCCGACCAACAGTGTGAACGGACTCTCAACTGAATGACATGGGATGTAGAAAAACAGGCCAAACAAGATAACTTGTTTTTTTTCTGTAGTCTAGTGTTGTGGAGAATTAGCTGGAAGTGCAGTTAATTTGGTTGGTCTCAAGTGACTCAATAACAAAAAACCAGGTAGGTGTTATTGGGTTCTAAGCAGATTTCCATGGCTTCTCTCACTGCTCTCTCCCAGAAACTTGATGACCTGGCAAGAAGCACTGCTGCACTGTTTTGCCAAACTTAATATTGTGATCAGTAGCGGCTCTTGTATAGGCACTGTTGAACTGTAGCACCCCTTATTTCCTCTTGATATTATCGATAACATTTAATATAATGAGTCCTTTTTCTTTTCTAATTTTTTTCTTTATACTTGTACAATATATAATATACTTAATGCCAGTAGCCATCCCCCAGTTTATTAAAAAGAGAAAAGAAAATCTTTGTATGGAACTGTGAATTTCACAGTTCCATACAAAGATTTTCTGTGCACTTCACAGTTCCAGCGGCGTGGTGTTTGACTGTTGTGCGCATGCCCACATAGGAAGGTGCATGCCATGGCTGCGAGTGAGAGAGAGTACTGTCGCTTCCACAGTGCCGACCACGGCGTATTGGTGGAAGGTAGTGTTTTTTTTATTTTTTTTGCTGTGTGTGTTGTGCTTAAAAACCATGAATGTGATAAAGTGTAGAATTAGATTATTATCTTGTTTCCAGTTATTCTATTTGATTCGTTTTTTCAGTTCTTTCATTTAACAGAAAACTTCAACTATGACAGATCAAGGAGAAAATTATTGATTTTTTCGCAGAAACTAAAACAAGAAGAATGGATTTCATTTTTAAACGAATAGATCAAGATAGTACTGTAACAATTTATATTAAAGTAAGTAAACAATTTTGATTTTATTCTTTTAGGGTTTTATCCAGTTTCTGAATAAAGTTTCTTTTTTATATATCTATGTTTCCTTTTACACAATTTTAAAACAAAGGCTAAACATTTTCTGGAGCAGAATCCCCACCACTGATTGTAACCCATGGTTATGGCGTGTTCCGCTGCTACAGATCTCTCTGTGTAATACAGCCAGATCTTGTGGGCATGTTCCATGTAGCATGTCCAATGTAGGCCTACTGCATACTGCATTTGCATCTGATCCTCATCTCATTTTGTCCACTGTCTTCTGGTTCCTGATTGATCCGCTCCCCTCAATCCTCCTCTCCGATCTGGATGCCCTTACCTGCCCCGTTCCTATAAAAGAGCACCAACCAGTCCTGACACTTCATTCTCTTTGACATTGAAGCCTCACATCGGCTCTAAAATGTCAGAATATCTCCAAATAACTGCCTTATATGCCTGCACGAGCGAAACTCTGTTTGGGGGAATCGTGTGATTGCTGTCTGAGTGAATGGATGACCAGAAAAAATCTTAATGGAGGTAAGGATCTTCTTTATTTCCTTCATTCTTCTCATCTGAGTTCTCCATCCAAAATTATAAATGTTTCGGCGATTTATTTTTATTGCGTTTTCTAAATTTAGTCTCGACCATTTTTGTATTACATACCTCTCCGGTAATGAATGTGGGTGTGTTTGCATGAATGCAGTTAAATTTAGAAAAAACTGTTTTAGTCAGAACATTTTATAATATAAATACTATCACCGTTATGAAAAACCTCTATCTGCTTGAACTTACGCCGATTTCTTCATTCAATGTTAAATTCAGCTATCAGTAATACACTGACCGGCAAAGAAAACCGATCACTTAAAGAAATTTTTTTAAATTAAGTTTAAATAAAAATTATGTAGTAGGCCTAGTGCTTGAAATAAAATTACTGCAATTGTATACGTTTTTAAGATTAAAATGTAATGACACAATTTAACACTTAATTCCCCATTTTTCCTCTTGCACCGTGGTGAATGGTGAGCCTAAGGTTGCAGAGGCATAACGGAGGCTGCATCCATCATCAATTTTAGCAACAGCTTTGGCAAAGTCTTCAGGACTGAGAGACATTAATTTCAACTAAACTTACTGACAGAACCACTGCGGTGCGAAGGGTGACAGTTTCCGTTCAGTTTGGAAGGAAATGACGCAATACAACAATGAAACACCTAGCAATGTGTACGACAAGCTAGTGCTTATAATCATATTGGAATCACCGTATTGCGATGTTTTTTTTTGTTTTGTTTGGTGATAAAGTGAAGATATGAAGAAAGCAGATATGCTGTATCTATAGCTAATGATCCATTAAAAATAATAATTCATCCTCAGCAAAAACAATGTATAAACATCCAATCAAAATTATGTTTAATCTTAAAAGTACAACAAATTTTACAGTGATCGGTTTTTCTTGCCGGTCAGTGTATTATGCTTATGGCATTTTCCAGTAAGAGACATAATTTAACAGTTTCAAATTCAAATTCAAATTCAAATTCAAATTTATTCATCCTTTCTATCTTATACAAGATAATGGACACGTCAATAATGGGCCAACTTAAGTTTTATATATCAGAGTACATGAACTTGCAAGAATGTACATAGGCCTAGTTGAAGGCTGAAAGTACGACTGTAATAATAGCCCTACTCAAACGTAGCATGTAATATCAAAGTTAATCTACTGCACAACATAATTGTAATAAGTACATTATTTATCTGTTTTTATTAAATAATTAATATGTATATATATTGAAAGATGATTGTTATTGCTGCTTTTAGTGATTGTTAATTCATATGGCAATCTTGTACAGTTACATTTTGAAAATATTTAATATGGCAATGTTACTGTTACATTTTGAAAATATTTAATATGGCAATGTCACTGTTACATTTTGAAAATATTTAATATAACTTATTGTGAATAAATTGTTATAGAAAATTTCCACAGCCTTATTAATATGATTGGGTGGCCTCAAATGCACCTTCCATAAATAAAACTAAGTAAACTGCAGCTTAGCACTTACAGTGTTAGTTTTGGATATGTTAGTATTTAGTAGCTGCAACGTATAAAATAAATATTCCGAAACAATCAAAGCTGTAGCAGTTAGAAGCCTGAGAAAGTATTCTATACAAAGAGGGATAATTTACAATGGAAGATTATAACTATTAAAAATGTTAAAGTATATAGGACTACACTTGTCACTAAGCAGGGTATGTATTTTAAAAATAAAGACAATATAAAATAAAATTAAGAAAACGTAGAGTACCTAATGAATTCTCAGCTGTCGCTGTAGATGTCAGTTTGCTTTTGGAGGGATAGGGTAGAGAGAACGAGGCCAGTTCATGTGGTGTAGGGTTCACTGCCACATGCTGTAGTGCTGAATACTGCTCAGATGCTGAGTTGTACATGAGGTGTTCCTGCACCGAGGCATTATGCTCTGAGCTCTGAGACTGGCACATCTCAGGTGCAGACTGTATGCTAGATGTGCGACTGCGTAGTCCCCCACTAGCCAGTTCTGGGACAATTTCAAAACATAAACATTCTGCAATCATTTTAGAATTCACGTTTAATTAAAAAATATACTTATTAGTAGGAATTGGATGTTTAAGCCACGTCTGCCTTTTTAACAGTAAAGTAAAGGGAAAAAATTAAATTAACCTTAAAGTGAAAAAATAAATTGCCTAATTTCCATAATATTAAAGTAACACATTTCTTAGCTGAAATAGGCCTGAAATAAGAAAAAGAATCAGCTGACTTAAATTATAAAATTCTAATTTTATTTAATATAAATAAATAAAACTGATGGAAAAGAAAACAGAAATCAGTACTTTACACTTCCTAAGACTTTCAGTGTTGAATTTTGCACAATTTTTCTATTTTTCATAACTGCACTTTCAGTTACCATCAGTTTAAAATTACCATTACTTACATTCCCATACGTTATGGTAATTTTTTTACTTCTGAGCAACTCATAATACATGCATATTCCATAATACTGCTATCAAAATCAACAAATTACACAAAACATATATGATAAAATGAACATCACTTGCTTATGAAGTTTTACGCATTTTCTATGAAGCTTCGATTAAAATCAATGTATTTTTGATGTTGAATCGATTAATATATTGATAGTCTGGAGTTTCAAGAAAATTGATAAGTGGTGGTGCTTGGAGGACGGGAACCAGCCATGGTAGATCAACCGGCTATGTTGTGCACATTTTTACCACTATTGCCTAAAAACACTTGTATGCAATTTTAAGTCACAGGTATATTTCACTGGGCTTAATCTAGGCAAAAAAGTGTAGCTTATATTCAGATAAGTACGGTACATAACTAAATACCTGTTGCTCTTCCATCTGCAGCCCAAGGTAGTGGAACATTCTCGTAGATTGGTTCTGTTGCTCCTCCTGCATACTGCGACCCGCTTGACACAGAGTTCACAGAGTGATATGGCATTGTGGTGTAGAGGCCAATCCCTCCATTCTCGCCCATGCAGTACACCAAGTTAGAGTCTTCTGCATACACTCTGTGTTGTGTGTCCATCACGGTAGCCAAGTTAGTGTACGTGCGATGTGCCTCCGCACTGGGCACAATCTGATGCGGGTCCAGGAAATGGTGGTCATTCATCTGGTAATGATGATGAGGAAGATGATGTTGCTGCAATCTCACTGCACCAAGGCTTCTGGATGACACCAAGTCAGGGCTTGAACCACTCACCTTAAGAAATACAGCACACCTACTTCAATGACAATAACATTTTCTTGGGATAAATGATCAAGAAAGCAATAAGAAAGCAAAATTTTAAAATAAATAAATAAAAAAGATCTGGATGCTAAAGACAGAATTTATACACAAAATCTAAATGTAGATTGACAAAGAAATAGCAGAAGAGGACAATTTTATTAAAATTCATGTGGAATGGAATCAACTTGGCTCACTGATAGTGATCATGATATCCTGAGCCATGAGAAGACATTAAAAAAAAATTGGAATAGAATTCTGATTTAACATAATTTCAATTTTAGTTTTTCCATATTATAGATCATATTTTGATTTAGGGATCCTCTCAGGGTAAAATTCTCCAGAGGTAAAATAGTCCCTCATTTGGTCTCTGAGTATGGACTGCACTGAGGGAATCTAAAAATCGTATGAACTATAGGAGCTCGTATAGGCCTGGTGTGCTTATATTAGAATTAACTAACTGGAGAATTAGAGAAATACAGGTTAGATGTAGTAGATGTTAGATACAGATGTAGTGCAGGAAGCTAGGTGGAAGGGTGAAGGTATAGTTCAGACAGATGCTTATACCTTTTTCCTATGGGAAAGGGAATGATAACCATCAATTGGGGATCGGGTTCTTGATACATAGGAGAATCAATTAACCCATTAAAAAAGTTTAGTTCATTAATGATAGGCTTTCTTATGTTATTCTAAGAGGATGGTGGTGTGATGTTATGAATGTCCATGCACCAACAGAGGATAAACATGATGATGACAAGGACAGTTTTTATGAGGAAATAGAATGAACATTTGATCAGTTTCCAGTATATCACATGAAAATTGTATTCAAAAGTAGAGAGGGATGATATTTTCAAGCCCACGATTGGGAACCAAAGTCTCCACTTGCAGCGCAGTGACAATGGGTTCCATAAAATAGATAATATTCCTTTAGCCTGCTTAGGAAATTTCTATTGCCACTGAGTAAGTAAGCAAGCACAGATCGTATTTTGAAAACCCCAAATAATATCATATATTACAATTATTTGTGTTTTAAAATGTTCAGTTACTCCCAATAATATAAAACCACAATATAAGGGGAATGTAGAAACACAGCCTTACTAACAAAAGCTGCTTATATTTGTGTTGAATGGTTGTTTGGTTGTTCTCCGCACAAGTTCTACATAAGCCGTATTAGCAATAAACGCAGTATAACTGCCAAGGGTTACACCGGGTTTGAACGTGAAACGTCATCAAACACGTCACGCTGGTGATGACGTTACTAGCCCCTGGCTATGAAGGACTGCGGAACGCCATCTGTCGGAGCAATGAACAAACAGTAGCGTGTCGTCTGCCGAAAGAAAATCTAGTTTCAGTATTTCATTATATTGCTTTCATGGGTACAAGTATCATGGGTACAAGTATGGAAATATGTCCCGCAAACAAGGAACAATGTTTATAATTCCGCAAAAGCAGCTCAGAATATGCATAGTCTCAAAATTCAATCTCAGACATCTACGAAACGACCGGCTGTTACGGATATAGGCCATCTTGATTATTTACGTCAAGTTTATACAAGGGGGTCAGGATGTGTAAAGCGTTACACACATTCAGCCTTATGCAAGGATTATTAGTACATTTTTCTCTTCAGCTGTGTATATTCCTGGTATAAATGTTACAACTGGATTATTAGTAAGACCGATAGTGTAAAAGTAGAAATTTAATTTCTTCAGTTCCTCTTAGGTACTCAAAGTTTGCCTGGTGATTACACAATACTTCTGCATTAGTCATATGATTTTTAAATATAAAATAATTGGTATCATCAATGCTGTATATATTGCAAGAATACAGGTGGAATCCCATGACAAAAGAATCTGTTTTGTTTATAGTTCATATAATTTTCAGTTTTTTAAATTGATCTTTGCTTTATTTTATTTGTAAACAATCTTGCTAACAAAAATGGTATCATTCACGTAAGATAACGATAAATATGTTGTTCAGTTTTCGTCAAGAACTGTAAACTTGACATCCTAAAAAATAATAAAAATCTAGATTGAAATAATAAAGAAATTATAGTAATCATTTTTGTTCTTTGGTATTAAATACAATTGCCTGCAAAATTAAAGTAATTTCCCTAATTGTTCGAGTTAGGAGAGGAAATGAGCAATAAACTTACCAAAGAAAAGACTTACAGGAGTAAACTTAGGACCTGTACGACGACCACAAACACTGACCAAGTGAGTCCATTTACAGAAAACCTCAGAAAATTACCTTTGTGTTACATGATATCATCATCTATATGCCAGAACCACGAATGTGCATTTTACTAGTTTTGAGAAAAATGCAATTGAAACTTTAGAGCTAAAGTAAAATAATTACATAATTAAAAAATAAGTGAATATTTATCTGCCAGATAGAGAACCTATTTGGAAGTTGGCCAAGAATTGCGTACTATGATCTCCTAACAAAATCTGTCTGGGAAGTCAACTCCCAGCTAAGCAAGCAGGAGGATGGAGTGGCTGACAAACTACCAACTGCCAGTTAGAGAAGCTTGGCTGAAACAAGATGGCAGCACTCCGAAGCTTCCTAGCCACCTGAATTTCAGTTTGATGCTGGAACATTCAATTCACACAAAAATCTCATTTTAGGCTCATATATGAATGAACTAGAATTGCACAAATCAAATAATGCACATAAAACAATATGTTCTCATGTAATTTAATTGTACAAATATAAATTCGAGCTGCTGCACTTAGCGGAGGCCTACCAAACTACAACAAACACACCTCTTCGCTCAATGAGCTAAGGATCATTATACAAAATTTTACTGCATTCTTCCTGATAGCAGTTCAGTGGTGGTATTACAAGACATCTTCCAGTTAAGCTATCTGGAAGTCATGTATCGGGAGGAATTGTCATCAGGTGGTAATACAGGCCCTTAAAGATACTACCGAATTGACATTCATGTTTTCTGTCATAACTAGAACATTTTGGAGATATTTTGAAACTCTTTTCAATAAAATAAATTAGTTAAATTGGCTATGTATGGTTTCTTTGTGAAATTATATTATAATTTCTACTTTTGAAGACCATAGGAACTCCAAAAGGCCTTGCCAGGCATATAGAAGATATACTACTATGGACACTGTGTCTTCCGTGTGGTACTTTAGTTTCCTTCACTACATTTATCTGTGTGTTCCACCATTGTTTTGTTTCATTGCTTTCATATAATTTTTCAATTAAAATGGAACTTAAGGACTCTTTAATATGTCCCCTCTGTAAGAAATTCACAAATGCCAAGGATAACTTATTAATTTTTTGTGATGTATGTAACAACTGGTACCACAGATTGTGCATTGGGTTATGTGATAAAGAAGTTTCTGTTCACACTGAATCAGATCTACAATGGACTTGTCCTTCATGTGTGTCTCAAATAGTCACAGACAACTCCGTGTGACGATGCAGATTTAATTTTATGTCCTCTATGTAGTGACAAATTCTTCAAAGGTACTAGGGCTTATGTATTCACTGGTCGAGGGCACACCCTCATGAACCTTTTGGAGATAATCACCAATCTAAGCAAGTTATATCTGACGATCCTTTCTATTCTCACCTTGCGTCTTACAAAAATAATATAAAAGTTCTGAGAAGGATTCCTAAGGGTGCAAGATCTTAAGCAGGTGATAAACTTTCTCAAATCATTGATTGCTGTGTTTCCCAAAATACTTTAAAAAAGAAGGCACGGATTACCAACACACATTGTCTGAGGCTTCAAATGCTGTCAATACCACTGGGAGATCATCGAAACATCTAAACATCAAATAGGTTCCTTCTATGTGTAACTTGATAATACCATATTCTCCTACCTGAGGATTGATGAATGTTGGTCGAGGTGGTGTGAGAGTTTTCGATGCGAGATCTGGGGTACTGTTGCTGCTTGGTCGATTGATAGGGTACGGAGGTGGGGGCTTATACAAATGCAACAGCTGTAGACCTTGTATCATCTGACTCTCCATCGTGTCCAAATCAGGAGTGCTGAAACACAAGCACATTATACAGACACTGATAACGGCTTTAGGGGAGTTTTTAAAACTACTCATGAATCACTCAAGTGATTGTATTTTCAAATGTTTTGTACTTTTATCAAAGAATCAACCAGAGACTCAGACAGTTTCTTACATTAGCCAATGGTTTTCTGATATTTTACCAACTCTCATCAGATTTATCTTCATAGGTAACATAACAAGAAGTCTGGATTTTAACTATTCCACTCATACGCTGCATGTTTGATATTGACCAATAACGTTTAGCAATTCCCCGGATATAGACCAATCACGCACATTTATCTTACAATATTCTTGTAGGAATCACAAGGATGCAGTTTTATCGGGTGAAACTTCTGCTAGTTACTGGACACGTAAGCATCAGTGTGCAGTGATTAATACATCACATGCTGCCATTAAGCAGCACGAAAACAGATTATTTTATACAACATAACTTGTTTGGAAATTGAAATAATTGAAATGTACATTGATTAAAAACACAAATTTGATTCGGTGCAAACCAGTTGGTGTGCTTTTATTCTGTTCTGCTGTTAGCTTACCTGAATAGAATTAACTATGAGGATCGTCAAATAAAAACGAGACAGAAGGGAAAAAAGTAAACTGTTTATTATTTCAAAAGTAATCACCATAACTGTTAATACATTTATCCCACTGTAAGACAAGATGGTCAATGGCTTCATCAAAAAATGTTTGTAGTTGCCTGCGGAACCATGATTCTACCTAGGCGTGAACCTCTTCATCCAAAGCAAGTCGATGGCCATGAATGTCTTTCTTCATTTCTCCAAAATTATGGAGCGAAATCTGGACTGTATGGAGCATGTGTAAGGGCTTCCCGGTGAAACTTCTGCAGCATAGTCGAAACAACCTGGGCAACATGTGGGTGAGCATTATCGTGCAACAGAATGATGCCGTCCGTCAACATTCCTGGGTGTTTGGACTTGATGGCACGCTTCAATTTTTGCAAAGTTTCCTTCAGCAGTCCAGATCTCGCTCCAAATTTTTGGAGAAAGAAATTCATGGCCGTCGATTTGCTTCGGACGAAGAGGTTCACGCATGGGTAGAATCATGGTTCCATAGGCAACCGCAAACATTTTTCTATGAAGCCATTGACTGTCTTGTATCACAGTGGGATAAATGTATTATCATGAGAATATTATAGGAGAAAAATTCCTCCGACACTGGGACTTGAACCATGATCTCCCATGATCTGCATATGACATAACTTGTCTGTCTGTGAGGTAGACCATTAGGGCAATCAGTCATAGGAGAGAGGTTCCATCTGGCACTGTGAATTGAACTCCGGCTTAGCTCAGTTGGTAGAGCATTGGCGCGAATAGCCAAAGGTCCTGGGTTCAAGTCCCAGTGTCGGAGGAATTTTTCTCCTATAATATTCTCATGTAATGTCCAACAGAGACAATAATCTGTGGTTCATGAATGCTTATATATCTATCTTAAATGTATTATCAGTTATGGTGATTACCAGGGTCCGGATTCTGATGACCTAAAATTGTTTGAAAAATGACCTATAAAATGACCCTAAATTTTAAAGAAAATGACTTAATAATTATAAAAATTGACCTAAAAACTGATATTTTATTTATAAAAAATATTATTGTACACACAAAGTTACAGACTAGTTTGTACATAATTGTAAAAACTGTAAATAACTGTAATGTTGTGAATGTTCTTTTCTCGCGGAAATTTATACTGGCACTGAGGCACTGGCGAGTCAAAATTCGGCATTTCCTTTTGTGATCTGCATGATTATATTGTTGTTTAATTGAGGGTAAACAGCAGTTTGTACTATCAAAACCAAGCAGGTGGCAGACTCTGGTGCCAAGTCAATCTAATAACAATAGTAATATAATAGAAAATTTTTGCGTTTCTTTGATTCTCATTTCTGACTGAGATATGACAACACTTAACGCCAAATTTTTTCTTCTTGCATTAAACAAACAACACTTCAAAGACAGCACCGCTAGCGACGAAAAAAAGTTAATACACTCAATGTAAATACATGAAAATGACTAAATAAGGAAGCAAATGACACGAAAATGACAAAATAATGACCCAAAATTGAAATAAATGTCCTAAAAATATAAAATTGCATAAAATGACAAAAAATGACATAATAAAAATGTATTTCTATAATCTAGAGGACATGATTAGGATTTATCTACAAGTTGGCAACGTCTATGCAGCATCAATAAAAAGATGACATGTCATTAGAATCCGGGCCCTGGTGATTACTGTTGAGATAATAAACAGTTTACTTATTTTTTTATCTGTCTCTTTTCATTTGACTGCCCCTCATATGTCTTACATGCACCATTTGGTAGCATTGGTCACAACATGGTAACTCAAATCGATTCATAGATGGTTGATTCATAGTATGCCATGATCTCGCAGCTGTTAGTTTTTATGCCATGATCTCGCAGCTGTTAGTTTTTTTATACAGCAAAGAACGAAAGTAATTATTACTGCACTCATGTTATTAGCAAATACATAATAATATTAGTTACTAGCATGTGCCCGCGGCTTCGCCCACGATAATTATTTCAAAAATAAAAAAATTAAGAGCATAATAGTTAAAACATTATATTTATTAACACCTAAACCATGTGGACTACTTACCACGATTAGATAGCGTCGCCTGGCAAAAGCGATCTCAGATTCGAGTTCCTTGACCCAGAAAATTCCTGTATAGTGAGTTACGTCCAAATCGAATAATGTTTAATCATATTTAGGTCTATGTTGATTATCCCTCTTGACAATCTAAACAAATGCACCAGCGTGGGCTTACAACATTCAAGCGATCGCGATGCTTTTATTTCCACGGTATGACAAAAATAGCCAAAGCCAAATGCAATTGATTTGACATTGAATGAAATCTGATGCTTCGACAGCGCTAAAATCACGTTTTCTGCCAGTTTTTCACTCATAACTCGCGAACGAAAGCTAAAATTAAAAATCCGGCTTCGAGGTGCATTCTCCCACCTTTCAGTCCATCTAAGTTATGTTTAAAATTTCAGATCTCTGCGTTCAGTAGATTTCGCTGGGCATCGCGGACAGACAAACACGTCCTTTTATTATTATAAGATAACATGTGCCCGCGGCTTCCCCCGCGATAATTATTTCAAAACTTAAGTGCATAATAGTTAAATCATTATATTTATTAACACCTAAATCACGTGGAGTGTATTCCACGATTAGGTAGCGTCCCCTGGTAGAAAAAGCGACCTCAGGTTCCAGTTCCTTGGCTCAGGAAACCCCTGTATAGTGAGTTTCGTTCAAATGGAACAATGTTTGACCATAATTAAGCCTATGTTGATATCCTTCTTACGTGTAGGTTGAACATTTCATATATCTGCGGGCCTTGACACTCTAAACAAATGAATCGTCCACGATGGACTTACAAAATCAAGCGATCGCGATGCTTTTATTTCCAAGGTAGGCTATGAGGTATGATGACAAAAATAGCCAAAGCCAGCTGTAATTGATTTTACATTGAAATATATTACTGAAACTGATGCTTCGAAATCGCAAAAAATACACGTTTTCTGCCCGTTTTTCACTCATAACTCACGAACGAAAGCGAAAATTAAAATTCCGGCTTCGAGGTGCACATTCTGACCCTTTAGTCCGCCTATGTATAAAATTTCAGATCTCTGCGTTGAGTAGATTTCGCTGGGCATCGCGGACAGACAGACAGAGGACAGACAGACGGAGGACAGACACTTCCTTTTATTAATATAGATTATTATTAGTCTTCTGTTTCATAAGAATATTTTCTAATAATATTAGTTATGAGTTCATGGCTCTAAATTATTAGTAAATATTGCTAATATTAGTAGTAAACTGTTTCATAGACTGCAGAACTCATAAAATTTACTGATAATATTAGGTGTTTTTCTATAACTGTATTTGGGCTAATAATTATATTATGTAATTCAGATTTGGTGATCTTAAAATTCTGGAAAATGAATCACTCTGGTTTAATTATCAATTTAGAAAAAGCTTACATACAAAGGAATTTTTGTCATACTAAGTTTTTATGATTGTAGGTTAGACTTTCGTACATAAGCCTACTGCTATCTTGAATAGGTACTTGGCAGATTAATTCATTTCTTAAAGCTATTTATTATTTGTTATATTTATGAAGATATATGTAGGCTGTGCTACTTTGAAATAGTATTAACAAAAAGAATAAGAAGGGAAAAAAACACAAGCAACAATCCAGACGTAACCTCCAAATCAATCAGCTGACTAATGAAATTAATAATATTAGTGAAGAGATTTTATGAGTAGTGCCAAAATCCCTATGAAACAAGATTTTGATAACTAATAAATAATATTATGAGTATGAGGACTTAAGAGATATCGCCTTTTTGGCCAATCTGTTTATGAGTTATTTCGAGACCAAAATAACAAAATCATTCCCATATATATTTTCAAACATTGGTTCCGATATGTAGATGATGTTTCTGCAGTAACTGATGAAAGACACATTGAAGATGCTTTGAAATTGTTGAACTTACAGGAACAGACCATTAATTTTACAGTAGAAACAGAAAGTAACATGAGTCTAAATTTTCTAGATCTCAAAATTAAGAGGAAAGGTCAAAAACTAGAATTTGGAATAAGTAGAAAAGAGACACATAAAGATAATTATATAAAAGCTGATGGCTACAACCCTAGACCACACAAGCATGCAGTAATCAATAGTTTAACACATAGATTGGTCAACCTTCCTTTATCGAAAGAGACATATGATGAGGAATATTCACAAATTCTGAAAGCTGCAGAAAAGAATGGATTTAGAAAAAAATTAGTAGACAAGAAAATAGAAACGTTCAAAGAACAGAAGCAGATAAAAACAATAACAACTTTAGCATCAGAGAAAGAAAAACAATATTCAAAAAATTCACATTTCATCCTTGGGCCACTCAAAAATTTCAAAAAATCTTTAAAGAATACAACATATCTTTGTCTGCATACAACAAATACAGTATTAAAAATTTAACAAAAACCAACCATTGTGATAAAATACCCAAAGGAAAAAAGGCAGGTATCTACCAGATAAACTGTTCTAAATGCAATGAAACATATATAGGTAAAACTAAAAGAAATATAGACACTAGACTAAAAGAACACCTAAGGAATATTAAATACTGTCAAATAGACAAATCAGCAGTAGCAGCTCATTGTTGGAATAAGAATCATCACATCCTTAAGGAAGCCAACCTATGAAATCAGTTAATAAACAAAAAGATCTGGAAGTTTGGGAAAAGATTTATATGAAAAAGTATGAAGATAAACTGATGAATTTTGAAATACCGCTAGAAGAAAACTTGATCAAAGAGTTTGTTAAACCAAAACCAGAAGGCGCCAGTGTTCTCCAAGCAGAAAATAGACAGTTGACAAGCAGTTGAAAATGTGGGCAAAGCCCATGAAATGTACGTCCTGCAAAAAGTGAGGCCTAAAGTGTTTAATAGTCAACAACTTTGTTAATTACATAATATTATGAATTCTAATTTTATTAACTAATATTATTAGCAAGTTCTATGAAACAGGGCCCAGGTGTAAAAATGGCCATCAGTGCCACATAAATATGTATACCATATTTCACCGCATAATCGTCGCATTTGTTAGGCCATTTTTTTCCCGTGTGAAAACACAGTGCGACCATTACGCGAGGAAAGGCTGGAGCTAACATGTATAGGCCTACAGTATATATACCTTACAACGAAAGAAAAAAGGATTATTAAACTACCAGAGCACTTGACTGTTTACAGTTGCAGAGTTATTAAACTGCATGTGCAATGAAATTACGTCAATCATATAAATTCGCGGAAAAACGATCAATCCGAAATAAAGTTACAATTACTTTGTGTTTGCCTGTAAATATTAAGATTGTGAAAATTTATTCGACACGATGTCTTGTAATACTAACTACATACTTCCACAACATGTTTTTATTATTATTATTCTTTGTCCAATGATTCACGGCGGAGCCGGTATCGCGCGTCTTCCCTACAGTTGCATCAGAACCCCGCCATCTGCACCTCGTGCCGTCTGTTGGAAATCCCCGTCTTCTTGACGCTCTTTACAATGATTTTTTCATGGGAGATGTGATTGAAACTTTAAATGACACATGAATTAATGAGTCCTAATGATGTGCGCTGCTGAATGCTATTTTATTTTGTGCCAATCTCGTTCAAGTTTTTCGTTCACTGAAAACTCCCTGGTTTCCATTTTCTTCCCCGAATGCTATTACTTTCAAATGAAAACTCACAGTATAATTCCTATTTCTTCCCTTTTTCTACAAGTGTAGTGTACTGAAACTGACCCAAATGGTGTTACCGCGATTTCTCGTGAATTGCCACCCCTATCCCTTGCTATTGTGTCAAGCTAGCGGTCACCGGTCAGCACATTCCTTAACCTGGAATGCATCAGGTGGAGGATAACGGTGCTCTAGATTGCAGTGGTGGCATGTCAGTTATAAATTTCTGAATCATCGTGAAAGAGAGAATAATGTCAAAATATCTGTGCGACGATTATGCGATGAAATTTTTATACACCAATTTTGGACTGAAAAATCAAGGTGCGACGATTATGCGGTGGCGACGATTACGCGATGAAATACGGTATATTATACAGTGAAATGTGATTAGCAAACAATAAGCGAACCTTATTAGGATGCGACTCATTGTGAAACCATTGTGAAACCATTCCTCAAAGACACCCCGGGCTCAGATGGTTTTAGAAAATACTATACTTGTATTAAACTCCTTAGGGAGGAAAAGAACTTTAGTGATGCTTCACATTTCCAGTTCATTTTAAGCAGATAGATCACCGTTATACCACACTAGTCTCTATGTGATGCATTGATATTCGTCACTGTTATGCCAGAACCACGAATGTGCGAAAATTAAAAATCACGAATGGGTGACATTTGTTATTGTAGCATAAAAAATAAAGCAGAACTTGTACTTTCATGGAAATGGAACTAACTCACCAAGGAAAGAAAATACGTTACGGGAAGTTTTTGGGTATGGCAATACTGGGGACGGGTCGCGATCTTCAATTTTTCGAGCGAGGCCTTCTTTATATGGACGGTTTTCAGCATTATGGAGTGTTTAGCTCAAGATAAAGTGTGCGATCTATATCTGACCCATTTCTACTGCTAATGACATACAGAAACCACCTCAATTCAGAAGAACTTAGATGACATTCCTTCCAGCTACCAATCAACACTTGTTCTGAATGGAACTCTTATAATCATTAGGGCCCTAATTTATTGGTGAAATAAAATGGCTGATTTCGGTGTAAACTTCCTTCTATTTCGGTGGGTATTTCGTGAAATAAATAACCTTATACTACATTGGGAACATTGTGCAATGATAAACTTTGCTTCTTTATTTACACGAACTAACACCCCCCCCCCCCCCTCATTTCTATATTCTTCTGCCCTTGTATGAACTGAAGTATCTTTCGATTTAGACATGATTAGAGTTAATGTTCTAATATAATGACGAGAAATATTATCGTAATTTCTACCAAACACCATCAGATAGCTATTTGCAAACAGAACCATTTCCAACCATACCACTGTGGATAAAAGACAAAATCTGTTGAATACAAGTAACAAACATTCTACACTCTTCTGCTATAATCGATCATTGGCATCGCTAACTTGGCAAAGAGATAGCAGAAAGGAGTGTACTCAACAGTACAAATCAGGTCACAGACAATCTTTGCGTAAATTCTGCTATCTTTGCAATTGATCACAAATATAAATATATCGGTAAATCTTCGACAGCCACAGAAACAGCAGAAAAAAGCATGCTGCTAAGAAATAAAAAATACAGTACACCAAAACCCAATATTGTGATTTTAAGGCACATTTTCGTGCTCATTTCTCACTTTACAGACAGAAGGGGTACATTTCGCACTTATAGACACATTTAGCAGAATCGAGAAAATTTAACGATATTTCGTGGATTCAATTTGGTTCATATTGCTATTTTAAGCATATAAAAGCTAAATATCGCTAATGGAGGATGTTTTATAAAATTTTGCGCTTATCGTTGTTACCAAAAAATACGGCCCCTAATAATCATTAATGAGAATTTTACTGAGGTGGAAGAACTTCAACAATACAAGTAGTGAATGACAGAATTGTTGTGTAACAACTACAACAATGATAAGTTACCTGTATGTGTGCAAAGGTGGAAGCACTTGGTGAGTGTTATGGTCTGCAGTTGGCACCTCTTCATTTCTGGATTCTAGATACATTCGCTCAACTTGAGCTACATCAGGATAGTGTTTATAATGTGCGTATGAACCCATATTCTGCAAAACAAACCAGAGTCAAGCATATGATAAGTAGAGGTGTTTGTTTTTGTTGATTAGCGATAAAACGAAATGATGTATTCTGATGTCAAGATTACATTATCTTGATATATCAAGATGTTAGGTACCATTTGCGGGCAAATGCAAGCCGCAAAATAACGCGAATTTCGTAAATAAAACCACAAATGCCATAATCCGCAAAATAAAACCTACTTTTGGTATTTATTAAATTTTCCCCATAAATCGGTACGGGCATCACATGACTCACGCAAAATGCGCAGGACAAAAATAACAAAACAATTATTTTAAAACTGTTTCGCAAAATAACAGCTTCACGCCAACCAACTTCAGGAAGTAGTCACTGCTTCTGCTCCAGGAACTGTTATTTTGTAACTGCTTCATGTAGCAATCACTGTTTCTTTATAGCTGCTTCCCGGCCTGCACATTGGGTCGTATGAATAAAGATGAGAAATTACTTTTTACTCCGAGTAAAGAGAAAATTCTCTCATCCGTATCATTAAAATTGACTCATCTTAAGAGCAATTTCTCTGGCTAAGAGAATTTGATCAATAACATTCAGCGTTACGCAATTTGCTCACTTTGGTATCATTAAAAATTACTTTTTACTCACAGGTTGGAGAAATTGCTCACAAATGTTGGAGTAACCTCAATAGGTGACTTCAAATAAACTGAGCATCACTAGTTTACTGCAATGGCAACGTATTTGATAGTTTAGATGTAAAAAAACTTGCAGAAACTCATCGGTGATTGATTATAAATAGGGTTCCGATGTTTATGACAAAAAAAATGGAAAATATGACTGCAAATATGACCTTAAAAGTGACTAAATATGACCCAAAAAATCTAAATATGACCTCATAAAGGAACATATTTTCTAAAAATAAATGTTCCACATTTAAACGTTTAATGACACTAAATTATTATATCACATTAATTCAATCAGATAATCACTTTTTAACAATTATACAGGTGGTTTACAGTTTTGCTTGTAAAACTTCTAATCTGTTAGTGTTTCTAGATGCCACTGCAAATGTGAACTGTTAATATTTTTAAAATATGTATATTAGAAGTTTTTAACTACAAGGAGGAAGAGGTATTTGTTCTATTACATTTCAGTACAGTAAAACCAAAATATTTTTTTCATTTTTGTAAAAAATTTAAGTCGACAATTGAGTGCGCATACTGCATAACTGTGCTCTTCTACCGCGTTTATAACTGCAATATGACAAATTACAAATATGACCAAGACTATGAAAATGACAAAAATATGACACTACATGCAAAATGAAAATGGTCCTATTAGGATAACAAATGTGCAATTCATGTTTAATTTGTGTTTGCGGCGAGAATGGAGGTCAGAATAAAAATATGACAGTTCATAAACATCCGAACCCTAATTATAAATGTCTACGCACATTTTGGAAAGAAAATGTCAGATGGCTACAACAAAACTTTCTGGGTCTGGAAATTAGTGAAATAAGAGAGGAAGAAACAATGTTAATTTTCTTACAATGCATAGACGATCCAGTAATTCTGACTGTAGTAGTAGAAGATGTCGGTGTGAATCAAAGTGCAGTACTTCTGATAATTTATTGTGTTATTGATGCAATAATAAGAAAAGCACATAATTTCCAAAAAATCTCCATTAATCTGAAACTGCAAAAGCTGAATAGCAGCAACGATATAGACTACTTTTCCTGCTGCAATAGGATCTATTTATTGTACTCATGTACCTATCCATATAGAAGCCTAGCATTCATGCAGACGACTTTTTTTTTCCCCGCCACCGCCCCCGGAGCCTCGACCATAGGCCATACTCCGGTCCCAACAACTTTTCGGCGCTTGTGTTCTATTGCTCTACTTTTCGCTCTTGTGTACTTTAAGCTTGTGGGACCTAGGTATTTTAACCGAAAAGTGGTGGCCAGTAATGTACAACCTATTTGTAATTCTAAAGAACTATTCACTAGTATTGACACTACTTGGCCAGGTTGAGTATATGATTTGCGCATTTGGAAAATTCTGATGTGTATAAATTAACGATGAAAATCGAACAAATGCATATTTTCTGGGCGATGCAATACCTTTTCAGCTCATGCATGGACGTCCTTTTGTCAAGGGGGGGGGGAAATGAAGAAATTATTGCCACCCCCACCAACACTATGCTACTATAATAATAATAATAATTATTATTATTATTATTATTATTATTAGTATTATTATTATTATTAGTATTATTATTATTATTATCCACATCATCATCATCATCCACATCCTTGATTTAATGTAGTTGGCCCATGAGTATGGATACACAGTAAAAATTTAATATATTATCTACCCCTTACAATTTCACAGATTGACCTACTATTCACATAAAATGGGTCAGACTACATCCATTGCTTTACCTTCATTGCAATAAATTGCTTGGCAGGAAATGATTTCAAGTTTAGTGGGATTAATTATTCCTAAATGTTCATATCAATCATATCAATTTCCTGATTCATATCTGAGAAGTCAGCTGTTACCACTCGTTTTTCTTGATTTTGTCCAAACAACTCATATTATAGTATGTGGAAACCTAAGCCTCACTTCATATTAGTTGTAATAGTTATAATAATTTAGTTTACAGATTTATGTATAAATAAAATTTCCAGAGGGGGCTGCGGCCCCACCCATTACGCACGGCCATGGGCTCATGCTATTCGTCGAAATAGTATTTCCCCACAAGATAAATTTTATAATAAGTGTACAGAGTAAGTAATGCAAGTTTAACAACTGAAAAGAGTTTTAAGCAAGTCAAACAATTTCCTATTTTTCAAAGCAAAAGAAGAATATCAATAGCAAAAGTTCCGAAAGTTATGATGTGCAGTTTTTGTTCTCCATCTAAATTTAGGTGGGGTGGACTTCTCCAGTAGGCCTACAACTTGATGATCTTTAAAAATTATTTAATATTATATAGAAAAACAAGATTGTAAAATGCATTTAAAAATGCGTTATAACTTAAATGCTGGTATTTAGACAACCTTGAATTAATTAGAAATAGTAATAGTTACTTTTCCTGAAGGGCAGGGATGTGTTTGAAAACGTATGACCTAGCATAACACATTTATTTTGTGCATGTGATGTGTGTTGATGAATGAAGAGCTCCTTTGTTTGTTTATCTTAGTCATGTTTAGCTGTGAAAAGAACTGGTGGTGAGGGGAGGTAATTACTCCCATCGAGGAGTAATTAGTCAGCCGTCATAGGCAACTTTTAATGATACCAAATGGAGAAATTGCTCTTAGGTTGAGTAAATTCCTTTTTACTCAAAAGAGATTTCTCTGGAGAAATTGCTCAGTTTTATTCATACCACCCATTGTCTGGGTCCTCATGGGATTATTTCCTGTAACTATGTAACTGCTTCCTGTAGCAATTTTTTTTGTAGCTGCTTATTCTAGCTTTGTCTTAGCACAGAAATAGAAAAATAACACCATGGTGGCAAAACAGTTTCTTCCGCCACAACAGAATAGCAGGTTATTTTGAAACACTTTCGTTTGAGAAGCAGTAACAGTTGAAACAGTTTTTCCACAACTATATGCATGTATTGTTCTGTTCCATTGTGGTAGCCAACAGTCTTTTTAACTAACTGTAGTTATTTTGCTGTAACTTCTACTTCTTGGCAACATTTTTGTGATAACCAGAAAATTGTAACAAAAACGAAACTTCTAAAAATTGTTTCTGTAACCTTTTAGAAAAGTAGCAGAAATTTTCTTGATCTGTTGAACACACACCTATTATTATTATTATTATTGTTGTTGTTGTTGTTGTTAATAATAATAATAACAATAAAAATAGGCCAAGGAATAATAATAATAACAATAACAATAATCATATATGCATGACATCCTATGTCTTTAGTGTCTTAAAAAAATAAAAACACAAAACACCACCTTTTGAAATTTAAAACAACAAATCTTACAAAAAATTAAAACATTTTCAAACACCTCTAATGATAAGGAATCTTCCATACAGGTACATTATTATCTATAGAGGCATCTATTTACGGTGAAATTCTTTGCATGGTTTCATGTTCATTTTTGTATATTTTTGCTATTTTTATTTAATTTTATCAACAATTTTGCTATTTTTGTTAGGATTTTTAAAGAAGATAGTTTGTGAAATTGACTGAAACATCAATTTTTAAGTTTTATCTTCACATTTCACATTCGATAATTAATCAACTTGTAGTTGCTGCTACCTAAGGTTACCATCTTCAAATTGCTTATAATGTAATTCAGATAATTCATTAATTATTTTGTGAATTTTTATGAATAATATCTGCATTTTCAGCCTAATTTGTGACTTCGGTAAAAAAGAAATAACATTTTGCACTTTGTGGAAAGGATATGCCTCTAATTATCCAATCCACTTTTCTATTAGCTTATTGCTTATGTTTTATCAATCTGCCTCTAGTTAGTGGAGGAGGTGGTCTTACAGCTGAACTACACCATATGGAAATAAATTAATAAATTAATAAGTAGGTCTAAATGAACATTGAGGGTATGCCATGGCATAGTGGTTGAGGCACTGGCACTACAAAGTAGTCATGAGTTTGATTCCCTGATGAGGTCAGTGGGATTTTCCCATTGGCCTAATCCTTCTGGTGGTACCATGGCCATGGGGTCGACTCAGCCTCTAACAGAAATGAGTACCAGGAGTATTCTGGGGGGGGGGGGAAGCGGCTGGTGCATACGGCTGACAACCTTACCACCTTCCTGTGCCAATGTCTCAATCTGGGAGCCTCAACCTATCAGAATCCTGTGAGTCTCCATGGCCTATACAAGGATCACTTTACCTTTTCACCTAAATGAATATTATATTGATCTTGCTCTTAAAGCAGTATAGCAGAGTAGGAATTGTGCCTAAAAAGAACAGACGTCTAACCAATTTTATTCTTAAAAAGTTCATATTATGAGAGTTGATTTTTTAAAAGTGGTTAACACATCTGTAGAACCCTCAGAAAAAGAGGAAGTCTATGCCACTTTCACCTAATATTGGTTTGATATCTAGCATAACTCAGAGAGTTGTCTCACACATGTGACGTGTGACATGTGTCTGTGAACAGCATAGCTCAAAAACGAAAAATTGTAAAAACAAACAAATCTGGATTATGAGGGGAGGTACTCCTTTCGCTATTGTAAAACTTCAAGATTTTATACTTCAATAACCTTAAACTGAAATTTTACATACATAATATACAATACACCTGCATCACTAAGTACGGTATACACATTAGATTTTCTGAAGGACTTTCCATTGATCTGTATATGCATTACCAATAACTATATTAATTATGTTCAGTCCGTCAGCGGTTATGTCCTAGAATTCTTAATTACTAGCATATCATTACATACATAGAAGCATTTTACTTGCCTCTTGGATATGTGTCTGATGAATTTCTGGCTGGCTGCTGTAGAGAATTCCAACCTGATGATTAGGTCTCATGCCTGAGGTTTGCCCGCTTTGATATTTCCTTTGCATTGCTGTCTCATAGTCGGGGGCTGGGCGGTATGATGGCAGTAGAGCTCTAAAGCATTGAATAATCAGTAAACAGGTGCACAAACTTTGCACATTCAACCTTCCCTTCCCACCCAACAAAAATGATTTTGTCTTCCTAACTAATAAAACACAAATAAGGTATCAGTGGATGAAATTTCCATCAATTCCATACTTGTTACCTATCGTTTGCACAAAGGCTTTAAGTCCTGCCTTTCAACTAAATATGCACTTCTCACAATATGATATTCTACATGAAAATGTGAAGGTGATATTGTCCATGCACAGGGTAGAGAAATTTGAGTGAATGCAACGCACATAAGATTTTTATTTATTATATCCAGTAGTGATGGTCGAATCTAGAAATTTCGAATCTCGAATCCGAATTCAAATCTTAAAAAAATTGATTCCCGATTCTCAAATCCTAAATGTTCTTTTTGCCTAACTCATATGTTAGTTGTTCCCCTAAAGCAACGCACATTAGAACACAAGGAATGAACACACTTTAATACAATATTAAAATTAACATGAATAGAACTGAATTTATCACTTCCTCTGCCAGTACCATAGGTACTATAGGTACTATAGGTAGAGGAAGTATTGTTTTCGACCTCCAGATTCAAAGTTGAGTTTTTGACATAAATACACGTTTTGAGGCCCCCTGAATCCAAAAATAGTGGAAACGTGTCTGTGTATGTGTCTGTGAACAGGCTAGCTTCAAAATGGAAAATCATATGAAAAAAAAATGTTGTATTTGGGTCAGGTACTTTCTGAAGATGTGAGCCGAAGATTGGCGACAAATTTCTCTTATTTTTAAGGGGACTTGACATGAAGAAATTTTCGTTTTTCGTGATTTTCTTGAAAACGGCTCTAACGATTTTATTTAAATTTTAAACACGTGTTGTTTATACTAAGAACTAAATCTTTTATTTAAAACATTTTTTGAACAAATTCTCTGAAGGGTAGTTATAAGCTACCCACTGTGAATACGCACCCTTCCCAATATGGCCTCTTGTAATGGAAAATCATACGAACAAAACTTTGTATTTGGGTTACGTACCTTCTGAGGATGTGACACGAAGATTGGCAACAACCTTCTCTTATATTTAAGGGGACTTTACATGAAGAAAATGTTGTTTTTTGCGATTATCTAAAAAACGGCTTTAACAATTTCCTTTAAATTTTGTATGTGGAGTGTTTAGACCAAGAACTAAAAATTTTATTCGGAACTTTTTATCAAAAAAATTCTCTGAAGGGTGGTTGTAAGCCACCCACTGTTTGTAGAAACTGTCTTGCCTGGTGAACAACTCAATACACGGACATTCACAGCCTCTTATTCTATTTAACCATGTGAAGTGAGAAAGATGTGTTGTTGGCCGTGCTTAGTCTACAGTAAAGAAATATCTGAGGGGAATATTCGATAAATTTCGGAAATTATTCTTAACAGCGGAAAGTTCAATAAACGTTTGCAGTCACTTGTTTCTTGTTCTTTTTTTTTTTTTTGTTTGTTCATAGCTTGCGTTTTTAGTCGCAACATTCAAAGAAGGGGCTTTAAGGTACTTATAGCATAATTAGCGTAAAATTGTGTCTTGCGATTCTGTACAAGGATATGTGAATACTGCTAACTTTTATTTGGGCAGAGGAAGTTATGTGACTTTCACATCAGATTTTTTTAAATAGAGGTTGTTGATTTGCAGTTCAAATTGTTGTTTCCAAGGCATAAAGACTGTTCCATGTAAAATATTAATTGATAGTTGGAATAACAATAACATAACTTTAATGAACAACTACTTTAAAGTATGTCATTAAGATATTGTTACATCATTTGTAAGTAAAGTATTATAGTATGGTCAACAAAAAATATTACATTACATGATTAATTTTGTAAAGGAATAAGTTTCATTCTAAGTTTATGTTAAAATGACTTAAAGCTTTCCATCATACCTCAACTTGTCCATATCTGCAGGTGTTGTAAGGTCTAGGCAAGATGTGGACTGTGCTCGTTGTACTACAGAGGGTGCCATGCCCCACTTGATGGGTCCACCACCAGAATCTCTTGTGTCCAGGTCATCACAGCTCTCTGTTATCTGAGTATCCTGGGTTCAAAGAAAACATCTCTATTTGATTGCAGAGCAGATTATCTAATTTATTTTAAATTACAACAATAAATATTGCACAAAATTTGAAGTTGGTATTGGTCTTCAGAAATGCACAGAAATATGCAGTAACAAAGATGATTAACTTTAACTTTAACTTTAATGCTGCCAGTAAAATCTCGGCAGCAGTAGACTATCAGAAGGTATATATTATTGCATTTAAATACTGGTGCATCCATGGTAAGCAATGTTTCTCTTGTGAACCAAGATGTGAAAAGTTATTGGCTTATATTTGTTGTTATATGATGAAGTAGGCTATTGTGTTTTGCGAAAAACCCTGGTAAAGTTTCTGATCATCATAAAGAAACATGCTGGCTTAAATTTGTTGTTTTATGACCAAATATATGCTTAAATCTATTTAAAGTTGGTGTGACTGGTCAATACCATCTGGATTTTGTTAATAGACTGCCAATAAAACTGCATTTTTAAATGCATTTTAAGTGCAGTTTATGCAATTTTAGCAGTCTAGGTCACTAAAATGCCATTTTTCGGTGTGTAATCAGTTCTACAAGCTGCTGGTTTAGAGAGCGTGTACTAAAAAAGTATTTTATTTTGAACAATAATTTTTAAGTACCATATATTTGTCCACTTTGACGTGGAATGGCCAAATAATGGTAAGTGAACAACAAAGTTTGTATAAATCAACTCAGATAATAGATTAAATTGTCCCTCTCAGTCCAAATAGCAAGCCAAACACTCCCAAGTGCTGATTTAAAATTTTTCTTTCAAGTATGGGCAGCATGGCTGATAACAATGCTTTTTTTACACCATATCAACCACCTTTGCATGTTTCCATTGTCAGGTCAATGGTCAATCCACAGTTCTTTGCTCAGTTGATTAAAATATCAAATATTGGAATGAATAAGCCTGAGCCTTAAATTACTTGAGGGTTGTAAGTCGCCACTGGGTTGTTATCCCATGGGTACATGAGCCAGTTGGAGAATTTAATGTTGTACCAGCATGTTGCCATGGTAGCTCAGTGGTAGAGCAGCGGGACGGAGAGCTGAAGATCCTGTTTCAAATCCTGGCTATGGCATTGAATTTTTCTGTCTGACTCTATCTTTCTAATATCAAATATTGTGTATATGGATGTACTTTATTATAAGGGTAGCATTTACTATGCCTAGGAGAAGAAAATTCTATCTGGTAAATTATATAAATAAAAACAAAATGAACTCACTTCTAAGGCACTTTGGAAGAGTGTTGGAGACATCTGGTGTGAAGTTTCGGAAGCCTGCTGATATTGCATATAAAAGGAATGCTGCAACATAAACACAAAAATAAGTTTCCCTGAGCTGAACTTATATATTAATATAAGCTTCATAAAGTAATATCACTAGAGGGCTATAAGTTTGAATTGTTTATGGAATATCTGGTTTCCATGGGCAACAATCTTAATAAGCATATTTTAAAATAAAAACCTTAATCTGTTATGCTTATATTTTGGCCTGTATGCAATTCTTTCGCTCATGCGTGTGTACATCAATAGAAGTCAAAAGGTTAAAATTTCAAGCAATATATCGAATCTTGACTCTAAAGAATTACTTGAATAAAAAGAGCCACTTGGCTTATTGGGACCTTTAAGAAATAAATAAATAAATAAATAATACCTTTACCATAAATAGAAAGAAAGCATTGTTTCATTATCATAAAATCAGTAACATCTTTAGTGTTCGCTGCAAACTAGTATAAGGTTGACATTTAAAAATTCAGTAACCACCAGACCTGAGGAGTGCCAGACTTTCAAAAATGCATAATTTTTACATTTACTTTTTATCATATACTGTTGAAGAGCCAATATGGTAAGTTTCAAAAATGGTTCATACAGACACACTGCTATTAAATTAATTTTTTTAGCACTTCCACTTTTTCTATGACCATTAACGCACGACATTTATATTTTTCACAATTTTTATTTTTTTCTCCCAAATCCACTACAGCAGGAAATAAATTATAAAATGATGAGTGAGCAGGAATGCCTGCTACCAGTACAAGCAACACCCAACAGCTGATTCTGGTATAAAGATCCATTAAAACATAAATGGCGCTTCCAGAAAACAATGGCGCATCAACATGGTAAATATAAAAATGTGCTTCGATATCCATGCTGAAAATCTGAAGGAACGGATTTTCAATAGCCAGATTTTTTAATGTCAACCTGTAAAGAGGTGTATTTTAACATATTCACCTGATGAACACACATCCTCCACACATACTTTGCAGATTCCGGGCTATTGAAGTAATAGTATAAGGTCTTGTCTTCATTCTGCAGTTCAATGCCAAACGATGCTCTCTTGCCATTCAATACATTAGTAATGTCTTTCCACCTGCACCAAAAACATATCACGCATATTATTTATTTTGTCATTTTACACATTTCAAACCAAATACTAGGTCCAAATGTATGACTGAGGTATCAAAAGGGTGACCGGATATCCTGCTTTTTGCAGGATACTATTTTCTTTAACACCTTATCCTGCAGCACAAAAAAGGCTTGGAAATTTCATAAATATCCTGCTTTTTAAAAATATCCTGATAAAAATAATTCTATGTGGAATGAAAATGATCTTTTCAATACATGGTATGTATGGTCTTAACAAGACAAGAATTTTGTAAGTTATACAATTGAGACATAAAGTTGTTACTACCAGTGGCCAATTGCTGATTTAGGGTAGTTCAAGTCTTTCCAAAATTTCACATGAGGCCAATTAATTCTATAGAATGAAGATGGCACTTTTGCTTAAAATATGGAAAAGAAGATTCATAATCACTGTTTTGATTTTAACCTCTTTTGAAGTTGACAGTATGATGTTCAAAACAAATAGTGAGATTGATTATGAAGCCTTTTTTGCTGCCTTGATCATCCCTACTCTACATGTTTGCCAAATTCTTTATATAATTCTACCACAATACCTTTATGAGGTAAAGAATACCCAGCTGAAATTTCTCTAGTTTTTGTACTGTTTTTCGTATTTTCCTTACATCTATGATTATTTTGAATGTTATTATTAGCTGTTATTTGAACAGACCCTAGACTTTTGGTGGTTTGGCTTATTAAATCACGGATTCCGAGTACATAAACATTGGAGGATTTCCGTAGGATTTTACAAGAACTAGTATGCTGTATTTTTGCCTCCCATATACTTTATCCAAGTTGGCAACTCACAATTGTGAAAATATTGTTGTTCTGACAATAAACATACAGTGGAATTTTACAGTCAAGTGGTACTGTCAATGGAAAGATCATTCCATTCATGGTAGATTATGCTACATTTTAAAAGGGAATTTTGCATTCGGTAATAAATCTTGCAGGTAGTATCATTAAGCCCCGGATTATTAGGTGTTTATGAAAGATATTTTAGCATTTATTTTCGTGGAATAGCCCTTTTTAGATTTTAAACAAATGATTTTAGCCGTATTAATAAAACGTAATAATGAACACTAACATTAACATAAAAAATTATATTAGGATATAATTTTGAAATAGTTATGCCAGTTTTTTTTTTAACAAACAAGTAACTATTCCTTATATCGGCATTCAAAAAATAGCATAAACAATTCAAATATTTACCCTTTAATGATACAATTATTCAATACACCACTCAATTCATCTCCGATCTACAAAAATAAGTAGACTCGAGTGTCACAAATTTGTTCCTTTAATATACTTCTCTGTCATTGGTTGGCAACTTATTATTTTAAAGTTGAAATGACAATGGATTAGTTTCAGATTTCAAAGTATTGCATATGGCTCAAGTTTCATTTCCTGCGTCGGCGATGCGGCACATTTTTTAGTTACAAAGACAAGCGACAAAGCGACATATACATTGTTAATTTCAGTGCGTTCTATAAATTATTTTTATTACATCTTTTCTTAAAATGCACAAATTCACACATTTTCCTTTGCATTAATTGGAAAATCTATTTAAAAATTGTGTTTTTCTGCAAAAGTCCTCTTCAGTCCCTAGTTTTTCAACAAAAGTCCTCTTTAGCCATTAGTTTTTCAGCAGAAGTCCTCTTAAGCCATTAGTTTTTCAGTAAAAGTTATCCTTAGCCCCTTTTAGGCCCTTCAGTCCGATTTAGCCATTTTTAAGTTCTATAAGATTCATACATTCGGAAGCAAGGGGCATGGAACGGAAAAATACGTTAAAATGTTCTAATTAGGAAGCTGGGGAAAAAATAGGTTAAAACCTTCAAATCCTGGCCCTAAGTATCACCAAATATACACCTATGAAATAGATAATCTTATATTGACAAACCCAAAAAAACAGTTCTACTCAACAGATCTCCTCTAGGATTAATCTTCATTATTTATACATACAAATAGATAATACATACTTGTAGAATTTTGAAGTTTGTTTGTTTTCATGGTTGACAAGAACACCTGTCAACAACACACCAATCACAACATCTGCTCCAGCTTCATCCTGCAACCAATAAACAATTTTACAGTGTATAAATTTCATATATATTCTTGGAAAGTACACGCTTCGAAATTTAAAAAATGTAATATTACCACAATTTGGCATCTTTAGGTTTCAGCACTACATATGAAACTTTTTAAAACCACTTTTTATTTTATTTAGAATACTATAGTTAAAAGTTATTTGCAAAAGTGGATGAAATTTATTTGTATGTAAAATTAAACTATTTAAAATGAAATCATCCAATGGTTATAAAATTAGTTTAAAAAATTTAATTAGCAATGAATCCTCATGAAAGAATATACCACGACACTTTGATTAACAATTTCTAAAGAAAACCCCAAAAATCCCATACCTCCTTCAAAAGGCCTTTTAACCTTTCTCATCACCAAAAGAAGAGCATTAAAAATATCTCTAACTACTGCAGGATAGTTTAATTCAATGCTTTTTTGCTTTTTTTATATTTTATGCCACATTTATATCATTTATGCTACAACACTGCTCACAGAAAAAGAAAATAAAACTTCCAAATAAAATTTTTGCAGATAGCTAAATTAGAAAATAATCTTCCAAATTGTACTTAAAATGAAGCTGTAACATGCATTTTCAACCTCATTTCCAATAAACACACAATCTGCTAAATAATTTAAACAAGACGTTTACCTAGCAAACATACTTTCGGCTGTAGAGTTCGCAAATATGTTGATGACATGAAGGCTGTTTATAATAGTAATAGTGGTATATAGGAGTGGAGAATCAAGGAAGAGATTGAAAGATGAGCATTTAACAGAAGTTTATTGCACACTATTTTTTCAACAACAGTGAAGTCTCAGTACAAAGTACATCAGAAAAACAATTATACATATGAGGGTTGGTCAGAAAGTAAGGTCTCCAAGCTCACAATGTCGGACGAGAGAGTTGGCACCATTGCCATGTCCCCTTATCTCCCCTCTTTCAAACGAGCCATTGCTGCGGCTGCTGAACCTTTTAGTGTCCGAGATAGAGCTGTTTGAAATGGATCTCCCGATTTTCGTCCCCACCAAGTCATACAGTTTCTTACTACAAAAAAAGGTTCGCCGATTAAAATTCACAGACAGCTTTGCAAAGTTTATGGAGAGGGATCTATGGACATAAAAAATGTGCGTAAATGGGTTCGTGAGTTTAAACAGGGCCATCAAATATTCATGATGAAGAGCGAAGTGGGAGACCAACAACAGCCGTCACAGATGAGATGGTGGCAGAAATCAATAGATTGGTGCGACAAGATCGACGTGTCACTACTCGTGAACTTTGTTTATTGCTTCCTGACATTTCTAAAGGTTCCATACAGACCATTTTGAGTGACAAATTGATGTTCCATAAGGTTTGTGCGAGGTGGGTTTGCGGAGGCCGCACTTGGCAGGAACGGAAATCAGGAGATCCATTTCCAGATCTATCAGGAGATCTATCTTGGACACTAAAAGATTCAGTGGCTGCAGCAATGGCTCGTTTCAAAGAGGGGAGATAACGGGACATGACAGTAGCGCCAATTCTTTTGTCCGATGTTGTGAGCTTGGGCTAGTGTGTTGGAGACCTTACTTATTGACTAGCCCTCGTACTTTATTCTGAAAAATATGTTATACCGAAACAACCAAATCTTGTTGAAACCTAACATTTTCCAGCTTAACTGCTCGTAACAAAATCAATGTGATTTCACAATAAATAATGCAGTAAGTGTTATTTCACAATACACTATGTCTTGGCCGAATATTCGCACATTTGAAGGAAATTTCTTTGACCTTTAACATAGTTGACATTTGAAAGATATGAGTGGAGAAATAGTACACTTCACTAGATCTATCATATCTCATATTTCTTAACATCACTGTGTAAACTTCCTTCATTAATTAAATAGTTGACACTATTGTTGGTTTTATATCAATTGGTTTCATTTCACCCTCAACTTTTCTAATGATTTCTAAGTTCTGTTATATGCTCAACTATTTTCTTTTCTCTGTCTCCATTGTCACAAATACAGTGGAACCTTGTTAGCACGTTCCTCATTACTACGTTTTCCCGCATAGTACGTCGTTTTTTGGAAGTCCCGGTCCCAATCTTAATAATTATATGTTTAAATGTTTCTTTAACACGTTTTGGTTTCACGCTTAGTACGTTCGTATTTGGCTCGCCAACCACACTTTGCCAAACACAAGCTTTGTTTGTGTCCGATCATGTAATCTCTATGTCAGAATTCTTGTACTCTTTGCTCTATGGGACCAATCGTCAGTCATTATAGTTGCTTCTCATTGGTCATTTAGACACCAATCGTCAGCCATTGTGCTTGCTTCTCATTGGTCATTTTGACGTCATGGAGATTTTTCAGCGTCAGCTGTATAGCCGCCATTTTTTTTCGTGATATTTTTATTGTGTTCTCTAGGTAGTGAAATATGTTTCAAATTTCTTACGGTTCGTGTGGTGTCGAGAAGAAAATATTAGAATGTTTGATGAAATGTAGGCTAAAAAAGCAGATCATGCTTCTCACATGGGTATTGGATCACATTTCATTAGCAATTTGACTTTGTTCGCTAACATTCAGGCACGTCTGAAATTTTGAACAATTACACTTCCAGTTATTTTATGTTTGTTAATAGATTGTGGAGTGCAACTTGTTTCATGTGTGATGTTTTAGAATAAAGTGGATGCTTTTTTGTGTGAATTTCGTATGGTTTTTCATTAAATATGGCTCCCATACATTCCTTCAATTTTTGCAACTTTTGTTCAATTTTTTCAAATAAAATCGTTAGGCCTATGTATTTGTTTACATAATTTAAATCTCGCATAACTAATGGCTTGGCATAGAAGCTCCTGTGTGCCAATATGGGTATTTCTGAGTCATTAGGATGCACATTTGAGTGGTTCTGAGCAACTTAGAAAACATAGGCCTATCTACATACTCCCTACGATTTTTTTTTTTAATTTTCAGTAGTACGTTTTCCCTTTTAAGACGTTTATTTTTTTCGGTCCCTAAAGAAACGTGTTAACGAGGTTCCACTGTATACAATTCAAATAGTGTAGTAGGTAAGCAATCTAATTTATTTTTCACACACAACACAAAAGTAACATCCCTAGTTTTCAATAATTAGAAGAACATGATTTAAATTCGAAGATGCTACAATATACAGTAGACATAATGTAACATTTTGAAACATGATTGGAGAAACATGTTCCTCCATGCACTGGCCATGCTGATGCCATATTTGTATTCTCTTTCTCTCATTAATGATCAATGGACTTTTGAAATAGATACACTTGAAATGATAGTTATTTGTGATACACGGGCTAAAAGAAAGATTTTATTTTGCGAGTAGGTTTATTTTACACCCTTTTTCATGTGTACCATACACATGATGAAATAAGGAGGAGGACGTACTGGAAAAGAAAAGAGAGGAAGAAAAAAGAAAGAAAAAATAAAGTAAGCTAGGACTTTCACCCTATCAAAAATTAAAATTTAAATACAGGGGAGTAGGAGAAAGAAAGCCAATATCTATGACATAAAGTAATTGTGAGGAATTAATGAAGTGCGCTCGGAGGTTGGGGCATACATCTTCCCCATTAACACTTTTAGTTGCAAGGGATCCTAACGCTCCAAGTTTCAAAATTAATTTGTTTCTGCAACAGATATGACTTTCCTGGTTCCGAGAAGGTAGGGGTGAGTCTAATCTAATAGCCTTCACATTTTCGGATCAGTGGTCCACCACCTAGGATCATTCTGGGTCGTGGACCTAAATTTCTTCCTCTTTCTTCTGGATTTCTTTTCTATCATCTGTTTGAAAAGTCTTCATCCGTTCTAACACAAATAGGTACAGCATGTAATGGAAATAGGAAATAGTAGAAATGTTTTCAGTAAGATAAGAAAACAGAGATAGAACTGGTTCAGTTAAAGACTGAAAAAATATCTGCAAGCAGAAAAGATAGCTATATTTTGTTATATCAAGAATCATGTTATTTTCTTCTACTTAATAAACATAAAACAGAAAAGGGAGTTAAAGATAGTAGAATTTGTTCTTTAAAGTGAATATTACTATACTAATTTCACTTTAAGTTCAAAGTAGTTGTAAACAAACCCACGTGACAAGGGAGCGCCTCATTGGCTAGTGGACGAACTGTAACTTTTGCTGCTTGGTATGCATACTCTTGCTCTTAATAAAATAGTTCGGTTCAAACCGTACTTTTCGTAGCTATTTTCGTGCAAAGAAATTTAAAAACACGTTTCTGAAGCCGATCTGTATATGAAACAAAATTAATTTGGTCAGATTTTCCTGACGCATAACAACAGGGTGTCCACCAAGTAATGCTGAAGAAATTCCCTGATTTTCATTGTTCATTTCAGAAATTCCCGACCAAAATGTGAAGCACTTTCTAATAACTGTGTAAGAAAAATTATAGGATTATACATATTTTAAATAAGAAAAACTTTCAGTAACAAAAGTAATTGCAAACAATAATTACTTAGGCTATAACAGACACAAAAATTAGGAACAATAAAATAAATTAAATATACTTTCATATACGGTAGGCCTATTATTGTCTAGAAGTCTTTTTGATCACACTGCAATTTTTCGAATTTTCCTGGATATTTTAACCAATTTATTGACTTTTCCCGGATTTTCCCGACCATACGAAATTCCCAGCCTTTTCCCGGATTCCCGGATTTTCCCGACCAGTGGACACCCTGAACAACTAAGTGAACTAATTGAACCGTTACAACAGATGTAAATTGTAGGCGTTTACGACGGCTGTGCGCATGCTCAAGCACGCCATCTTGGAATGAATTTGCCACAGACCCCTCCCAAGAATTTTGTATGACCTGCTGAATGTGCATTCATTTATTTATTTATATCGGCTATACAACACGTACGTGAGGACAAGAAAGTCGTGTGCTAGAATAAGACAAAAATTTCATCCAAGTTGCATGTAACCTACAGCTCTGAAAGGAATGGGGTGGTTACAAACATAAATTAATGAATAGTGAACAACATTAAAAAATAAAACGCCTCTGAAAAATGCAAAATGAGAGTAATTTATTATACTCGTTAATATCTTCTTGTTAACTGTCCATGACTTTCTTAAATACTAATATTAAGCCTAATTTTGTACAGATGTATCGATTGTTTCAAAATAAATATCACATTTTTCAACAATGGTGCATGTCATAAAAAATAATTTTAAAGTACTATTGAGAACACTGGAATATACCAAATCCTCATTCCGTTTCTTTCCGCGGCGGGTAAATCTCCACGTGGTACTGTCACATGCTCGGCGGAGGGGTACATTAGAGTTTGTTTACATCTATTTTGAACTTAAAGTGAAAATAGTATACTGTTGAGGACTCAGAAGTTATTTGATAACAGTGTATCAGGAAGTGTACATTAAAACAAAAATTAGAGAAATTAATGTTTACGATATTTTACAGACTACAAGAAGAAGAAAAAAAAAGGTGAATAGTGACTTCAAGACAAGGGCTCGTTATCATAGTGGAGGAGACTATGAGTATTCCTAATTGAAGAATTATTATTATTATTATTATTATTTTCTTTATTTCCTTTATCAGCATTCCTCATTACCGTGGTAATATTACATGCATCACATAACCTATTTACATTAGATATACATTATTAGGCCTACATATTACATTATTACATTTTTCAAATTTGTACGTTCACATTTCTTAATGTTCTAGTGAAACTGTTCACTTGTCCTTTCTTTAAACCTTATCATATACTATTGATCTTATGTATTTCTTGAAGTGTCTTAAGTATTTTTTTATAAAATCTTTCTTTTGCACTGGCCATGTTCCTCCAACTTTAAGTATTTCTTCTTTCAATGTTTTTCATGCTTCTTGCTGCATTTCACAGTCGTACAATAGATGATCCACCGTCTGTGTTGCTTTCCGACAGGGACAGTTCAAATTGTTGGCGATTCCTATGCGATAGAGGTGTGATTTGTTCTTTCCATGTCCAGTAACTATTGCAGAAAACTCTGATGATATGTCAAATTTGAGTTTTTATCTTTCTCTAACAGATGGGAAGAACTCCTTAAGGTGGCTCCTTTAGTTGTGCTGTTCCATTCAGTCTGCCATTTAGTAGTTCCTTCTTCTTTTATCTGGGTAATAACTGACGATTTGGGTTTTTTGTATAAACAATGGTTCCACTGGTTTCTGTCGCAGCTTCCTTCGCCAATCAATCTGCCATTTCATTGCCATGATTTCCAACATGAGCTTTTATCCAGCCAAAGTGTACCGTCCACTTTTGTTCCTGGAGTTTTCTTATTTTTTCTCTTATTTGTGATATTATGTAACCCTGCTTAAAGTTGTTTTTGAGTAAATCCAGAGTAATTTGACTATCCATGTATACTGCAACTAGTCTTTCTTCTGTGCTTTAAGAATTCCGATCTGTTTGGCTTGATTGTTTGAGCAGTGGTTGGACAGTTTGGCTTTCAATGTGTGCAGAATTTGTCCGTTCTTTAAGAATACCGCAGCAGCCCCTACCATCCCCTGGAGTTTACTACCATCAGTAAATACTTCTATTTTGTAATTATTTGATTCTACAACCTCGTCCACATTGATTCTTTCCGCAGGGTGTGGCCACTCCTCCTTACTCAGTGGAGCTTCGATATCTGTTGGGTCATTGGTGAAACTGTATATCTGAACTGTTTCGTGAATGCTGATAGCTATTGGTTTGACGCCAGCTATGATGCAAGATGCTTCAGGCTCATGACCTTGTTTGTTGTTATCTCAATATGTTTATCAAAATGTAGTTTGCAATATAGGTGTATTCCTAAGTACTTCAATTCATGGACTTGCGTAATTCGTTCGTAGTTTACGTATATATTGATTTCCTTCTTAGTTGACACTCGTTTCCTTGAGATTAACATCATTGTGGACTTGTTCATTGAAAGTGATTTTGAGATTAACATTGTTGTGGACTTAAGTTCACTGAAAGTGATTTTGTTTTTATTATTATTATTAATTTTTTTTTACCTAAAGTATTAATAATTTTTCTTTGTTTTTCTAGTAAATCAAGAGAGATTCAGTTGTGATTTTGTAAATAAATTTGTAATTAATTGAATAGTGATTTATACTATCAGAACCCCACCTCCTCCTCTGAGCTTAGTCAGGTCTGTAACTTTGTAACGAGCTACTCATAAAAGAATTTCACATGTAGGAAGAAGTAGCACTGAGGTGCCGCCTAAATGAAAATAAATGTTCCCCAGTGTAATGAAGTACAGTGAGCCCCACACAAGAGTTGGTCAATGACGCGAGTTTCTGCGTCGTGGCAGGCACAGCTCCAACTCCCAAGCAAACGGGTGAAATATCTACGCAAATAAAGCCGCGATCACTGTAATGATTCAGGTTTTCACATCTACAGTTGGAATTACAATGAAAATAACCACGTACCTCATCACAAGAGACGTTCGAAAGGTTCTCCTCTTCATCCACACAATACTGGCACGTTTTTAGGAAATTTTCTTTCACATGCGTAAGTTCAGCTTCCGAGACAGAGTTAATTTCTCTTGTGATATTGTCTTTAAGTTCTTCTAACAGTATGTGACTATTATTTATGGGGAAACTTGAAAAATAAAGTGTATAGGTCAATTTCTCATACATTAGAAGAAAGACAATATCACAAAATAAATTAACCCTATCTCGGATGCTGTACTTATGTGCATGAAGGAAAATTTCCTAAAAAGGTGCCAGTATTGTGTGGATTAGAGGTGTACATATTCTGATTTTAGCTTGCCTGCCCCTTAGAAATTCTGCAACCAGTCACAGCTTTTAACTTGCTTGACTTGAAAGCAAGCCAGATTACAACGATGATAAGAAATACTGTCGCTATGAGTCATAAGCTCTTCATAACTTGGTGGGTTGCTCAGGACCTAAGGAAACTGCAAGGCCTGGCGGAAAGAATATGAAACTGGGTATAGCAGTGCACTGGTAAGTCGTGCAGTTACGTAGTTGAGGAACTTCAGATGTATTTAGAGAATTTTACCCTGAAGGAAGCCGAGGAGAAACTAAAATGTGGACAGTTTGAATTAATTATCAATGAACAAAAGTACTAGTCCGGCATGGGAAAAATTTTCAAACATTTTCGAGAAAACATCATAAAATCATTAATAACAATAACAAAAATCCCTTTAGGCAAGCCTACAAGATGAGGTAGATTTCGAAGTGCTTTTGTTTTAATTTACTGTCGCTGCGTAGCACTCTTCTTCTTTAGCCTTGGCATGACAAACCCGCAATAATAACTGCAAAAAAGAGGAAACAGAACTTTTTAAAACATTCAAATCTCGCCTTATATGAGAACTATCAAGAAACTAGTTATTGATTTGTAGAGCTTTTCAACGATACCCCACAAGACGTAGTTTCGAAAATTTCGAATTTCCATCCCCATACCCCCACCCCCACTCGTACTCCCAAAACCCCCGAATCGTTGGTGTCACTGTGAACTCCATAAGGAGTACTCTAATTTATTCAATCAAAGTTTCCCTCTATACTTCATAGGGGCCGAGATATAAATGTTTTAAAATTTCAACCCCCTCCCCCGACCACCCTCTTAGGCCAATTTTGCTCATTAACGAACTTGTCTGAACTATTGGGCCTAGAAATAACATAATAAAATTTGATTCAAATATCTTGAAAATTACGGCCGCTAGCGTGTAAAGATATATATGCATATATATATATATATACATATACTGTATATAAATATAAATATCACAATTTTTTTAACAGGCGGTGGTTTCGTACTTAGGGAGGCATGAAACGTAACGATATGAACGAATTTTTTGAAAGTCATTAGGTAGATTTTTCTTCGAAATCTACCTAATAATAAAAATAATAATTGTGTTAAGACGCTAAAACAATTTTTAATACTTCATCCACCTTTTATTTATCTGCATGGTGAATTTCTTCTACCAGCATGTAGAAAAGCAAGAAAGTATTACCTACACTCAGCAACTACAGTTGTTTAGCTGATAGGAATGTCGCAAGCTTATTCTGACTTGCCTAGGCTGGGTTTGACCTGACCCATCAGGCTTAAAGAAACCTGCCTGCTTCCTAGCTATGACGCTGGCAACTTGCTTGCCTGGCGTTCAAGCGGGTTTGGGCAAGCTAAAATCGAGATTTGTACACCTCTAGTGTGGATGCAAGAGGAGAACATTTCCAACATCTCTTGTGATGAGGTACGTGGTTATTTTCATTGTAATTTTAACTGTAAATATGAGAACCTGAATAATTATACTGATCGTGGCTTTACTTGTGTAGATAATTCACCCGATAGCTCGGGAGTTGGAGCTGTGCCCGCCGCAACACCCACGTCATTGGCCAACTCTTGCGTGGGACTCACTGTAGAAGAAGGAATTTTATCGCATACATTTCTCAGTATGAAGTGAAGAAGTTACAGAACATTCTGTAGTTCAGATAAAACCAGAATTAGGAGACACTTCATACACGAGTGGCAGGAGGAATGGACCGCGGCAGAAGCGGGAGCTAGGACCAGAGAATACTTCCCGAACATCCAGGAGCGACTGCGACTGCGACATGTGACACCGAGCAAAGGTATGATACACTTCATCACGGGCCATGGTCCGTATGGAGTGTACCTGCACAAAATTAAGAGAAGACAGACAGATGAATGCGGAACTTGCGAGGGAGTCACAGAGTCAGCAGAGCACGTCTTGTTCGAGTGTACCGGTGCCTCTGAAGAAGTGAAAGAACTTAGAACAACTGTGCAGGGTTTCCAGATTGCAGATTTGTTGAGGCGAAAAGACAAATACTCTTTACTTGAGACTCTGACAGACGTTGTCTCTAAGGAGGCAGCAGAGACGTTCATGGTTGACAGAGTGGACAGACTAAACAGACATAGACAAGACGAAGACGAAAATAATGAAACTCTTACTCCCTCCAGGAGATCCAGTCGCCTACAGAGTGCTCAGAACCGTGTGGAGATTAGGGAACCGGAAGCTCAACCACATGTGGAAGAGCAACCAGAACCCGAAGTCATAAACAGGAGGAGGGAACTCTGGGAATCCACAGCAAGATGAGAAGAGTGGGGGCGGCGAGAAGACTTCGGGAGAGGAAAGAGGAAGACTATAGACAATATTTCCAAGTGAAAGTGTAGAATGTGAAATTATATTATAGTAGGAGTACAAATTTTCATTTAACTAAAGTAGAAGCTGGAGCACACCGATGAACAAACATTGAAATGTAAATTTAAATGAATACCGGTGAGCTTCAGCTGTAGTGTTAGTAAAATAGCTCTAGAAGCAGTAGTTTTATCTTTTATTTCATTTATAGTGCAGTATAGTGTAGTTAAGTTCCGACTACTGGTCTCCAGTAGAAGGAACAAGTAGAGTAGGTTTTTATTATTATTATTATTATTATTATTATTATTATTATTATTATTATTATTATTATTATTATTTTTCTTTTTAGGTAGATTTCGAAGAAAAATCTACCTATTGCAATGGATACCATGTCATGATTTTCGAAAAATTCTTTCATATCTTTACGTTTCATGCTCCCCTAAGTACGAAACCACCGCCCGTTCAAAAATTTTTTTTGTGATATTTATATATATATATATATATATTTATATTTATATATATATCTTTACACGATAGCGGCCGTAATTTTGAAGATATTTGAACCAAATTTTAATATGTTATTTCTAGGCCCAATAGTTCGGACAAGTTCGTTAATGAGCAAAATTGGCCCAAGGGGGTGGTCGGGAAAGGGGGTTGAAATTTTTAAAAATGTATATCTCGGCCCCTATGAAGTATACAGGGAAACTTTGTTTCAATAAATTGGAGTACTCCCTATGGAGTTCACAGTGACACCAACGATTCGGGCGTTCGAGTGAGGGTGGGGGTGGGGGATGAAAATTCGAAACTTTTGAAACCACGTCTTGTGGGGTATCGTTGAAAAGCTCTTGATGAGTACTCTACAAATCAATAAATAGTTTCTTGATAGCTCTCATATTACGCGAGATTTTAATGTTTGAAAATAATAACACTTAAAAGAATTATTATAATATCATAATTTTGTCTTGTTTAGCGGCTTTGCTAATTTTATTCATTGCTGATCTTGCGCACGGCCTCCCAGAATATTATATCCTATTCTTATTGTCAAAACAAATGATTGTAGGCTCTTCCTCTTTACTGCAGGTTTGCCATGCCAAGGCTAAAAAAGAAGAGTGCTGCGCAGTGATAATAAATTAAACCAAAAGCACTTTGAAATCTACCTCAGCCTGTAGGCCTGCCTAAAGGGATTTTTTAATAAAAGGACATATAGAAAAAAAATAGAATACTGTTCAAAGCATAGAAAAATTTGTCCTTAATATATAATAATTGTAAAATTAATATTTGTATAAAGGCAATTAATAAAAGCCATGCGAGTAAGTCCTGGCTTTTATTAAAGATGCCAGGATAAAAGAAATAAAGGACGACTATTATATGTAGTTCAGATGTCCGGAATTTAATGTTTATGTTCCACATGAGTGACATATATTGTAAGGTGAAGGATCAATAAGAGTTTATTGCTCGATTGAGAGTTGTTAAAATGCTGATATCATTTACTCGGTGTTGGTCAGAAATAGCGAAGTATTAATACATCAATGGAATTCTTCCTATTCCAAGAAGTTTGTCACATGGTCTATATCCGAGGAATTGCTAAACATTATTGGTCAATGGAACGATAATTCTTTTACACTAGCTGTGTGTAGGCTAAGGTGGAAAGGTAGAGTCAGATTGAAAAATTCAATGCCATAGCCGGCAGCACAGAGAGCCGAAGATCCTGGTTCAAATCCTGGCTATAGCAATGAATTTTTCAGTCTGATTCTACCTTTCCATTATTGGTCAATAACAAACACTATATGCATATATAGCATATGAATGGAACAGTCAGACAAAATTGCATCCTTGTTCCTAGCATTCATATTATAAGACACACAACAATGATTAGTTTGATATCAGAGGCAATGCTAAACGGTTATTGGTCAATATAATTTATGCACCATATGAATGGAATAGCCAAGTTAATTTCTTTAAATATATTATTTAAGAATCAACACTATTATATGCGGGACTCACAGTGAAGTGATCACATAATACAAAAAACTAAACTGATGCACTCAACTTCACTATTTTAAGTGTACTTACACATTACACGTTTCACAAGCATCTAGCTTGCATCCTCAGATGAGGTCCACTGCCGGGGCCGTCGGTTGGTCCCTAGGCCTACAGTGTACAGTGATATCTAGGGACCAACCGACGGACCTCATCTGAGGATGCAAGCTTGTGAAATGCGTAATATTGTAAAGCCGCGTTCACACCTGTGCAGCGTTGCATGCGCACAAGAGGCTTGCGCCTGGCAGGTGGAGATGCAAGCCGGGGCATGCAACGGTGCAGGGTGAGGCATGCGTGGAATCTGTGCGCACGGACCTCCTTGCGCCGGTGGACGTAGGCGCAAGTGGCTCCCCATTTGAAACGGGGAGCTACGTGCAACAGTCGTGCGTCTTCCAAGGCTCTGCTCTGATTTTTCATTATGGCGGAGTGGTCTAATGAAAAGAATATTGAGTTCGTGGAGGATTATCGCTCGTATCCGTGTTTGTGGATGGCTAGCTCCCCGGACTACAAGGACAGGACAAAAAGGAGCGATTCCTTACAGTTTCTAAGGGACAAATACGCTTTGGGAACAACGAAAGCGGTGCTAAATAAAATAAAAAGCCTCCGATCATACTTTCGTAGAGTCCAGCAGAGTAGAGCAGTGGTATTAATGAATAGCCCTTTTTAGGCTTTTTAAACAAACGAGTTTAGCCGTCTTCATAAAACATAATAATGGACACTAATATGACACCGAAAATTGTTTATAATTTTGACAGAGTTATTCTAGTTCTCCCCCCCCCCCCAAATAAGCAAGTAACTATTCCTTATATTGGTACTCGAAAAATAGCATAAACAATTGAGATATTTACCCTTTTTAATTATACAATTATTCAATGCTCACTCAATTAACTTCTTCAGACTGCTCAAGTTTCATTTCCTGCGATAGTTACAATAAACAATAACACGTGTGAATTGATTCAACCGAGGGAAGAACTGAGGTCAATGATAACCAAGGCTTGTAAACTACAGAGGTAGCGTATTCCGGCGAGTTTATAGGACAGGGGGTTGCGGCGAGCAGGCGAGTGTGTGACGTCACAAGATTCCAGATCTCGCAATTTTCAGTTTTTACTCAGTCTAGAAAATCTTACACCGCGTGATTAAACTCGTAACCTTTAATTAACCCGTGGTCGGATTCCTGTGAAATTTATACAGAAATAATCTACACACATCAGCCCTACTGATGGTTAAAACAGAGCCTTAAAAAAGCGGACACAAATGTTTTTATTTCATTTTATAAACATCATCCGTTACACAAAATTCATGGAGGGAGAAGCAAATTTCACTATGCGACAATTTTTTGTATTTTTGTGTCCCGAAAAAACTTCAAGCGAGAAAGTTTTAGTGAAATAATTGAATTTTAATACAAATGAAGTTCCAGCCCCATATCTCGAATGGTTTACGAGTAATTGAGTGGTAATTATTCCGGGCGCTTCAAGGTGTCAGAATGATTTGGCGCTTCAAGCACGACAGTAAAGAGCATGACAAAGCTTCTACCTACTGATCTCGGCCGCTTGACCGCAGTCTTTTAGGATAGAAATAACCAGCACATACTGCTTAAAAAAAAAAACAAATGGAAGGTGCTTTAGAAAGAGCAATTAACTGAACCATTATGCCGGGCCAGATATGTGCTGTGGCAGTGTGTAACAGTAATTTTGTAGATTGTAGAAAACAGCTAAGATGTGAACTGTTCTGTTATTCAAGTTAAAATGTTCTTCTGATTCTACAGCATTTGTCTTTAAAATCTTGTAAAAATCTCCCAAAGGATCTAGATTTGAATAGAAATTATATAATACAGGTAGGCCTATATAACAGCTAAAGGGTGATTTGTTCTAATATTTTGTTGCCTAGAAAATATTCCTCATTCTAGAGGTTATGTTAGTATAATTTGATGAAAATTTGTTAAAGAATGTATCCTATATTTGTATAGAAATTGTACCTTATAATAAGGGTAGAAAACAACTACGGGAATTTTTATGTATCAATATTAACATGTACAGTACTAATGTTATTATTACATTGCATAGACTATTGTAGAGTATTAATTTGTGTTAATATTGTAATCAAAGCAATACATTTATATTAATAATAATTTTCTCCGGGTTATATGGGGTAAGTTATGTAGGTAATGATTGGTGAAACACGGCCAAATGTGTATATCTGTATACAAATTATGTGACGACAGAGATAATTTAGACCTAATAAACTAAGGGATGGTTTGTGAATTGCAGGGCAGGGAAACTTTCATGAGCAGCACAACGAAAAGAGGCGCAGGATCTTTAAAATCGACGTCTCAACATAACAAAAAGGACACAAATTGCTTCGCAATGCATTCTACATAAATCACACAATATTTCAAAGGATTTTTCCATGAATTTTTCATTAAAAAGTATCATCGTCTTGCCCTAACTATAACCCGATAGCATGCTCTTAAAGCCTTGGCAATTCAATTTTAACTGTAATACGTTTTCATGTTGATAAATTATATTATAATATGAAAAGGGCGTAATAAGGCATTTGATAAGGTAATTAGAAATAAAAGTTACTAGCACAAAGGATCAAAAAATAAAATAAATAATTCAACAAATTTCTAAATAACAGTAGTGCAGATTTACAAGATTAGGAAAAAGTTTAATTCATTCTTTTTCCCCAGCGGGCCAATCTTTCAGTATGGGTACAAGTAGCCAGTTAATATCCTTTATTATTGAGTCCACGATTAAAATATTTAAGGATTTTTACGTAATTGCTAGTAGGCCTATTTTATAGAATAAAAAAGACCTCTGTACCGTCCGATAGCTTTATCGCCTTGAGTAATTACCACTCTATTACTCGTAAACCATTCAAAATATAAACGTGGTACTTGATGTATAATAAAATTCAAATATTTCCCTAAAGCTCACATGCTTGAATCATTTTCTGGTCACAGAAATAAAATAAGCTCACATGCTTGAATCATTTTCTGGTCACAGAAATAAAAAAATTGTCGCATAGTCAAATATGCTTCTTCTTGAACATTTCACGGTCGTCACAAATCACTCCGACACTGAAGCGCATGGAATAATTACCACTTAATTACTCGTAAACCATTCGAGATGTGGGGCTGGAACTTCATTTGTATTAAAATTCAATTATTTCACTAAAACTTTCTCGCTTGAAGTTTTTTCGGGACACAAAATTACAAAAAATTGTCGCATAGTGAAATTTGCTTCTCCCTCCATGAATTTTGTGTAACGGGTGATGTTTATAAAATGAAATAAAAACATTTGTATCCGCTTTTTTAAGGCTCTGTTTTAACCATCAGTAGGGCTGATGTGTGTAGATTATTTCTGTATAAATTTCACAGGAATCCGACCACGGGTTAATTAAAGGTTACGAGTTTAATCACGCGGTGTAAGATTTTCTAGACTGAGTAAAATCTGAAAATTGCGAGATCTGGAATCTTGTGACGTCACACACTCAAGTGCTGCGATTGGTCTATCCCGGAATACGCAACCTGTATAGTTTACTGATCTTGAATGATAACAACGTTGCTTTTGTTTTGGAAAGCAGAAGCCAAGGCCGACTTGGTTACATCAGTTAACATAAACACTGACTTGGTTTATTCCTTTGATGCCGCCTGCCCATGCAATGAATAGCTGCACTATACAAAGACAAACAACAAAGCGATATATAGCCTATATTATTAATTTCAGTGCGTTGTATAAATTTATTTGCATTACATCTTTTCTTAAAATGCACTAATTCACATTTATTTATTTTCTTTTGTATTAATTGGAAAATCTATTTAAAAATAGTGTTTTTCTGCAAAAGTCCTCTTTAGCCCCTAGTCTAGTGGTTGCTGACTACGGACCTGCAAGTCTGGGTTCGAACCCCGGTACCTCCTCAAATTTTTCTGAGGTAGGGCAACTGGAACGGGGTGCATTCAGTCTCGTGACACCAACCGAGGAGCTAATTCATAAAGAAGTAGCGGCTTCGGTTCAGTAAGCTATCAACAACTGCAGTAGGATTCGGCATGCTGACCACATGCCCTAATCCTGCCAGCTACCTATTCAAAATGTGACAATTATTACGCTCATACTATTGGTAATTAATAATAAATAAAATTATATTTGGAAGAAAGCAGTTCGTTCGTTGAAAATGCCACTGTTCGAAATAGTACCTACTGGTGATCAGAGTTGTTCCTACTGCGTACATTTTCGAACGATATTCTGGAAATGAAAGATTGATTGCCATTACCAATTTTACTGCTGTTTGACTTTCATATTTTTGTGAAAGGTCAACTACATTGCCAACTTTGTGATTACAATACAATTGAATTTTCTTCTTACGGTTTCGTCTTTGTCTTTGTCGCAAAATAACAACAGCTGCAGCAGCAGCAGCTACGGCACCTAAATCCAAAGCGGACATTTCATCTGCGCACTTCTAGCAGGTGTGAACAGAAAGAGGTATGCGCCTACAATAATGGAGCCGCAAGAGACTAGGTGCATGCTTGAGCTTGCACCGTTGCATGCGCAGATGCACTGGAGAGGCACGGCAACTAGGCGCAAGGCGCACAGGTGTGAACGCGGCTTAAGTACACTTAAAATAGTGAAGTTGAGTTCATCAGTTTAGTTTTTTGTATTATATTATTTAAGATTGAAATAGTTCCTACAGTAATAGCAAATACGATTATAATTCTTACCTACAGTAATGAATATGTCAAAAGTTATAGGGTTTATATAACAATGCACGTGGGTTGCAAATAGGGTGGCCGTCCTCCATCCGGCGCGGCTTTATGCCGGACGTTGATTTGTCCTCCTTTTCGAGACTCTGATGAATCGGTAAAGCGTATTAATAAAATTTGTATTTTCCCGTACGTTTCTGCCAAGGAATCTATTCCTAAGGTTGGCATGCTTGTCCATACGATGATAGCGTACTATCATTTGTTTGGTGAAGTACGTGGCGTTGGCCGTACTGTTGATTGTTGTTCAAGTCTCCATTTGTATTGTACATTCATAAATAGAGATGAAATCCCTTTTTGCAGTGTAAAATACTAAAATCATTTATTTCATATAAATGCAGTTATTAAGCAAAATTAGTCAGGGTTATACCATGTAATATCTGCTGTCCAGCCGTCCATGCCCGAAGTTATACTATGCTAGATTACCCAAGATGTGTGTCCTCCTTTCTGACATTTTAGAAATGGCCACCATAGTTGCAAAGAAGGCAAAAGGAGCAAGTAAATTTAGTTAGTGGCACAGGTTTAATTAAATTTGATCTTCCACCATGATAGCATGAATGGGAAATGCATGAAAAACACTTGTCACTGAAAAAAGTATTATGGTCAACACAGTGTAGAGTGCATACCCTTGCTTCGAATGTCTCCTGTCCATATCCCTCAAGTTGTTGTGCTGCCAGAATGTAATACTCCTCGGCTGTTCCTTGTGATAAACCAGCAAGGGCAGCATGCTGGAGTATCACGGCTTCTGTCAGGCTCTGCAGGTTGCCATCTGTTGTCAAGTGCTGGGAAAGGGATAAAACAGGGTTCCTTAGAAGCAAGACTTATATACTGTACATTCCAAAAATGTAGGTTTTTCAAATTTTACTCCTTAAAATGGGAATTACTTAAAAGTTGGAATATTAAAATAGGACTGTACTGTATGTAATATACAGTAGAAGATATTCCTGCACTATTTTTCTTGGATTTACCAGTAATTAAAATTAAAAATTACCTTTGGAAACAGCAGGAAGTCTTTAAGATATTCTGCTGTATGTTTCTCCAAGACATGGTTCCCAAACTCAGCTGAAATCATTTAGACCAAAATGTTAACACTTTTTAATAAACAAACATAAACTAATGTGACACAACAATTAAATGAATTTATAATCTTTGATCGACAACTGCTGAATTTCTCTCCAGTCGGATCAGCTGATGTTGGTGGAAAGTTCAAAATGCATTCTGAGGTGAATATACCTATTAAGTGAAGTTCGTGTGCAAGTTCCGATCTCAACAATCTTTAAGTTTGAAATCACTTCACTGTGTATCTTCCCAACTCAAATTATAGGCAGCTCCACAATAGTAGGCCTACTTGTCACAATGCAATAGTAATTTACACCACTTTTCCATCAACTCCAATAGTTTTCAACAGCCAAGAACCATTGAATTTATATTTTAACTTTCAGGAGTGCATGCAACAATTATCTTTCATATTTAATCTCGATCCTGCCACTAGTGCACCATCTATGTGGGGAAGAGACAAACTATTCCAATTATATTCTACGCAAGAGCAACCAAGGATGCAGTCACAAGTATTCCATGGAGCAAGGGCGACTGAGGCAGGTGCAATAACCAAATGATTCTGCAAGCAGGTGCAGACAAGGAAACAGTCACATTCTCCAGAGTACATTACTACTTTCTTTTCAGGGCGATCAAGGGTGGCCAAGGTGGTCGCACACTTTCTATTCAAGCATCAGCGGCTGCAATTTCTTCAAGGGTAGCCATGGTGTATACATGTGCCTTCTCCAGGACGTTCGTGGAGGCTATAGGACCCTTAACTATTAACTACTTCTTTGGATAGCCATAGTGGCTGGATCAATCTATGGTTCGTGGCAGTCAGGGCAAAGGCATTCATTTCTTCTGTGGCAGTCTGGAAGACCACAAAATACGAGGGTGAGGCTCTCATAAGGATGCTGTTCTGCTTAGTCCAGGACTGGAGCTTGGGACGCTGTGTAGACATTTACCAGCAGAAGAAGTTAATGTGCTGGTCAGATAAGTTTATGATACAGTAGAGTCCCAAAAACCTGGCACTCGATAACCCGGCAGTCCAGAAAACTCGGCCACTTCCAGTGAGGGACTAAAGGCTATCGAAACCGCCCTTCAGTATTTAGAACAAGGTGCGTTGAGAATGGACTTACTGTTCCTCCGTCGTCTTCGTGATGAAGCAGCAAAACGCTGAGTGCAATGCAAAAAACAACAGGATATTACGCATTTCTTTAAAAAAATGTAGCCAGTTTTTGCCAAGTTGGCTAGTTAATTTTCATTATAGACAGCTTTATGCCTTATGAATTTACGCCTTATGTATTCTCAAGTAACCAATACATACAAGTACTGTATTTTCTGAGGAAACACTCGTACTTATTCTTTTTTAAAACCTTTCCCGATAACCTGGCATTTTCACACACTCGGCCACACTTCGGTCCACAATAGGCAGAGTTTTCGGGACTCTACTGTATCTCGAGGGCAGAGTCCGGGGTTAGTAGTAAAAAAATAAAATTAAAAAATCAAGCAAGCATAGGGTTTCCTCAAGCAAACATAAAATTTCATTTCTTTGACATAATGCTTTTTACCTGCCCAATATCATGGAAAATATTTTTCGTACCCAAACCATTTAATGCTGCCTGAAATTTTCTCTAGGAGAAAACTTGTACTGCCAAATAAGAAGTTAATGCAATAAAAGGTTAAGTGTAGGAAATAAAAAATGTGTTTCTTGGTAATATTATGATTTTTTTTCTTTATGAAGTTTTGGGGGGTGAAAAAAGCTCCTCAATTTTGTCGTAGGCCTATTAATTATTCAATGATTCGATTTTAAACATCACTCGTAAAATTATTAGTCACAGTTTCCATATGATGATATGAAAGTGTTCAGTGTTCTAATAACTGTTTGCCAAAGGATGCATAGCCCAAAAGTTTGAGATCTTTTCATTTTGGAATAACAACATGTTGTCTATAATATGTGTAAGTGTGCAGTACAAATGGAAAAAACAAGTTCATAAATCAGAAAGATGTTGGATTTCTGTTCCCAAGTATGACAGCAATTATGTGTGTGTAAATAGACAATCCGATGTACTAGTGCATTTACAAGCATATAAAAAGAAAATATATATTATAATTTGAGATGGAGAGTTAACATGTACATAACGTCACTTAAATCAAGAACTAACCTGAACATGTTTCGAGTATGCATCACGTATCATTCTCAGCTACACTCCATCTGCCAGTTGGACAAAATGAAGTTATGTACATTAAATCTCCATCTCAAGTATTGATAATAAATCTATTTATTAACTTCACTACATAAACTTCCTATAAATTTTAGGACTAATATTAAAATAACTCATTCAGGACAAAATTTCAACATATTATCAGACTTCCTAGCCCAACCCTTTCGTCGTGCTTGATGCCTACGTCATGTCCGACATCTTCTCTTCCCTTCTCTCATGGCTGCCACTGTGGTGAGTTGGCTTGTCTGCGCTAGCTAACTAGCCAGGCTCGTAATCCGGGTTCCCAGTAGTTTTGAGACTTTCTAATATGTGTAATATTTAGTTAGGCGTTTCTATGGCAGCAATGTTTGCAGAGCCATGCTCAGTGTAGTTTTCATCTAAAGATGGAATACATATGTGGCTTGGGGGACAAATTCCCTTTGATCTTTGTAGGACGCCTCCAGTAGTGTAACATGCTTTAAATCTTACTTGCCTTCTGTTTTCTCTCCTTTTCCGTACTTGTAGTATCTTAACTTTGATCTTTCTTGTAGTTTTCTAGTGCACGTTTTTCTTTGTGTAATGTAAATGTATTTCTCACTTTCCCACCATTGTCTTGCGACATGGCGTCCTTTTCAAGCTAACCCTGGCATGTAGTTGCTGTCTGCTCTCAAACATACCTGCCTGGATTTATGTTTTCCCCCCCCCCCCCATTTTTTTCCCCCATTTATTAATAGATTTCTCCTTTAAATGTTTCATCTTTTGTTTTGCTGTTTCTTATTTTGCTCCCTGCATTCATATTTTTGCCGCCACCCACCTTTTGGTCGTTGTGAGAAGCGCCTACGTCTTGGACCGTGGAGGCAGTCCAAACATAGATATTTAAAACTTGTCTCCCATTAATTGTCTTTTTCTTTTCAGGCTTTGTAAAAATTGTCTTTTGTTTGAGCATGGAAAAAAAGTTTGATGATTAGTCTCCTATGCCCTTCAGGCATCCATTATTTTTAAAATCGTATTAATTTTAAAGTGAATATAAATCATTATTTTTGTTTATTGTAGATAAATTGGACCACATTCTGCAGAAAGGAACCAACCCACATGATTTTTAAGCTAAAAAACAGGCATTTAAAGTTAAACAAAAAGCCACCTGGATCTTTTCGGTGTGTTTTTGTTTGCTTCATAGATGGCATATAAATGGATGAAGAGGATTGGTTAGTTTGACAACGTAAATATATAGTTCAGTAGCAAAAATTTAGCATCTACTCCGGTTTTTTAAATTTGAGGGTTGGTTCCTTTCTGCAGAATGTCGTCCAATTTTTAATGAAAATTTATTAATGTATTTATTGTTCTAAAGTTTGTCAAATGTTTTTTTAATGTATTATAAATTTATTTTTGAGTCTTAGAAAAAAGAATAAGAAAAATCCACCTCTCTCAAATAAATTACAGACAAAAACAAAAATCTGATGTTCCGCTTTGCTCATTTTTAGTGTCCTTCCCAGGAACCCAATTATCCTTTGAGCCCATTTTGAGGTTAGGTTAGCTCTTCCGAGGGTGGTAACCTTGCACTTCCTTCCATTTTTCCCATAGGGTAGGCTCACAGTGCACGAAGGATTCTGGGTAATAGTGTGCATGCAGCATGATTTTCAACTTCGTCGCAGCAGAAGATGATAGGAAATAAAGCAAAGTCACCTATGTGCAACTATTCCATTGCCATCATCCATTCCCATTTTCCTCCTTCCTGTTGGGAGGGGAAAACCCTCCCTTCTCCCCTATATACTGAAAGATAAAACCATTATCAGGGACAAAGCAATTGACAAGTAACTGAAGATGTGAGCAAAGGCCTGTGAAACATTTTCTGCCAAATACCTGGCAAGTGTAGTTCAACATGTTAGAAAACTAATATAATTTCATAATGTTCCTGTACTTGACAGTGTGAGTAATAACATATAATGGCAATCAATAATCTTAAAAGGTTCTGCCCGATTGCTTAAGCTCTCAGCAATTGAAAACATGTCACCATAAATATCTCAGTAATCAGTTTGACTGAAGATGATGCTCTTAGGCATCGAAATGCATATCAAGTAACACCTCACAAGCAGCTGAAGGTTGGAGAGAAAAAAGAAATTACAACTATCCTACTTCATATACAACCACAACAACAGGTTCTGCTCAGGGAGTAAATAAGAAGAGAACGTCACTGTTATTATTAAACCAAAATATTGTTTGTTTACAAATACACATAGTGATGACCTACAACTTAAATAAGAACATCATCTTTCACCAAGACTATATATACAAATTTCAATAATTGGCTATAATAACCAGTGTTCATACTGAACTGATTATAACAAACATTTTAAGTCTTTGTTTCATAAAACAGGATACTACTAGGTTTTAATAAATTAGGCATGTTTGTCAAATTCTCATATTTTAAAACAGACAGTTTTACCAATTTTGTAAATATTAAATTCTGTCATGACACTGAGCTCATTGGTCAATACATGATAATACAACACATTCACAGACTAACCCATATTGGGCCACAATTATTGTATGAAGTTTTAATCTAATTATACAGTGTTTTATTAAAATAGTAGGCTAATAAACGTATAAGCTTATAAATTAACTCACTTCGCTCATTGGGGGCTCTGCCCCCAAACCCCAACTGAGATTCTCAGGAAAGGTTTTTTAAAAGATCTATGGGAGATAGAATGCGTGTATTTAGTATTGGCTATTACCTTTTTGCCACAATAAACCTGAAAAAATAACTGTGGGAAGACTGGGATTTTTTCGGAATTTTCCCGCTAGTTGCAAGCTAAAAGGTATCAGTTTGCCAAGTCTAAGTTTTCTAGATCAACTGGAAGTGTACATACATTTATGGTGTATTTTATGGAGTAAATTTCAACTGATATTAATTTAAATGGACATCATACAAGATGAAACAGCAACTAAGATTCATGGTATGTAAACATTCAATTTGGCATTTGCCTTTACAACCGGGGAAATCATAGAAAAACACAAGTAAAATTGGTTATAATATGTTGTAAAGAATGCGAGACTATATCTACGAGTTATGATTAAAGAATATAAATTATGAAATTTCTTTAACAGATAGAAGAAAATTTTGTTAGATCTGGACAAAAATATGTTCATTGGATTTAATTATTATGAACTTGAGACTTCAGAATGCGAGTCCAAGACGTTACTATCTTGACCACACGTTTGGTTTACGGAAATAATTATTTCTAAACTTTCAGAGCCCTATGTGAACACTGTTTGATAATATTGATGCCATGGAAACTGAGCCCTTTTTTGGGGATTTTTAGGGCTAAAAATTAAAAAATAAACTTTTTGGAATTTTCCTGTGGTTTACAGCCTAAAAGCTATATGTGTACCAAATTTCAAGTTTCTAGCTCATCTGGAAGTGGGAAAACATTAATGTCTGTGAGTGAGTGAGTGAGAGAGACAGTTAGTCAGTCAGTCAGTCAGCCATGTGGTTTTATATTATAGGAATATACTTAACAGATGATCATTTGTATTGTATTCCTGTATACATTCTCCTTCAGCTTCCAGCTGTGATAGAATAAAACATAGTGGTGTATCAGGCAGAACCTTTAAGATTATTGATTGTCCTATACCACTTGAAGTTTGAAATTAGTAAATTATATAATGGCAATACTATGTGTTACACATACCTTGCATGCTGTAGCTAGCTAACAGAACTGCCTGCTTAGCATTGCAACTCATTCTCCCATCTATCACATCTTTCTTCAGTTGCAAGAAGTAGTGGTACCTGCACAATTCAAATTAACAGTATAAATGCAGAATACAGGAATGAATGAGTAGAAACGCAGGAATGGTGCGACCTAAACAGAGGGTGCCAGCTGAAGGCCCCAGTTTTCACTCTGATGTTAGAGAAATGTTCTCTGAATTATTCTCACTGCAAGGATGTTTTTTTGGGGTACGCCATAGCGTAGTGGTTGAGGCGCTGCACTACAAACCGGAAGGTTGCTGGTTCGATTCCCGATGAGGTCGTTGAGATTTTTCAATTGGCCTAATCCTTCTGGTGGCACTATGGCCCTGGGGTCGACTCAGCCTCTAACAGAAATGAGTACCAGGAGCAATCCTGGGGGCAATGGTGGTCGGTGCTTAAGGCTGACAACCTTACTACCTTCATGTGCCGAATGTCCAAAATCTTGGAGCCTCAACCTCCTGGAACCCTCTGGGCCTCCATGGCCTGTATAGGTAGGCTTGCCAGATGTACCGGTTTGACCGGAACAGTCCTGGTTTTCAGACAAAATCCCGGTCTCCCGGCCGGTTTACTTCATGTCCCGGTAAAAATTAAATTTGATTTTCTAGATGACCAAAAATGTCTAAAAATAATTAACTGTGAAGGATTATTTAGGATAATTACTTTGTCATTTATTGGGAACAGTGGAAGCAAGAAGAGACTACCAGAGATGTGATTATTTCAAGTGAAGAAAAATGGCTCAGGCTGTTTGGTCACTTCAAGGAGAATCACACAGCAGCCCCCAATCTGATCAAGATTGTTGAGTATGCCTTCTGCTTACCTGGGACATCAGCCCCGTTGAGAGATTATTTTCTTTGATGAACAACGCATGGACTGATGATAGGAATTTGATGAAGGAATCTACGATTAAAGGCTTGATGACATGTAAAATTAATATCGGATTAGCTTGTGAAGATTTTTACAACAAGATTAAAACCAAAAAAGGCTTTCTAAAAAAAGTTCTAGCCAATGAAAAGTACATATAAATATTGTCCAAATTTTTATTCCTAATTCAAAGTGTTTCTGCTTACTTAAGTAACTTTTAAATATTAACATGTTAGAAATAAATGTTTAAATTTATATGCTTATGTCATTTAGGTTCCTAATCAGTAACCATTTATTCGTAGCATTGAGAATAAACTACCCTCTAAAAACCCACCAAGGGTGTGTACCCTTGAATACCCGCGACGCTGGGGGCATTCCGGTGTCCCGGTTGAACATTTCAGAAATCTGGCAAGCCTATGTATAGGGATCACTTTACCTTTTACCTTTGCAAGGATGTTTTTACTTACATTTGATAAGTGATTTGGAAATAAACGTATTGAATAATAAATTACCTTGTCATTTCGTCATGCAGCATGCTTACTCCAGACACATAGTACATCACACGCAGGAACAAGTTCTGGTCACGAGCAAATTTATCCAGCTGACGTTTCAGGGGACGGTCCAACTCCACCCATCTTGTATGGGGTGGTGAGTGGCGTGATAAGTAACGCAATCCAAAAAACTCTGGCTGAAACAAAATGCACTCAAATTATTATAGGCCTATCTTATACATAGCCTATTAAGATGAGAGGGCACTTATCTACAAAATGACAACTTTACAGAAAACAAGGAACAGAAAAGTCCACCAGGTTTGCATCACGATCTTCCTGAGAAAGAATTGGGAGTTGACATTGTATTTGAAAATGGGGATGAGGATCCTTGAAACAATTCATACCAAAATAATGGTGACTGAAACAACCAAGTGTGTAGTCAAATCATATATTAGATTAAATTTAGATTACAAACATTAAAACTGAATTCCACATACTGAAAGACAAATAGTTTTTAAAAGGGAAGGTGGGATTTATGGTATTTGTTAATTTGTTAACTACAGTGAACGCCGCTTAATGTAATCGCAGATAATGTTATCACTTTTATGAAGTCCCGTACGGATTAATACTAATACATTGAAAAAATGCTGTTTACTGTGATCAAAGATTCGGTTTATGTTTTCACATTTTCCTTTTTGCAGCTCTATTTCCAAGTACTGTACATCATTCAAAATTTTGTTTTCAAGGGTTTTGTTTCTAACTGAACTGTATTGCGTTTGTATTGATAGAGTTTCCCGTTCATAATTTGACCAGTTTGAGGGGGTGGCATTAGCTAACTTTCTCTTTTAAGCAATAAAACATGTTTCACCCCACAGTTAAGCCGCACTGAATTGGTCTGTCACCATGGGCGTACGGTGAAATTTTGTTCAGGAGGGGTTCAATGTAAAGTCGTCTCAGCTCCTTGCGCACATTGTGAATTGTTATTTTTTTAAATTACTAAACAGCTGTATTGTGATAATTAATACACTGTAATAAATTAATTTGCAGCTAGTCTTTGAAACTATTTTTCTTGAGATTTCTATCCATTTCTCGTTTAAGCTAGAGTCTATAAACAAAAACTTTTGAAAAATTATCATAATACTGTATGGTGTATAGGGCACGTTTTTAAAGTCATCTGTAAATCCACCAGTGGAAAAACCCGATTAATGACGATTACTTCATGATAAATTTGTGATGAGCTCGTGATTACTGTTGGCTTTACAAACAGGTTGATGGATTTCGGTGGGAGCATTCGAGTTGTCGTTTGACAGATTCCGAAGGGATTTTTGTTTACTAGTAATACCTCACTGTTATTAAGCTGAAAAACTATCAACACCACGAGGTTTTGAAATTTGAATCTTAAATAAATTACGATAAAACTTAAATAATGCTTTGATATGTACGAAATTGTAAAATATGTAACAATCTAATCAGAGGTTTTTTTTTTTTTTATATATATAATTTCGTTCCATGATTTATAATCTTCAAAATATTGCTGATATTTCAGGAGGGGTTTCAACCCCCTCAAACCCCCCTTACCGTACACCCATGTCTGTCACAGTACAGTGGTTTTACAGACCAAAAAGTCTTTGAACATTTCTGAGTTTTAAACTGTTCAGTTAATAGACTGAATTTATCAAAATAAGCCCATTTCTGGAGAATGGCAGAAAGGTTAAGCAGAGGATATAAGAAGGTGTCCGAATGCACCTCAAAGCCGGATTTTAAATTTGTTTGTTTCATTTGCATCTTATGAGGGGGAAAAAAAAGAACAGAAAACATTATCTTTTGCACTACCGAAGCTCCAGTTTGCACAAATATATTTCAGTTATAAAATTAATTGCAGATGGCCTTGCTCTGCTGTAATACCAACTGGGAAAGAAGAGCATTGCTGAAATAGATTTTTTCAACATAACATATCGATCTGTTGATCGCTCTGCTTGATTCATTTGTTTATAACATTACAACATGCAGAGTTATTTTTATTTTTTTATTTTTTTTTTACATAGGTGGATGGAAATCATGAATGTATGCCTAACACTGAATGATTTGTACAAAACTCACTACACACAGGTTCTTTGGGCTAGGGAACTTGAATCCCGAGCAATGCACTCTAATCATGAAATGCATTTCCAAGCCGGATTTTTATCTTTTTAGTTATTAACTGTTTTAATTGTTTATGAATCCTTTGCAATTACGTGTTCATAAATATACTGTTTTAATAATTATGCTGTTAAATAAATTATTTTAGAAACGTCTCTCGTGATTTTCAATTAATACCTGCAAGCGAAGCTGTGGGCACCTGCAAGTACATGAACATAACCACACTCATAGACTTCCTTGCCTGGTGTCACTTATAAACTGGTTGTATTGGCTATCCAGGTTGGGCCACGTTGTATTGTATCACTCTCACTCTCTGAAGAAGGGCATGACATAACATCCAAAATATATTTTAACAATACGATGCAGCCCAATACAACTGGTTTATAACTATACCATAATGAATAGAGGAGAAAGTGTGATGACTGAGGTAGTTCACTGGTTCCGCCGCTAGGTAGCAGTTACTCTGTTTGAGATTCGCGGGAGCAAGATTACCACGGACGGTATAGGAAAAATTGCAAACACTCTTAAACAAAATAATACATTAATCTATTTCAAAATGACTCACCTTATCTAAATTGAATTGTTAGATACTTTTGACAATTTTCGGGCTGCTTTACACGTCTTGGAAGATCTCATCTCCATAAATAAACATGGCCGTGTATAACAGTAATTTCTCAGAATGCAAGAAGCTTGACCGTAACATTTCGTTCCACATCTTTCCAAAAATCGAATATGTTCACAAGCAATGAACAATTATATAATATAGGTATGAAACAGCTAAGGAATGATTTGATCTAATATTTTGTTGCCTAGAAAATAGGGTAGAGGGTATGTTAGTATAATTTGATGAGAATTTGTTAAAGAATGTACATTTGTATAGAAATAACAACGTATAATTAGGGTAGAAAACAGCTAAGGGATAATATAAATTAATATTAATATTACATTGTATAGAATATTACTGAGTATTAATTTGTATTAATATTGTATTAATAGTAATATTATTTATATTAATATTAATTTTCTCCTGGCTGTATGGGGTAAGTTATGTAGGTGAAACACGGTCAAAAGTGTAGATCTGTGTACAAATTATGTGAACAGAGATAATATAAACTAAGGGATGGTTTGTGAATTGCAGGGCACGGAAAATTTCATAAGCAGCACTACAAAAATAAGGCGCGTGATCTTTAAAATTGGCATCTCAACATCCGATAAAGATGCACATACGCAAAAATTGTTTTGCAATGCATTCTACATATATCACACAATATTTCAAAGCATTTTCCCTGATTTTTTCATTAAAAAATTAAATCCTCTTGCCTTAACTACAGCCCGCTATTTGCTCAAACCCTCGACCATTCGCCATTCGCTGTAACTGATGTACGTCTTATGTTGTTAAATTATATTATTAAAAAAAGGAACAAGATATTAAACTAATAAGACATTTGCTATGATAATTATACATAAAAATTACTAACATAAGTGAACAGAAAATATGATAAATAATCCAATAAATGCATAAATAAAAGTAGTGCAGATTTACTAAGTTAGGAAAAAGCTTCATTCACTCCTTTTTCCCCAGCGGGTCAATCTTGCAGTATGGGTACAAGTAGTCAGTTAATATAGTATTATTATTGAGTCCACGAATAAATTATGTAAAAGTTTTTACGTTATTGCTGGTATTTTATGGAAAAGATGTCTAATAGCTCAAAACCATTCTGATAGCTTTAGCTTTAGAGTAATTACTATTACTCGTTAACCATTATAGATATATAGGTGGTACTCGATTTATAATAAGATCCAAATATTTCACTAAACCTTACACGCTTGATCTCTTTCTGGACACAAAAATAAAATAATAAATGTCGCATAGTCAAATTTGCTTCACCCTCAACATTTCACGATCGTCCCACATCATTCAGACAGCTGTAGCGCCAGGAATAATTACCACTCAATTACTCGTAAACCATTCAAGATATAAAGGTAGTACTGAATTTAAAATAAAGTTGAAATATTTCACTAAAACTTTCTCGCTTGAAGTTTTTACGGGACACAAAAATGAAAAAAATTGTCGCATAGTCAAATTCCGTTTCACCCTCCATGAATTTTGTGTAATTGGTGATGTTTATATAATGAAATAAAAACATTTATGTCCGCATTTTTTAATTCTCTGTTTTAACCATCAGAAGGACTGTGTTGTGCAGATTATTTCTGCACAAATACAGAAATAGGACCAAGGGTTAATTAAAGATTGCGAGTTTAATCATAAGATGCCAAACTATCATGATGCAGCATTGAGAAGTTGAAACGCAAACGAAGGTGCTGCTAGTGTTTCGGTGGACCGCCGCTCTCCCTATACCCACCATTGTATTAGCGGCCGAGTCATCACACTTTCTCATTCTATTCATTATGACTATACTAAAAGTCTGATTTACAGTGTTGATAAATTTAATATTTCTTTTATCCTATGAGTGATATAATTATGAGGCGAGAGCCCTATCTCCTTGACATTACAATTTTCGTTTTTTGGGAATCAACATGTCATTAACTTAAATGTACTTACTTTTGTTAAAAGAATTGATTAAGAGGCAAAACTAGTTGTATTTTAAACTTTTTCATGTATTTTTACCTGCTTTTAATTCATTTTTATTACGCATAAAACACGCCAGTCGTATTATGGTTCTGAGTGAAGCAGGATACAAACTGTCTTTCTTGCATTAAGGTAAGTAGTGGCAGGTAGATTCGATTTTAGTGGCAGTTAGGTTAGGTTGGTTAGATTAGATTAGGCTATGAACAGTGGTATTAGTTTAGTAGGGAAACCGAATTCATGCATTTCGAAAATGTGCCGTATTATATCTCCTGCGAGGTTTGTCATGTTGGTTAACCTGTTACTCAGAATTCTAATGCCCGAGTGCACCATTCTCCGGTTTTCTCAGCTGTTTCGAAACCGGGGTAAAAGTAATATCGGGGTATTCTAAGAAAACCTGTGCACCATTGCTACATTACCGTGGTTTCCAAATGCTCGAATATATCGCGTCACTGTGCTATGAAGCCATTCCCATGGAGAAATTTTGTGTTGGTTTCTTCCATGGCTGCTAGTTTCGCTCTCTCTCTGCACGTCTTCCAGTCACGGTGGCTTGACTATAGGCTCAATTTCATTTATTTGTTGCCTTATTGTTCAATAATAAATGTTCATAAGGATAAAATGGAATATTATATTGGGTATATATGTCTGACTTTGAATTCAAACACCATAGATACTGTAACAATCATGAAAATGAGTTGATTACGCCTACTGGATGGACCTGGTTTGGTTGAGGTCATTTCAATCGATGTTACATACAGCATTTGCAAAGATATGTACCATCGTTCATTCTTCAAATAGATCCCACCTGTCTGTACATGTCAATAAAATAACATTTATGTTTTAAAGAATAATTCTCACACCTGTGCAATCCAAGGCAAAGCAAACCACGAAATCTCTGTTCTGAGTTCGACATAGCCTCACTTTTATTCCCGTTCGAAATTGTGGAAATTTTAGGTGCAAACTCATGTACATAGCCATGAAAGGGCTGTTATAATTATGTTCATGTGTGTGTGCAAGTATGATAAATTGATTACATACACTATATACCGGTACATAGGCTATATCGTGATGCATGTAGCCATTCACTGTAAATTTGGCCTAGGCCCACTGGTTTTCCATATTTCATTTATTTGTTGCCTTATTGTTCAGTAATAAACTAATAAATGTTCATAAGGATAAAATGGACTATTATATTGTGTATATGTTGTCTGAATTCAAACACCATAAATACTGTACTAATCGTGGTTACGCCCACTAGCCTACTCGATGGACCTGGTTTGGTTGAGGTAAGAAAGGAAGGTCATTTCAATCGATGTTACAGCACAGTATTTGCAAAGATATGCACCATCGTTCATTCTTCAAATAGATCCCACCTGTCTCTCATTATTCTTTATGTTCAATTAGCTTTTGGCCTAGGTATCCAAAATATGATACATTACGCTGATCTCCATCTTGGAAAGAAAACCGCGGTTTTCTCACTTTACAGCTCCTTCACGGTTCGGTAAAAGTCGAAACCGAGCACGATGCAACAAAAGTATGACTTTACCGGGGTAAACTAAGCAACTTTACTGCAGTATTCTGAATACCGAGATTGGTGCACTCGGCCATAAGTGAAGTCGATAATATGGCCGTCAGTTCTACCTTATCATCATGAATTACGTATTTTAAGGCATGAGAATTAGAGGATGTATTAATAAATTTTGCACCTAATTATAATCCTTGCTCCGAGGAACGTATTTTTAACGTTGTTTCGTTTTGTAAAAATTAAAACTGTAGGCTGCGGGAAATACTCCTTCGGTAGTATTTCATATTACTTTGATATGAACAAATGAAAACATTTTGAATTTAAATTATATTTTATTGAAAGTGATTAAGCAGTGGGAGAATTAAGTATAAAATCACAAGTAATAAAAGCTTAAGAACTAGGAGTAATATTCACGGCAATAAGAGAGAGCAATTATATTTCAGAATAAAGTAAGTACGAATAACTGTAACAATAACATAGTCAGAGTGAACAAAGGGAGGTTGTCAATCACTAGAGCCAATTCCGTGTATTAGTATTGTGTTCAAAAGTTAACTTATACAAAAGAAAATCAGATAAGGATTGATTTTATTGTTTGAAGGGGATAAACCAGCTCTGCTCTCGTACCAATTGGACAATAAGAGGGTCTGAGTTCCAGGAACTCACTCTGTCAGGACTCCCGTGGCAGCGTGGGCCTGATAACCAATCAGACTCCGCAAAGAGTTCCTTTGCGGAATAATACTTAAAGTCAATAGCCAATAAGGGTGAGGGACTAATTTATGTCTCTAACGACAATGCAAGGTTTCTTGGGAGGAGGAAAATTCAGGAGAGACAGAAGTGCTAGGGACTCTTCACTAGTAGGGCTGAAAATCTTGGGGGGCCAAGAGGGCCAGCTTTGATTGTAGTTGTCTCGTAAATTTAATAAGTCCAGGTCGAGAGTGACTGGCTAAGTTCATTCATGGTAAAATCGGGAAGAGTTAATTATTCAATATATCAGTAGTATCTGAGTAAAGTAACTAACCGTCCAAGAAACCGAGCATTATTAAACTCGTTATTTCACAGTAGTAGATTACTAGTTGAGAATTTCATTGTAAGACATTGTATTGGACGCAAGAAGTAACAAAGCATAATAATAAATATCAGCTCTTACCCAACTTTGAGACTTTTAATTAATAGCTGCAATCCTGTAACGCGTTGTCCCTGATAGAGGAGTTCTAGCCGGGCAATATACTAAAAAGGTGAGTTCGACGTCGCTGGAGTGAGCATCATCCCAGGACTTCACATCACGACATCACGTGGACATCAGGTTCGGGTCCTATCCAACAACTATTCCAAGGCTAATGTCAAGGAGATAGGGCTGGACCCTACTTATGTTGTATATTGTGTAAAAAATAATACCACCTATTCCCTCGAATCAAATATTCTTGTTATATCAGTTCAATAGCTTTGTCATATCTAAAATCTATAGCTGTCAATATTATAAAACATTAAGGTTTCACATTTTATGGGATGGACAATATATTTCGGCTATTCCACCATCTTCAGGTCCTTTTCTCTTTTCCCAGATGATCCTATTGTATTCGTTAACCCATTTCAACTGTAATTTTAACGAATGCAATAGGATTGTCTGGGAAAAGGACCTGAAGATGGCGGAATAGCTGAAATAAATTGTCCATCCCATGAAATTCAAAACCTTAATGTTTTATAATATTGACAGCTATAGATTTTATATATGACAAAGCTATTGAACTGATATTGTAACAAGAACATTTACCGTATTTTACGGACCATAAGACGCACTTTTTTACTTTGAAAACGGAGCCTTGAAAGTTGGGTGCGTCTAATGATCTGAAGTACATTAAAAAAATTAAAATTATGGTAAATATTGCCGGAATACCGTAGGTGTTTTAAACGATAAGATTGTTACAAATTTTGGTAGACTATAGGCCTACTTCAGAGCACTTGTCACTATCATAAAATGAGGGTATACAATGCAAAAAGAAAGGAATGTTGAGTTCTTTTATACGAAAGGAGATTTGTCTGCCGGGTGGTTTAAAAGAAGGCAATGATCTCTAAACAGCCTTGTCCCATTACAATTACCGTATGCTGAATTGAGGGTTAGAGGATGTAAAAGTATTTTCAGTCTTTCATGAGAAATCAGTTGAGTTGTTAAAATTTATGCGATGCCATCTGTACAGAAGAGATTTTTATACAACGCAGGTTTAAGTTAGAAGTGATTTACACTGATTCCATTGTACAAGGTTATAATTTGTTTATGCACTGAAGTGTATTATTCCCTTTAATATTTTTGGTTTAGAATAACATTAAATTTATTTTCCTTTAAATTTCCATCCTAAAATCAAGGTGCGTCTTATGGTCCGGAGCGTCTTATGGTCCGTAAAATACGGTAATTCGGGGGAATAGGTGGTATTTTGAATACAATATACAATCTGATTTACAGGATTTACAGGGATATAAATGCACAGATTCAAAGGGAGAGTAGTTCACATCATTGTAAATGTAAAACATATTTCACATTTTGTGATTATGTTTACGATTTTTGAGATAATTAGGTTTTAAAGTTCTACAGAATTGCAACAGCACACTGTCAGATAGCTTGCATTGCATCTGTCACGCATCTAAAAACAAAGCATGAGACACTCTAGCTCTGATGTTTCCTTATGTCGTGGATTGAAGTGATCCATGCAATAATCTTTGTTTTAATTTGTACATAAACTGTCAACTTTATTGAAAAACAATTAGGGAATAAATTCTTTCTGCTGTTGATGTGAAAAGAATTAGAACAGTGTATCGAATAAATCATAGTTCAAGAGATTCATTCTCTGAGAAAAGTACTCCCTTGGGACACAAATGGTATTTGAATTTTTTTATCTACCAAAGGAATAAGCTGTTAACTTTTCACTGCTAATAATAGGTTTATATAATTGTTTCTCGGGCTTCCAACTGGGTGTGTTGGAGGTTTGGTTCCAAGCTTTCGGCAGCAATCTCTGCTGCCATCTTCTGGGAGAAGTGAGCTGGATGGGAAAAAAGCTCTTCTTATATGGGAAAAGACTGGATATATTAGAATGGGTGGTGGGCCAATAGGAAATTAGAGAGTGGATTCATTGAATGGAGAGTTCTGTTGGTCGGGAAGGAAAAATAGAATTTTAATAATGTTGAATGTGGAATCGGTCCTTATGAGGACCAATAATTTATTGGGGAGACCAAATCCAAAGCCAAAACTTCAATAGGTATGGCAGTCTACAACTTAGCCAGGCCTGGAAGCCAATATTGGCAACTCTATCTCCCCAATAAATTATTGGTCCAATGTTCCAATGTACGCATGTGCACACTACCAGTTTCACTCCACGACGTATGTACACAATGTCATTTTTCAGTGGATTCACTAAGTTTGCAGGCGTCATGGTACATAACAGTACATGATTTAGCTTTAGGAAGCTACATCCCTGGAGGGACTAGGCCTACCATCCGACCACCATGACAGAATTGGGGACATGTAGTTAGCATGCCAGGACCATGGCCGTTAACGACAGTTTCCGTGACCGGAGACCTACTTTTCAAGTAGCTCCTCAGTTTGTAGAACAAGGCTGAGGCGCAACTCGATCACGACCTCTCTACTGCAGATAAATCCAAGGAGATACCAGGGTTCGAACCCAGGCCTGTGGATCCGTAGCCAGCGATGATAACCACGAGACCATGCAGCTAGTCCATAAATGGAAAAACTGCAAATAAATGGTTAATTTCCACCAAAACAAGAGCATGGTGCATATTTCTATATATAAAATCTCGATAAACTCAACCCTAGGGAAGCTGGCATGATGTCACAACACAACAGCGTATAATGCATTAAAATTTGTGGTGCAATAAATCGCCTGAACTATTTAGCTACAGATGGCAGCTCAAGGCAGAGAACAGCTAATTGATAGTGTCAGAATGTAGATATCAGATGGCTCTATATGCTCACACACTTTGAATGGCTTCCATGAAGAATTTATTTTATCTGTAGCCTTACAGTAGACCTAAATGCATTATATACCGTATTTTCCGGTGTATAAGACGCACCGACCTATAAGACACACCCCCTATTTTATACACATTTTTTAAGGATAAAACTTTATTGCTGATCATTATAATGAATTTACAGTATTTTGAATACAAGGTAATACTGAATTCTACGTAACTGTAATATTCCCACACTCCGCAAGGAAACAAGAAAAAATCGCATACCCGTATATACCTGAATACTACCCAGCCCCGAATAATACCCACAAAAAAATCTATAGGCCCAAATATAAAATTATTTTGCCAGTTTTATTCTTAATTAAACAGTTATAATTAACATTACATATCAACATTTCATTACATAGGCTATCATAAAATCATATGGTAGGGTAAAATAATGTGCATGGTAACAGCCAGCCAAAATCTCGCCGTCTTATACACGCACAGTGTAAGACTTTCAACAACAACACATTCAATTCAGCTGTTCAGCAGGAATCCACACGCGATGACGTGCATCCGACCCAAGGTCAATTCACCGAACTTTCCCCGAATTAGTGGTTCTGCTTAAACTGCACTGTTTGCTTGGCGTCTGTACGCGTAAAGCTTTTTTCAGGCTGGCGGACCATGTGAATAAGAAAGCATCTTCTTTGTCTCATTTTCCTTTCATTCCAGTTTCGCTACTGTTATACTATACTGCAGGGCTACTACAAAGCATCGTGTTATATTGAGCCGATATGGTATAAAATGTCGAAATTCAGATGAGAGGAGTCCAGTATTCAAATAATACCCACACCCCAGTTTTTCGTCCACAATTTTTGAAAAAAATATATGGGTAGTATTCGAGTAGGCCTGAAAAGAGGAAATTTCCAGAAATGAACAGTGATGGGAAAAGTACAAAAAGAAAGTAATTGAGCTGAATTACAATTACCTGAGAGACATTTCACTTAATTACAATTACAAATTACTTTTTCAAAAAGTAATCAGTAAAATTACAATTACATTCACAATTACTTTACAAAATGGCAGTACCTAAAATTTCCATGTTTTTGGTTTGTTTTGGGCACAAGCCCAAATTATTAATGAACAAACCAAACAAAACCCATCAATGAGAATATTTTCAGAAACATTAAGTAACTTTTTGTTAATATTAACTCTAATTTGGATATTAATTACAAAAACAGCAGTGATGACAATATAGCAAGCGAGAATGATACTAATACTAACGACTACTAAATTGTAACAATTACAATTTTATTTCCAGAAATAAATTACAAGTAGAAATTACATTTTTTAAAAGTATTGATTACAAGTAAATGGGACAAAGAAAAGAATTGTTACTGTAATCCGATTACTTTTACTTAATTACTTCCCATCACTGGAAATGAATGTAATAAAACCTGAGTATCGTCGCATAAGACACACCCCTTTTTTCAGACCTATTTTCAAAGGAAAAAAGTGCGTCTTATACGCAGGCATGGATGGCAAGCTGCATGGCAAGCTGCGATGCGTACTGAGGCATATAGCCTATAGGCCTATGTTTTTACTAATGAAAGGGTTAAATCTGTGCAGTCATATCCTTTCCATCCTGTATAAAAAAAAATTCTGTGCTGTCATTGGAAAGACATGTGAGTTAGGATGTGAGAATTACCTGCTGCAGTCCAAGTCTCTGGCACACATTGTCCAGACATTCTTGACCACTGCTTTCTGCTGAAAGAGTACATTCTATTGATGTCCCATCCAGAAGCTCCACACATATCACAAACAATGATTTAGAAACTACATTATACTGCCGACTCTTCTTCAAACGAAGCTTAAAAGGCATATTCTATAATAAACGTACACCTAGAACAAAAGAAAATTTCTCTTAGCAAAAAGCAGAATATTACATTTTGTAGAGAATGGTTGAATGATTTTATAGTTAATTAACTGTGCTACTTAGGCATGTGACCACTGTCATGTGCCAGAAGTTTGTATCGCTGAGGTTCCTTTACATTACTATATATATCTATCACAATCACAATCATGCCATCCAGGCCATTTTATAGAGCAAAATATATCCTGGGCAGGAATTAAATTCTGGTTTTCGGGTTGGACGTACCCAGTTTCATTCAAAATTTTCCTCTAGACCCCTAGCATGCATCTGACATACGTGTCACTTGAGGCTTTACCAGTGTTGATAAACAAACATAGGCCTACATGATTGTTATACATAATGCTTATATTGTTACAGGTTTCAAGTTAGCTAACTTTTTAATTGTAACTTATTAGTGCAGTGTGGATTTATATGCACTAAAATCATGGATATGATTGCAAGCATACACAAAAATATTAGGGAAACATGCACTAAAAATAGAAAACATACATCCATTAGCACATGGTCGATATGATTACTTGTCATTGCATCTGGCAAGATCCATGTGTATTTATGAATATCACGATGTGGGAATTTTGTACACAAAATGTTTTTTGAAGCTTGTACTTAAGAGAAGAAGCTTCCTAGACAACATTATGAAAGAAAACAAGGAAAAGTTACTAGTTACTTCTGACAGATGGGTTAATAAAGAAAAGAAGATGGAAACTTAGGAGGAATCTCATTAGAACGAAACAATTATATGATAAAAGAAACAATTTAGGCAGCACCAAGCAGTCGTTATTTCATATATTTATATATTACAGCTATAACAGTTTCTTGCGTTCAAACAACGGATGAAAATACAGACGATTACATTTTTAGTGGTGGCAAAATTTACTATTCTAACCCCACTGTCGTTGCTCTGCAAGTGGAGTCTTTTGTTCCCGATCTTGGGCTTGAAAATATCCTCCCTTCCTAATTTGGTATTGAAATCTCCTAGTACAATTTTCATGTGATGTCGGAAACTGATCTTAAATGTTTGTTCGATTTCCTCATAAAAAACTTCTTTTTCAACATCGTCTTTATCTTCTGTTGGTGCATGGACATTCATAACTATGGTGTCACACCACCGTCCTTTTAGAATAACACAAGAAAGCCTATCAGTAATAAATTCTATTTTCTTAATGGCTGAATTGATTCTCCTATGTATGAAGAACCCAGTCCGTAATTGAAAAAGGTATATGGGTGATTCTTCAAATACGGGAAAATTTGGAGTGTATAAAATCCAAATTTTTTACTTTGTTTAAAAAATCTCAAAAAAATTACCGTACTAAAATACTTCAGGAGTTACTTGATTATAATATAACACCAGCAGAGCTTAAATGTTTATATTTTTATTAATTTTTTTAAAGCCATGTGAATGACATCCGTGTACATGTGGATGGCAGAAGGCCACATTAATGACTATCTTATCTTATCTTATCGGCTCAGGGGCTGAGCCCTGACGGGCTCGCGCACGTAGGCCTCATAGGCGGGCCCATTGTACACCCCCTAGGAAACAAATGATGTGCATGCCCTAAGGCCCCCCTGTCAACAGACTCCACCACCAGCACCCACGGAGCTCCCCTACATCCAGCTAAGACCAGGTACCACTCCACGTGCACCATACCCAGGGTCCCTGCTACAAGAGCCCCATAGGCGCGGCACACCAAGACGTGCGCCACTAACCCAGGGTCCCTCTGAGAGCCCCAAAGGTACGGGACACCACCAGCAACTCTTGACCACAAGCAACGGGGCAGGACGGGGAGGCCCGCAGCAGAGTCTGCAGCAGGAGCTGGCCCGAAAACCAGTAAAGGGGAACGGGATGATAATGAGGGGGGAAAGGAAGTTGAAGTGGAGAGTGTTGGTGGAATGAATGAAGGGGGAAACGGGAGGATCCCCGAGAAAAACCCCCAAAGGTCACGGCTTTGTCCACCACAAATGACACGCCCGCCGGCCCCGAGATTTGAACTCGGGACCGCTAGCATGCCAGGCCCACGCGCTAAGCATGAGCCACCGTGACGGCACATTAATGACTAAATTTGGCATCAATCTGCTTTTCTTTCTGTGATTTCATATTTTTCTCAGTGTGCTTCAGTTGATTTTGCACCAAATTTGCAAATTTGTGTACATACTCCGGAATTAATGTAATTTTAACTAGACTGTGTTTTTATGGTTTGGTGGGGGGGGGGGGGGGAATCAAGCAGAAATTCATTTAATCAGTTTTAAGATTTCAAGTACAGGTCACAGACACCGCAAACACAATAGTACCCTACATTTATCATCTACATGACTTGAGTCATCCACATACCCCTTCATGAGGTATGTGGATGACACAAAAATCAGGCATGTGGATGACAAAAAAGGAGTGTAAGTGGTCTCAGCAAGCCTTTCCAAAACCTCTGTAGGCTGAACTTTAACCAGGTACTTTGAATTGGTAGGTTTATCATAGTGCATAATCAAAATTAATTAATATTCACTTTCTGCCTACTTTCTAGAAGTCATGTAAATGACGGGGAATAAAAACGCTTTCCTTGAAGATGATGCAAAGTCCTTTGTTAATCCCAAACTGTTTGTAAGCAAGCAAAGTTCAACCTTACAATTCAACCACAAGCTGCCCTGTTGGCTTTCTAACACTGTTGCCAGTTATACAAATTTCTCATTCCTGCAGAAAAAATTCCATTCTTTTCAGCCATGTGGATGACCAAAAACCTTTGGGACATTCTTTATGTTCATTAGGTGGGGTGACAATTTTATTTCATTTTATTTTTTAGGGGTTAATATTCTTCACACATTCATACTCATTGGCAGGAAAAAAGTTGAAAAGGAAATAACATTTTGTTTTGTGGCAAAATGCATTAGAATATACAAAACCGGGGTATGGGACAGGACATGTGGATGACATTTCATTGAATTAAATTTGATTTTGGAATATCAGAATTTAAAGTTAGTGACATTTCAAAGTGATAGGCCTAGTTGTAGTATGGAAGTAGTAGAAACAAACTTTTATTTTAATTTGTTTTAAAGTTGAATTTGAAGGGAAATATCACTCCGGACAGGGTTGGAAAAAAACATGTTTTTTTTTAAAAAGAACAAAAAAACGTTTTTTTTTGGTTTAAAACGTTTTATATGTGAACAACAATGTTGGTTGTTTTAAACGTGTTTTTTAACGTTTTTTATGTTTACAACAATGTTGTTTGTTTAAAAAAAGTTTAAATTGTTCATTTTGTTTAAATCAACCATTTTAATGTATAGGGCCTATTATATATATATATACATATACATATATATGTATATATATATATATATATATATATATATATATATATATATATATATATATATATATATATATATATATATATATATATATATATATATATATATATATATATATATATACACAGTTGAAATGTTTAAAACATTTTAAACAATTTGTTTTAAACATTTTTTAGCATATGTTTATAACACTTTTTAATTGGGTGTTAAATTTAATTATGCAGACAATTTACATTTTGTCAATCCAATGACACCCTGTTAGAGCGTAGGCTACTGTATACCCCCCGTGGGAATTTCCGACACATATATTTTTTTGTTGGTATTGCCATCTAGTTTCAGTTTTCAGTTGTTTGCCCCTTATCAATTACAGCATTTACCCGGAATCCCCGGAGAAAATGAGTTTGTTTTAATTTTTCTTTGTTCTTTGCTCCTAATATGCCCAGGGAATTTCTGGCTCACATATTTTTTGTTGGTATTACAATCTAGTTTAAGTCTTTAGTTGTTTGCCCCTTATCAATTACAGCATTTACCCGGAAACCCCGGAAAACTACGGAAATCTGGAGAAAATGAGTTTGATTTAATTTTTCTTTGTTCTTTGCTCCTAATATGCCCAGGGAATTTCTGACTCACATATTTTTTGTTGGTATTGTCATCTAGTTTAAGTTTTCAGTTGTTTGCCCCTTACAAATTACAACATATCCCCGGAAAACCCGAAAAACTACTTTTATACGGAGAAAATGACAATGTTTTATTTTTTAAATCTTTGTTCTTTGCTTCTAATATTCAAAGGGAATTTCTGAATAATATGTTCTTTTGTTGGTATTGCCATCCAGATTAAGGTTTCAGTTGTTTGCCCCTGATCAATTACAGCAAATCCCCAGAAAACTCCGAAAACCACGGAAACCCGGAGAAAATTACTTTGTTTTAATTTTTTTAAATCTTAGTTCTTTACTTCTAGTATTCAAAGGGAATTGGTGATTCATATGGTGTTGGTATTGCCATGTAGATTAAGGTTTCAGTTGTTTGCCCCTTATCAATTACAGCATATTCCCGGAAAACTCCGAAAACCTCAAAAATCCGAAGAAAATGAGTTCGTTTTAATTTTTTAAAAACCTTTGTTCTTTGATCCTAATATTCCCAGGGAACTTCTGACTTACATATTTTTTTTTTTTGTTGGCATTGTAATCTAGATTAAGGTTTCAGCTGTTTGCCCATTATCAATTACAGCATGTCCCGTAAAACCCGGAAAAGCACGGAAATCCACAGAATTTCTAGAACTCAGAACTTGTGATTTACGGTCACTGAAACCGTTATTGCGAAGTAATTATTCTGCTTCAAGTGTATCCCTTGCAGGTTCAAAATGGTGAGTATATGGACTACGAGATATCTGCCATAATTGTGATGGTCACATGCAAAGAAAAGGGGAATCATATCTTCTAAACATGCCAAGTGTAAGTCAAAGTTGTTTTCTTCAGTTGCTCGCTGAAATCTCAAAATCAATGACACTTTGTCCATATTACCATTCCAAAATTGTGCTGTTTTACCGAATGTCCCTTCTCTAACTTCAGTCAAGAAAGTTTGGTAGTGACTGTGGAAGGTTTGGTAAGATAAATTATCATTCACAGATGTCAAATTAGAATATGAAGTGTGTTCTGCCAGGTTTTCAATCGCCTTCATCCCTTCAGCATCAGGATTTTTTCAAGTATTCTTTGTCATGCTGTAATTGGTAAGGGGAAAACAACTGAAACCTTAAACTATATGGCAATAGCAACAAAAATTATGTGATTCAGAAATTCCATGGGAATATTAGTATCAAAGAGCAAAGATTTTTAAAAAATTAAAACAATATCATTTTCTGTGGATTTTCAGGGTTTACGTGGATATGCTGTAATTTATAAGGGGAAAACAACTTAAACCTTAAACTAGATGGCAATACCAACAAAAAAACATATGAGTCAGAAATTCCCTGGGAATATTAGGAACAAAGAACAAAGATTTTAAAGAAATTTTTAAAAAGTCAATTCCTCCGGATTTCAGTGGTTTTCGGAGTTTTCTGGAGATATGCTATAATTCATAAGGGGCAAACAACTGAAACCTTAATCTAGATGGCAATACCAACAAAAAAACTTACGAATCAGAAATTCCCTTTGAATATTAGGAGCAAAGAATAAAGATTTAATAAATAATACATAGTAATTTTCTCCGTATATATACATGGTTTTCCGGGGATATGCTGTAATTTGTAAGGGGCAAACAACTGTAACCTTAATCTATATGGGAATAGGGGAGACTGGGGCAGTTTTGCCCAAAATGTGTTCTCTCAACTTTGTGATTTTTTTTTTCTCAACCTAATTATATTCAGGAGAAGGTATTTATGTGCTACTTATACACTGATATGTTTTGTATATAAACATAATTTTATTATTACTTTGTAATTGATTGTTTTTAATTTAAAATTATTTTCCCTACATGTTGCAAGTTGGGCAAAACTGCCCCAGCTGGGGTAGTTTTGTCCAGTGTATGGGGCACATTTGATCACTGCATACAAATCAAGTTAATGTGGAAATGAAAGGTTGACATGTAATGATTATGCAATTACTTTACAGTACAGAGCTAAAACACAAAAAGTAGGCCTATCATATTTTGTAATGACTAAAGAAGTGGCCTAAATAGGCATACTAACATTTAAAGAGAAAATTGGAACCAATAACATCACAAACTCAGATAAAATTGTCTTCAAACTGAAATAAACATTTAATACAGTCTTAACATCTATTTAACCCTGCTTTATTACGGTATAGGCCTAAGTATAGCCTATATTAAAATTTTTGAAATTTACAGATAATGTCATTGCTCCCACGGCTTTTTCAGGTCTTCCTTCCAATGTAGATTGACATAGCTTTGCAAAAAATGTCCTCAATATTAACAAAACTTGAGTCTTTGTTCTCAGGGAATACTAATTTATTCTTGTCTTGTCAACATGCCATGTTAGGCAGCGAAGGCACTATGCAAGATAAAAGTACGATAATATCAAACCCATTTTTAGAACATCTGAATAAAAAAATTTCAAAATTACTTTTTAAAATAGGGTAGATATGCCTAAATTCATTTTTATTAAATTAAGTTAATTAATACTGGTAATAGAAACTCTAGTTAATGGGCCAAAGTGCCCCACGTAGGCTGAGCAAAACTGCCCCAATGCACAATTTGGAATAAGTGGGCCATTATTTTCCACAAGTGGGGTTATTAAATCACATGTCTGACATGGAAAGAAAGCTTAAGGAATGTGCAACTAGGCAGTAGACATAAAAAATATTGATGAGTATAAATGAAATGTGTTTACCTGGTAAAACAAAAATAGGAAAATTATAACTTTTTAAGTAAATATTACTTTCTTCTATAAAAAATCTCCACGTGTAGCTAAGCAGTCCAAATTTCCACAGGAAGTTGAGGTGGTTGATGGGAATAGCTGTGATCATAAGAATGATAAAATGATTAGCCTACCAAGGGAGAGAAATTTGATGTTGAGCAAAACTGCCCCTGGGCAAAACTGCCCCACTCTCCCCTACCAACACAAAAACATATGATTCACCAATTCCCTTTGAATACTAGGAGCAAAGGACAAAAATTTTAAAAAAATAAAACGAAGTCCCTTTCTCCGGATTTCCGTGGTTTTAGGTGTTTTCCGGGGATATGCTGTAATTGATAAGGGGCAAACAACTGAAACCTTAATCTAGTTAGTAATGCCAACAAAAAAACATATAAGTCAGAAATTCCCTTTGAATATTAGGTGCAAAGAACAAAGATTTAAAAAATAAAACATAGTAATTTTCTCCGTATATATGTGGTTTTCCGGGGATATGTTGTAATTTGTAAGGGGCATACAACTGAAACATTAAACTAGATGCCAATACCAACAAAAATGTGTGAGTCAGAAATTCCCTGGGAATTTTAAGAGCAAAGAACAACGGAAAATTAAAACAAATTCATTTTCTCCGGATTTCCGGCTAAATGCTGTAATTGATAAGGGGCAAACAACTAAAATCTTAAACTAGATGACAATACCAACAAAAAAATATATGTGTCGGAAATTCCCACGGGGGGGGGGGGGGGGAGGGTTTCATATTGGTAGCTAGCCTATGTGCTAAGATGTTCCAGATTTACGAGTCGTAGACTTAATAGTATTTGAAAATACATTTTGTACCAGTAGTATTTGGTTATGATTTAATAGTTCATGATTAATAAAAAATAATACAAACTACTGTTTAATTACTGCCTTTATTGCTCAACAGATGATTGACTTTTACCATGCTTTATGTGGCCTTAGCCGCCTTACATTATCAAACTTACAAGGGATATCCTCCTACGGTGTTGCCAAATTGACACATTCAATATTTAATATTAATAATCTCTTTCTTTAAAAAGGAAGACCACAAAATAGATGGTAGGATGCAGTCAGAAAAAATTCAAATCAATTACTCAAAATCAGAAACTGGAAGCTGGCGACAGAGGATAGAGAAGTCTGGAGGAAAAGGATACAAAAGACACCACCTCATCTGATTTTCTGGTATTCTGGCCCTAGTATTTTTTTTCTGTTTACAACACTAACAGGGTGTCACTGACTTGACAAAATGTAAATTGTCTTCATAATTAAATACAACAAGCAATTAAAAAATGATTTAAACATAAGCTAAAAAAAACATGTTTAAAACAGATTGTTTAAAACGTTTTAAACAAACTTAAAAAAAAACACAAGCACTTGTTTTAAACATTCCAACCCTGACTCCGGAACACAGATTTTCCCGTATTTGAAGAATCACCCATATGCATCTGTCTATATTGAACCTTCACCCTCTCATCTAACTTCATGAAAATTTGTAGGACAGGAATAGGTCCCAAATAGGTAGGTAAGGTGAAGGAGAGAAGGGAGGAAAGAGGAGAAAATAAAATAAATTTTTCCCAATTTGAAATGCTGCCACCTAGATGCCTCTCTAGGTCCCGATAGTGATGTGAGTGGGCGGAGCTTAATGGGCGACATGTTCTCTTTTCCCCCCTCTTAAGAAATCAAATTATGGAAATTTTGACTTACTGACAGCAGTTCTAACCTAAAAACTGTCAAAACTTGCGTAGTTCAATGACACACTGGAACGTGACAAGTATTGTATGTCATGCACATTTCCAGTTGCCTCATATTCACATTCACAACAGCGAAATTTAAAATAAAAACTACTGTACGCTTCACACGCGAAACTAGCATTGTTACCAGCCAGTTGCTTCAAGTTATCTTTGTTTCCCACGACATTAATTTCGATCAGGTTTCTACAAGCTATATAAAAAATTCATTTGGTTTACCTCTTAAATAAAATTTGAGGTGAGGGTATAATCCATTTGGACGAACATACACGCTCCACAAATCATATTATTCAAGGTATTTATAGCACTATTCTACAACATAACCATGGGAAACGACACCGACAGATCGCTCGTCCCTCTATCGCACAGTGTTAATAATAAAGGTGAATAGCGCACAAACGTGCATGTAGTTTTTCTTATAGTCTTTGGTATTAATAATAATAAGGAATTGCGCACAATGTGCATAATTCGGGATTTGGTTACTGGCACAGCTGTGCTAGTGATTCTCTTTTATTAGCACAATTCATGGCGTGATATCTTCCACATTGCTGTTCACAGTATTGGCAAACGCAGTTTGGGCCTGGTTCATGGAAGCCTATAGTTCTGCACACTTTATGATGAAAACCATGAACCACGAATCTGGTCTTTGGTATTAAGTTGATGTTGTTGTTCGTTTTTATTTTGAGACACTACTGCCATTTCATTTAGAAATCGGCCACAGCGTCTATAGCATTCCAAACTTTGTGTGCCGACTGCCTGCCATGTGATTTCAGGTACAAAGGAGCTGTCTAAAGGCTTCTCAAAGGACGACCACATAGTGATTGTGGGAGGTGGCGGTAACAGCCTAGACAGAGACCCCAGCTTTGATATCGAGCAGGATCTACGCAGCATCTCCAGCAGCAGCTCTCACACTAATATAAATTTTGTTGAATTGTTTCACAGGTATGATAAGCCGTCGCTTCGAGACAAGGTGATAGCTGTGAACGACAAGCTGTGGAACTTCTCTGCTAATAATGGTAATATCAATGTTTTGTCTGTTAACAGCATAAGAAGAGAAGAATACACCAGGCATGGACTCCACCTCAACTCTCGAGGGAAGAAGACTCTGGCAAAGCTGATTGCTGAAGAATTTAATTGTAACAGGCCTATTCCTGTCATAGTTGGTGGCTCCTCTCGTTTTTTAGGGAGGTTTTAGATGAAAGGGAACAACAACTTACATACTTGCCTCGAGTAAACATTGGTAATATATACAAGCCTGCAACTAGAACTAGTAAATCATTTGCATTATATCATCAAAATATAAGGGGGCTTGAATGTAAATTTGAAGAATTTAAGTTAGCTTTTCAGGATACAAATAATTCTAACAAGCAGGAAATTCAAGTTATTTGTTTAACGGAACACCACTGTGCAGAAACAGAGCTGGAACAATTAAAAATTGATAATTTTTCATTGTGCTCAAATTTCTTTAGACGTTCCATGAAAGGCGGAGGTGTGAGTATATTCATCAAAAGTAACTTAAATTTTAGTGATATAGACACCAGTTCCTACTGTAAGGAACAGGATTTTGAATGCTGCGCAGCCAGAGTGGAAACGGATAACAGTACATTTGTAATACTGACCATTTACAGAGCACCAACAGGTAATTTCAATTATTTTACAAATCAGTTAGAAAAGGTTCTTAACTATCTGTATAGTAATAATGTAAATATTATACTGTGCGGCGACTTTAATGTAGACTTCTCAATTGATAGTGAAAAAAAGATCAGACTGATATCCCTACTAGGTAGTTATAATTTAGACTCTGTAGTAAACTTTCCAACTAGAATCCAAAACAACTCTCAAACAATAATAGATAATATATTCATAGACATAGAAAAGCACCCTAACTTTAAAATATTACCAATATTAAATGGATTATCGGACCATGATGCACAAATGTTAGTGCTAAACGATAGTAAGGTAAACGCAACTAAAAAACATACCCATATGACTAGAGTAATGAATGATGCTTCAATTTTAAACTTCAAACAAGATCTGAAGAATGAAAACTGGGGATCTATATTTTCCTATGACAAAGTAGACTGTAAATTAAATGAATTCCTAAATATTGTGTTGCGGCATTTTGAAACTAACTTTCCAAAAAAGAAAACTGCTAATTTACCTAATGTAAGGAATAAAACATGGTTAACCACTGGCATTAAAATATCATGTAGAAACAAAAGAGAGCTATATTTAAAATGTAGAACCAGTAACAACCCAGCTCATAAAGAACACTATAAAATGTACTGCAATACACTGAAGAAAGTAATTAAAGAGGCAAAGAGTAGGCATTTCTCACAAATAATTAATAAATCAGACAATAAAATTAAAACTATATGGAATATAATTAAAAACGAAACAGGGAGATCAAAGGGAAACAATGATTGCATGTCACTAACATACCAGAACAAAAAGCTAGATAATGTATCAGATATCACAAATGCTTTTAATAATCACTTTATAAACATTGCAGAGAAATGTATTCCTACAACTAATATTAGCATTAATGCAGCAGACCTACTTAAAACACCTATAGTCCAGAACCATACATTTCAAATCAAATTAACTTCCTCTAGAGAAATTGAAAATATAATCAAGTCACTCAAAAGCAAAAACTCTTCTGGATGGGATGAGATAAGTAATAAGTTGTTAAAAAGCTGCTCATCTGAAATTAGTAAACCTCTTAGTCATATTTGTAATTGTTCGTTAAAAAGTGGAATATTTCCAATAAGACTAAAGCATGCTATTGTTAAGCCCCTCTTTAAGAAAGGTGACAAAAATGTTCCATCAAATTATAGACCTATATCACTCCTAACCTCATTTTCAAAAGTTTTTGAAAAAGTTATGTACAACCGCTTAATACACTATCTTAATTTGAATAACATTCTTACACCATCTCAGTTTGGATTTAGAAGTGGCATGTCCACTGATAATGCTACATTTCAACTCACTACAGAAATATTGGAAGCGTTAGATAAAAAGAAACATGCCCTAGGAATTTTTTGTGACCTAGCTAAGGCGTTTGACTGTATAAATCATGAAATTCTACTTCAAAAACTGAAACACTATAGGTTGGATAATATAACACTAAAGTGGTTCAAATCATACCTGTCTGATAGAACTCAAAAGGTAATAATAAATGGAAATGAATCAAAATTAGGGACTGTTAAAAATGGAGTACCTCAGGGATCGATACTGGGACCTTTGCTCTTTTTAATTTTCATCAATGACTTACCAGATAACTTAAGTGACGAATCAAAGGCATTGCTTTTTGCAGATGATACTAGTGTACTCGTAACAGGAAAGTCACAAGAAGATTTAGCAAGACTAGCTACAAAGACTTTTCACGAATTAAATACTTGGTTTCAAGCTAATAAAATGTCACTTAATATTGATAAGACCCACTTTATTCAATTTAGAACAAAAAATAGATATATCTCAAACATTGTAATCAATTATCAAACACAAATCATAGAGGAAATTAGCAACATAAAATTCTTAGGACTACAAATTGACCAAAATCTTGACTGGAAGAAACACATTGTAATGATAAGTTCTAAGCTAAGTTCAGCATGTTTTGCGCTACGAACTTTGAATGATATATTACAACAGGACGCATTACTCACGGTATATTTTGCATATTTTCACTCTGTTATGAGGTACGGAATCATTTTTTGGGGTAACTCGGCACATAGGGAAAAAATATTTAGATTACAGAAGCGAGCAATAAGAATAATATGTGGAAAGAAAAAACGAGAATCTTGTAAACCGCTGTTTGAAAAATTAAAAGTCCTCACTCTCACCGGAGAGTATATATACTCTGTTATGTGTTACATGGTAGATAATATTGATAAATTTCAAAGTAATCACAGTATACACGGGCGTACTACTAGAAACATGAATGATTTACATAGACCAGCTAACTCATTAAAACTTTTTCAGAAAGGTGCTTATTATTCCGCAATACAAATATACAATAACCTTCCAAAAGAGATTAAATCACTATGTATTAAAAGCAAATGCAAATCTTTCAAAAGAGCTCTGAAGCAATATTTAGTAACTCACACCTTCTACAATATGGATGATTTCTTTTCAGCTTGAGTAAGTGTGACATAACAATTCTTGTATCATGTTTTTTTTTTTTATAACATGCATGTATGTTTTTATCTGACGTGTTCTATATCCTTGAGCCCTGCTCAACACAGGATCTACAGAACGAGACATCTACATCTACATCTACATCTACATCTACGTCATGTGCTATGCTATTTCACACCTACACTCTCTCGAATCCTATGTCCCTATGTGGGGGCGAAGGGCCTCCAAGTGGAGGTGACAGTTTACCTATGTTAATTTTGTTACGCTTACTTTCGTAGAGAGGGCAGAGGCACAGGTGATAAGCCCATCGCCTCTCAACCCTCCTCCGGAAACTAAGGTACAGTGAGTCCCATGCAAGAGTTGGCCAATGACGCGGGTTTCTGATGTGGGTTTCTGCGTCGCGGCGGGCACTGCTCCAACTCCCGAGCGATCGGGTGAAATATCTACGCAAATCAAGCCGCGGACGGTGTAATGATTCAGGTTTTCACAATTACAATTAAAATTACAATGAAAATATCCACGTATCTCATCACAAGAGATGTTAGAAATTTTATTTATTTATTTATTTTTATTTATTTATATTTATATTTATATTTATATTTATATTTATACAAAAATGTTCTCCTCTTGTATTCACACAATACTTGCACCTTTTTAGGAAATTTTCTTTCACGCGGATAAGATCAGAATGTGAATATTATTTATGAAGAAACTTGAAAAACAAAGTGTATAAGTCAATTTCCCATACATTAGAAGAACTTTAAAGACAATATCACAAGAGAAATTAACTCTATCTCGGAAGCTGATCTTATGCGCGTGAAAGAAAATGTCCTAGAAAGGTGCCAGTATTGAGTGGATGCAAGAGGAGAACATTTCCAACATCTCTTGTGATGAAGTGCATGGTTATTTTCATTGTAATTTTAATCGTAAATGTGAGAACCTGAATCATTACACCAATCGCGGCTTTATTTGCGTAGATATTTCACCCGATCGCTCGGGAGTTGGAGCAGTGCCCGCCGCGACGCAGAAACCCACATCATTGGCCAACTCTTGCGTGGGACTCACTGTAATACTTGGACGTGAAAGGACCGAGAAATTTTGTCCAGAGGCTCTAATTTAGGGTTGGAGTTCTTTTACGTGCCGAAAATCTACAACACAGGCCCCCAGGCTTAAAGTCCCTCCCGGAGGACTCCGTGCCCAGGATTTTTACGTCCTGAAACCCCCATCGACGGGTTTGATCCCGCGACCTTTGGATCTAGAGGTGGGCACGCTACCTTTAGACCACCGCAGATCACACATACACGCGACCGGGTAAACGGCACCGTCCACTCGGTTAAAGGCTAGCTTTCACACGCATACGGTGCCTTGTACACAGCAGACGGTTACCCGACCGCACCGGGCATTTCGACTTAACAAAAAAGTGCCTGATGACACAGTACCTATTTTTGTGCTTGCTAATGAGTAATGAGTAATGAGTAATGAGGTAATGAAGGTATTAGGTTGAGAAGTAATATAGTTTACATTACAGCTAGACTAAATTAAATGACGATAACGCTAATTTCAGAAATAGGCTAGTTTCTATTGAAACTATTTTTTCACTTTAATAAATTTACGTTCAATTAGGTTTAAATATAGTTCATAGCGAAATTCGCGAAATAGCATTCGCGAAATATTTTGTACAATATGCAAATTCTTTTGGAAATGCTTGACATTTTTACATTAAAAAATTCTGTTGATAAGCCAACTTTCAACATCTGAATGAATCACTTTCGAAGTTATAGGAACTAGGCCGCTTTTATTTTTACATAAATAATGCTAATTTTGCAACAATGTTCAAACCACCTCCAAAACTTCAATGACGCATTCTGTGTCTTAACCCCCTACCCCCTCCCCTCTCCCCCTCCCCGTGGGCAACCCTGATTAATACACCACTCAAAAGAAATTAATCTCTTTGAAGTAATTTTTATCAATCTCTTTATAATTTTCATCAGTGACTTGCCACATGACTTAAGTGACGAATCTAAGGTATTGCTTTTTGCGGATGATAGGCCTACTAAGTGTACTTGTAACAAGAAAGTCACAAGAACATTTATCAAGAATAGTTACAAAAGTGTTGATAAATTTCATGTTGTATTATCCTACGTGGGATTTGTGTGTCGTGTATAAAATAATTCCACCTATTCCCTCGTATAAAATGTTTTGGTTAAAATATCAGCTCACAGCTTTGTCAAATCTAAAATTTACACTTGTCAATATTGTAAAACATAATTAAAAATTATAGCTGTCAACTTTCGTGTTATTTGGATAATATATCTCGGCTATTCAACCATCTCCCTTATTTGAGTAATAGACGGCAAATGGTCCAAATCGACTCACTGAATTCAGACCTTCTGCAGGTGACATGTGGTGTCCCTCAAGGATCCTTGCTGGGCCCACTACTTTTCCTCATTTACATTAACGACCTCCCGGCTTATCTACCGCTCTCCAAGAACATTCTTTATGCTGACGACACCAACATTCTAATTTCCGATATAGACAGCGATCAGCTTCAAGCTAAAGCTAACAAAACCTTGGAGAATCTCCAGGTTTGGCTAAATTACAATAGATTGCACCTCAATATTTCCAAAACTAATTACATAAATTTTTGCCCTTTCTCCCTCGCAAACTTACAAATTATGTTTAATAATGTTCGCTTAAAAGAAGTTGTTTCCTCTAAATTCCTGGGTATTTGGGTTGACTCCAAGTCATCCTGGAATACTCATATCTCCCACCTCGCTGAAAAAGTTTGTAAAATCACTTATGCTCTGAGAATTTTAAATAGATTCTGTAATATTGAACTGCTCCGTACTCTTTATTTCGGCAATATCAACTCTGTAATTTCCTACGGCATCCCTTTCTGGGGAACCTCTCCCAATCTAACTCGGATATTCAAACTCCAGAAGAGGATTATCAAAATTATGATGCATGTATCTAACCGCACGCATACCAAGCCTCTTTTCAAAAAATTAAATATTCTTCCTGTTCCTTGCATCTTCATTCTAGAGACTGTTTGTTTCATACATGCAAACAAACAGAAATTTCCAAAGAACTCCCATCACCATCACCATGACACGCGAGGAATTAATGATTTTCACCTCACATCCCACCGTACCTCCAGAAGTTTAAAATTCATCAATCACTCGGGTCTAATTCTGTACAATAAACTTCCCCACTCTTTTAAGCACACCAGTCAAAAACTTTTCAAAACTAAAGTGAGAAATCTTCTTATGGAGCATGTTTTCTATAGTACTCAAGATTTCATCTCCGCCAATTTACTGACTTTATAAACTTATTTTTATGGACTAATGTCTGCATTTTGTATGTGTACTGTATGTTGTGGGAACACTGCCTGTTTCCCACCACAGTTGGCAGCACCTTTACAAGCTTCCATCACCGGAAGTGAGCAGTGTGGTGTGCAAAGACTTCCTCCCGCGAAGCAGTGTTGCAGCAGCCATGTTATAGAGAGAACCGAAGCCACACGCTAAGGCTGTATACATTCGCACGCTCATATTGTAGTTCATATTGTAAGGTAAATGTTGCAATAAATATCACCTGATATCAATACTGTATCTGTAACCCACGGCATCCTACATTGGTGACCCCGAAAAAACGCAAAGATGCCCGGGGACGACGTCGATACAGGTAACACTACAAGCCAAGGTGCCGCATCAATATACCGCGTGGCCGTCCGCCTGCCGCCATTCTGGCCCGATCGCCCGGCATTGTGGTTCGCGCAAGCTCAAGCATGTGTCCGTGTGTCCAACAACACAAAATTATAAATATATCAACCCAAGCAGCAACAGCAACAAGCAGCAACAGCAACAAGCAGCAGCAGCAACAAGCAGCAACAGCAACAAGCAGCAACAGCAACCCAAGCAGCACCAGCAACCCAAGCAGCAACAGCAACAGCAACAAGCAACAGCAACCCAAGCAGCGGCAACAAGCAGCAGCAACAGCAACAGCAACAAGCAGCAGCAACAGCAACCCAAGCAGCGGCAACAAACAGCAACAGCAACCCAAGCAGCGGCAACAAGCAGCAGCAGCAACAGCAACCCAAGCAGTGGCAACAAGCAGCAGCAGCAACCCAAGCAACAGCAACAAGCAGCAACGGCAACAAAAGCAGCAACAGACAGAACGTTTCCACCGAACCCTCAAGGCAGCCATGATGACCCACAACACGCTCTGGACAGAAGCATTACCCTTGGTCCTGCTAGGACTCCGAGCAGCCTTCCGGACAGACCTCCAGTCATCAGTAGCAGAGATGGTGTATGGTGAACCTCTCAGGATCCCTGGTGAGTTCTTGGTACGAACTACCAACCCACCAGACCCCGTGCAGATGGTGCAAGAGCTGCGCGGCCAGATGCAGCAGCTGCGACCAGTTCCGACCAGCCACCACACATCCACCCCCGTTTTTGTCCACGCCGCCCTGTCTGATGCCTCGCATGTATTCCTGCGACAGGACATGGTGCGCCGACCATTGGAACCTCCATACAGTGGCCCACACAAAGTCCTCCAACGTAGTGACAAAACAATCACACTCTCCATCAGAGGTAAATCAGTCACGGTCTCACTTGATCGGGTGAAACCAGCATTTATGCCTCCGGAAGACAACATGCCCTCTACCACTTCGGCACCAGTTCCAGTTCCAGTGGCCACCCAGGCTCTTCCTGCGGAAGAACTTCCAGTCACTACACGCTCTGGCAGGGTAGTCCGACGAGTTTCTTTTGCAGATTTTGTCAGCCCCTAACCAATTTACTGGCCAGGGGGGTGGTGTGGGAACACTGCCTGTTTCCCACCACAGTTGGCAGCACCTTTACAAGCTTCCATCACCGGAAGTGAGCAGTGTGGTGTGCAAAGACTTCCTCCCGCGAAGCAGTGTTGCAGCAGCCATGTTATAGAGAGAACCGAAGCCACACGCTAAGGCTGTATACATTCGCACGCTCATATTGTAGTTCATATTGTAAGGTAAATGTTGCAATAAATATCACCTGATATCAATACTGTATCTGTAACCCACGGCATCCTACAATGTATAGTTATGTTTTGCTCAATATTTTATATAGTTCTTAAGTATGACGAAGCCTTTGGATTCTTGTAATTCCTAATGGTGAATAAATATTATTATTATTATTATTATTATTATTATTATTATCTTCAGGTCCTAAAAAAATGTATAAAATATATTAGCTGATTGTTAATTAAGTGTATGTATACAATCTTATGTACAAAGTTTTTAACATGCCTTTTTCTCCAGGTGATCTTGTTTCGTTCGTTAATCCACTACAACTGATTAGGTGGTGTGTACATTACATGTTTCCTTAGTGCGTGTCTACTTCCCATGGAAAATCAATTTTTTGCCTAATAGCACTAAAGAGTTTAGTAGCTGTCGGGACTACCTTCTGATTTATATAGAAATCCTGAATCAGGTCTCGAATCACTCTCCTGTTAATATCATTGCAGTAAAATTGATGTTTTTCAGCTCGTGTCCTCTTTTTCGCTGGAGTCCTAAGAGAATTTTCACCAGCTTGGTCCCCTTCTTTCCTTATTTTCGAGACACTGTTTGCTGATGTTCCACAGTAATTTGCAACACGTAAATTTGTTTGTGTTATTAAGTGTTTCAGTTGCCCTGAATTCGCTTCTTCATCGCACTCCTTAATACATTCCTTATTTATCTCCCTTGCTTCCCTATGTATAGTTCGTTCTTTTTTCCAAACTGCAGTCATAGCTTAAATACTATTTATAACAATGTAACGATAACAATTCACCAAGACACTCACAGCGCATAAGAACAAACTACTACTCAACTCGTGTCACTCTAGACCAGTGGTTCCCAACATTTTTCAGCTGACTCCCCCCTTCGAACATCATGAAATACTCACACCCCTTTGAGAAGAAGGCCTAAAAACTTGATTGTCAGTACTTTTGTACTTTAATAGATCCCTATAATACTTGTAAAAATAAAATTAATATTGCTCACCTCTTTTATAATTCTTATTTATCCTGTATGCCTTTGCTGTCACACACACATATAAAACACGAAAATGCATACCTAATTATTGCGAATCTTATTTTGAGTCTCAGTACAGTTCATAAAAAAGTGAAATGTAGAAACAAATGTCCAATGTAGAGTTAAACCTGAATATTAGTGAGATGATTGGTACTGTTTTGCTTTCACCAGCTCTGAGATATTAAGTTTTATGTTTGACAGAGCACAACGCAGATCACTCGTATCTCGTATTTGGATTTCCAAATTATTATAAACATGTTGAGGACAATGACAGGGAAAATATATTTACAATTTATAAGATTATAAATATAAATTCACCCTGTTCTATTATTAAGTGCCAGTATGATACTTTATGAGATTGTTTGTGGGGACGAAAAAAATGTCTGTCCGTCCGTCCGTCCGTGTGTCTGTACGCACAATAACTCAAATATGCTTTTTCGGATTTTCATGAAACTTGGAAAACACATGTATAATATCCATGGGAAGAACCCTATTGATATTGAACCAAATCGGTTCACCTGTACCGAGTAATGCCCAATTTAGTGCCTATTTTAATAGATTATATTAGAAAGGCGCCATAACTCAAATACAGTGTATCAGATTTCGTTGAAACTTGGTTTTCGTATTTATGATGTCCATGAAAAGTACCCTATTGAATTTGAACCTAATCTGTTGACCGGTACCGGAGTAAAACTTAATTTAGTGTCTATTTTAAATTCACAATAACTCAAATACGCTTTATCGGATTTTTATGAAACTTCGTATACGTATTTTTAATGTCCGTGGAAAGACGTCTATTGATATTCGACAAAATCGGTTGGCCAGTACCGGAATAATGCCCAATTTAGTGCCTTTTATGTTAATATATAATAAGTCGCGATAACTCAAATATGCTTTATTGGATTTTCCTGAAACTTTGTATACACATTTATAATGTACGTGGAAAGACGTCTACTGATATTGGACCAAATCGATAGTCCGGTACCGGAGTAAAACCCAATTTAGTGTCTATTTTAAAGACGCGGTAACCCAAATACCCTTTACCGGATTTTTATGAAACTTGGTATACACATTTATAAAGCCCATGGAAAGACGTCTATTGATATTGGATAAAATCGGTTGACTCTGTTTCGGAGTAATGCTCAATTTAGTTCCTATTTTATGGTAATATACAAATTCGAAAGAATTTATGACAGGCAAATCAGTTATCATGACAACATAGCCTATTGGTTTACTGTGATCTTCAAATCCCAAAACCGGCCAATTTGACTATTTTTTTTGTATTCTGCATATCATAACTATCTATTCTAAGTAGGATATATATAGAAATCAAAACTGACAAAATGATTTAATATTGATAAGACATTGCTGTAAACGCTGATCAGCAGGGCTAGGATTTCTAAGTAAATAAATATATTTTTATTACATACATCCCTAGGGTTGCTGATCAGCACTATATATTTTTACAGAGTTATCCGAAATTCGATCAATGATTCTGTTCTGGAAGTGGATTACAAAGGCAGAGGATCTTCCAAACGATAAAATAATAAGCTTATATAGAGTAATTTAATGGTTGTAAATTTTGACTTAGTTTATGTCAACTACAAGTCATTTTAACAACGAAGGTAATTCATAACACTAATAAAATAAAAAGCTTTCACATTCATCATCCTATTGATTTATTATAAGGTGTACAATGTTGATAGAAACTCTACAAAAATTTACAGCGTGTATGGTAAAGAGCCTTTGTTGTTGGAACAGTATTTGGAAACTGAACATGTCTCAATATGATTTTTATTAAATTTTTATTACCACAGCATCCTGCTCTAACCCGAGCTGGTTTCTCCTTCGCTGCTCTATCCTGAATTGCAATTTCCTCCGCTCTTTCTCCTCTCTATCATGAACTGCTATCTCCTCCGCTGCTCTATCATCAGCTGCTATCTACAACGCTGATCTATCATGAGTTGCTACCTCCTCCGCTGCTCTATCATGAGCCGCTACCTCCTCCGCTGCTCTATAGTGAGCTACAATCTCCACCGCTGCTAAATCATGAGCTACTATTTCCTCCGCTGCTCTATAATGAGCTGCTATCTCCTCCCCTGCTCTATCATGAGCTGCTACCTCCTCGGCTGCTCTATCATGAGCTGCTACCTCCTCCGCTGCTCTATCATGAGCTGCTATCCTCCGCTGCTCTATCATGAGCTGCTACCTCCACCGCTGCTCTATCACGAGCCGCTACCTCCTCCGCTGCTCTATCATGAGATACTATCTCCACCGCTGCTCTATCATGAACTGCTACTTCCTCCGCTTCTCTATCATGAGCTGCTACCTCCTCCGCTGCTCTATCATAAGCTCCTACCTCCTCCGCAGCTCTACCGTGAGCCGCTACCACCTCCGCTGCTCTATCATGAGCTGCTATCTTCAACGCTGCTCTATCATGAGCTTCTACCTCCTTCGCTGCTCAACCAGGAGCGGCATTCTCCTCCGCTCCTCTAACAAGAGCTGGTACCTCCTCCGAAGCTCTATCATGAGCTGCTACCTCCTCCGGAGCTTTATCATGAGCTGCTACCTCCTCCGCTGCACCATCATGAGCTGCTATCTTCACCGCTGCTCTATCATGAGCTGCTTTTTCCTTCGATGCGCTATCATGAGCTGCTATCTCCTCCACTTCTGTACCTAATCCGCTTTTCAATCATGAGATGCTTTCTCCTCCGCTGCTCTATCATGAGCTGGTCCTCCTGCACAGTTCTATCATGAGCTGTCACCTCCACCGCTGCTCTACCATGAGCTGCTATCTCCTCCGAAGCTCTACCATGAGCTGCTTTCTCCTCCGCTCCTCTTTCATGAGCTGGTAACTCCTCCGAAACTCTATCATGAGCTGCTACCTTCTCCGCTGCTCTACCATGAGCTGCTATCTCTTCCGCTGCTCTACCATGAGCTGCTATCTCCTCCGCTTATCTACCATGAGCTGCTATCTCCTCCAGTTCTCTACCATGAGCTGCTTTTTCCACCGCTCCTTTATCATGAGCTAGTATCTCCTCCGAAGCTCTATTATGAGCAGCTACCTCCTTCGCTGCTCTATCATGAGCTTCTACCTCCTCCGCTGCTCTATCATGAACTACTACCTTCTCCGCTGCTATATCATTAGCTGCTATCTCCGACACTGCTCTTCCAGGAGCTCCAATCACCTGCGCTGCTCTAACATGATCCGCTATCTCCTCTGCTACTCTATCATGAGCTTAGATCTCCTCCGCTACTGTAGCATGAGCTGCTTTTTCCTTCGCTGCTCTATCGTGAGCTTCTACCTCCTCCGCTGCTCTATCATGTGCTACTACCTTCTCCGCGGCTCTACCATGAGCTGCTTTCTCCTCCTCTCCTTTATCATGAGCTAGTACCTACTCCGAAGCTCTATCATGAGATGCTACCTCCTTCGCTGCTCTATCATGAGCTTCTAACTCCTCCGCTGCTCTATCATGAGCTACTACTTTCTCCGCTGCTCTACCATGAGCTGCTATCTCCTCCGCTTCTCTACCATGAGCTGCTATCTCCTCCGCTGCTCTATCATTAGCTGCTATCTCCAACACTGCTCTACCAGGAGCTGCAATCACCTGCGCGGCTCTATCATGAGCCGCTATCTCCTCTGCTGCTCTATCATGAGATTCGATCTCCTCCGCTACTGTAGCATGAGCTGCTTTCTCCTCCGCTGCTCTATCATGAGCTGGTATCTCCTGCACTGCTATGTTATAAGCTGTTACCTCCTCTGCTGCTCTACCATGAGATGCAATCTCCTCCGCCGCTCTATCATGAGCTGCTATCTCCTCCGCTGTGACTTAATCCGCAACTATCTCCGCTGATGCTCTATCATTAGCTGCTATCTCCTCCGCTGTTCTATCATGAGCTGCAATTTCCACTGCTACTGTAGCATGAGCTTCTTTCCTCTCCGCTGCTCTATCATGAGCTGGTATCTCCTGCGCTGCTCTATCATAAGCTGTTACCTCCTCCGCTCCTCTGCCATGAGCTGCTATCTCCTCCGCTGCTCTACCATGAGTTGCTTTCTCCTCCACTTCTTTATCATGAAATAGTACCTCCGAAGCTCTATCATGAGCTGCTACCTCCTTCGCTGCTCTATCATGAGCTTCTACCTCCTCCGCTACTCTATCATGAGCTACTTCCTTCTCCTTGCTCTACCATGAGCTGCTATCTTCTCCGCTTCTCTACCATTAGCTGCTATCTCCTCTGCTGCTCTATGATTAGCTGCTATCTCCACACTGCTCTACCAGGAGCTGCAATCACCTGCGCTGCTCTATCATGAGCCGCTCTGCTCTCCGCTGCTCTATCATGAGCTGCTATCTCCTCCGCTACTGTAGCATGAGCTGCTTTCTCCTCTGCTGCTCTATCATGAGCTGGTATCTCCTGCGCTGCTCTCTCATGAGCTGTTACCTCCTCCGCTGCTCTACCATGAGCTGCAATCGCCTCCGCTGCTATACCATGAGCTGCTATCTCCTCCGCTGTGACTTAAGTCGCTGCTATCTCCTCCGAAGCTCTACCATGAGCTGCTTTCTCCTCCGCTCCTCTTTCATGAGCTTGTAACTCCTCCGAAACTCTATCATGAGCTGCTACATTCTCCGCTGCTCTACAATGAGCTGCTATCTCTTCCGCTGCTCTACCATGAGCTGCTATCTCCTCCGCTGATCTACCACGAGCTGCTATCTCCTCCGCTGTGAATTAATCCGCTGCTATCTCCTTCGCTGCACTACCATGAGCTGCTATCTCCTCCAGTTCTCTACCATGAACTGCTTTTTCCTCAGCTCCTTTATCATGAGCTAGTATCTCCTCCGAAGCTCTATTATGAGCAGCTACCTCCTTCGCAGCTCTATCATGAGCTTCTACCTCCTCCGCTGCTCTATCATGAGCTACTACCTTCTCCGCTGCTATATCATTAGCTGCTATCTCCGACACTGCTCTACCAGGAGCTGCAATCACCTACGCTGCTCTATCATGATCCGCTATCTCCTCTGCTGCTCTATCATGAGCTTCGATCTCCTCCGCTGCTCTACCATGATCTGCTATCTCCTCCGCTGCTCTACCATGAGCTGCTTTCTCCTCCTCTCCTTTATCATGAGCTAGTACCTACTCCGAAGCTCTATCATGAGGTGCTACCTCCTTCGCTGCTCTATCATGAGCTTCTAACTCCTCCGCTTCTCTATCATGAGCTACTACTTTCTCCGCTGCTCCACCATGAGCTGAAATCTACTCCGCCGCTCTACCATGAGCTGCTATCTCCTCCGCTGTGACTTAATTCGCTGCTATCTCCGCTGCTGCTCTATCATTAGCTGCTATCTCCTCCGCTGCTCTATCATGAACTGCAATCACCTGCGCGGCTATCTAATCCGCATCTCTATCATGAGCTGCAATTTCCTCCGCTACTGTAGCATGAGCTTCTTTCTCATCCGCTGCTCTATCATGAGCTGGTATCTCCTGCGCTGCTCTATCACGAGCTGTTACCTCCTCCTCTGCTCTACCATGAGCTGCTATCATTTCCGCTTCTCTACCATGAGCTGCTATCTCCTCCGCTGTAACTTAATCCGCTGCTATCTTCTCCGCTGCTCTACCATGAGCTGCTATCTCCTCCGCTGCTCTACCATGAGTTGCTTTCTCCTCCGCTCCTTTATCATGAAATAGTACCTCCTCCGAAGATCTATCATGAGCTGCTACCTCCATCGTTGCTCTATCATGAGCTTCTACCTCCTCCGCTACTCTATCATGAGCTACTACTTTCTCCGCTGCTCTATCATGAGCAGCTATCTTCCCCGCTTCTCAACCATGAGCTGTTATCTCCTCCGCTGCTCTATCATGATCCGCTATGTCCACCGCTGCTCTATCATGAGCTGCTATCTCCTCCGCTACTGTAGCATGAGCTGTTACCTCCTCCGCTGCTCTACCATGAGCTGCAACCTCCTCCGCTGCTATACCATGAGCTTCTATCTCCTCCACTGTGACTTAAGTCGCTGCTATCTCCGCCGCTGCCCTACCATGAGCTGCTTTCTCCTCCGCTCCTTTATCATGAGCTAGTTCCTTCGCCGAAGCTCTATCATGAGCTGCTACGTCCACCGCTGCTCTACCAATGAGCTACTACCTTCCCCGCTCCTCTACCATGAGCTGCTGTCTCCTCCGCTTCTCTACCATGATCTGCTATCTCCTCCGAAGCTCTATCATGAGCTGTTACCTTCTCCGCTCCTCTACCATGAGCTTCTATCTCTTCCGCTGCTCTACCATGAGCTGCTATCTCCTCCGCTGATCTACCATGAGCTGCTATCTCTTCCGCTGTGACTTAATCCGTTGCTATCTTCTCCGCTTCACTACCTTGATCTGCTATCTCCTCCGCTTCTCTAACATGAGCTGCTTTTTCATCCGCTCCTTTATCATGAGCTGGTACCTCCTCCGAAGCTCTATTATGTTCTGCTACCTCCTTCTCTGCTCTATCATTAGCTTCTACCTCCTCCGCTGCTCTATCATGAGCTACTACTTTCTCCGCTGCTCTACCATGAGCTACTATCTCCTACGCTTCTCCACCATGATCTGCTATCTCCTACACTGCTCTATCATTAGCTGCTATCTTCTCCTCTGCTCTACCAGGAGATGCATCACCTGCGCTGCTCTATCATGAGCCGCTATCTCCTCCGCTGCTCTATCATGAGCTGCTATCTCCTCCGCTACTGTAGCATGAGCTGCTTTCTCCTCCGCTCCTTTATCATGAGGTAGTACTTCCTCCGAAGCTCTATCATTAGCGGATACCTCCTTCGCTTCCACCTCCTTCGCTGCTCCATCATGAGCTTCTTCCTTCTCCGCTGCTCTACCAAGAGTTGCTTTCTCCTCCGCTTCTTTATCATGAAATAGTACCTCCTCTGAAGCTCTATCATGAGCTGCTACCTCCTTCGCTGCTCTATCATGAGCTTCTACTTCCTCCGCTACTCTATCATGAGCTACCTCTTTCTCCGCTGCTCTACCATGAGCTGCTATCTTCGCCGCTTCTCTACCATGAGCTGCTATCTCCTCCGCTGCTCTATCATTAGCTGCTATCTCCGACACTGCTGTACCAGGATCTGCAATCACCTGTGCTGCTCTATCAGGAGCCGCTATGTCCTCCGCTGCTCTATCTTGAGCTGCTATCTCTTCCGCTACTGTAGCATGAGCTGCTTTCTAATCCGCTGCTCTATCATGAGCTGGTATCTCCTGCGCTGCTCTCTCATGAGCTGTTACCTCCTCCACTGCTCTACCATGAGCTGCAATCGCCTCCGCTGCTATACCATGAACTGCTATCTCCTCCGCTGTGACTTAAGTCGCTGCTATCTCCGCCGCTGCTCTACCATGAGCTGCTTTCTCCTCCGCTCCTTTCTCCTCCGCTCCTTTATCATGAGCTAGTACCTTCGCCGAAGCTCTATCATGAGCTGCTACATCCACCGCTGCTCTACCATGAGCTACTACCTTCTCCGCTGCTCTAACATGAGCTGCTATCTCTTCCGCTGCTCTACCATGAACTGCTTTTTCATCCGCTCCTTTATCATGAGCTAGTACCTCCTCCGAAGCTCCATTATGAGCTGCTACCTCCTTCGCTGCTCTATCATTAGCTTCTACCTCCTCCGGGGCTCTATCATGAGCTACTACCTTCTCCGCTGCTCTACCATGAGCTGCTATCTCCTCCGCTTCTCCACCAAGTTCTGCTATCTCCTCCACTGCTCTATCATTAACTGCTATCGTCTCCTCTGCTCTACCAGGAGATGCATCACCTGCGCTGCTCTATCGTGAGCCGCTATCTCCTCCGCTGCTCTATCATGAGCTGCTATCTCCTCCGCTACTGTAGCATGAGCTGCTTTCTCCTCCGCTGCTCTATCATGAGCTGTTACCTCCTCCGCTGCTCTACCATCAGCTGCTATCTCCGCCGCTGCTCTGCCATCAGCTGCTATCTCCTCCGCTGCTTTACCATGAGCTGTTATCTCCTCCGCTGCTCTACCATGAGCTGCTTTCCCCTCCGCTCCTTTATCATGAGCTAGTACCTCCTCCGAAGCTCTATCATTAGCTGATACCTCCTTCGCTTCTACCTCTTTCGCTGCTCCATCATGAGCTTCTTCCTTCTCCGCTGCTCTATCATGAGCTGGTATCTCCTGCGCTGCTCTATCATGAGCTGTTACCTCCTCCGCAACTCTACCATGCGCTGCTATCTCCTCCGCTTCTCTACCATGAGCTGCTATCTCCTCCGTCGTGACTTAACCCGCTGCTATCTTCTCCGCTGCTCTACCATGAGCTGCTATCTCCTGAGCTGCTTTCTCCTCCGCTCCTTTATCATGAGCTAGTACCTCCTCCGAAGCTCTATCATTCGCTGCTACCTACTCCGCTGCTCTATCATGAGCTTCTACCTCCTCCGCTGCTCTATCATGAGCTACTACTTTCTCCGCTGCCCTACCATGAGCTGCTATCTCCTCCGCTTCTCTACCATGAGCTGCTGTCTCCTCCGCTTCTCTATCATTAGCTGCTATCTCCTCCACTGCTCTACCAAGAGCTGCAATCAACTGCGCTGCTCTATCATGTGCCGCTATCTCCTCCGCTGCTCTAACATGTGCTGCTATCTCCTCCGCTTCTCTATCATGAGCTGCTATCTCCTTCCCTACTGTAGCTGCTTTCTCCTCCGCTGCTCTATCATGAGCTGGTATCTCCTGCGCTGCTCTATCATGAGCTGTTATCTCCTCCGCTGCTCTACCATGAGCTGCTATCTCCTCCGCTGTGACTTAAGTCGCTGCTATCTCCTCCGCTGCTCTACCATGAGCTGCTATCTGCTCCGCTGCTCTACCATGAGCTGCTTTCTACTCCGCTCCTTTATCATGAGCTAGGAGCTCCTCCGAAGCTCTATCATGAGCTGCTACCTCCTTCGCTGTTCTATCATGAGCTTCTACCTCCTCCGCTGCTCTATCATAAGCTACTACCTTCTCCGCTGCTCTACCTGCTATCTCCTCCGCTGCTCTGCCATGAGCTTCTACATCCTCCACTTATTTATCATTAGGTGCTTTCTCCTCCACTGCTCTATCATTAGCTGCTGTCTCCTCCGCTGCTCTACCATGAGCTGCTATCTGCTCCGCTGCTCTACCATGAGCTTCTTTCTCCTCCGCTGCTCTATCCTGAGCTGCAATCAACTGCGCTGCTCTATCATGGGCTGCTATCTCCTCCGCTGCTCTATCATGAGCTACTGTCTCCTCCGCTACTGTAGCATGAGCTGCTATCTCCTCCGCTGCTCTACCATGAGCTGCTATCTTTCCGCTGCTTTACCCCGAGCGCTCTCTCCTTTTTCGGGCTATCCTACGTCGTTCCATCCAAGTCAGCTCCATCCAAAGCTCATATAACCTCTCTGGCTCTATACGGATCTGAAATTTATGTTATGTAAAAAATCATATTATGAGTAGTGCTCTGTAGATGCGAAACTAGATTTTTTCGACAATTCAGAACAAAACACTCAGAATATTCGAGAACAAGGTAGACCAAGTCTGTCCAACCCGCGGCCCGCTCTCAGAGATTTGTGGCCCGCGGATACTTCTAATACGACAACCAATCGGCCGTGTTCAGAGCGCCAGTATCACTGCCGCGGAGGGCGAAATTTTTGTTTTTGATTGTTCAGAACAAGCCTGTTTCTAATTTATGTGCTTACGCGAGGTTGTGTACGCTTTTTTATTTGTTCGTGCAAATTGTTAGATAACAGTGTTGTTAGATAGAACGAGCAAACATGAGCAACATTAGCAAGAAAAGAAAAATACAAGAGGAAAATAGAAGTAATAAAGATGTATAGGAATTGAATTACTTCGTCACAAATTATCATGACAAGTTGCAATGTGTTGTGTGCATGCAAATAACTTCTTCTTGTATAGAGTACGATGTTATGAGACAGTACACTACTTCACATGAAACACAATTGAAGAAGTATGAGGGGGCTTCAAGAGCTGCAATTTTACAAGATTATAAGAAAAACCTAAATCATCAGACAGGTAATTTTACACAAATTTCGTCTACGCAGATAGCTGCATTAACTGCTTCTTACAGTGTGTCATTGGAACTTGTAAAAGGTAAGAAAGCATTTAGTGATGGAGATATAGTTAAGAAATGTGCAATTGCTATGGCAAATGCATTTGGTGAAAACAATTTATCTGCAAAATTTGCAGCTGTTCCCCTCTCTCATCAAACATTCTCAAGAAGAGTACAAAGTATGGGAGGATAAATAACAAAGACATTAGAAGATATGGTTGAAAAATGCAGATACTTTTCACTATGCTTGGATGACAGTGTCGACGAGACTGACACCAGTCAACTCTTGATTTTCATACGAATGATCAACAATGATTTTTCAACACAAGAAGAAATTCTTCTATTATGTTCTTTACGTGGATAACCAAGGGTGAAGATATATTTAAAGCAGTAAATGAAACTGTGGAAAGGACTGATAGGATTAATTAGGAATCCTGGGTTAAGTTTCCACATGTTCCATTGCATAACTCATCAAGAGGCGTTATGTGGGAAGTCAGTGATACAAAGCGATGCAATGAATATAGTGGTTACAGTTTCCAACAAGATACGTGGTGGCAATAAGGCACAACTTCTCTGCAGATTCCGGGAATTTTTGGATGAGCTGCAAGCCCAATATAGAGAACTATCACTCCACTTAACACACTTTCCAGTTGTCAAGAGCTGTCAGAAAAAATTTAAGATGGTAATTTTTCTGAGTTTTATGAAAATATTGAGGTTATTATTAAGGAATTCGATCAAAGATTTTCTGACTTTGATATATTAAAGGTAAACTGCTGCTTTTTAATGACCCTTTGAATATGGATGTATCAGCTGGAGCTCTGCGATCTTCAGGCTGATCCTTTTCTTCAAACCAGGTCTGAAAGAGGACTCACCTTTTTCAAGCTACTTCCAGAGGGCAGGTTTCCTCAGCTTAGAGATTTTGGTTTGCAGCTTCCTATGTGAGAGTGCTTTCTTCAACATGAGATTCATAAAAAATAAATACAGGAACTGTCAAACTGATGATTCGTTGTTACACCTACTAAGACTGGCAGTTACTAACATAGAAGTGGACATCCATACTTTAGTGAAGCAGTCTGAAAATCCTCAGTGCTCACATTAAGTTCTAATTTCGGCCTACTGGTAATGAATCCTATTTCAACAATTTGGTCTGCTGTACTTTACTGTTATATTTATGTGAGTGAAACTTTTAGTGTTTGGCCCCCAGCATCAATTGTCGAAATATTTTTGCCCCCAGTACTTCTGAAGTTGGACAGGCCTGAGGTAGACATACAGAGAAAAATTTTCAGACAATAACGAGATGAATGAAAAAGGAATGAAGGGCACAATTAGTGACGAAATTCAACTTCTCTATATATCCTACCACGTAATAATCATGTAGACATGGATGGGCAGAACTCGTAGCTCGAACAGCACAGTTTCGTGCAAGTTACTGAGGATCTAGACACAGAGGGGAGAATTACCTAATGTATTCAAAAGGCCGTCCCCAGGGAAATCGGAAAGAGACAAACAGCTTAAGCAGAAGAAAACATTGCGATGAAGATATTTTTGTTGAAAGTTTGTTATTGTTCTAGCGAAGGAATAAGTTGTCAAAATCTGCATCCCATGTTTCAGGTTAAAACCATGCTTTGCATGGCTATTCACCTCTTCTTCGAATTCCTGAAACTGTAAAAGAGCCTATATCTAATATATAAAGTCGAATGTGTGTTTGTGGATATGTGGGTATGTATGTATGTATGTTCCTTATACAAATCTACATTTCTTCACCAATTTGTACAAAATTTTGCACACATACCCAGTTAAGCCCGGGAAGTAACGCGATCAACATTAAAATTGAAATAAATCAGTCCTTCCCTTGAAAATTATATAATTTCTGAGAATATTATACTGAAAAAAATGAAATGCTGTTCAGTTCACATGACAACAGTGTATTGTTTACTCTGATCACATGGGGCTTTGTCAGCTATATAATGCTGGACTTTAACGAATTATTATTCCATCGAAGTAATATATTGGCAAAAATGATGACTGAAAATGAAATCCACGAAAATATAGCACAGTGTGATGTAGTCACATAACTTTCTCTACCCTCGACATAAGAAATATTTTCTCACTTCACATTTTGATGTAGAATAAGAGTTCGTATTGCAGGGACAACTTAAGTGTGTGAGTATGCTATATCAGAAGTCTGTAAATAATTATTTGCCGCTGATACGTTATCCATAGCTGTAGGCTTTGTATTAGCTGAGAAATAGGGATGTTTATCATAGGCCCTAAGCATGGGAAGGAACATTTTGAGTCCTTTGCTCGCAGCATATTATGTCCCGGGTTTTAGGGGAGGAAAGTATGAAAGTGATACTGCATTTCTCTTTTATTTCAGCCCCGAAACAGTTGTATGATAACATGAGAATGAGAAATAAAATTTTCCGTCAAGTCAATACAATCTTATGTTTCTTCTTATTTCAACCCCTCTCAGGCATGATGTGTAGAAGCAACGGAATGCAGCATTCGACCTCCTCTATGAGCTATAAAAAGCTATATCTAGCGTTTTCTGATGGAATAGTTTGTGTGTGATAAATTTTTTTCTTCATTTCAAGTTCTACATACATATTACATCAAAAGTCCTCCATAAGATAATTTCAAATTAAAAAATACAAAGCTCGGGCGACGCCGGGCCTTTTCAGCTAGTAATATATATAATTGAGTAACGTGGTATCATACTTGTCTATATTAGCAAATACTGTGCTAGAAATGAATCTGTGATATGTGTTAGTTTCAGGTGAGTGACATTGATGGTTGAATATATATGTTGTTGAGATTAACTCGAAAGAACAGTTCAGACATGTATTAAAACGAAATCTTCTTAAAGTACTCATATCAAGTATTAAGAAATTTCTCCGGGGTATTGACTCGCAGAAATATATACTTCCTTAGTTTAAATCAGTGATAACTGAAAATATAAAGATATCTCTGCAATATGAAGGAAAGTCAATTGGTTATGTTGCGCGCCTAAATAAAATCATTGCATATACACTTAGGCTACCTTGAACACACGTATATTGTATAGCCAATTGCGTAAAACCAAATTTATGCATGCATGTAGAGGTTTCTGTAGTATCATTAATATAAGAATTAATATAAGACGTGAACAAAGATTCAAATGTTTTTTACTTACCTTGTTATGGCATAGAGTGCTTCAAAAATAAGTTCTAAAATAAATAAATTACTTATGCATAAAAAAATAACACAAATAAAACAATTAAGAACATTTACTGTTAAAGAAATATCTTATAAGAATTTCTAGTAAAGCAGTGAATTTCATCACTGTCATTCCGTGAACACTAGCCTCCATAAGCAAACATATTTTATTTTTATTGAATATCCAAAATTGGATTAAACTCCATTTCACCCAAAGGTATATTAGGGTTAGAGATAATGAAAAAAATGAGTTCTTTAATGATTTTAAGAAGTAAGAATTCTCATTGGAGTTCTTAGCAAAGAGGGATTAAAACAAAGATTTGGCTATTATTATTTAATACAATAATATAATAATTCAAAGGTGTAATAATAGTCATTTATGAAACAAGTGGCGAAAATGAGATGTTGTATGTTCGCGAAACGAGGCGTGTGTGGCAAACCTACGAGCAAACTAAAACCATTTTACCATGTGTATCATGCACTATTTTTTAGACAGTCGTTAATATTTGTGAAATAATAATTTTATTGCGTGCCGTGCAGCCATATTGGGAACCTTTAGCTGTCCTATCATCTAGTATGAACTTGCGTAGATGAGGCTATTGATTTTATGGTGCATGGGTGCCAACATATTATGGAATGGAGTGGACAACGCTTTTCAGCCACCAAGTGACTAGTTTTGCGACTACCGTGAGAAATTCAACATTCAAATGAATTTCAACATTATAAATTTTTATCAAACTGAGTATTTTTATTATTCATATGCATTTTTTTTTTAAACTCAGTAAATATTTTCCGTGATATTGAAACCATATTGGGTTACCCTTGAATGTCATAATTTTACACCACTCAGTGGCATAATATTCTCCTTTTAATTAATATCATCTACCGTTAAAAGAGCTTCTTTTACCTTCGACTGTCTAAAAGGCATTTTAAAATATTATCCAAGGATTGTCTACGTTATAGTATGATTTATATCTTAGTACTGCCCTTATAGGCCGTCGCAAGTGGGTAGCATTGTTAACCACGGATCTTCTCAGAATCAATTTGGGGAGCATCAGTTCCATGGAAGAACTATTTGATAGGACCAGCAATCTGATCAGGAAACAATATCGGACACGACAGATTGCACGTTGGCCACAGGCCTCAACCATCCTACCATGTGTTAATGAAGACGCAAGGTTGGATTTTACCTCCGAGGTTTGTTTTTAGTGTACTGAAAAGCTATCATAGACCGGACCCTGAAATAAAAGCAACTTAGGTTGACAATCATAAAGTTAATATAATGGGCCCAGTAGTAAATGCATAGAGGCAGTGCTTCTCAAAATGTGATATGCGTAACGATACCCTTGGAGGTATTTGCAGGATTTTTAGGGATTACAGTAGAATTTTATAGATTACGGTAGTATTTTATATAGAATAAGTTATCCGGTAAAATGAAATAACCAAGCATTACAGGTTTCTTTTAGGAGTCACTACCAAAGAAACTGATTCGCCGGTGAGGCCGGTACATGGTCTAATATAATTTCATTAAAGCTAATTATTTGCTGATCACCATATAGACCGCCTTCAAGTTTCAAGCCCTTGCCTGCACCACGTGACCCAACGATTCCCTCCCCCTGAGCAGTCGATTCTGTGAACACACATTATTTCATTGCGCCATTTTAGGTTAATTTTTTGTGAACTTCTTAGCGATTTTATTTATATTTACAATAATCCAATAAATATATGGATTCTCCAAACATTCTCCTAGTCTCAAACACAGATCAACTTTGTTTGAACTTCTTAGCGATTTTATTTATATTTACAATAATCTAATAAATAGATGGATTCTCCAAACATTCTCCTAGTCTCAAACACAGATCAACTTTGTGCTCAGACTCTGATTTTGAATTGATTTGTTTGGAAGGATGTTATAAACCGAGGAAGGCTCCCTTTGTTGAACTTGTCCTTCTGGATTGTATCAATTTACAAATAATTGAGTCGGCTTTGGTACAGTCAGTATCGTGCTGGCTTTCTGTGTCCAAGATTGAGAGTTCGATCCCGGCTCAAGTCTACTACAGTTATGTATGCATAAATGTAATAGGCCATCTCCGTAGATTTACAGGCATATAAAATAACTCCTGCTGAACAAAATTAAGACTCACCAGCGACGATCACAGGCGTAAGTTGCATTACTTCTTCATCGTTAAATAACCATAAAACCAACAAACAAGCCAGTTCGATTGAAAAATCATTGCTATGCATTTAAAAGCAATCTTATTAGCTTTTGCCTAATCAGGTTAACGTTATCTTTGTTCGCTTGTACCAACATTTTCTCTGCGCTAAGGACCTGATCAAACTCTTTCACATATAGGCGGGTTATATTTGTGGACCTCTGCTGTAGACTAACAATAAATAACTTGTTAATTTAAACGTATCTACAGTACAGCATAGGACGCGCTGCTGTAGCTTCATAAAAAATGTGATAAGATTTCATCAGCATTAATTCCATTAGGCTACATTCCAAAATACGCTTTGAAACAACGTTGTAGGCTATAAAATTCAGAAGTTCTTAACCATATCTCTTAATGGATATTAAATGAAGCAACATTATTTACTAAAATTATACGCTTTATCTTCAAATTTGGAGGTTTGACGCAAGAAATACGCTTCCCAGTTTTCAAATAAAAATATTTAAAAACTCACATCAGCACATCTGCAACCCACACAAGAATACAGTACTCATGCCGAAGTTATATAAGACATCAGGATAAAACCACAGGCTATAAATACCTGAATTCTAAGCCTATGGAGTGTGATTTCGGAAGTTGTAATCTTCGGAGATTCCATTTTAATATGCTTTTGAGAAACAGAAATGTTTCTCAAATAACTACTAATTTCGATCCACGCCGAAAATGAAGAGCGATCTCTAAGCAACAAAATTCTTTGATGGCGTACAAGAATTTAGTAATATCTTGGCAACATGTAGACCTACATAACTTATTTTTAAAAAAGCATTTCTCTATGTGGGAAAAATTTACTAAGTGCTATTGATTGGCTTGGATCTGGGAATAACAGTTGGTTCGCTTTGTTTTAAATAATTCTCTGGCAGAATATCAATATTCAGATTCCTGGTATGAGAACGGAAAAATAAATTCTATATATGAACAAAAAATAAGTTTCCAAGGTTTTCTTTACGTATATAACGTATATGACTTATCTGATTTGACGAAATATCCCAAACTTATCATTTCAGTAAAACGTAATTATTCGTAACAACATCCAAAAAGCTTAAGCACATTTAATTAGAATTACTTAACGAAAACGATGGAGCTTTTTAATTTTTAAGATAATCGTTTCATTTAAAGTACAGAATTTATTTTGTTCTAACTGGATTTTTTTGCTTTTGTTTGCTGTATTGGGTATCCTGAAAATCCTTCTCGAATTTTCAGTTTGAAATGTCTTAAATGAAAAAAAAATGCCTTCGTGTTATGTCTGTGAACAGCTTAGCTCGACAACGAACAATCATATAAAATGAAATTTTACATTTGCGTTACAACTTTTCTGGGGATAGAACATAAAGAATGGCAATGACTTAATGAACGAAATTTTATTTTTCAATCTACTTTCGAAAACGGATCTAACAATTTCGTTTAAAGCTTTTACACAAGGTAGCTTTTTATACTAAGAACTAAATCTTTTATTTGAAACAGTTTATGTTTAAAAAATCTGAAGGACATTTTATAAGTCAGTCACCCTTTAAAAACCTCAGTCTTTTATTCAGGACAAATAGGCCTATGTATACCTTTCGTGAGGCTAAGAAAACGCACACTTTCTACAATATGGCCGTTTATTCTATATTACAATGTGAAATGAGCAAGTTGTATTGCCCATGCATAGGGTTCAGAAAGTTATATTAGTGAATCACATACTTTCTTTTGGGATTTCTCCTTGCAATATAGTCATCAACAATGGGAGAAATTATAAAGGGAAGACTTGGAAAAGAAGTCTAGTGTGATTTACCAAGGACTATGGCTATTGGCTTGTCAACTACAATGCTAAATATTGGACTTGCTACATGCAATTTCTTAAAAAAGAGATCATCGGCGCCGACTTTGGGGAGGCAAGTTAATTTCTGCCCAGACATTAAATTTTTTATCATATAAGGCCTCTGTATAACTGAAAATCCAATTCTTGCCCCCGAAATATTTTTAAGTCGGCGCCTCTGAACGAGATTGTTATCGGATACACGTCATGGAACGATAATGTAGTAGACTACTAGATGACAAACATTTCTGATTTTATTCTCTCAGATGACGTTTCAAGTTCATAGACGTAGCTAATTGTACCTTTTGAGTAATGAATATACAGTAGTACATGTGCAGACTGCAAAGGCAACTTAAAATAACCATGAAATGTAGATAAAGTAAAGTTTTCCCTATACAGGCCATGGAGACCCAGAGGGTTCCAGGAGGGTGAGGTTCCCAGACTTTTAGACAATCGGTACATGAAGGTGGTACGGTTGTCAGCCTTACTCACCGGCTGCCTTTACCCCCAGGATTGCTCCTGATACTCATTTCTGTTAGAGGCTGAGTCGACCCCAGGGGCATAGTGCCACCAGAAAGATTAGGCCAATTGAAAAACTCTAACGACCTCATCGGGGATCGAACCCGCGACCTTCCGGGTTGTATCGCAGCGCCTCAACCACTACGCTACAGCGAACCCCGATATCAAATGTAGATACTGCATACTATTCTGGAAAAAAGGAATTGTGATTCGCACAAACGAGGAGGCTCTCAGCGAATGGATAGTAGGCTATAGTTTTAAAACATATTCCTCAAAAGGCATCCGAAAGATCATAAAGTACAAGTTATGAGTGCATTCATGTTAACAAGCTGAGTAACTGTTTTGTTTACAAGTTGTTATACATATTCTTTTTTCTTTTTATGTCATATAAGACTAATAGAAAATCATATAACGGTCATACTATGAATAACAGACATAGCAAACAATCTTATTTTCGCAGTTGTCCTAATTTAGCAATATTTTATTTATTAAGTGCCCGAATGGTACTTTATGAGATTGTGCGGGGATGGGAAAATGTCTGTCCATCTATCTGTCTGTCAGTGTCTGTAGGCGCGATAAATGAAGTACGTTTTGTCGGAATTTCATGAAACTTGGTATACGCATTTATAACGTCCATGGGAAGAACCCTATTGATATTGGACCAAATCGGTTGGACGGTACCGAAATAAGGAGTAATTATCAGTCACATCCAGTGGTGATATTCAGCCGGTTCGCGAGAACCGGTTGTTAAATATCTTGTAGGTTCTCCGAACCGGTAGCTTCACAATGAGTGATTGCCTTTTTCCAAGATCAGATTCACGCCAATCCACAACGGTGATAATACATATATGAATTTGCTAGAACCAAAACACGCCATTTATGTTCGCTAGAGGTGGACTACCATCATAAGTAGCGGGCGTGCGGTTAAGTATGCCAGACTCTCTTCTTTGCGCACGGCCGATCGTCTCGACACTAGCTCGCTTTGCTTTCGATGTTCGATTATAAAACGGACTGTTTTCTTCTTTTGTTGTGTAAGGTTATGTTTTAAGGAAGCTGAGTAAGTTTAGTATGAGTATGAAAAGACAAAAATAATCAGTGGCGCCAACTTTTGAAGAACGTTGGGTGGGCTCAAAAACATTAACCTGGAAATTTTTAACCACTGGCCGACAAGGTGGAAGGCAACCGTGCTACCAACACCTCCCGGGTGGGACTCTAATTTAATTATTCAAAGTTACGCGGACCTTTGGAGGAAAGATATTATGTAACAACTAAAATAAAATAAAATAAAGTAAAACATGCAATAACTATTGAGTAGCACTGCATGTTGTAGGCCTACATGTACAGTACTTCTCCCTATAAATTCTTCAACAAGCAAAATCGAAAGTCAATTTTTCCCCGTTATCCGTATGTAGGGTTACACTTAGAACAGCAATGTGTGAAATTAACTCTTCTCTGGGAAAACTGGCATTAACAGAGTAAATTTGTCGTAGGCTATAAATTTGAAGGATTCAGAAACAATTGCAAACGATCGCGATCGTACCGTAAGTTAATTGAAACAAGGGAGACTATGTTACTTGTGACAACGCTTGTATAAACCAATAGGCTAGCCTAATTTTGGTTTTGCACCGACTAAACATGATTTTTTTAGTAATAGGCCTAATAATTATCATAATAAATATTTAAGATAATTCACAGCAAATTATTGGGTGGGCTTGAGCCCCACGGGCCCATATAAGTTGGCGCCACTGGACAAAATAGCACATTGGGCTATTTTGAATCAACATCAAATACCCTTTACTCAATAGCTAAACGCATTCTTGGTATAACTGGCAACCCCAGTACTGTGAAAGTTTTACAAGAAATTTGTTTCTATCCTCCGTCTCTCAGACAACTAATAGCAACTCATAAAATTACAGGAAAACTCTTTTCTAGCACCCAGTCACCTCTTTACAATAAAATTCTCAGTTTGTATAACAAATATTGCCGCAATAATCTTCAAGCTTTACCCTACATTCCACCATTTATTCCTATCTTCCATCAATACTACACACATCAACACAAACAAACCTTTCCAAGACCACCTGCATACTGTATAGACTACTCGTTACATGCACACTCAATACATTCTGATATGACATCATTTCACAAACATGATCCTCATCCTTCATCCACTTTACATACGTATATTGATCAATATAAAGTAACACATAACATTCACTCCGTAGAACTTTTCTTCACAGATGGTTCAAAAATCTCTGGTGGAGTAGGTGCAGCCTATTACCATTCGAACACACACACTGACAAACTTTTTTCATTACACCCACATTTTTCCAATTACACTGCAGAACTAGTTGCCATTAGACAAGCGCTTGCCTCCATCCATACACACAATACACACATTATCATTTGTACAGACTCACAAAGTGCTATTCAGCAAATAGTTAAGTATAACCCCCGCCCTACTCTAGGGTGGTGGGAAACAAATTGTAAATACTTCATACACAAACAAACAGAACATAACAATCACATCACACTCCTTTGGATACCAGCACACCGTAACATTACGGGTAATGAAAGGGCAGATAAACTTGCCAAAATGTCTGCACAATCACACACACAACACACTTTTCTAGTTCCCATTCAAGATATAACCAAACAACATATACAAGACCTTCGACAACGACACATATCTAACACACACATACGTCCATGGTTCTATAAGGCTGCAATACCCAGAACACATGTTTCTTTAATTTCTAAAATTAAACTAAATGTAGCTGTTACGCCCAAATACTTACACAAAATAAGAAAATTAGAAACCCCCCTGTGTGATTGCGGGGAAATAGGAGACATTAATCACATATTTTTTGGATGTAGTTTATTCAAACAACAAATTGACCAACTTTATTATCATATTTATAAATACAAAGGTACAGGACCATGGACTATTACATCACTTATACATGACGATGAAATACACATGAGCCATATACAGTATTACATAAACACCTTACTAACTGCAAGATGAAAGTTTAAACAAACAATAGTACCAACCTCCCACATATACTTTCCCTTCTTACAATAAACTCCTTATGACGCTGATACTCCAAGACTGTGAGAGGGGCGTCGTAAAATAACCTGGAAGAAGAAGAAGAAGAATGATGAGAACCGGTTGTTAAACTGTTTGAATATCACCACTGGTCACATCTATTACCATATAATCTTCGTTCTCCGACAATTCGAAGCATTTTGATTGGCTCGTGGCCAGCCAATCAGTGGCCGAGCTCCCGTAACTAAGGTCCTAATGTAAACAATTCTGTAAGTAGAAATAATAGGAGAAATTACTTATTAAAGAACAGGCTTTCATTTCCAATTTAATATAAGTATTAATTTTGTAATGGATATAACACGCTATATATATATAGCATGACCCACAATATATTAAACATAACGTAACAAATTGTCAATCGTGTATTGATATTGTTAGCCCGCCTTGATTGATTCATTTCTTTATAACGATGCTAGTGTAAGTAAATGTAAATAAAAGATTTAAAACACAACTAGCCGTTGAATACTGATATATTGTTCATTCTATCGATAAGTATGTTACCGATATCGACATTATATTTTAATATATTTTTCTTATTCGTTCATGTGCAGCTATAGTAGCCTACCTAATGTAATTCCTGATAGATAGATTTCAGATTGACTTTTTATTCGTTCATAACCTATACGGCTGCTTTGAATTTGAAACAAACATGTCAGCGAATCTTAGGCCTATTATACCATTAATATTATTGCCAATGTAAAATGTTGACATATTTTGAGAATTATTATATTAGTATACTAGCTTAAAAGGCCCGGCGTCGACCGGGTTTTTATTTTGTGATTTGAAATTAACTTATGAAGGATTTTCGATTTTCAAACTCAGGGCCTTGTCATCAATGTTATCTAAAACACTACGCGGCTTTTGAGCCTTTATCGGAGGAGTTTTCACTACATCAGAGTCTCTGTATTCACTACCCACTTTCCAGATGGGTGAATTCCAATGTCCTCTATTGCAAGTCTTGGATATTTTTTAAGAAATCCACTAAACACATTCAATATTGTTTCCTTTTGTCCACTTCGCAAAGATTTACCTCTCTTATTTTTAATTATGCCACTCGGACCGGGTTGAATTTCAGTCATTATGATTAATGCTTCTCGAAGACTGGGTTATCTCTATATATATAAAAGGCTTTGTCCTGACTGACTGAATGACTGAATGACAGGAATCAACGTAGAGCCTAAACTATAACAGGTAGAGACTTGGAATTTTGACAGTACCTTCGTTTCATAATGTAGGTGCTCACTAAGAAAGGATTTTGAAAAATTCAGATTCTAAATGCCAAAAATCAAATGTTTTTGAGAATACTTAATCCCTTCTTACACAGAATTATCGAATCCGAATCACATTTGACATTAAAACATATTGTTACCAGCGGGCCTTGGAAAAAAAATGAAAGTAGAATAAATTTGACAAATGAGAGAACTATAAATATCCACGAAAATAATGCAGTCACATAACTTTCTTTACCCTGGACATTGAGAAAACAATACGAGGTATGGTAATATATATATTATTATATCACAGAATGAAATTCACGAAAATAATGCAGTCACATTACTTCCTCTAGCCTGGAAATAGAGAAAACAATACGAGGTAAGGTAATATGTTTTGGGAAGAGATGTATGAAAGTGATATTGTATTTCTGTTGAATTTCATTCCGAAAACGGTTTTATGGTAACATGACAGTGAGAAACAAAATTTTCAGCCACGATAATACAATTTTATGTTACCGGAATTTCGGTTTCTTATTAGAACCCCTCCCGGGCTTACTGTGTACTGTACAAGCGATGGGATGCAAAATTCTACATATAGCCATAAAAGCTATTTCAAACATTTTCTTAGGGGATAGTTTGAGTGTGATAAATTGTTCTTTCTACTTCAAATTATAAATACCTATATAAGGACCTAGAATTTATAAATCTAAAGTCCTTCATAAGTTAATTTCCAATTACAAAATAAGAAACCCGGGCGAAGCCGGGCCTTTTAAGCTAGTAAATTATAAGTACCACATTTCGCTATTCACTGAAATTTATATGTTTTCAATATTATGCACAACAATGACTCGCAGACTGAAGGGTTATATTACAAATGCCACAATTCGCAATAAATTGAAACATTTGTAGTAACTTAAATTGATATTATCTTAATAATTTCGTCACAAATTATGAGCTTTTACTGTTATAAAAATCAAATCTAATACCGCACTTTATTGTCTTGTAGCATGATGTGTGCTGCGGTTCAAAACTCGTGCATTTGTTTACACTTTCGATTTGGTTTGGTTGCAAGATTCACACTTCTTTTACTTCCTCTGCCCGTACCATAGGTACTATAGGTAGAGGAAGTATTGTTTTCGACCCCAAAATTCGAAGTTGAGTTTTTAGCATATATACACGTTTCAAGGCCCCCTGAATCCAAAAATACTCTTGTCTGTGAACATGTCTGTGTGTCTGTCTGTCTGTGAACATTCTAGCTCCAAAACGGAAAATCGTATGAAAACAAAATTTCGTATTTGGGTCAGGTACCTTCTGAAGATGTGAGGATAAGATTGGCGACTATTTTCTCTTATTTTTAAGGGGATTTTACATGAAGAAATTTTCGTTTTTCGCGATTTTCTCGAAAACGGCTCTAACGATTTTCTTTAAATTTTGCACAAGTGTAGCTTATAGTGAGAGCTAAAACTTTTATTTGAAACTTTTTTTTCGAAAAAATTTTCTGAAGGCAGTTACAAGCCACCTACTGTTCACCCACTGTTTGTAAAAAGTTTGTGTTGTGTGGTTAACTACTGAATACACACTCTTTCACGGTCTCTTATTCAATATAAGAATGAAGTGAGAAAGACATATTGGAGGGAAATATTCGATAAAGTTCGGAAATTATTCTTAACGACGGAAGTTTCAATAAATGTCTGCAGTCACTTGTTTTTGTTTGCTGTATAGTCTGCACTTTTATTAGTCGCATCATTTTCAAAGAAGAGGTTATCAGGTATTTATCGTATAATTAACGTTAAATTGTGTATTGCGTTTCTGTACAAGGATATGTGAATACTCCTAACTTTTATTTGGGCAGAGGAAGTTATGTGACTTTCACATCAGATTTTTTTGTTTGTTTTGTTTATTTTATTATTGAATTGAAGGAAAATTGCGCCCAATGGGCAGTGTAGACTAGTCCTCGCTACAGAAGGATGTCAGAGATTCATTTCTCAGCGCACAGTACATCACATGGTATCTTTCACACTCACATCGTTCGCATATACATGAAAACATGTGAAAGCGGAACTCTCGAACTGTGAATGTGTCACACTCCTTTTGTCACAGTTCAATTTTTTTATTTTATTTTTATGTAAACAATTGACAGCAGACTCTCTAACTATGCCTCATTTCACATTTCCGACTTTTTCCGTGGATTATCCAAAACTTTTCTTTCATACAAACCTTGTCATGACAATTACGAACACAACAAAAAAGAAATCAGCCAAGTTCTCAAGTGATGCGGCAACAACCCTTTTGTAAATTCATTTTTATAAAAATAGATAGATAAGAATATGGATTATGGTTAAGAATCAAACTTTATGCTTTTCTTCTTCCGTAAGCCCTGCTTAATGAATTGATCTAGAGTTTAACTCGAAAATCTATTTCAAAAATAACTTCTTTTCTGCATGGGCCTATCATAATTGCAATTATCACTGATTAAAAAAAGTATTCTGGCACTTCGTTATATCAGTTTACCTGATTTTATTCTCTTTAATTACGGTATGTGTCTCGTGAATTTGTTTCGTTAAAGTTGACCGATTAAAAATTCTTGTGGACCGACAAGGCAACAACACCAAATCAAAATATGAATTTCAAATTGTTGCCCGCCCCCTCAAGGGGGCGCACCCCCCTGGTTGGGAACCCCTGCTCTAGAATGTTGCTATGACATCAGCAGGGGAGTCCATTCAACACCACCCTTCCTCTTCACCCTGCAATTGCATTCATCTCATCTGCTAGCATTGGCCCTATTCTGCCAATGCTGCTGGGTACACAGACGTCAGAGAGTATAGTATAAATAATGACTGTATATTAAAGCCATTGTGGCTTGAAATGAATTTGATTACCGGTAACACTTTACACAATGTTTCTTATAGTTATAGTGAAATAACTGGAAGTCCCAGGATAAAGTTTGGAATGTAGAGCAACATTTCTGCCAAATTTGAACAAAATTGAAAACTCTATATTTTAGGAAAGGAGATTTAAAGTATCTCAAACACAAACACAGATTTTTTTTCTAGTATATCAAATGCAAGGGCATTTTATATGGTTTAAAATTATATAGGAGGGCCATCCACAAAGTAAGTTTCCCTGGGGCTGTTTACAGAAAGAAAACACAATTTCGAGAAAATATTTATTGCAACAGTTACAGCAAGTGTTCAGCTATTTTTCAACATATTCGCCACCGGAATTGAGACATCTGTCATACCATGGAACTAACTTTCGAACACTTGTATTGTAGAAGTCTGCCGCCTGGGATTCAAATCACTGTGTGACAACCATCTCCCCTTCTCTGCCATTAGCTGTCATTTGTTGAGGTGTAGGAAAAGAAGGAAATCACTGGGAGCAAGGTCCGGGCTGTAGAGTGGATGTTGAAACATCTCATAGCCAACTTTTGCAGGAGACTTGCAGGGAGGTGTTTAAGCCTCCACCCTAAAGCTCGGACCAAGCACCAAGAGATTTTCATCTTCTCCTACCCCTCAAAAACGATAGAGAATGGTAGACATTGACAGAGAAACGGAGGTTATCACACAATGGTTCCAATCCGAAGCGCCAGACTTTTTTGACACAGGGATAAAAAAAGTTGATCCCACAGTATGACAAATGTCTGAATTCCGGTGGTGAATATGTTGAAAAATAGATCAACACACCTGTATCTGTTACAATAAATGTTTCCATTAAAATGTGTTTTGTTTCCATTAATGACCTGTGGGAAAGTTACTTTAAGGACAAGCCTCGTATATATATACATATATTTATAGATACACACACACACACACACACTAGGTCTATACTTCCTGTAACTACAGTACAAATATATTTAGGAAAGAATAGCAATGCAATGAAAATTTTGCACTTAGATGCTCAACTTTCACACTTTGTATCTTGCTTACCAGACACGGCAAAGCCAATTTTATTGAGGTGGTATCATACAACAATGGTCAGAATATGTATACTTAATTTCAAAAACATCTGAGATGATGAAGGTCAATTGTATGTGTTGTGTGTGTGTTGGTTTTCCGTGGAATTATCCTAAAACAAAACTTCAATCAAATATAATATTTGAACTGTGTAGAAATTGTGAAATTAATTGAAGGTGACCTTGCATGGGAAAAAAACATAGCTGAAATAGATTTTTTGATCACTTAGATTTTGTTAGAGCTCAGTCATTTCCGTAACGTCTATGAGTGATTCCTATTAGCAGCTTCGTTGCGAGTTACCTACTAGCTATCACCACGCCTACGTGGTGGCTAGACTGGGTACTGGGAGTCAACTTTTACTCAGACTAGAAAATCCTTACACCGCGTGATTAAACTCGTAATCTTTAATTAACCCTTGGTCGGATTCCTGTGAAATTTGTGCAGGAATAATCTACACACATCAGCCCTACTGTTGGTTAAAACAGAGCCTTAAAAAAGCGGGCACAAATGTTTTTATTTTATTTTATAAACATCACCCGTTGCACAAAATTCATGGAGGGAGAAGCGAATTTCACTATGCGACAATTTTTTGTATTTTTGTGTCCCGAAAAAACTTCAAGCGAGAAAGTTTTAGTGAAATAATTGAATTTTAATATAAATGAAGTTCCAGCTCTATATCTCGAATGGTTTACGAGTAATTGAGTGGTAATTATTCCATGCGCTTTATTGTCGGACTGATTTGTGACGACCGTGAACTGTTCAGGAAGAAGCATATTTTGACTATGCGACAATTTGTTTATTTCTGTGACCAGAAAATGATTCAAGCATGTAAGCTTTAGGGAAATATTTTAATTTTATTATACATCAAGTACCACGTTTATATTTTGAATGGTTTACGAGTAATAGAGTGGTAATTGCTCCAGCGCTAAAGCTATAAAATATTAAATATATAGGCTATAAAATAGGCCTACTAGCAATTACGTAAAAATCCTTAAATATTTTATTCGTGGACTCAATAATAAAGGATATTTACTGGCTACTTGTATCCATACTGAAAGATTGACCCGCTGGGGAAGAGAATGAATTAAACTTTTTCCTTATCTTGTAAATCTGCACTACTTTTATTTAGATATTTGTTGAATTATTTATTTTATATTTTGATCCTTTTTGCTAGTAGCTTTTATGTCTAATTACCTTATCAAATGCCTTATTAGTTTGTTCCCTTGTTACGCCCTTTTCATATTTTAATATAATTTATCAACATGAAAACGTATTACAGTTAAAATGGGCGGTGAATTGCCGAGGCTTTAAGAGCATGCTATCCGGTTATAGATAGGGCAAGACGATGGTACTTTTTAATTAAAAATTCATGGAAAAATCCTTTGAAATATTGTGTGTTTTATGTAGAATGCATTGCGAAGCAATTTGTGCGAATGTGTGTCCTTTTTTGATGTTGAGACGCCGATTTTAATGATCCTGCGCCTCTTTTTGTTGTGTTGCTCATGAAAGTTTCCCTGCTCTGCAATTCACAAACCATCCCTTAGTTTATTAGGTCTATATTATCTCTGTTGTCACATAATTTGTATACAGATCTACACTTTTGGCCGTGTTTCACCAATCATTACCTACATAACTTACCCCATATAACCCGGAGAAAATTATTATTTATATTAATGTATTGCTATGATGACAATATTAATACAAATTAATAATCTACAATAGTCTACACAATGTAATAATAATATTAGTACTGTACATATTAATATTAATATATAAAAATTCCCGTAGTTGTTTTCTACCCTTATTATAAGGTGTAATTGCTATACAAATATAGGATACATACTTTAACAAATTTTCATCAAATTATACTAATATAACCTCTAGAATGAGAAATATTTTCTAGGCAACAAAATATTAGATCAAATCACCCTTTAGTTGTTGTATAGGCCTACCTATATTATATAATTTCTATTCAAATCTAGATACTTTGAGAGATTTTTACAAGATTTTAAAGACAAATGCTGTAGAATCAGAAGAACATTTTAAGTAACTTGAATAACAGAACAGTTCACATCTTAGCTGTTTTCTACCCATACGTTGTGATGTCTGTACAAATCTACATTCTTCGAACAGTTTTCTACCCTATTACATAATCTATATACAAGTATAAATACTTCGAAAGATTTTTAGCAGATTTTTAAATAGATTCTGCAGAATCAAAAGACAATTCAAGGCAGCAATAATAACAGAATAGGATCATACCTTAGCTCTTCTCTACCCCTATTTTCCAATCCCTATACAAATTTAAATTCTTTGAAGGATTATACAAAACCAGATCCCATAGAATCAGGAGAAAATTCTATTCAACAATACTATCCTTCCCTTAGCTGTTTTATACCGCTAATATATAATCTCTATACCCGTCTACATTCTTTGGTTAGTTTTTATGAAATCTTACACACAGATCCTTCAGAAACATATGAATTATGACACAACATGAATATCACTTGAGAACGGCTCGACCGATTTGGCTGATTCTTTTTTTGTTGTGTTCGTAATTGTCAGGACAAGGTTTGTATGAAAGAAAATTTGTGGAAAATCCACGGGAAAAGTCGGAAATGTGAAATGAGGCAGAGTTAGAAAGTTCTGCTTTCAATTGTTTACATAACGAAAGTTTTGTTTACGGTGTTCGCATAGGACTTTGGAAACTATATTATATTACTGGGCTTTAACAAATTCTGATACAATCGATGTAAATGTGAAAATAATTCTTGAAGAATAAAATCCACGAAAATAAAGCAGTCACAAAACTTTCTCAGCCCTCGACATGGAAAACATCATTTTTTCACTTCACATTTTGATGTAGAATAAGCGGTCGTATTACAGGGACAACTTAGTTGCAGTGAGTATGCTATATCGGAAGTCGGTAACAAATTCTATCCACTGATACGTCACTCATAGCTGTAGGCTTTGTATTAGTTGAGAAATAGACCTAGGGATGTTTATCAGAGGCCCTAAGCAACTAAAAGAAGACAAAATGGGATGGAACATTTTCAGTCCTACGCGCGCAGTAAGTTATAGTATGTCCCAGGTTTTTGGGAAGGAAAATATGAAAGTGATATTGAATTTATTTTTTTACTTCAGCCCCGAAACGGTTGTATGGTAATATGAGAGAGAGAAATACAATTTTCTGTCAAGACAATACAATATTATGTAACCTGAATTAATTTTTTCTTCTTATTTGCACTCCTCCCAGGCATGGTGTGTAGAAGCAATGGAATGCAACATTCGACATCCTCTATGAGCCATAAAAAGCTATATCTAGCGTTTTCTGAGGGATTAGTCTGATTGTCATATGTCGTTCTTCCTCATTTCGAATTCTACATACATATTATATAAGGACCTAGAGTTTCAAAATCGAAAGTCCTCCATAAGTTAATTTCATATTACAAAATACAAAACCCGGGCGACGCCGGGCCTTTTAAGCTAGTATATATAAAGTTTATGTAATTCCTGCCATTTCTGTAAAAACAACGTGAGCGTTAATAAATATAATATTTTAATTATTTTAATGTTAAATAAAACATCTAGCAGTTGAGTAAATAATCGCGAGCGAAGCGGCGGGCACGTGCTAATATAATATAATAATTATATTCCTTAGGCGGATTCCACTGGTTGACAACAAACGTTCACACACAGGTCTAAACAGTGAATGACTATGCGCGCACAATGTCGCGCTTCCCCACCACTACCAACCAGGGCAGGGCAGGACAGAACAGAACGTGCGCCAACTGCGTCATTTCCTAGGTCTGCTGACTAGCACCCCATAGACGTTCCGAATCTGTCCGACCTCTACCCAGTTTTTAACTAAGGTGGACAGAATGGCCTATACGGGAAAACATTCAATGATTTGGATGAAAGTCACTATGCAAGGGTTTTTTGGGCTAGGGTCGTTTCTTCCCTGGATGGTGCACTTTAATCGTGAAATGCACCTCAAAGCCGGGTTTTCAGTTTTTAATTATTTATCTATCATTTGAATTATTTATGCATGATTGGTAGGGCCCTGATTTATTGGTGAAATAAAATGGCTGATTTCGGTGTTAACTTCCTTCTATTTCGGTGGATATTTCGTGAAATAAATTACTTATACTACATTGGGAACATTGCGCAATGATAAACTTTGCTTCTTTATTTACATGAACTAACACCCCCCCCCCCCCCCATTTCTATATTCTTCTGCCCTGTACTCAACAGTACAAACCAGGTCACAGACAATCTTTGCGTAAATTCTGCAATCTTTGTAATTGATCACAAATATCGATATAGGCTTATCGGTAAATCTTCGGCAGCCACAGAAACAGCAGGGGAAAAAAAGCATGCTGCTAAAAAATAAAATACAGTACACCAAAACAATATTGTGATTTTAAGGCACATTTTCGTGCTCATTTCTCACTTTACGGACAGAAGGGGCATATTTCGCGCTTATAGACACATTTCGCGGAATCGAGTATATTTCGCGATATTTCGTGGATTCAATTTGGTTTATATTGGTACTTTAAGCATATAAAAGCTAAATATAGCTAAGGGAGGTTGTTTTATAAAATTTCGCGCTTATCGTTGTTACCAAAAAATACGGCCCCTAATGATTGGGCAAGATTCATAAATATGTGGTTCGTTTCAATCCTTTCATTTCAAATTTGTATGCTCATGAGGCAGCACAAGATTCATTTTATTCTTTGTATTTACTATGTAGTAAGTATAATCCATCATCATCCTTTCAAGTATTAGGCCTAATGGCCTGTTACGGTCTCTTTCCAACCTGTTTACAACAAACGAGGCTCTGGGGACCGAGTTACAGGATTAGAGGAAATGCTAATCCCTCTCCAAGCCTGTCCAGAGGCTTAAGGTGGCAACCGACTGGTAGGAAAATTATCTTGCTTTCAAGTCTCCAAGGAATCAAACCCGGACGGATACACACGTTGCCAACCCGGGGATAAAAAAAAAAAAAATTATATATATATATATATATATATATAATTAAGAATAAAATTATGTAATTCATGCCATATATGTAAAAACGATGTTGGTGTTAATAAATATATGTCCTAATTATTTTCCTGTTAAATAAATTATTTGAATAAAACATCAAGCAGATGAGTAAATAATTGCAAAACCGCAGGCAATCTGCTAGTTAACAAGAAAAGAAGAAAATGTACTTCAGCTTTTTGGTTCTGTGATCAGCGACATTATAGTCAGGCTGGCTGTAGGTTCTTTGGCACCTCAGGCAAGAAATAATTTTAGCAGTCCCCCTAAATTGCCCCCTCAATCATTCCAATTTTTACCATCTGATTAAAGATGCAATTTATCGTTCTATAGCATGGTAATGATAAATGGTTAAATAAAAAAGATTTAAATGTCATAATGTAAGTGTTACAGGAAGAATTGAAAAAAAAAAAAAAAAGGCTTGTATTTATGAAAGTGATAGGGTGGGTATATATTTAACTGAAAAGGTTTTAACTATAACTAAATATAAATTTATGTTAAAGAAACAAGATACTTCATCAGAGATAAGTTTTTTTTCCAGGAAGAGAAGTTGAAAAGACTTAAACCCCTAAATGTGCTTCTCTTTCTTTATTTTTGGCGAACTTCAGCTTTCAGCCCTTTTTTAAAATCTAAATGTTGCTACCCCTAAACGTTTCTAAAAATTTCCTGACTAGGCAATTGCCTAGTTCGCCTATATGGAAAAGATGATCCTGATTATAATGCATTGTCTGGGTATGATTGAAAAACTTTGTTGAATAACTACTACAATGGGCTATATTTGAAAATTTCAACTGGACAACCAGACGTCAAACAATTGTGTCAAACCAAGCAGTCACATCCTTCTCACTGAAAAAGTTGGTATTTTATATAGAACTCCAATATTATGGTTTTAACCCTGTTACTATGTTTGTTGTATTGTGTTCGTTTAAACTGATATTAAATTTAAAAAAAAAGATTGGCTATTAGGTGAAATAGCAATGATGAATCTTGGAAAGTAAATATCCAATGTGGCATTTGCTTTGTGACTTGGGCACCCACAAAGAAACCCCAAGTAAAATGGGCGGCCACGAGTTCAAAGCCATGACCTCCCTTAATGCAAATTTTTAAATTATCTTGTCTAAATATTTACAATGTGAATTAGGAATATACAGGGTGTTAATGAATAGCACCTTAGTATATAGGGAACATTGACAAGCAACTTTTATTAGGAGATTTTTGCTCAATGACATAAAATATATATGCTACAGGGCATTAAAGTCATTACAATTTGGTACTCATAAGTGAATAATGAACCAAAGAAAGGTTAAAATTTTCATTAAATTGACTTCATGCCTTCTTAGTGATCGATAAAAACCTGATTATTAATCATTCATCAACAGCTATATCATAATTTAGTGTTTTCATAAGCTACAAAATCAACAGACTAATCACATGACTGGCCGCCACTGCATTAGTGTTTTATTTATTACTCCAGAGTGAACAACGAAGTTCCTTTGTTTTGGATTTTATTGAAGTGTTACAAGTCAGTGTCGGCCATAACCTGGGAGATTTTATGCTATAACGGGAAAAATTGAGTCCAGGGAGCAAACATCTCCTAATAAAAGTTGCTTGTCTATGTCCCCTCTATACACAGGTAAAATATTTCGGTATTATTCATTAACACCCTGTATATTTTTTATCCACTGAAAACTGTATTAATAATTTGCAGTTGTCATATTTTATAATATGTTATTTGGGGAGTACATTGGACAGAGGGGGTACAATTTTTAAAAGTTTTGAGAACAGCTGCTTTAAACATGTGTGAACCTGCTCTGTATAAATGTTATACATGCCACGTTCAAGCGAGTTTAAAAGAATGGAAAAGCCTGCAGTACATTCCTTCACTAACCCACTGCTGTGCAGTTTTCGTCAAGCCTAGCAGTTTCTCTAGATCCTGCCTGTGATATTTTAGTCATCCATAGCCATGCAAGCCTCTAGCTGGTTGCAGAGTTACAAGGGGCAGGCAAGCTAAATTCAGAATATGTACACCTCTGATTTGCGTATCATCCTAAAGCCAACTTTTGGATCAATAACGGGAAGGGCATATCCATTTCAAAATGGACAAATGTACTGAAAATGTCTTGAACATGACAGTGATTTGAGAAAGTCCTGGTTCATATTCAAGAAAGGTTACCATTCCTTATAAAAAAGTAAAGTGTTCCCTATACAGGCCATGGAGGCCCAGAGGGTTCCAGGAGGTTGAGGCTCTCAGATTTTGGACATTCGCCACATGAAGGTGGTTAAGGTTGTCAGCCTTAGGCACCGGCCACCTTTACCCAAGGATTGCTCCTAGTACTCATTTCTGTTAGAGGCTGAGTCGACCCCAGGGGCAAAGTGCCACTAAAAGGATTTGGCCAATTAAACTCTAACGACCTCATCGGGGATCGAACCCATGACCTTCTGGTTTCTAGCGCTACCATTCATTATCCCCCAGTATATATGAATAAGGATAGAATGAAAATGTGCGGCATAGAATTAAAGTCCACCCAAGTGCTTATGGTGACAAGGCAAGATTTCTATAAGATTTAATAATTCTATGCTGCACATTTTTCATTGACATTTTCAAGTGTGAAAAGTTTAAAAATATACTTGAACTGTATGCCTATGCTAATAACATAATAAATCTTTAATTGTTTCCAAAAAGTTCCCATGGTGTTTTTAAGGTTAGTTCTTCTTTCCTTATTCATTCATATTGGGGGTATAAGGAGTGATAACCTTTCTTGAATAAATACTTCCCCCTTTGAAACCAATATGAAGTTCGGCAATTCATGACTAAAACAATCCTTTGCCACCATTCTGACTGTAATGAAAATGAAATCCTTGGTCATGTATAGGGGAACTGATGAGAAACGCCCGCCACCATATAGTGCAGTCACAGCAAGTAGTGGCATCTGCTTTGCATGATTTGAAATGCCAAGTCTTTGAAGAAGAACTATGCACCTTCTTCCAAATCTATAAAACCTGATGTTATCGCTATTCATCACAACAAAAATAATCTTTAGTTCTGGATTCTATCATTTTGAAATTAACATCACAAAAGCCACTAAAGCTGACCTGGAAAAAGGAACTTGTATTTCCCATCGCATTGTCGACGTAATTATTTTAGGCATCATCAAAGACTGCCTGAAAATTCAGCACTATCACTTTTACTGTAGTTAAAATTATTTTCCATTTCAGATTGTATTAATATAATAATTTTTTAAATATTTATACTGTATATTTTGTAAAGAAATTTTCACATTGTATGTATTTCTTATAACTGTAAATTCATATTCTTATTTTAATTAAACTGATGTGTCCCATAACATCTAACATGTTCAGATGGAGTGAATAAAATAAAATAGAAAAAATTACATATTTTTTTAGTTTATATGCTATGTAACTGATGAACTACTATTTTTTATCTCCTTTTTCTATTTACGTAATTCAAATATTCTATCCTTGAATTTTTACTTGTTTTCCATCATGCAGCCTTTTATTAAGTGCCAGAATGGTAATTTAAGAGATTGTGTGGGGGATGGAAAAATGTCTGTCCATGTATCTGTACACGCGATAACTCAAATATGCTTTATCGGATTTTAATGAAACTTGGTATACCAATTTTTAATGTCCATGGGAACAAGCCTATTGATATTGGACCAAATCAGTTGACCGGTACTGGAGTAATGTCCAATTTAGTGCCTATTTTATGGTAATATATTACAAAGAATTTATCAAATGCAAATCAGTTCTCATGGCAACATATTGTTTTAAGTGTTCATATACGGCTTTGGAAGTTGCAATAGAGTTAGCTCTGACAAATAACACTACCCACATTTTCCTACACACATGCTTATCAAATTAGACCTTTGTTCTTCAGTAAGCCCTGCTTAATGAATCGATCTGGAGCTTAACTCAGAACCTGATTAAAGAAATAACGTATTTAATGCGTATCATAATTGCAATTCACTGATTAAACAAAAGCATCCTGGCAGTTTGTTACATCGGTTTACCTGATTTTATTAAGACCCAAAATGGTACTTTATAAGATTGTGTGGGGGAACAAGTTCGTGTGTCTGTATGAGCGATAACTCAAATATGCTTTATCGGATTTTCATGAAACCTAGTATACACATTTATAACATCCATGGGAAGAAACCTATTGAAATTGGACCAAATCTGTTGACCGGTATGGGAGTAATGCCCAATTTAGTGCCTATTTTATGGTAATATAATAGAAAGAATTTATTAAATGCAAATCAGTTCTCATGGCAACATATTATTTCAAGTGTTTAGATGCGGCTTTAGAAGTTGCAATACAGTTAACTTTGACAAAACACTACTCACATATTCCTTCACATTGTTTATCAAACTAGACCTTTGTTCTTCCATAAGCCCTGCTTAATGAATCGATCTCTTAACTTAGAAATCGATTACAAAAATAACATTTTGTGCATATCATAATTGCAACGTTTATGGGAAGAAGCCTATTGATATTGGACCGAATTGATTGACCGGTACCAGAGTAAAGCCCAATTTAGTTCCTATTTTATGGTTATATATCAGAAAGAATTTATCAAACAATTATTCTCATGGGAACATAGTTTTTACAGTGTTCACACACGGCTTTGGAAGTTGCAATAGTTAGCTTACAAATAACATTACCCACATATTCCTTCACAAATGCTTATCAACCTAGACCTTTGTTCTTCTATAAGCCCTGCCTAATGAATCAATCTGGAGCTTAACACGGATATCGATTTTAAAAACTTATTTTCTGCATATCATAACTCTGCAATTATCACTGATCAAATAAAAGCATTCTGGCACTTTGTTACATCAGTTTACCTTATTTTATTATTAATATACTAAGTTGTGTTTGTGTGTTGTATTGGTCTGGTAAGTAATATAATGTTGATAGAAATAAACTCCTACAGCTAGCATTTTCCAATTTCTTTTTCCTCACAAAATATTTGATGAACATCTTCTAAACAGAACTTTCAAACTTGTAACTTTCTCTGTCGCTTTCCACTCTATACACATCCCTAATTTACTAAGATGAAAACAGTCTTATGGGTAGCATCGTTGGCAATCCAATATTCCAATAAATGAATCCAGAAAAATTCATTGAAATGTTAGTAATTTGAAAAAAAATTCATAAATGTTAGTAATTTGAAATATGGGCATATACGAGGTCTGTTAGATAAGTATCCGACCTTATTTTTTTTCTCGGAAACCTGACGGATTTGAATCAAGCCCGCTTGCATGAGCCGACCTTGAACCTTTGTGCGCATGTGTGAATTTCTTCCCGCCTGTAGATAGCGTCTGTTGCTGGCAAGCAGCATTTGAGTGAGGTAGTGTATAGTGCTCTCGTCGTTGCAAGGAAAATAACGATTGTGACGACTGGAATTTGGTTTCCGGGTCGTACCCGTACACCAGGACTCGTCACCACTCATTAAGGTGTTCATAAAGTCGGGGTCACTGTTTGTGGACTCAAAAGCATGTCATGTGAGACTTCAACACGAAGTTGCTTTTGCTCCGCCGTCAGCAGCATCGGCATTGAATTTCGCCGCCACTCTCTTCATGGCCAAATCTTTGGTCATAGTTAAATGGGCCGAAAAAGTGATGATGCCCACCTCTTCCGCAATTTCTCGGATACTCACACGACAGTCCCGCATCACCACAGCGTTCATTTTGGCAATGACTTGGTCATTTCGGCATGTTGATGGGCGACCGGAGCGTGGCTTGCTCACCACCGATGTTCGGCAGTCTTTAAACCGGTTGTACCACTCCTTAATCTGTGTGATGACCATAGCATCATCGCCGAAAGCCGTCTGAATTTTCCGAATGGTTTCCACCTGGCTGTTGCCCAGTTTCAGACAAACAGCGCTGCTCCAGTCATTCCGTTATTTTCCTTGCAACGACGAGAGCACTATACACTACCTCACTCAAATGCTGCTTGCCAGCAACAGACGCTATCTACAGTCGGGAAAAAATTCACACATGCGCACGAAGGTTCAAGGTCAGCTCATGCAAGCGGGCTTGATTCAAATCCGTCAGGTTTCCGAGAAAAAAAATAAGGTCGGATACTTATCTAACAGACCTCGTAGGCTATACATTGAACCCTGTAATTTACTGCACGAGGTTTCTGATCAGTAATTAAGATAATACATCTAACATATACATTTTATTTGTCAAGGTTTTAAAAATAAAAAACACTTTAGTAAGATGCATCACAGAAACAGACAGTGAAAGTGTAATAATTACATAACTAGGAGTCAAGAAGATCAACCTTTTCCCTATGGCACTCACTTGAGGGGGAGAGGTTCACAAGGTACAACTAATATCAGTCATCTAAATAAGGCACACAAGGTGCTAAATATGAAAAATGTGATGCTTTCATCAAAATACATAAGAATACTTTATAGTTCATACATGAAACTGAAATTCATGAAACTTTCGATGGCTTTTAAACAGTTTGAGATATATCTTACACAAGGCCTTGCAGACATTGAGTAAAATTAAAGATCCTACATAAAAAAAATAGTAGGAATGTGTCCAAACAAAGGTTGACCATGGCATCTACTCACCCATATTGTATGAGGCGCGTCCATTAAGTAAGTTTCCCTGGAGCTGTTTACACAAAAACAAAATAAAATTTCGTGGACATACATATTCCAACAGATATCACAAGTATTCAGCTATTATTCAACATATTTGCCACTGGGGTTGAAACATTTGTCATACCGTGGAACCAACTTTTGAACAACTGTGTTGTACAAGTCTGCCGCCAGGGATTTGAACCACTAGGTGACAAACATCTCCTATCTGTCATTTCTTGAGGTGTAGGAAAATATGGACATCACAGGGAGCGAGGTCTGGGCTGTAGGGTGCATGGTTAAACACCTCCTAACAAGTCCGCTGGGAGGTGTTTAAATATCCTGTATGGTTACATTCTATGCAATTACACCGATATCCATTATTTGTACGTAGCCTATATTATTTGTGTGTACAGTAGAACCCCGATAATTCGAGCTAATTGGGGCTGAGGCTACCTCGAATTACAAAAAACTCGGATTATACGGAAACATCACTAAATCATTGGGTAAATCGCAAATAAATGTTTAATGAGCACAATAATGGTTTAAATAATAAATAAATAAACAATATAGCAGGCCTACATATTAAAAAAAATATGTATGTATGTATATATTGTCAAACATTTCCAATTTGCTACATCGGCATCCTTTAAGGATTAAGTCATTGTCTGACCCTTAATGGAGTGGAACGGGAAAGCGATGCTACTAGGAAAACACTTTTAATTACATTGTAGGGATTACTGTAACAATACAGTATTCTTTTCTGAAAGGATGGTATGCTCTGTACAATTGATTGACACGAGGTCCCAACAAAGAAAGATCGAACCTAACGGTTTCTGTCAATCTGTAATAGAAATGTATTAGCAGTCTGAAGCCAAGGTTATTTCTGTGAATTATGAACAAAACCCCTAAGTGGGATAGTTTTACCTGCATTTTTGTACATGGAAAAATTGAAAGAAAGCTCAAAATGTAACACATTCGGAAGTGCATGAGACTTACATGCGGACATCGTATAAAAACGTTATTTTACTTTAGTTTTATTGAAAATTTTAATTTTCTTAAGACCAGCTCGAATTACACAGAACCTCGAAATACCGGGGCTCTACTGTATATGTAAAATATGCCAGGAAAGAAAAGAACAGTTCTGAGATGTTTAAAATAGCAGCAATGAAATTTTCTGAAAGTAAAGAATTAAAAAGCACCATATCAACTCCATGTAGCTCCCTCCCCCCACCCCGTTTGCTTAAATTTTGAAATTTTCTTCTTTATTTCATACTAGCTTAAAAGGTCCGACGTCACCCGGTTTTGTATGTTGCTAGTAATTCAAAATTAACTTACAGAGGACTTGCAGGCAGCAAAGAGGAACGACATATCACACTCAAAATAGGCTTTTTCTTTCAGAAAATGCTAGATATGACTTTTTATCACTCATACAGGACTTAGAATTTAGAACTTATTGCTTCTAAACACCATGCCTGGTAGGGGTTCAAATAAGAAACATAAATTCTGGTAACATAACATTTTCCTGTCTTTACTTGGTATTTTATTTCCCACTCTCATCTTACAAAAGCTTCAGGGCTAAAATCAATGCCACCGACAGATTTTCTCCCCCAAAACCCAGGACATAATAATTACTGCACACACGACTAAAATTGTTCCATCGCACCTTATCTTTTTGCATAATTAGGTTTAAAGTAAACATCCATCTTTCTCAACTAACACAAAACCTACAACGATGAATAATGTATAGTGGATAGGATATTTAGACTTCTGACACAGCATACTCGCTATCCATTGTTGGCACAAACTCAGGCTGAGACAACAGAAATCGCTCATCCTGCAATACTATCTCTCTTTCTAAATGAAAATGCGATGTGAGAAAATGAAATTTTCCATGCCCAGGGTAGAGAAAGTTATGTGATGCATCACATCCAGTATTTATTTACGTGGATCTCATTCTCCATTAGGCCTTCTGATTTACGAAACTGAATTATATCATAACCTCTCTAATTTGTCAAAGCCCAGTATCATGCAACTTCCAAAGCCACCTGTGAACACTGAAAACAATACTGTTGTCATGGGGACTGTGTACGTTATATGCAAATTGCACTTGAACATCTGGTGTAATATTTTCAGAAATTATATAATTTTACAAAGGAAGTAGTTGTTTGTTGGAATTTTAATGTTGACTACATTTCTTTCCTGGTTGCAAAATTTTGGGCAAACTGCTCAAAACATGTAGATTTGTATAGGAAACAACCATTCATACATAAATACCCACACCCACACACTTTCAATTTTATACGTTAAATTACCCTCCACAACATACTTATTTGAACTCATGTGTATTTTTAACCCTCTTAGCGCCAAGCTGTTCACCGGAGTACAATTACTAACATGCCAGCTGCGGATTTGCTCGATTCTGCTATTTACGGCTTCCGCTGCCAGCACTGATCAGGTCGGAATTTAGTTTTATGAAATAACACACATATTCTTGAGCTGTCTGTACCTTCAAATATACCGGTAGGTCAAGAGGAACCGTTTATCTCCTTTTTCCTATGCTGTAATTTATGAGGTGTTTGGCCTTCAGAAGAGGGTGTTTTTGTGCAACTGAAATGTATTAACAGACCATCTTATTTTAGTGCAGGTTCTAAGTTTTTTTAGAAACCACAACAGTGTGTTCGTTGTTGCAGGAAAATATATGAGTATTATTATTAACGTATTTAGAACAGTGCGATTTACCATGATTGATTTACCAGTGTGATTTATAGGATAGCAGTGATTAAGATAAATCATGATCATACAAATATACGCTAATAAATAGGGTTCGGATGTTTATGACCTTAAAAAGTCAGAAATATGCAAAGCAATATGACCTTAATAATATCTAAATATGACCAAACAAACACATTATTCAATGAATCACATAAAGTGTCTACATTATTTGAAAATTAATTCATGATATTTTAAAGTAAAGTTTTGTGAATGTAACAAAGTCTCTTGGTCAAATACAATATACAGTTTTATCGCATTGAAAGCAATGACACTACTGATCCATACACCCCTCCCACATTACGAATATTTAATGGACTCATCTGCACATACTGCGCATCCATGCTTGGACCATCACCTCTGATTAATACCACCGTACTATACAGTATGCAATATATCACCAGGGGCATCTTCAGATTCTCAGAGGAATCTTCTCCAGTTATGTCTAAACTAAATAGTCTGGTATTCTCAGAACTCCTTTCAATGTGAAACTGGAATTATTCCACCCTTTCGATTTATTTAGAAAAGTATACTTAATTAATATTTATTCAAGTTATTTAAATTATTATTATTATTTTCCGTATCAAAATTCTCGTTCAGATTATTATTATTATTATTATTATGTGATTCCAAATTTGAAATATTAACTGTAAACAAAACGTACATATTCAAAATACAACGTACCAAATTCGTAATTCCAAACCGCGAATTGGTTTAACCAATAAGAAGGCATTACGTAAGCGAGAGTATAGCCAATTAGAGCAAAGCATTCTACAGCGCGAAACAGAGCGTCAGTAGGAGCTCACTCCACTACTGACCGTCTAACAGCACAGAGCGTCAGTAGGAGCTCACTCCACTACTGACCGTCTAACAGCACAGACCGCCGTGTCGTGCTCGCTTGGAAAAGTTCGCGGCAATTAAAACCTACGCTATGGCGATTCCCACATTCAGAACATATATAATCGTGTGAGTTACTTTCATTTGTGATTAGCAAGACAAACCAAATATCACGTAAGTAATGATAAGTGAAACTCAAGTGGTGACGACATACACACAGCAACACAAACTACAAGCTACCAGTTTATAAATAAATTCCGATAGATAAAGAATTATAGTGTAGTTATTATTTCAAAGACAGTAACTAGCTATAAGACAATATCCCGAGATGATTCATGCACCTACCACTGAGCACAGCAGCTGTGGAAGTTGAGGCGCGTAAAACAGAATGGACTCCGACTGGGAATTGAAGTAAGTACTTTTACCGAAGAAATCCTTCACCCCTCCAACTCAACCCAAGTCCACCTCAAATGTCACATGACGTTATGAGGCGATTGAACAGTCAATTTGCTGCATTCTGATTATGAGTCGTCTTCATCCAAAACTGCTTTATCACTGCTTAAAATGCAATGATTTGGCACCTTGTTGAAAATCCAGAATATAAACTCCCCCCCCCCAAAAAAAAAATATTTATCAACCATTTAATGCGTTTGACTAGAAGATTGGGTCCACAAATGTAACTGGAACATGACAAAAAATCCCAAAAATGACCAAGACTGTAAAAATGACATAAATATGCATTCAATTCTTATTTAAATCATTGCTTTGACTGAAATGAAAGTAAAGAAAAAATATTATGTCATGAACATCCAAACCCTAGTAATAAATATAATAGAAAAATAACTTATCACCACACCTAAATTATGCATATCTCTATTACTATTAGTAGAAAAATTGCCCCTGAGGGGCATAACGCTGTCATTTGTGAATATTTTCAACAACTCTGCATTTTGTGCAAAAAGCTCTGGCACTCTTAGACAGAAAGACTGGCAAGTCAGTGCCTGGGAGCAAGTTTTGACGTTGGTATATGAAACATGTGTCAAAGTTCAACTCACATTATAATTAGATTTATAACAGTTCCTTCACTGTAGAGGTTCCATCTATTTTTTATGATACCTTGTTATAATGTGTTACATGGAAGATGAACTTAATGAGTTTAATTTTAAAATTCCACTTTTTCCGTCATATATACCGAGATTATTTACATTTAATTTCAATAGACTAACCTGATACGAAAATTGAGTACAATACATGTTTTTTAACCCAATGTTTATCTACAAGGATAAAATCTAAACGATTGGTGGTATATTCACTTATAAATTCTTATAATCATATTTTCATGAAAGCATCACATAAGGCTCTCTCAATGAATGATGTTACCAACTTCTGCATCTTGTGCAAAGTAGTTAACCTGGTAAGAATTAAAGGCTCAGAAGCAATGGAATAATTACTTCGTGGATTTGGTAGAATGTAGGTAAAGATCAGGGTAGGGGGTCTTCAACAATGAAACATGTATGATATTACACATTTTGACCAAACAAGAAAAACACTTTTTTTTTTTATACACGTTCATCACTGGGGACGATTCTCGCCAGATGAACTGTCGACTCATTTATTGCAGCTATGAACAACTACACATCAGCGGTTTGAGCTTACAAGTACCAAGAATCGAAGGCTTCACAGTAAGACACACACCACATGGGCGAGTACTGTTCCTGCTGGCTTCTTCAGTCTCAGTAATCTTCTTTATGCCTTGGTTCTTCTTTTCTTTTAGTAAACGCACATCGATCCATAGTAGATACCACTTTTTTCACACAGTTCTGTTGAGAAACACATGTTCACCAAGGGGTAAACAAGAACACCTAAACCATAGATTTGGGAAAGCATCCCTTTCAATGACTCCCATCTTCAAACTTTAACTGATAATAATGACAATTTTCAACCTCTTTAGCAGAAATAACTTGATTATTTAGTTCATCATCATTATGAAATATAATACTATCCTCTTCCTTCAAGCTAACTGTGTCCAGATGATACATCACTATGCTTGCACAATACACAATGTCGTCGTTAATCCAAACAATTTACTGTAAATCCTATTTAAATACTGTGCAAAGATGTGAAGCATTTCTGGAAAGTGAAATCCCTAATCACCTCAATCAGTGGTTAAATAATTTCTCTCAGTTCCCGACACCCTGTATCTGTGACAACTGACGTACATACGAGTATATTGGGTTTACACGCAATCAAGATATCTTTAAGGAATCCAATCAACTGTGCTGCAAATTTAACCACACCTTACTTACATCAATGCACAGAAATAATTCAATACTGTTACTTAATTACTTAACGGGGGAGGCATTTTTCAAATAGTAAAATTAAGAAAAGAATGCTTTATTGTTAATATGCACTCGAGTCCATAGCCCCTGAAATGAATTATTTTTAACACTGCAAGAAGTGGACAGTTTGGTTTTTGGAAGATTGCATTAAACCATCATTAGAGAAAAATGTCAATTTTCAAGCTTACATCCACTCATCAGTCTTTAAATGCTAAAAAGCCAATGCTGCCAGATTTTAACTGGTATTATTGCAGCTTAAACTCCACACTCGATCTCGATACCATTTGTCATGTGCAATCTACCAGTGCAACTGTCAAATCAAGCAAATCAAAGAATTTCATTACTTCCCCCAGCAAGTGAAGACAAGAGAAACACAAATGACCCCTGCATGTTAGGCATCATGCAAAGAGGCTCTAGCAAACAACTGCCGTGGTATGCAAAGCTTGCTTTCAACATTCACTTTAAAAGACGAAGTGTCTAAACAACTTACTCAGAATATATGTTTCTGTAAAGCATGTACCAGCTTGCTTAGAGCTCACTTGTTACCAATGGAAAGTAGTACAAGCATATTAACATCTGCGATTTATCAATTTTAGTTTTCTTTACTTCTAACTACATGCAGTAAACTTTCACTGGGGTACGCTAAATTGAGAACAGATACTGAACATATATCACGCTTTATTCTGTAGTGGGAGTGGATATTTCTTCTTTATTAGCATCGGTTGTCATCTTCATCTCAGTCTGTTGCGTGCTGCTATTTACAGCTGGTTTCGTGTTGCTCGTCAAGCCCCCATTAGTATTGTTTGTTGAGTTGGCACTGCTGCTTTCAGGCATTTTATTCTCGCTGCTAACATGAGGGCTGCTATCTGTTTTCACTTCCGAGCTGCTTTCAAGTTTCATATTTGTTCCTGTGAAACAAATAAGAACATTCTGTAAAGTAATGAATACAATGAATTGACCAATTGGGCTGAGAGTTCAGATTAATGGAAATACCATATTTATCTGAATATAAGCCACACTTTTTTTTTTTTAAACCTAGATTAAGCCCAGCAAAATATGCCTGCGGCTTAAAATCACGTACAAGTGTTTTTAGGCAATAGTGGTAAAAATGGGCACAATATAGCCGGTAGACCTACTGTGGCTGGTTTCCCTCCTCCGCCATGCACTACCCCTTATTGATTATCTCGAATCTCCAGGACTACCGCTATATTAATCAATTCAGCATAAAAAATAAATTGATTGAAATCGAAGCATTGTAGAAATTGCATAAAACTGTGTCAGCAAGTGATGTTCATTTTATGATATATGTTTTGTGTATTTTGTAATTTTTCATAGTGGTATTACGCAATATACGTGTATTATGGGTTGCTCAGAAGTAAAATATGCCATAACGTACGGGAATGCAAATAATGGTAATTTTAAACTGATGTTAACTGAAAGTGCAGTTATAAAACATAGAAAAATCACATGAAATTCAACACTGAAAGTCATATGAAGTGTAAAGAACCGATTTCTGTTTTCTTTTCCATCAGTTTTATTTAATTATAAATATAATAAAAATAGAATTTCATAATTTAAGTCAGCTGATACTTTCTTTTTCTTATTTCAGGCCTATTTCACCTAAGAAGCGTGTTACTGTAATGTTATGAAAATGAGGCAATTAATTTTTTTACTTTAGGGTTAATTTAATTTTTTCCCTTTACTTTACTGTTAAAAAGGCAGGTGCTGCTTATATTCGGATAAATACAGTAAAAGGAAGGAAGAGAAAAGAGATAATAAAAGCAGATGATTCATGTGGCAGTTCAGAAATTTCACTTTTTGCCACTCTGTTGAATAAACCTGATCATATAATTTAAATCAACGTGATATAACTATTTCTGGCATTTGTTTTGGTACCCTCTTCAGATGCAATGTAGTAAGTGTGTCTATCCAAGTTTAAAATGTCCATAATTTTTCTTTCATTACGTGAAAGCTTGCATCACAATCATTGGAGAGCCAGTCTTTAACTTCTTGAAGGATGGTTTTCATTACACCAGAAAATCAACTAAAAAATAACACTTTTAAGATTCAAAATGATTTTTAAGTTCCTGTTCAAATAGAGAGTTTTGTTGTGCTTTCCCAACAACTTAGTACACAGAGTTTTTAGTTCTTATATGCAGTGCCGGCTCGTGTATAGGCATTGTGGAACTGCAGCACCCCCTATTTCCACTTGATATTATCGATAACATTTAATATAATGAGTCCTTTTTTCTTTAATTCTTTCTTTATACTTGTACAATATATAATCCTTAAGCTTAATACCAGTAGCCATCCCCCAGTTTTAATAAAAAGATAAAATAAAATCTTTGTATGGATCTGTCCGCTTCACAGTTCCAGCTGCATGGCTTTTGATTGTTGTGCGCATACCCACATAGGAAGGTGCATGCTACAGCTATGAGGGAGAGAGAGCACTGTCGCTTTCTCAGTGCTGACCATGGCATATTGATGGAAAGTAGTGTTGTTTTTTGTTTGTTTGTTTTTTTTTCATATGCTTAAAAACCATGTATCTTATTCTTGATGTAATAAAGTGTAGAATTAGATTATTATCTTGTTTCTAGCTATTCCACTTGATTCATTTTTTTTCGGTTCTTTTATTTAACGGAGAACTTTATAACCATGGCAAATCAAGGAGAAAATTATATGATCTTTTCACAGAAATTAAAACAAGAAGAATGGATTTCATTTCTAAATAAACAGATCAAGCTTGAACTGTACAACAATTTATATTAAAGTAAGTAAAAAAACTTGATTTGTTCTTTTAGGGTTTTATCAAGTTTATAAATAAATTTTCTTTTTATATAATATTATGTTTCCTTTAACACAATTTTAAAACAAAGGCCAAAAACTTGTTGGAGCAGCACCCCCAATAATTTTAGCTACGAGCTGCCACTGCTTATATGATTCAATAGTGCAAGAAAAGACTGCCAAACCTATGTATATTTGTCTTGGAAAATTTAGTATCTTAATTTAATGTCAAATTTCACTCACTGCAACAATGAAGCTATTACCCCGTTTACATATGGGACTGCAATCCATCCCGATCCCAATTTATAAGTTCTCTGTTTACATGAAACGTTATGAGTAGACTTCGGATTTTAGGTAAAAGCCTATTTTAATCCTTAAGTGATATATGGACGAATACTTGTATATGCATGTTTCCTAAGTGACTATGCCTAAAACTGATACTTTTATGGGACCTAAAACAGCCTATTTTTACGTTAGACCTAATAAGTTCAAAATAAGTTATTTTTTTTGTTAAAAATTCTAGCATTTATTTACAGTTCGTACTAAATTTTTAGCTCGGAATGTTTCGTCTTCAGTAGAAAAATTCCTTAGAATTTCCAAGAAAATATAATGTTTTTCTCCCGACTCCCACATCCAGTAAATAAAAAAAAAAGTAAAAAAGAAAGAAAGAAAAGAAAAAAAAAATACTTCTCTGAATCACCGAGGGATACAAGGGGTTGAATATGCTAACGTGCGTAGCTCTTGGGCGCAGGGATTAGGTTTTCACTGTTATGGTAGTAATACAGACCCTAGTAATAGGTCTATATAATTCTGTGTACCATAGGCCTATATCTGTGTTTTATCTTGATTATTGATTAATGGTGAATTCAATAAATATAATTTTCTGCATTGCAATTGAGATATTTCAGAAAATTGGCAAATTAACGATATTATAAGAGACTAATTTACGATTTTTAGAACCGATTTTCCAATTTTTAGAGCCTATTTTAGGTACCTAAAACAGCATTTTTAGCGACCTAAAAGTCCGAAGTCTAGTTATGAGAGTGAATTGAGATTTTTGGTACTATTGGCTAACTTGAAGTATGGCTATTTGTGTGGCTAACCTGTGTAAACAATTGCTGTGTTTATTCTGCGATTAAAAATACTTAAAGTGCGTGTTTTATTAATAATTTCTAAGTCACCACAAACAAATTTTAGCATAAAAGAGAAACATAATATTAATATTATAATGTAAGTATTTTGATTAAATTGATGATCAGCTGACAAAACAAACGACGGACATCGTGCAAGTGTATGTGCACACACCAGGATTGAGTTCTCTAGCATTTACATGGAATTGAATACTACTTGAATCCGATCCGCTCCTCCATTTGCAGAGGATTGGATTGAAAATTCATTTCGAACTGAGTCTGCATTTATATGATAATCTCAATACGGGAAAAGGACTCAGATTGATCTGAATCCTGCATGTAAATGTACTATACTAGAAAGACCCATTTAAATTAACAAGGAAAACAAATTTTTCCACTTGTTAAAATTTCTAACTTGGAGGATTTCTTCTTGCTACACCTGTATTTAAGCCCTCCAAAACAGATTAAAAGACAGGACAGAGAGATAAAGATCACGGCAAGATGGTCAAAACGTCGGCAGACATCTTAAATATGACGCGGCAGATACCAGGAAGGCAAGAAGATTTTACTGTCAACTCGGGTTGCGGAAGCCTACAATCTCATATTAATGGTACTGTAGTTTCTTGCTGTAAAATCATCGCCACCTGGTCCTATCAAAAATATACACATCATCTAGCTAAAGGGAATCTTACAATAAGGATGGTACCAAACAAAGAGACAGCTGTTATTCAGACTTCCAGCATTATTTGTGGAGGAAAATGACGAGGCATCTCGTGTAGATGTTCTATTAATCAAGAGATGCAAAGACATAGAAAGAAGAAAATGCTGTGAAAAGCAGGTTCAATCTAAAAAAAATCCCTTTAGGCAGGCCTACAGGCTGAGGTAGATTTCAAAGTGCTTTTGGTTTAATTTATTATCGCTGCGCAGCACTCTTCTTTTTTAGCCTTGGCATGGCAAACCCGCAGTAATAAGAACTGAATTTGGTAAAGAGGAAGAGCCTACAATCATTTGTTTTGACAACAAGAATAGGATATAATATTCTGGGAGACCGTGCGCAAGATCAGCAATGAATAAAATTAGCAAAGCCGCTAAACAAGACAAAATTATATTATACTAATTCTTTTAAGTGTTATTTTCAAACATTAAAATCTCGCGTCATATGAGAGCTATCAAGAAACTAGTTATTGATTTGTAGAGTACTCATCAAGAGCTTTTCAACAATACCCCACAAGACGTGGTTTCAAAAATTTTGAATTTCCATCCCCTCACCCCCACTCGTACCCCCAAAAACCCCCGAATTGTTGGTGTCACTGTGAACTCCATAGGGAGTACTCTAATTTATTCAAACAAAGTTTCCCTCTATACTTCATAGGGGCCGAGATATAAATGTTTTACAATTTCAACCCCCTCCCCCGACCACCCCCTTGGGCCAATTTTGCCCATTAACGAACTTGTCCGAACTATTGGGCCTAGAAATAACATAATAAAATTTGGTTCAAATATCTTCAAAATTACGGCCGCTATAGTGTAAAGATATAAATATCACAACATTTTTTTTTTGAGCGGGCGGTGGTTTCGTACTTAGGGGAGCATGAAACGTAAAGATATGAAAGAATTTTTCGAAAATCATGACATGGTATCCATTGCAATAGGTAGATTTTTCTTCGAAATCTACCTAATATCTGATTCTGCAAGTAGACTACTGGAATAATGCACAGTATAATTAGGGGCCGTATTTTTTGGTAACAACGATAAGTGCGAAATTTTATAAACAACCTCCCTTAGCTATATTTAGCTTTTATATGCTTAAAATATCAATATGAACCAAATTGAATCCACAAAATATCGCGAAATTTACTCGATTCCGCGAAATATGCCCCTTCTGTCCGTAAAGTGAGAAACGAGCATGAAAATGTGCCTTAAAATCACTATATTGTGTTTTGGTGTACTGTATTTTTTATTTCTTAGCAGCATGCTTTTTTTCTGCTGTTTCTGTGGCTGTCGAAGATTTACCGATATATTGATATTTATGATCGATTACAAAGATTGCAGAATTTACGCAAAGATTGTCTGTGCCCTGGTTTGTACTGTTGAGTACACTCCTTTCCTGCTATGTCTTTGCCAAGTTAGTGATACCTATGATCAATTACAGCAGAAGAGTGTAGAATATTTGTTACTTGTATTCAACAGATTTCATCTTTTATCCAGTGGTATGGTTGGCACTTCTGTTTGCAAACGGCTATTTCATGGTGTTCAGTAGAAATTACGATAATATTTCTCGTCATTATATTTGAACATTAACTCTAATCATGCCTAAATTGAAAGTTACTTCAGTTCATACAAGGGCAGAAGAATATAGACATGGGAGGGCGTTAGTTCATGTAAATAAAGAAGCAAAGTTTATCATTGCGCAATGTTCCCAATGTAATATAAGTAATTTATTTCACGAAATACCCACCGAAATAGAAGGAAGTTAACACCGAAATCAGCCATTTTATTTCACCAATAAATCAGGGCCCTATGTATAATGAATAGAAGTGGAATGAAATGTTTTAAATAGAATAGGACTATTTTTCATTAAAACAAGTGGGTATAATGGAATTCCCAATACAACTGTTTTGGATCAACAGGATTCTATTGTACAATAATAAGAGACGTGACAATAAAGTAGGTTTCCCTGGGGCAGTTTACAGAAACAAAACACAATTTCATGGACATATATATTCCAACAGATACAGCAAGTATTCAGCTATTATTCAACATATTTGCCAACAGAAATGAGAAATTTGTTATACCGTAGAACCAACTTTTCAACACCTGTGTCATAGCAGTGTGCAGCCTGGGATTTGAACCACAGTGTAACAACCACCTTCACCTCTCTGTCATTCTTCGTCATTTCGTGAGGCATAGGAAAAGATGGACATCACTGGGAGCGAGGTCTGGGCTGTAGGGTGGATGTTTATAACACCTCCTAGCAAGTCCCATGCAGAAGTTTGGCTGAGAGGTGTTTAAACATCCACCTTAAAGCCCGGACTTCGCTCCCAGTGATTTCCATCTTTTCCTACAGTTCAAGAAATGACAGGGAATGACCTTGCTTTCTTAGAGAGGAGATGTTTGTCACACAGTGATTCAAATCCCTGGCGGCAGCCTTGTACAACACAGGTATTCAAAAGTTGGTTCCACGGTATGACAAATATTTAGATTCCGGTGGCAAATATGTTGAATAATAGCTGAATACTTGCAGTATCTATTGGAATATATATGTCCACGAAATTGTGTTTTGTTACTGTAAACAGCACCAAGAAAACTTACTTTATGGACGAGCTTCGTATTTTGAAGTTCAATTTCTATTTGCATACCAGCAGTTTAGACCTGTATTAGAAATCTTTCTAGTAACAAAGACATGCAAAATACTAACCATGAGGTCCATAGTAAGGTTGGCCTCCAGCTGGACCTGTTTGCATCTTATTCATGTTGGGCGATGGCCGTGAAGGTGGCGGATGCGATGTGTTGTGCTGAGGTCTGTGTCGACCAGAATTTCCCATCATGTTGTTTCCTGGAGCACTTCCCCCTTGGTAAGGTGCTGGTCGCTGTATGGGTGCTGGATAGCGGGATGCTGATGGCATACCTCCTCGAGCTCCGAGATTCATTTGCCCTCTCACATTCTGCTGAAATGCCTGCAAATGCATGCAATTCATCAACTGTTGCTTCATTTCATGAAAGAAAGAAAAAAGTAAATTAATAAAATAACAGGAAATTAGATTTGATTAAATTAATCGGGAAAACACTGTGAAGTGTATATTATATATAATGAATAAGAATATTTGTCTTCACACATTTTTTGTAAGTAAAAACTTGGCAAGCTAAAAAAAAAAAAAGTAAGTTTTTACTTATAAAAAGTGTTCAGACGAATATTCTTATTGATTATATATAGGAAATTCGATTTTTAATCTTTTGATCATATGCAAATATTGTATCCATAAATTGATACCATCAATGCATAAAGGAAGTGAATACCATTAATTATTTAGAAGACCAGTTCTGTGGCTTTGCCACAAGATGTTACTGTCATTTAAACCATACAGGATGTGAGTTTGCACAAAGCAGCATACGTATTACACAGCAAAGAAACATTCGATCTGTGTGCTGGGCAAGTTAAAACAATAAACTGGGAATAGTATTTTCCTCCCCAGCAGCCTTAGGAGACATTGTCTGTAGGCAATTCTATCTGCTTTAATTTTGTGTACGGAATAATTTTTTGCTAGAATTGACAGCTATGGACATATCAGTGTATGGTAAAAATGTAGAAAACCCACCTTTAAACAGCTCCCACACACCCCACCTTCCAGGACTTTCAGTACAGTAGGGTCTCAATTATCCGACCTGAACTGTCGGTACATCGGTTCACTGTAAGTCGGATAATGCAGAAAAACAAAGTACGTAATAAAATGTCGAAATATGACAATATGTCCATAACTTTAGCTTTCATGTAAATTAGCGCTATTTCCAAGGCACTTAACCCTTTGCACACAAAATTTAATATATTAAATTCACAACACTGGCCTGCCTCTCTGGTGATGGAGTGCACAAAATACTAGTTGTCATGGGAAGTCTCTTTCACACTTCCTGCACTAAATCCCCTTCATCACATGATTTTCTCGTGGATTGCATCAGTCAAGGAAATATAACTTATCTCGAAGGGCAGCGGTCAATTTTTCTTGCCTCTTCCTTTTGTATTTATTTACTGTTTTGGTAGTGAAATGGCATCCAAGAGGATGCTAAGTGACGAACGACTTAATCTAGGCTGTGTTAAATGAAACTTATTAGTGACTGTATTAAGGGGTGAGGAATAATTTATACTAGATGCAGGCTTAGCCATTTCGGCTGCATAGATGTGACTGATTCAGATCCATGTCCATCCCCATTTACAATACCAACCAAGGTCCCATATTACCATCTCGGTTCAATAGAAACACAGAGCCAATAGATCACTTTCATTCTTTGACGATTAGATCTTGGAATATAGTGGAATATCTTTTATGCCACTATTCTGGTAACTAAGTCCCATAGAAATTATTCTTATCATCTCCTACTTACTCCAGCTGTGAATATTATCTTCAGGACAAAGGTAAATGTTTAAATGTTATGCAATATTGCATGTCTTTTGGGAAACATTTCATAACTTACAGGATTTATAAATTTTAACGAGAATCTGCTGCGTACAGTCATAAAATTTGCCGCTTGCAAAGGGTTAAACCTTCACTGTGTGTCATCTTGTTTGCTTTTTTCCTCTGTTCTATGCTTGGTTCTTCATTTTCATGACCATTAACTAGATTACTAAAATTAAATGTCAGTGTCTTGACAGTTGAAACTGCTGATCCTGTTTACACATCGCAGGATACCACAGCGTATGGTAATGAAATCTACCAAAAATACAGTCAAGAACAAACTTCGTCTATCACAAACAGTGATGGATAATACGGAATGTTGAATGACCAGAGGTCGGATAAATGAGGCTCTGCTATATGATGTACTGAAAGTAACAATGAACATCCATGCCAAATTTCAAAACTCTTGGATTTTTTCATTCATTCTTTCTAATTTGACATTTGAGCCTTCATGACCGAAAACATCCTTTCCATATCAGCATTGTGGCTAGAAATACAAAAATCAAACTCAGTTAGCTTCAATAATCCTGAAAACTGCTCTGGAGATTTGCATGATTGAAAAAATGATACCCCGTTTGCATCAACTTGCTTATTTTTGTAACTTTTCTTTTCATTTTTTCAAGTATCATTTTATTGGTTATTGGTTGGAAAGGAAAACATGGTGGATGTTGTAAAATAATCTTTATTTAATTGTAGATTTGTATAAATGTAGTATTGTTCTCGTCTTGATCATTCACATTAAACTCTCACAGCTCCCTATCCTGATATTATATCATTTATTTGTATTGAAAGTTGAAACTATGATAAATTGTTTTTGTATGTGAATCTGTGCCAGCATACTGAAATATCTATATAGCTTCTTTGACTTAAATGATTAATCAAACATAACTGCAACATTTCCACTATATCCATAATAACTAAAGAAGAGAAAGGTCTATCTTCATTTAATTTTGATAATTGTTTTTTCAATAATTGTTAATTTAATCAGAATGGCAATAGCCCCTATTGTCCGTAGTACTAAAGAGTATAATCTAAAAATAAAAAAGCTCGCAGCATGACCATCACAATAGTATATTGATTTTCTCCCGATGCCAAAAGCCAATGTGTTTTATTAATTTCTGTGGTTTTAATTAATCACTACTTACTTAATCAATAGCAATAGACAATTCCTAAGCAAGCTAAAGGAATATTATCTATTTTATGAAACCTGAAGGTTCATTGCCGCGCTTACCTGAGCCCATCATTCAACCCTATTCTGAGTTAACACCATCCAACCATCCCTCGCAAGTCCTACTTTTCTTAAATCTATCCTAATATTGTCCTCCCACCTATGTCTAGGTCTTCCAAGTGGTCTTTTCCCTTCGGGTCTCCCAATCAATACTTTTAAGATATGTCTTTCCTCCTCCATGCGTGCAACATGCCCAGCCCATTTCATCCTCCATGATTTAATTACCCTTACTATATCTGGTGAAGAGTACAGGTTATGAAGCTCGTCGTTATGTAGTTTTCTCCAGTCCCCATTTTCATCTCTCTTAGGCCCAAATATTTTCCTAAGCCCCCTGTTTTTGAACACTCTCAGATTATGTTCTTCCCGAAGAGTTAGCGACCATATCTCACATCCATATAATACAACCGGCAGGATAGTTGTCTTATAAATGTTTATTTTTAGATTTCTGGACAGAAGACAAGAAGATAAGAGTTTCTGATCTGCATAAAAGCAGGCTTTAATTAATCGTTACATGTTTAATTCTGTAAGTATTTGCAGAATTGTCACAGAATTTGAACCTAGAGTTACTAATACAATAACTTGAGGTTCAAATTCACAGGAAATGTGAATTTATACATAAAATCGGCACCTCTCATTAGCCCAGTCAATGAATGAAAAAAATGGGCAATGTCCAAACAAATTTGGAAGAAGCTGAATTTTGTATATGTATTAGACCATAACCAAAGCTGTGTTATTACAAAAGTTCCCACTCCTCCCCTTTGTGCTTAACCCTCCACTACCCCTCAAATCTTGATCAGATTGGAAAATGAGAATTCACATAAGTACGTGCTTCTAAATATGGAAGCAATTCTTCTGGTAAGTACAATTCAGAATACTTTTCATGTGGTACAAGTTTCCAGAACTCCGCCTACTGTGAAGAAATGGATCACACTGCATATTACCACATAGCTACAATTGCGAAATGTTAAATAATGGAATTTGGAATACAGAAGCATCAGAATATCCACGGCCAAAACTATCCACAACATAGAACTTTAAATATTTTATATTAGCCTATATTAATTTTGTCATGGGCAGCAAAGAATAAGGTTGAGGGATGAATGCAGCCCATGGATCGCCAGTTGGCCATCTCTGATCTGGAGTGTATTTTTAATTAGTATACTGCTTGAAACTTTGAAAACCTTTAAATTTTCCTTATAATATTTTGATATTTACCTTTTTATTTAAAATGGTATAACGAAGACCGATATAACAATAAACCTCCATTAAGCAATATTTTTCTATGGTCCCGGGAAATTCCCTATCTTAAAGGAAGGGTAAACTAAAAAAATACCATTTTTTTAATTTTAATCTCATCGCACAGAGCTTTGAATTACGAAACGAATGGTGATCTTGTGAACTTCAGGCACCTAATATTACGCTTTGTACGGGTGAAGTAAAAAGCTCCTGTGATGTCACGTGCCCCAATTCATTGACAGGACTACAGCTGTTGTAATGCTCGCGAGTGTGTTTCTGCATAGACCACAAAGTCTCATTTGTGTTTGTTGTTGATAGAGATGTCTGCAATGTTACATTATAAGGACAAATCTCGGTATTCACAGATTAATATCACACGAAAAGAAAATGACAAGGAATTATTGAAAGAATTGCAAGGAAGAAAAGAAAATACGGAATGGTGTAAATGTGGGCTGTGTATACATATGGAAACGGGCCACGAGAGTGTGCGTTCTTGGGACTGTGAAGTAATTTGGGAACAGAAGGGGGTTGTAGACTGTATAACACAACATGCCTCATTCGATAGCGTTATTATAAATAAAGATACATTAGTTGCCAGTCGTTTTCAGTTAATACTTAGAGCTAATACAGAGCTAATTTTTCAAGATACGAACAGAGTCACTTTCAGATTCAGAATAATCTTTTGTGGTAGTAGAAATGTCCGAAATGCTAAAAGAGCTATCTAAATCACAATTTCTAGAAGAAACATTCAATGAATCTGTGCAAACATTGACTAAGTTTCATTTCCTAGTCCACACTGAATGCCTACGCTGTTAGAAACTAAATTTTTGTCATAAATACTAGATTCCACATTCATAGATTTGTCCATTCCCGGATACTGATGGATTACTGTTCAAATCTTGCAACAACTCTCTCATTTCCTTCTTCCTCAAGTACGACTATTTTCTTTTCTTCATTGGCAGTGTTTCAGATTTCGTACGCAAAAGAAGTGATGGCACAGCACTTCTTTTTTAAACAGATTGCATGGTTTCTCCAGTTAACTGTTTTCGTAACTGTACCGAAAGCTTGGTAACATTTTCTTCAAAATGTTGTGAACAAACCGTACTGTATTTACTAGGAACAAATTTTTCAATTTTAATTTTGATCAGTCATTGCTTATAACGTTCGGATGACTTATCTCTGTTGGGAAATCGATGGAAAGATATTTTAAGTGTGTCATCACTAGGGACCGGATTCTTAGGTTTTTACCTATTTTTTCCTTACTTCCAAAACAAAAAGCGCTCATACACTTTTTCGAATCATGTCCATAGGATTCATCCACATTAATTCTGTGGTTCCTAAAAATACCTAAATGGGGTATAAAAACCTAAATATACCTAAACGGAATATAAAACCTAAAATATCTAATATAGGCTCCTTTTTTGTTTGTCAGTTGAGAAATCGATATTTTGCGGGGAAAGAATAATTTTTGCGTTTCATTCAACCCATTGTCGTCCAGGATGGACAGTATCAAGAGAGGAAAAGAGTACCGGCATATTCCTTTTAAAATATTCGTACGAACAACCATTGTTGCCGTGTATGAACAAGGATATAGATTTCTGTGTTTTAAAGCGCTTGTTTTTTTGTTTGCTTTAATACTGCCCTGTTATTCATACTGAGTGGTTACACTGTGAGTTATAAGAAGACGTATTAATTAATCCAAAACAAATGAAATCGAATTTATTACGGCAGTGGATTGGCGACGATCTGAATTTCACTACAGATGGCAAAGTAATATTTTGTAAAGCCTGCCAGAAACAAGCATTATTTACCTTTCTAGAAAAGGGGGAAGTTTTCGTCCCTAGTTGATCTGTTGTGCGTAACAACCGAAAAAAGGAAAATAATCAGTTCCACATTATCCACATCCAACCATAAAGTATTTTACTCACTAAATTAGAAGCATTGGTTTCGAATCCCGAGAAGGGTAGTGTCTAGATACAGTATTAACTATTAACTATGAGATAACAGGAAGAACTTCACAGTTGAGAATCTTGAAAGATATTTAGTGAAATACTGTACCCAGGAAATGTGAGGCAATCTTATTTTCACTGCTTCTTTTGATTGTTTATGCTTTCTTTCTTCAATTTATAATATTGTCTTAAAGCAAGTTTACACAAATTTAAGTCACTTTTGTTAAGTTAAACTTTACAAGTATTATGTATTCAATCCTATGTAGCACACTCAAATTCATTAGGCCTAATTATTCTACCCGAAAACGATATTTTGGACAAAAAACCTAAAAAAAACTATTTCACCTAATGGAAAACCTAAAACAATGTTTTTGAAAACCTAAAAATCCGGTCCCTAGTCATCACTCTTCGACGATGAGTTTGTACACCCCACAACACAACAATAAACCATTGTTTGAACAGATACTCACTAAAAAACCATAACAGTAGACAGAATGCTGTGAACTGTCTTTCACCGGGCGGGACTGAGTCAAGCAAGCATTCGTCAAGCGTGACGTCACGCGCCCCTTGAGTTACAATAAACATATTCGTTTTGTGAATAAATGTGAAGGTCTAAATCATTTCTAACAAGTGAATATCATTTCTTAAAAACATTTTCTTTCAATCCGTATGAAGAAAATGATACTGAATGTTTAGTTTACTTTTCCTTTAATAACATTACTTGTCCCTCGTTATAGTGATTAAGATATTTCGTGAACACCCTTTTATAACGATTCATATTTTGAAGTGAAATTGCCAGCAACTTAGCCCTGCAGGCAGCAGATTAGTGTCCTTCCCAGCTGGTCGAACCTTTAAGCCACCTTTAGAAATTATGGAAGATAAATTTTATTCTCAGTACAGGGTGGACTACGTCACTGACCAATGTGATTGTTCCGCCTTTTTTCTTTCTTCTCTCTTTCACCCTTCCATGTGACTGACCTTTCTGTGATGATATTAAACAGCTAACCAGTCTTTAAGTTATCTTTTGAGTGGGCCAGTGAAAAATAGCCATGGCTTCTGCTCAACAGGGCAGGCAGAAGTTGCAAAAAAGCACAGACTTATACAATCTACGTTGACTACCGGTACTTTACTTAAAAAGAGAAGAGAAATTGAGGAAAGTGTTGTGTTTGTTACAGTATATGTTAGATAAATTCTTCCGTTAGGCTGTGTAAGTAGGCTACATAATTTGATTTTTCCTTTTGCATACAGTTTTAGAGTATACTAAAAAATTATTTGAAGACCTTTGCTCATAAAATAATTACCAATACAAGAAACATTTGTTAAACTCAATTAAATTACCAACAAAACTAGCAGAACTTGTGGTATTAATGTAGACAGTTTTGTGAATTATGTCAGATAGCTGCTAATTAGTGAGTCAAGACAGGTACTGAAATAAAGAAGGAAAAAAGAAAAATATTAACTTCGTATAGAGTGGTAAAGAATGGATCAAAGGCAACAAATTGAAATATAAACATAGAAAAAAATAATAACAATAAAAAAAAAATCTGGGTGTCCTCAAATGTAAATGACAATTATATGAAGTTGTGTTTCACTAACCAGTTGTGAAGACTGAGACACTCCTCCCTGATATGGATTGAACTTATGATGCTGTTGTTGCTGAGTTGGGCTCTGCTGCTGTTGCTGCTGCTGTTGTTGCTGTTTTGAATTACGCGACTTGGGAGATGGAATCTGGGGAGCTGCTGGGTAGAAGAATAACAATGCATCAGGAATATTATTTTGACCAAATTGGTGTCATTTGATGACAAGGCATTTTCTCATATCTAGGTTTGTTAAGTTTAATTAACAATGATTGTGTACCGCTACTTAGGCCTATAACTAGAGGCACTTGTTTTTTGCAAAGCACAAATTAAAAAAAAATCACAGATTTAGGAAAATTGTGAAATAATTGACAAAATAATGTGCATTACACTGGAAGCAATCTGAAGGTGGCAGCCTGATACAGTTCCCCTAGCCATCTTTAAATTAATATTTTTCTGAACATTTTAAAAATTTATTTAACTGTTGGCAATAAAATTTATATGATTAGTTTTCCAATATAGGCCTAATTTACCATTAAATTATAATACTTTTTATTTAGGAACAATTAAGGATTAGTAATTTATTGAGGAATTTCAATATTTTTAGCCAGTTAGAATAATTTTTGTTCAAGGACGCTATTTGCAAGCTTCATCTCACTTCTCATAATTAAAATTCTAGAAATATTTAAATATCGCATTTTAATATTTAACTTATTACATTTACATTTATTTACTTATGGGACCCCCTGCAATGAGCAATACCTCATAATTAAGTGGAGGGAAAGGAAATAGACATTAAATCCATGTCTGGGATATTAATACAAGTAAGAATCAGCTTGAAAATTTTTATGCCATAACCGGGATTTGAACACGCATGTTGTCATGGTAGCTCAATGGTAGAGCATCAGCGCGTTAAGCTGAAGATCCGTGTTCAAATCCCGGTTATGGCATAAAATTTTTCAAGCTGATTCTTACTTGTATTAATACCTCATAGTTTAAACATTAGTCAATACACAGGAAAATCACTCTCAGTCAACATACATTACTCATGGGGATCAAGTTTGCGAGTATACGTAACTTCAATGTATCTCGAGTGTCGTAAGCATTTGATGGTAAAATGAAATCACACAGTGAAATCCAGTCATGAGACTGAGTGTGGCATTATATATCGTTTGTCATACATAACACATTTTTGTCACTGAATTGCCAGTTTTGATAGCACAGTATACTCTTGATAATCCAGAGGTTGGCTAGTCCGGCACACTCGGGAAACACGTATCATATTGTCTTTTGACCTGCCGACCACCGCCGGAAGTAAACAAAAGATGCCATGGGAAAAAATTTATTTTCAGTTCAGGGTAGGACCACAGTGAAGGAATAGTACCTGCTCCTCAATGTTGCAACATTACAAACTGCTGTCTCACTCACTACCTTTCATTATGTAGACAAGGAAGGTGGAGATCCACCAACTTTCCTTCAACCAATTGCCAGTTTGTAAATAAAGAGGTGACTGTGGGGGGTAAAGAAAGTAGAACTGACAGACCTGAATAGCCATCAAATCTGTACTGACCTGCATCTCCCAACACTATGGTCTTATTCTGAACTGAAATATAGTGATGTTTCGGCCGCTGACCCTTTTCAGAAAAAATTTGAATTAAAAATCCAAGAATTAGGTATTTTGCCAGAGCAAGTTTATAACGCAGATGAAAGTGGTTTATTCTGAGGATGTTAGTGTCCCAGGAAGAAAAATGACAAAAGACGGACTGACATTCATGACTAGTGCAAATTCCACTGGCACACACAACATTCCCTTACTGGTTGTAGGAAAAGCCAAGCACTCAATGGGCAGAAGAAAATGGCATTGCAAGTGATGATGTCCTGTGCAAAACGATTACAAAAGTGTTTTTTTTTTCATAAAATTTATAAATCAAACAAACAAAAAACAATCAATGACTATTTTACGATTACAAAAGTTTTTTTTTTAATAAAATTTATAAATCAAACAAACAAACAAACAAACAATCAATTACTATTTTTCATAGCAAAAACTTGTGTATTATTTTTTTTGTACTCCCGATAATTTTTTAAAATAATAATAATAATAATAATCTGGCAGTTTCTGGTCCAATAAATGTTGGATTATCAAGATTGTACTGTAAAATGTAGGGAAAGTGCTTTGAAAGGTAATACAAGTAAAGTAGTTGAATGAATATGGTAGGCATTGCGACTTCAATTGAAGTGAAGAATGTCTAACTTACATGTGTGTTCATTAATTTATAACACTACCTAAGGCTGCTTGACACTTGTCTCTATGCGTATCGTAGAGTCAATTACAAAGCCATTTCCTGAACCTGGTTTGAAGGAAATTATGTCAATCTGTCTTAAGCTAACAGAATTTGCCAAATCATGAACTTCTAACACGGTAAAATATTCTTCCTGGGGGCCTCAGCTATGGTAGATCAAATCTTATTGGTCAATATAAATATTAGATGGAAATTTACAGAGAAGTGTTCAAATCTGTAGCAAGATTGAGATCGGAAATATACACACAAAACTTCACTAAAAAGGTATATTTACCCAGAATGATCATTTCAACGGGTCTTCCTGCCATCATCAGCTGATTCCGACTGGCCCTCTGGCGGCGGATGAATGAACTTGTCAATCAAGGTTCCATGTATGCCAACTGAAGTGTCAAAGTTTAAAAGATTTTCTCGGTTCTTTTTAATGAATATTTTTTCCCATACCATAAGATCTATTGGTTTTTCAACTTGTTTTAATAATTCAATTTCATGGCCTACTTCCCAAAAATGCATTGCCAAAGCGGATTTTTCAATTTGTTTATTCATAATGTTCCTAAAATGTTCTTTTCTCCTTGTGTCTAAATTCCTTTTTGTTTGGCCAACATAAAATTTTCCACAATGTTTGCAATTAATTTTGTAAATTCCAGCTTTTTTGTAATGAGGGACCTTATCTTTCTGGTTGGTTTTTATTAGATTTTTCAAACTGAATTTATTCTGTGGTGCCAATTTGATGTTTACAATGTTGAAAATCTTCTGAAATCTGTTGTTTGCCCATGGGTGATAGGTGAATCTTTTGTGATTTTTGTTTTCTTTTTCATTTAATAGTGTAGTTGTCTCTTTAACCTTCTTCTGTTTTTTGAATTTCCTTACTTTTTTGTCAATCAGATCTTTTTTGAAACCATTCTCTTCTGCAATTTTTACTATGTGATTGTACTCTAGTTTATATTCATTTTTTGCCCATGGGAATGTTGACCAATCTATGTGCAAGACTGTTAAATACTGCCTGCTTATGAGAAGTGGGGTTGTAGCTGTTAGCTTTAATGTAGTTGTCTGTGTGGGTTTCTTTTCCATAGATTCCAAATTCTATTTTGTTGTTTCTGTTGTAGATTTTCAGGTCCAAGAAACAACAAAATAGAATTTGGAATCTATGGAAAAGAAACCCACACAGACAACTACATTAAAGCTAACAGCTACAACCCCACTTCTCATAAGCAGGCAGTATTTAACAGTCTTGCACATAGATTGGTCAACATTCCCATGGGCAAAAAATGAATATAAACTAGAGTACAATCACATAGTAAAAATTGCAGAAGAGAATGGTTTCAAAAAAGATCTGATTGACAAAAAAGTAAGGAAATTCAAAAAACAGAAGAAGGTTAAAGAGACAACTACACTATTAAATGAAAAAGAAAACAAAAATCACAAAAGATTCACCTATCACCCATGGGCAAACAACAGATTTCAGAAGATTTTCAACATTGTAAACATCAAATTGGCACCACAGAATAAATTCAGTTTGAAAAATCTAATAAAAACCAACCAGAAAGATAAGGTCCCTCATTACAAAAAAACTGGAATTTACAAAATTAATTGCAAACATTGTGGAAAATTTTATGTTGGCCAAACAAAAAGGAATTTAGACACAAGGAGAAAAGAACATTTTAGGAACATTATGAATAAACAAATTGAAAAATCCGCTTTGGCAATGCATTTTTGGGAAGTAGGCCATGAAATTGAATTATTAAAACAAGTTGAAAAACCAATAGATCTTATGGTATGGGAAAAAATATTCATTAAAAAGAACCGAGAAAATCTTTTAAACTTTGACACTTCAGTTGGCATACATGGAACCTTGATTGACAAGTTCATTCATCCGCCGCCAGAGGGCCAGTCGGAATCAGCTGATGATGGCAGGAAGACCCGTTGAAATGATCATTCTGGGTAAATATACCTTTTTAGTGAAGTTTTGTGTGTATATTTCCGATCTCAATCTTGCTACAGATCTTATTGGTCAATTTATTCTCAAGTTTTCACCATACCGGCAGAATCCCAAGATGTGTCCACGTGATTTGATCTCACTACCACACCTGCGGCAGTGGTTTCCATCTTGCGATCTGCAAGGAATATCTCTAACTGGGCAGACGTTTACTGTGAACTTCAATGTATCTCTCCACTGACTGCTAGATAAACCTTCCAGTTTACAAATCCAGATGTTAACAGGCGCATAATTATTTATATAACGAATCACTCTTTTACTCTTAGAAAGTAGTGAACATCAATGCTCAAATGTTAAATGTGACTTTACATCTTGTAATTTTTGTATATATAGAAGTTGTTTTGCCAATTTACATTTCTTTGTATTTAACTCTTAAGGTTTAATTGACACAGAATATTGTAAGCCTCCAAAATATTAAATTTACCTGTAGGCCCCTAAGTCAGTGTACAGAAAAATTTAGTATTTTCAAGTGAAATTAGTTTCAAACTATACTGTGCTTAATACAATTATAACATGTAATTTATATATGTAATCCAAATACAAGATTTACGTACACACTACTTTCTTCAGACCATACAATTTTTTAATACCAAACTTTAAAAAAAAAAATTATTTATTATCTTATTCTTTCCTAGGCCTAGACCTTCTCAGCTTGAACTTGAATCTACCACATTAATGGGGGAATAAGGTGGATTTTTCACATTTTAGCTGATTTTAATTGTAGGTTATACTTTTGCTTGTGCACAGTTAAAGTATGGACAGTTCATGCAACGAATAATATAAAAAGTTAATTTATTCTTGCTAACAATTTCATTCATTCATTCTTTGATCTAAACTGGTTATTTTTTCCCCCAAAAGTAGTGTTATTCCCCCCACCCCAAAATCGTTGTTTTTAATGCAATTTTACTAATTTACTAAAGAATGATTTCAAAGACAAGCCATTTATAATGTATTTTAGCATATAATCTTATTAAAATGCATACACATAAATACAAAGAAGACAATTAACCATACACATTTCAATGTTTACCCACAGCAACACACGTTCATATCAGTCATACACACACTGTAAGACATAAAACAAAAAAGAAAACAGTACAAACCTGGGCATATTATCGACACACACTTTAAGAATACATACACAAAAATCAAAAGTAAAATGCTAGAAATCAAGCACTCAAGCGAGTATTATTTTCATACTTTAGGTTATTTCACTTTGAAATAAAAAATAAACATTGTAGTCAAATTTTATTTTTTCAAGTACAGGGTCTAGCAGAGAAACCTGATGTTTTTAAATTGAAATTATGACAGAACTGTATTGTTTGCGTACATTATTTTATTTTAGAATTACAATACATCTTAAAGTATTTTACCTACATCAATTACTTTTTGCAAACTGTGTTCCTACTTCATTACCTCATTGCCCATTACATCAAAATTATTATTATGGTTTCGTGAAAAGTTGGAATCAACCGGAACTGCGTAGTGTCGTAACTCGTCGCCAGTACATCACGTGCTTGCGCATTCAAGTAAAAAACAATTGCCACCCACAACAGTATGGTATTCCGACATGGAATATTCTCATTTTGATGAATGTTGAAATGGCGGCAAAACTGATGCAATCTTGTTTACACGTAGGTTTCATAACTAAGTTTCGCAATTGTTTTTTACTTGAATGCGCAAGCGCGAGATGTACTGGTGACAATGTGTTACGACACTACACAGTTTCGGCTGATTCAAACTTTTCACGAAACCATAATAATAATAATAATAATAATTTTGATGTAATGGGCTTATTTAGCTTTGTGGATTGAAGCAGGAACACAATTTTCAAAGTAATTGATGTAGGTAAAATACTTTGAGATGTATTATAATTCTGAAATAAAATAATGTGCGCAAACTGTACAGTTTTGTCGTAATTTCAATTTAAAAACCGTTAGGTTTCTCTGCCAGACCCTGTACGTTCACCGGTCTGTTGTAGAAGGATCATTTAAAAGTACAGTGAACTCATGATTTCAGTATTAACTGGGACCGTAATATGCACGAATAATTGAAAAAAACTGGATAATCCAAATGTTGGAATTCGCGGGCATAGAGAGTTAAGTCCACTTTCTTGTTACTGAGAATTAGAGTGACTTAACACACTTTACCTGCCCAACATCGCTTTAGAGATCGATAAACCCATGCACACATCCATAACTACCTTACGCTTTTGAATATGACATACTGGTATTTAAAAATTGATGGAACATATAAATATTTAAAAAATGATGGAACATATACAGTGAAGCAACTATAATATAATAATTACAATTTGAGTTGAACTTAGACACTTATGCTTCACATACCAACTTTTTGGTAGAACATGTTTCAAGGACCCTTGTCCCCATCCTCGGCTACGTGTCCAACTGACAAATCCTGCTTTTGAATGTCTTTGCCCACGCACCCGCGAATTAACCTGGTGTGAAATTTTAAATTTCCCACACTTAATTTCAAATTTCTCGTACTTTGTTGCCACATTGTGCATATGAATAATTTAAGGTGCAGGAATTTCAAATTTTTGTGCCGGGATAAGCCGCCCATGGATGATCAGGAGTTGACTGTATACTCAGGAATGCGACAAAATGTAAAAATCGCAGTTTTAATGTAAAAACTTTAAAATTCGCAAATGAAATCGTGTTATCGCAAATAATGCATGTCCCTACCTATAATCATCCGAGAATTACTGAGTTGACTATTATAAACTTATGGCAGCAACTGTAATTTGATCACGAAAGTGGAAATTTGGGATAAAAATTGGAACTTTATGTTTTAATTGATTTCATGAGTTATCAGTACATACTGAAAACAAGAGTTCATTTGTATTTTTCAAGTGAAGTCAAACTGTGTCAATTAAAATAACAAATCTTTAGAAAAGTAGCATACTTGATGAAAATAAATAAAAATATTGAAAAACACAGGCCTACCAAAACAACTGTAAGACATTTACAGAATCTGGCAAAAACTTCAAATCTGCTTGTACATGAAGATTTTGCCCCACAGTAGTTCTTTTACATGTATGTAAACATACAGAGTGCTTCAGAAAAACGTATACACACTTTGAGCTGTTATAGAGAATTTATTTCCCGTTCTACAAGGTTAAATTTCTGGGAGAAAGTAATGTTATATTTCTTCAACAGATGGAAGCAGAATAGATTCAACAATTGTCCAACAAACGTGCCATAATCATCCAACAATGAAAAGTACCAAACAATGCTTGCTCATTCCATATTCCCTGCTATTCGTGCATTATACGGTTTTATTACCTACAAGATGGTGCTCCACTGCACTGTTATAAGGGCGTACGAGCATATCTGGACCGAAATTTGCCAAGGCAGTGGATATGACGCAGGGAGCCAATAGAGTTTCCTGTATGCTATCCAGACCTAACGCCGCTGGATTTCTTCTTATGAGGCACAGTAAAAGATGTGTACAAACGTAAACAACGTAACTTAGACACACTTTGGAATGAGATTCAAGCGGTGTATGCAGAAATCTCATTGGACACTTTGGTATGATGTACGAAATCAGTAGTGACTCTTAGTCAGAAATGTATTGATGCTGAAGGCCACCATTTTGAACATTTGAACAATCACATTTTCATCAGAAAGTACCGTATTTACCCGATTACACTGTTAAACACACATTTTGTGACATGGAAATTTTTAGGTGTTTCCGATGTATTGAGGCACCCTAATAACAAATATAAAAACAGAAATTGCCTATCACCCACGGATTTTTAGTACCAAGCGTTTATTTTTTAAATACAACAAAAAAACAGCAATCATTTCAACAGATTTGTGAGTCACTGTATGCATATTGTACCACTTCGTGTAATGTATGTATCAGCAGTGTGTTAAGACAAGTTCATTCCAGTATTAATTAAGTGGAGGGAAAGGAAATAGACATTAAATCCATGTCTGGGATATTAATACAAGTAAGAATCAGCTTGAAAAATTTTATGTCATAACCGGGATTTGAACACGGATCTTCAGCTTAACGCGCTGATGCTCTACCATTGAGCTACCATGACAACATGCCACTTAATTAATAGTATATAAATAATAACTTGGCTTCAAAGTACCTACAAATGTAGGACACCATTGGATGTGTGTTCTCTCAACGGAGAAACCTCCCGTGGGTTGCCTTGTATTCTGAATCAGTTGAGGAATTTGATGTTGTACTGGCATGTTGTCAATGTAGCTCAATGGTAGAGCATCAGCGCGTTAAGCTGAAGATCCGTGTTCAAATCCCGGTTATGACATAAAATTTTTCAAGCTGATTCTTACTTGTATTAATATCCCAGACATGGATTTAATGTCTATTTCCTTTCCCTCCACTTAATTAATAGTATATAAATAATAACTTGGCTTCAAAGTACCTACAAATGTAGGACACCATTGGATGTGTGTTCTCAACGGAGAAACCTCCCGTGGGTTGCCTTGTATTCTGAATCAGTTGAGGAATTTGATGTTGTACTGGCATGTTGTCATGGTAGCTCAATGGTAGAGCATCAGCGCGTTAAGCTGAAGATCCGTGTTCAAATCCCGGTTATGACGTAACATTTTTCAAGCTGATTCTTACTTGTATTCATTCCAGTATATTAAATGCAAGAAGTACTCACCCAAATGGGATTGTGCATTAGCAGGCATTTACCCGCGTATGAAGTTACTGCATTTCCTATGTCGTCTTTACTAACGTGTTTGTGTTCTACATACTTGATTTATTTTTATTATTGTACTGTGATTGACTGTGAATTAACAAGTCAATACAATGCCTAGGCAGTATGTAAATAAGTCAACAGTTTTTGTTATTAGTGTGAAGAAATAACTTTTAAATCGCAAAAACGTAATTTCACCCAACTTGTGCGAAGAGCTTACGAACTTTATTTCGGAGTTAAAGTAGGAGATCAAGATAAGTCATGGGTCCCTCACATATGTTGCAAGACTTGTAACATTGTTAACAGGTTGATTGAAAAGTGAAAAACGTAATGTGCGATTTGCAGTATCATTGGTGTTGAGAGAACCAAAAGACCATCCAACAGATTGTTACTTTTACTTCACTGAAGTCCAAGTCCAAGGATGCTGTACAATAACCCAATTTACCATCAGCCTGGCCCGTCGAACATAGTGAAGAATTTCCTATCCCAAGCCCACCAGAATCTTGGAGTTTGGACGAAGAAGAATGTGCTGGTGATCCTCCTGATGTTGTGCAATTTGCACAGGAAATCGATAATGATCCAGACTTTCAAGCACCAAAATGTTCAACAAAGCCACAGCTTTTAAAAGCTGAACTGAATGATTTTGTTCGAGATTTAAAAATAGCAAAATCACAGTCAGAACTCCTAGCATCCAGATTAAAAGGATGGAATCTCCTCGAAGGTGACGTACATATAACAGACTTTCGAAATCATCAAAAAGGACTTACACATTATTTCGCTCAAGAAGGGATTTTGGTATAGGCTACTGCACGAATGGTGACCAATTTTCTTGGATATGTCAAAGCTGAAAACTACAAAGACCTTGTGACTGAATTACTTAGTGCCTACAGCTAAATAGGATGTAACATGTCATATAAAATTCACTTTCTGGATGCTAATCTCAATTTCATTCCTGAAAATTTGGGTGCCGTAAGCGATGAACATGGGAAACAATTCCACCAGGACGTTGTTGCAACTATGGAAAAGCGATACCAAGGCAAATGGAGTCCTAGATTGCTTGCTGATTACTGCTGGGCATTAATACGAGATGCCACAGTGACAAAATATTGCTAAAAAAATCGTATAATAAAATTTTGAATTAAATATGATATTAAGAACATACGGAAATTAATATATTTCAGTATAACACAAAATACTTCATAGCAAAAAAATAGTGGGTGACAGAGAAAATCCAAGGTCATTTTCTGCTTTCTGGTGAAATTTTACATAAGGTACGCCTTGTTTTATCCATGTCACAAAAAAAAAGTTGATTTTTGTTGACCAGTGTTATAAGACGAAGAGGCTTTTTGAGATTTTTTATTTTCCTGAATATAAGACGAAGAGGCTTATTTTGAAGAGGCTTTTTGAGAATTTTATTTTTAAGAAATTCTGACTACAAATGGTTTTATTTATATGAATTAAAAATAAATAAAAGCAAATGGTTTACTTGGATTTTCACTTTCAGCACTTAGTTTGAGGTATCACTGATCAGAATTTCCCATATGGCCTAATACCGTAGTCATGTTGTTTCCGCAAAGAAATTACGTGACGCTGAAATGCAATTAATTTCTCGTCAAATGCCGTGGGTAGTCGCTGAGCTAGCATTGTTCTGCGTCATAGCGTAAGCCCGCCCTCTTCATCATCCACTTAACTTAAAAATTAGCGTCATAATGTCTACGTGAACAGTCACGGGGCCTGTGGTTTGGATCAATTCTTGATGGCTGTGGAAGCAAACTGTACAAATTTCACATTAACTTCAAAGGAGAACAAACCCTAATAATCAGCCAAGCATGTGACAATCACGTGGAGATTTACCCGCCGCGAAAAGGAGAAAAAACGTGATAGAGAACAATGGCTGCATGGGAGCAAGCATGATTCTGGTCTGCCATTACTGCCAACGTGACAATGTTTATCGGTAAATTGAATTCGATCAATTCTTGTAAACACCTCATGCTTATTACTATAAAACAAAAAACAAAACCTCTATTTAGTAACACTTAACATCTTCTGACCATTTCCTTCACGAAAACAATGAAACTAGCGCAAATTTATATTGGTATTTTTCCCTATCATATTGGCCACATCGCTGTAACCATGATGCCATGTTTCTACTCTGTTGCCATAACTACTAAAGTTTGATTTGGCTTAATCTGCGAATGTAAGATGACTCCGGACTTTTTAAATGAAGAATTTGGGAAAAAACCTCGTCTTATAATCGGGTAAATACGGTAATTTATTTTTCAAATTGGACTTTCCATTTCCAGAAATTTAACCTTGTAGAACGGAAAATAGATTTTCTATGACACTTCAAAGTGTGTGTACATTTTTCTGAAGCACTCTGTATATACAAGGGATTTTGCATTTACCATATATATTCACATATCACTGAACTCTTTTTCCAGATTTTTGACATAGATATTTCCCAATTCATCAGTTCTGCAGGTGTTTGGACTGATTTTAGCAATTGGACCAAAAATTGTATGATTCAAATCCCAGAAATGTGTTAAGTTGAACTGATTGTTTAAAGTTTATACTACTCATATACTCTTGCTCTTCGAGTTTATTCTCTCATATGCAGACTAGATTTACTGAAAAGCATTCAATCGATTAAAAAAGTACCAATGTAGATTTTATAAGAGAGCATCTTTTAAAATTTAAAACTACTCACTTGAAGAGAATACTGAAGCTAAAACATCTTGTTGATTGTTAGAAGGCGACTTCAGCTGGGCCCGTCCATTTGAAGCTGCATTATGATCTGAAGGGTGCTGACCACCTGATTTCAGAAAGGTTGGTCCAGGGAGACCAGCATTCCGGTACTGCTGTGCCATCTGCAAAACAACAAAACAGAAAATTTAGCACATTATATTGAGATTTTCTATCCTCCTTCAATCTTCCATATATACAGGGTTGCCAACTATCCCATACTTCCCAGGAAATCCCAAAGCAAAGCGGAGTTGATGCCAATGTTGGTAGGGATGACCCTAACGCACCCAGACTTTGCAAAGTGTGTGATAAAGACAATTAGGATGCCATGTGATAATGCTGATTGTGAATGTTTACTTTTCAAGTTATATCAATGTACTAACAGACAAGTGTCACTGCCTGCGGCAAGAAAATCTCTCTCTGCTCTCAGAAATTTATTTTGAAGGCTGAGATGTTCATTTTGTAGTGTTCATCATGTTTGTTAGCAGCCTAGTCTTCTGTTTTGTGTGCACTGATTAAATTTTGGTCTGCTGCTCATCATATTTGTGTGTTCATGTTTCTTGATGTTTACCCAACCCCTTTTTCAAGTCACCGATTTTCACATTTGAAGGTACCGATTAAATTTGCACTGATTAAATTTTGGTCTGCTGCTCATCATATTTGTGTGTTCATGTTTCTTGATGTTTACCCAACCCCTTTTTCAAGTCACCGATTTTCACATTTGAAGGTACCGATTTTTACTTCCTCTGCCCGTACCATAGGTACTATAGGTAGAGGAAGTATTGTTTTCGATCCTAAAATTCGAAGTTGAGTTTTTAGCATATATACACGTTTCAAGGCCCCCTGAATCCAAAAATACTATTTTTGGAAACATGTCTGTGTGTGTGTCTGTGTGGAAGTTTGTGAACAAGCTAGCTCTGAAACGGAGAATCGTATGAAAACAAAATTTCGTATTTGGTCAGGTACCTTCTGAAGATGTGATTCGAAGATTGGCGACAAATTTCTCATATTTTTAAGGGGACTTTACATGAAGAAATTTTCGTTTTTCGCGATTTTCTCAAAAACGTCTCTAACGATTTTCTTTAAAATTTGCACATGTGTTCCTTTTACTGAGAGCTAAAACTTTTATTTGAAACTTTTTTTCGAAAAAATTCTCTGTGGGTAGTTACAAGCCACCCACTGTTTGTAGAAATTTTGTCTTGCGCGATGAACAACTGAATACGTGCTCTTTCACGGCCTCTTATTCTATATAAGAATGTGAAGTGAGAAAGATGTATTGTTGGCCAGGTATAGAGTAAAGAAGTCTCTGAGGGAAATATTCGATATATTTCGGAAATTATTCTTTACGGCGGAAAGTTCAATAATCGTCTGCAGTCACTTGTTCCTTTTTTTTTAAGTTTGTTCTGTGGCTTGGTTCTAAAAGGGCCAATGTTATAAAACTTCCTCTTGAGGTAACCAACTTTGAAGCCTTTATAGAAGTAACATTTTTTGCTGAGAACTTAAGGTTTCTGTAATATGTCTATTAATAGCAACAGACATTGGCACTTTTTGTATACGAAAGATAAAGATTACCGGAGCTCAAGAATACATAAATCTAATTTTTGCAAGAAATTGACTTTGGCCCTTTTAGAACCAAGCCACAGATATAGCCTGCACTTTTAGTCGCATCATTGAAAGAAGAGGTATTTATAGGATAATTAGCGTAAAATTGAATCTTGCGATTCTGTAAAATAATATGTGAATACTGCTAACTTTCTTTTGGGCAGAGGAAGTTATGTGACTTTCACATCAGATTTTTACATTTGAACGTATAGATTTCCATGCTTTCAACTCAACAAAAAATTCCAATCTCTAGTCATTACGTACGTGGGTGGTATCAATCCAAAGACTCTTTTGCTCTAGTGTCATTAATTTGTATACTGTTGAGTTAAAGTGTTTTGGCTAGAATATTAAAACTGAAATGTTATATTTTAAAGTTGAACAGTATTTCACTTTGATATCTCGATCCAAAGCCCCATTAAGCGATTAATTTATAACAATGAAACAGCGACTAGCGATTATGGTCAACTTTGAAGCTAAAATTAATGTGAGTAGCCTATATTTCATTTTAAAAACTCCTTACTTATTTATGTGCCGGCTTCAGTGAATCGTATTATAAACATTATTAAATACATTATAAGAAATCGGCATATATTTTTAAACAGTTGTTACGTGATTATGAAGGATTGTATAATGGTGAACCTAATTAATCAGCTAAATTCGTTTTCTTCCAGCTTTCGTCAAGAAGGGAGAAAGTGTGAAAATTCGTAATGCAAATTACACTGTAGACCAAGTTGATAATGTAACTAAGAAAATTTATAAAACCAAAATTCAAGGGAATAGGTGGATTTGTTTTACACATTATACATTATTAGCAAAAGATTTATTTTAATGTAGAGTTTTAATTTTAATAATGATTTGTTAACAGAAGAAACGAAGTCCTTTTTGAGTAGTGGCCTGGGAATTTCCCGCATGTCCTCTGGGTAGGCTCTTTAATAAGTAGCTAAGCTTTCCTTGGGTGGTTTACCCACTCACTACCTTCCACATTTCCATTAGGGCTTCAGTACAGAAAGTGTCATTGGAAGTACCAAAAAGTTTGAAATAACTCTGAAAAGTTCGCTTGTAATACAAAACTCATTAGCACTGTAGATAGACAATGACTGATATCTATTGGCTGTTGGTCGTGTGGCATGATTTCCTTTGCCATTGTGCTCTTTACTTTTTATCACAGACCTGCAATGTTTGCAGGGCCTAGCCATTAATGACACATGTGATAAAAGCAGAACTGAAATCTGTAGACCAATGATCCCCAACTCTTTACAGAATACAAGCATACCTATACAGCGCACACCACTTATTGCGATCACTTCGGGATGCAACTAATCTGATAATATTAACTGATTGATAAGAATAGCCACAGGAATTAAATGAAGGTAATTTATTCATATACAGTGAAACTTCCCAACAGCGGACACCACCGGGGAAAAATTAAATGTCCACTATTTCTAAAATTGTTGGTACAAAAAAAAAAAATCTTATTCAACATATAGTTTACAGTATAGTACAGTAGACAGTGAGATTGTTTGCGGTCAAGACATTTATACAAAAAGGTCTATGTATACAAAACTAAAGTTATATTGTAGAAAAAGTTTGTGCAACAATACAGTACATGCATTTTAAGGCAAATTCAATTTATTCCGGAATTCTATGACATCTGTCACACCACTTCACATTACCCAAAGATATCTAGAATTAATGATTGTTTAGTGTGAATTTTGGATATCTTCGTTTCAATATGCATCAGAACTTCGGCGGAAGTCATTTTGAGTCCCTCTGCACCATTCTGTTGAAGAAAAAACGGCTTCAACTGCTAGGCATGTTTCATAGCCTCACAGAAGTCCGTCGCCGTGGGTGAGTCGGTAGCACGCCTGCCTTCCACTCCGGTGGCCCGGGTTCGATTCCCGGCCGGGTCCGGGATTTTTCAGTAGTGAAAAATCCTTTTCCCGGGTTCAGGACTGGTTGTTTGTCAGTAGGTTAAGATAATGCACATTGTGCACGATTCCTTAATTATTATAGCCTCACAGAATTAAAAATATTTATTAATAAAATAATACGTAACTGTGAATCATTGAACCACTCATAGGCTAATACAGTAATAGACTACAAGCAACTATTTTTCAACAAGTAAAGTTTTTAATTGTTTTTACTTTCCTTTAGGAGTACATAAACCAATACTACATACTTAGTTACGAGTCACGAGTATCTTTGGAAGTCTATAGTGATCTGTGGTCAGAGATGCCAACCTTGAAAGGTGGTTATCAGTAGTGTGAGTCCTCCATGTTTAACCAAAAAATCACAATTACAGGTTTCTCAAAAGACGTGATTCGGTGAAATTTTTGAAGGTCCGAGGCAAGGAAACACTTCCGTATACTGCTGATTTTCCGCAGTTTGTTTTTGTCCATCAGACTCGTCACTGATTTTACTTTTACACGACATATTTCCTCAATATTCTGCTTGCACTGCAACACTCAATAAAACTTCTAGCAAGCAACGGCGTCAGCAGTCGTCAGCGGCATTATAGTGATAATAAAAAAGAGGAAATATGTTAACACCAAAGATGTTATAACTACAATTATGTTATAACTGTAAGATATAACATCTCTGGTTAAAATACACTCACGTCCAATTTCGCCAACACAATGGAGTTTTTTTCATGATAACAGTAGGCATCTCTGCTGACACATTAACTTTTTTTATGTTCGCGGGAGAAACGAAACATTTTAAAAATAGATATTGGGATTCGTAAAATCCGTAATATTTAGTACAATTTCCGTAATGCCGTAGCAAATTCAAGAAAATCGTAGAAACTATGGAAATTCCGTAGCAGTTGGCATCTCTGTGTGGTGAACACCATGTAGCAAAAATCTAACGCCTGTCAATTCAAGTCTTTTCATTTTACACTAGCCATCACTGTATGTGAACACTATTATCTTCATAAATCAAAAGCTGCAGCTTAACTGAGGGGCGAAACATGCTTTATTGCTTAAAAGATAAAGTAAAGTAATGCCACCCCCTTGAACTGGTCATCCTGTGAGCTGGAAACAATTGGTACCTGCAGTACAATGCAATACAGTTGAGTGAGAAACAAAACCCTTAAAAACAAAATTCTGAATGATGTACATTACTTGGAAATAAAGCTGCAAAAAGGAAAATATGATAATATAAACTGAATCTTTGACTATAATAAGCAGCATTTTTTTCAATGTTTCAGTATTAATCCATACAGGACTTCATAAAAGATAACATTACTCAACTGATAACATTATCCATGACTATATTAATTGGCTTTCACTGTACAGCATAACAGATCCTATTTTGAGCAAAGTACAAATACTGAGAACATGAATATAAGGATTTTATACCTAGGTAGGACTAGAAACATGCATGGAAATCTGGTGGGAGTGTGTGAGCAACTTGCTGCAATTTCTCATTCGGACAAAGAAAATGACCCTGTATTAAACAAGGGTTAGCACTATTTTTATCACCTGAGATCCAAAGTTTTGCAGTCCCACTGGAGTAGCAGTGCCAGACTGGGAGCCGTAAGCTTGGAGGTTGTATGGGGAGCCAGATTGGTGCAGCTGTTGAGCAGAGGGAGCCGGCTGCTGAACAGCTTGCAATGTTGAATTGGTGGCCGGATAGAAACCAGTCTGGCCCCCTGGAATTAGACCCCTCAAGACATCAGACACAACCACAGGGTTCTGGCATGTGTTTGCTGCAACACAAATTCATTCATTTATTTCACAGTGCTGCTTACAATTATGGAATACTGATGTCTGCAGGCACCTGCTAAATTAAGGATTCACGAATCTTTCAAACACATTACTCATAACAAGGGCTCCGATTCTTAGGTTTTAAGCTATTTGTTCCTTGCTGGCTACTTGTGATATTTTAACATAATTATCCATAACATAGTCCAATCTTATAAAACCTAAAAATGGCTTAATAAGACGTTCAAAACTAAAAATGGCTAAAACCATTTTATAATTAAAATATAAAATTCAATCTCATAAAACCTAAAAATGACTAAATAAGACGTTAAAATCTGTTAAACCTATATAATTAAATTACGATAAAATACTTAACTAATAATAAGTAGGCCTAATTAATATAATTATTATTGTTCTACTAAACATTACTTTTTAAATATCTCCATTTTGTCTTGAGCATTTTTGCCAGTATAGAAAAGTTGTAAGAGAAAATACAGCACTGCATTTTTTAATTTTCTCATTTTGTACCTCATTGTCCCAGTAAAGGAAATTGTTAATGAACGGAAAACCCCGGATTCTTTAGAAGCAAATTAGAGGCATTCTTAAGAAGCTTACACTTGCATTTCACAGTGTTTGCACCGAAAGTAAAATATTTTAAAAGTTGATTGATTATATTTGAAAAACGTTCTTGTTGAGTTTAAGTGGTGGAGCTGGAAATGACAGGAGTAATTCTAAAATAATTGTGTTCTATAAACTATAATTGTTGAAAATTAATCAAAAAGTGTTCCTATAGTTTTATGGTCTTAAAATAATCCATTTGTAACATTTATACCAGGAATATACACAGTTGAGAAGAAAAACGCACCAATAATCCTTGTGTAAGGCTGAATGTGTGCAACACTTTACACAGCCTGACCCCTTTGTATAAGTTTTATTGACGTAAATAATAGAGATGGCCGATAACTGTAACAGCCAATCGTTTCGTAGATGTCGGAGATTGAATTTTGAGGTTATGCATCCATTCTTGAGGTAATCGTTAGGAAACATTCTGAGCTGCTTTTGTGGAATTATAAACATTGTTCCTTGATTGCGGTATATATTTCCATAATTTTACCCATGATTACAGCTTTCTGAAAACAATATAATGAAATACTAAAACTAGATTTTCTCTTCACAGACGACACACTGCTCGGGCAGATGGCAACATTGGCGTTTTGCAGTCGCATGCTTCCTTCACAGCCACAGGCTAGTAAGGTCATCACCAGCATCGCATGTTTGATGGTGTTTCACATTCAAACCAGGTGTAACCCTAGGCAGTATAACAAACACCAGTATAACAAAATTTTCAGTATTACAAAATTATGTATTGGCCCCGTCTCTTTTCCCTATTTAATATGTGTTAAAACATTTCATTATAACAAATTTAGAACTTTCAGTATAACAAAATAAAATTTTGCTTATTTGCATGTAATAATTTTATTTTTTCCGGCTTATGCTGTGTAATATTGCCTCAGGGAGAGAGATTAATCCTGAGTGTTGAATGCTGAATGGAAATAGCTTAAAGAAGTAATAATCTCTAACTGCTAATAATCTCTAACTGCTTTAGAAAAGCTGGAGTGGTTTATGAAGACATCACAAAAAGTGAAGTGCTAGATGACATAGAAAGAGAAGAGAACTGGAAAAGTAAGACAGGCCTGCAAGGGTGAATCTTAATGACTATGTCAGTGTGGACTGTGATGTGATAGTGCAACAAGAAATCACAGAAGATGGAATTGTGGCAGACATTTTGAGGTTGAAGAGGAAGGTGTGCAACACAGCGATCAACAGAGTTTTTATCAATCCTAGAATTTGTAGGAAGTTTATATAGTGAAGTTATAATCAAATTGAAACTTGAGATGGAGGTTTAACATACGTAACTTCACTTAATTCAAGCACTAACCTGAACATGTTTCGAGCAAACTTCATGACTCATCATCAGTTATACTCCATCTGTCTGTTGTGTATTGGCAGCAATTCCTGGTGGTGCGGGGATGGATCTCATCAAGAAGTTAATTAAACAACCACCAGGAATTGCTGCCAATACACAACAGACAGATGGAGTATAGCTGATGATGAGTCATGAAGTTTGCTCGAAACATGTTCAGGTTAGTGCTTGAATTAAGTGAAGTTACGTATGTTAAACCTCCATCTCAAGTTTCAATTAGAGTTTTTATCTTGTGCAGACAACACATGGCACTTAGTCTTCAAGATTTTCTTCTATCACAAAGCAGCATACCAGATTCTGTTTAAATTCATGTGCAGTGATTGGTGCTATTTTGACTTTAAAAAAAAAATGAAGTCCAGAACAATTTACACCTGTAAAATTTCAGCATAACAAAATGTCACTATAACAAATTCATTTCTGAGGTACCCTAAATTTCGTTATACTGGTATTTTACTGTAACGTGGCTTATGTAGAACTTGCGCAGTGATCAACCAAACAACTGTTCAACGCAAATATAAGCAGCTTTTATGATTAAGGCTGTTATGGTTCACAGCCATGGAATCCTAAGTAAAAATTAAATTAAATAACATATTTTTTCAGTGTTTATTTTATTGTTAAAGTGAAACTTAGAAAAACTTGTCTTAAAATGGTGAAAACCCAAAATAAAAATATCTTAATATGTTTAAAAAACCAATACAGGGTTTATAAAAACCTAAAAATTTGGGCCCTACTCATAACATGTTTTTCTGTGGAATGAAAAAAGTCACAAAGCCTGTAAATGTGTTACAGAAAAAAAGGGAGCATTGTAGATATATTTTAAGATGCTCAATGCAACTCGAAAGACATCTAAATGGTGCAAAATTACCTAAAATGACACACACTGGCTTCTATACAGATTTTTATTAAATAAAAAGAAGTGTTTAAATATATATTTCAAGTCAGTGGATAAAAAATTAAAATCACTACACAACGTTTCAACTCTCCCCTGGAGTCTTCCTCAGGTGACTTGAAGATTGAGTTTCGTCATGGTAACCATCAATAAAAACACTGTTTCTCAAATGTCTTTCTTTCCAGTTCTTTGGAATGTCAAACATTACTTCCTCTATGCATTCTGCTGGTGGCTGGGGAATTTTTAACACTGGAACTTTCCTTTTCAGTCTCCTCATTACATCCAGCCATTCGTCCCCTATATCACCATCATACCTATTTAAACACATCCCCTGGTTGCCGATTATGGACCATGCCTCATATACCTTTCTTTTTATGTAATCATTCTCAATTCTTACAATGTTTACTTCACCAATGCCATGCTTGTTTTCTGTCATATGCTGACTGAGTCCAGTAGAATGACTGAATGAATGATTTATTCTTGTATCTGGCGTTGTACAAAAGATCACCCCTGGTGTTACAGAAAGTTTTTTCACCAAAGGGCGTCTGCATACATAAAAACACATATATCTAAAATCAATACATCTACAATCAATACTACTACTAATAAATGTTTACCTTTTGAAAGTATATCCCCTTACCATTTCTAACCAATTTCTCTTAAGCAACTAATTTGATTTTCCCATTTTATTTTAACTATGTACAAAAAATTTCCCAGTTCCTTTAGTGTTTTGGTGTTTTTTGTTACAGATAATTTCTTATATGCCACTTCTTTATTTAATTTTAACATTTTTTTATTTAAAAACTTATGTCTTAGCGTTTCAGTTTCGGGACAACTTAAAGAGTCCAGTAGAGCATTTCCCACTATTTACATCCCTTTCATGTTCGCGTATTCTGGTTTTAAAGTCTCTCCCGGTTTCCCCGACATATACTCCCTCACAATCACTACATTTTATTGAGTAAACTCCAGGAAAATCCATTGTGTCCTTGTTCGTACCAAGATGTTTATACTGGGAAAATATTTTTTCAATTGTCTTTTCAGTTTTATATGCTGGTACTATGCCGTATTTCAGGAAAATTTTCCCTATGCGTTCGCTGACGTGGGGATCATATGGTACGCCTATGTAACCTATACTATTATTTTCTTTCCTTTTTTCATCTTTTTTGTCATTTCCTTTTTCAACACTTTTCCATATATGGTTAATTTTTCTACCACAATATCCATTTATTTCTGCTAATCTAAATACTACTTTCTTTTCCTTTTCTAGATCTTCGTTATTATTGCATAGACCAAGTTATTAAGACTCCAGGGGAGAGTTGAAACGTTGTGTAGTGATTTTAATTTTTTATCCACTGACTTGAAATATATATTTAAACACTTCTTTTTATTGGATTTGTATCAGTGGAAATTTGGGACCGATATGGATGTTTTATTAAATAAATGAATACATAATAATCTGATTATAAAAAAAAAATAAAAACTTACTAAAACTGAAGGACTGCATGGGAGCCATATTTAATTTAAAAAAAAAGACAAAATACACAAAATAAGTACCTCATTTTATTTTAAAACCATCAAACATGGAACAAGTTTTATTCCACATTTTATTAACAAACACCAAATAACAGAAAGTAGCCCATATGCCAGTCATATTCACAGCCACAAACTCACAATATCCACGTAAAAATTATGTTTCACTTATATTAAATAGAAGAAATTTTCTTCTAACCCAACTGATTTTCTTCTATTCCATATCTGATTTTCTTCTATTCATCATATGAACTGTAAGAAATTTAATAATAATAGTGCCTTTATTGCATCCAAATGGTCATATTATGATGAAAACAGTGGAACGATATGGACGGCTCAGTGCCAGAGGTGACTAAGTGTGATCAAGGAAAGTGCTAATATTTGTGTGCATTGACCAGCAAAGATTATATTCTATCTATGCCAAACATGGCTAACAGCTAATTAGAACTAATAATGAGATGGATAGTACGCTGACTTCACTAAAATTTTAGTGAAGTCAGTGTACTATCCATCTCATTATTAATTCTTAATACTTCACTGTGTAAACTTCCTGATTATTAGGATATGACTAACAGCCTTACTGTATCAGCTACGGACACAGTTATGGCTGTTGGTCATGTTTGGCATAGATAGAATACGATCCTGGCTGGTCAATACACACAAATATTAGCACTTTCCTTGATGGCACTTAGTCATCCATATATGGTAGGAGAAACAGGAATACCCCAAGAAGACCTGCCTCAATCCAATTTTGTCCTGCACCATAAATTCTGCATGGCTGTACTGAGATTTGATCCCAGGTTGCAGCCATGGATGGCAAGTGGTCTAACTACTCAGCCATGTAAGAAATTTAAAACATTCAATAATTCACTGCTCAGGCAAATACAACAAAATGTCACTATAAAAATGGAGGCATGAAACAGCTGTTGCTGTAGAAGTAGATAGTAAAAAATATTAAAAAATTTACGGAATCTGGCAACAATTTTCACCAAAAGTTGGTGCCTTTATTTATAAACTTGCTAAGGTCTGCATGTGGGTTTCATCTTTCCAATAGTGAGTGTCATCAGTTTAATAATTTGAGTTGGGAAGACACACAATGAAGTGATGAGATGACTAACTTAAACATTGTTGAGATCGGAACTTGCACACGAACTTCACTTAATAGGTATATTTACCTCAGAATGCATTTCGATGGACAATTTCCACCATCATCAGTTGATCCGGCTCACTCTAGCGGCGGGTGGATGAACTGCATTCTGAGGTATTAAGTGAAGTTCGTGTGCAAGTTCCAATCTCAACAATCTTTAAGTTAGTCATCAGTTTGTTTAAATGCAATAAATCAGATCAGTTATTTATTTAGCTGTGTCCCGCATATTTTAATAATATTTTCCATAGGCCTATTCACATAAAAAGGCTACATACATAAACATGTACATTGGTATATTAAAAAATCGTATTATTAATGTTGTTACAAACACAACTCAGAAATAAAATATTTCTCCTAATGAAGAAGGGGGAAAAGTACCCATTAAGCTTGCAGCGTTTCCTCTCTGGATAGCTATGACTATATGCTGCCTAAGATATTCACTGGCGAGAGGATCATTAGTGATGGACTGTACATGTTTGCCCGATTCAATAACTAAGGCTTTGGCTTCAGTGCACACCAGAGACCGATAGTTTCCACTACAAAGACGACAAAGATGTAATTGTGATAATGTCTCGATATTCAGATCACTTTAGCTGAACAGTGGATTCGGCAGCGGAACCACCAACTTCAGAGGTGGAGAATAAATGAGTTAAACAGTCCGGGCATTTACCATCAGAGTAGCTGATTCCTATGGTTCTAAGAAAGCACAAACACCAGCCAAAGTCAAGGCTCTTTTAATATTCATTCTTGTAATATCAGGGAACAGAAAAGAAAAGTTCCTATAAACTTACCAGCAGAACCAGAGTAGAATGAAGATGAAGGAGTTATTGTGGGTACCACATTACTCTGGACAGGTCCTGGTCGCTGCACCATTTGTGAACTCGATAAGTAGTTCTGACTGACATTCATCACTTGGCTAGGATCAAATGGTATGTACAGCTGAAACACAGATAACGCTTTATGTACGAGCAGTCCAGATACAACAAATTTTTAGTCTGAACATACTGATTACTAGGGAAAGGTATTAGATGATTTTACAAGAATCTGATAACGTATAATAATTATATAGGGAATAAAACATCCACATCGGTCCCAATTTCCACTGAGTCAAATACAATAAAAATATATTTTTAAAATTATTTCACAACCAGTGGATAAACATTAAAAATTAAAAAATTAAAACACGACGATTCGACTCTGCCCTTGAGTATTCCTCAGGCGATGCCTCCAACATTACTGATCATGTTGATTGAGTTTCGTCATGGTAACCCCTTTTTCTACCATGGATAAAAACATTGTTTCTAAAATATCAGTTTTTCCAGTACTTTGGAATATCAAACATTTCCACCTCTATGCACTCCGCAGGCGGCTGGAGAATTTTTACCACTGGACTTTCCCTTCTCAGTCTCATTACATCCAGCCATTCGTCCCCTATATCACCATCATACCTATTCAAACACACCCCCGGGTTGCCGATAATGTTCCATGCCTCATATAACTTTCTTTTTATGCAATCTTCCTCGATTCTTATAATGTTTACTTCACCAATACTGTGCTTGTTTTCCAACATATGCTGACTGAGTCCAGTAGAGTGAGAAACACTTTTAAAGTTTGACTCCATAATAGCAAACAGCAAACTCCCAATTATCTGTGTTAATTGAACCATGACATCCACGAATAATAAAAAAATCAAAGACAACCCAATTGTTAGAATTATTACTATTTGAGCTTCAGCACTGTTATTTTACATCAAATTTTGAAAACCCCAAATATTATCACATGTAATTAAAGTGTTAATATTTTCTATATAACATCATTCCCAGTAGCAAAAAACCATAACTTAATGTTAAAATCTTTGGAATTCTCGTAGAAATTAGTTTTTTAGAATTGCGATCTGACAATAGAAAGACGGACTTCATCAGTCTTTCTTGTCTGCTTGCAGTGATGAACATGTCTGTTAAGAACCCTGCCAAATTAGCAGGCATAATATTATAGTCTTTGAACGCACTGCTTTTAATTAACATACACATTTCAAATACACATAAGCAGTCTGAGGGATGCTCCGCCCATGGATAATCTGGAGTTTGATGTATAAGTAGAGGTGTTTGAAAATGTTTTAATTTTTTGTAAGATTTGTTGTTTTAAATTTCAAAAGGTGGTGTTTTGTGTTTTTATTTTTTTAAGACACTAAAGACATAGGATGTCATGCATATATGATTATTGTTATTGTTATTATTATTATTCCTTGGCCTATTTTTATTGTTATTATTATTATTAACAACAACAACAACAACAATAATAATAATAATAATAGGTGTGTGTTCAACAGATCAAGAAAATTTCTGCTACTTTTCTAAAAGGTTACAGAAACAATTTTTAGAAGTTTCGTTTTTGTTACAATTTTCTGGTTATCACAAAAATGTTGCCAAGAAGTAGAAGTTACAGCAAAATAACTACAGTTAGTTAAAAAGACTGTTGGCTACCACAATGGAACAGAACAATACATGCATATAGTTGTGGAAAAACTGTTTCAACTGTTACTGCTTCTCAAACGAAAGTGTTTCAAAATAACCTGCTATTCTGTTGTGGCGGAAGAAACTGTTTTGCCACCATGGTGTTATTTTTCTATTTCTGTGCTAAGACAAAGCTAGAATAAGCAGCTACAAAAAAAATTGCTACAGGAAGCAGTTACATAGTTACAGGAAATAATCCCATGAGGACCCAGACAATGGGTGGTATGAATAAAACTGAGCAATTTCTCCAGAGAAATCTCTTTTGAGTAAAAAGGAATTTACTCAACCTAAGAGCAATTTCTCCATTTGGTATCATTAAAAGTTGCCTATGACGGCTGACTAATTACTCCTCGATGGGAGTAATTACCTCCCCTCACCACCAGTTCTTTTCACAGCTAAACATGACTAAGATAAACAAACAAAGGAGCTCTTCATTCATCAACACACATCACATGCACAAAATAAATGTGTTATGCTAGGTCATACGTTTTCAAACACATCCCTGCCCTTCAGGAAAAGTAACTATTACTATTTCTAATTAATTCAAGGTTGTCTAAATACCAGCATTTAAGTTATAACGCATTTTTAAATGCATTTTACAATCTTGTTTTTCTATATAATATTAAATAATTTTTAAAGATCATCAAGTTGTAGGCCTACTGGAGAAGTCCACCCCACCTAAATTTAGATGGAGAACAAAAACTGCACATCATAACTTTCGGAACTTTTGCTATTGATATTCTTCTTTTGCTTTGAAAAATAGGAAATTGTTTGACTTGCTTAAAACTCTTTTCAGTTGTTAAACTTGCATTACTTACTCTGTACACTTATTATAAAATTTATCTTGTGGGGAAATACTATTTCGACGAATAGCATGAGCCCATGGCCGTGCGTAATGGGTGGGGCCGCAGCCCCCTCTGGAAATTTTATTTATACATAAATCTGTAAACTAAATTATTATAACTATTACAACTAATATGAAGTGAGGCTTAGGTTTCCACATACTATAATATGAGTTGTTTGGACAAAATCAAGAAAAACGAGTGGTAACAGCTGACTTCTCAGATATGAATCAGGAAATTGATATGATTGATATGAACATTTAGGAATAATTAATCCCACTAAACTTGAAATCATTTCCTGCCAAGCAATTTATTGCAATGAAGGTAAAGCAATGGATGTAGTCTGACCCATTTTATGTGAATAGTAGGTCAATCTGTGAAATTGTAAGGGGTAGATAATATATTAAATTTTTACTGTGTATCCATACTCATGGGCCAACTACATTAAATCAAGGATGTGGATGATGATGATGATGTGGATAATAATAATAATAATACTAATAATAATAATAATACTAATAATAATAATAATAATAATAATAATTATTATTATTATTATAGTAGCATAGTGTTGGTGGGGGTGGCAATAATTTCTTCATTTCCCCCCCCCCTTGACAAAAGGACGTCCATGCATGAGCTGAAAAGGTATTGCATCGCCCAGAAAATATGCATTTGTTCGATTTTCATCGTTAATTTATACACATCAGAATTTTCCAAATGCGCAAATCATATACTCAACCTGGCCAAGTAGTGTCAATACTAGTGAATAGTTCTTTAGAATTACAAATAGGTTGTACATTACTGGCCACCACTTTTCGGTTAAAATACCTAGGTCCCACAAGCTTAAAGTACACAAGAGCGAAAAGTAGAGCAATAGAACACAAGCGCCGAAAAGTTGTTGGGACCGGAGTATGGCCTATGGTCGAGGCTCCGGGGGCGGTGGCGGGGAAAAAAAAAGTCGTCTGCATGAATGCTAGGCTTCTATATGGATAGGTACATGAGTACAATAAATAGATCCTATTGCAGCAGGAAAAGTAGTCTATATCGTTGCTGCTATTCAGCTTTTGCAGTTTCAGATTAATGGAGATTTTTTGGAAATTATGTGCTTTTCTTATTATTGCATCAATAACACAATAAATTATCAGAAGTACTGCACTTTGATTCACACCGACATCTTCTACTACTACAGTCAGAATTACTGGATCGTCTATGCATTGTAAGAAAATTAACATTGTTTCTTCCTCTCTTATTTCACTAATTTCCAGACCCAGAAAGTTTTGTTGTAGCCATCTGACATTTTCTTTCCAAAATGTGCGTAGACATTTATAATTAGGGTTCGGATGTTTATGAACTGTCATATTTTTATTCTGACCTCCATTCTCGCCGCAAACACAAATTAAACATGAATTGCACATTTGTTATCCTAATAGGACCATTTTCATTTTGCATGTAGTGTCATATTTTTGTCATTTTCATAGTCTTGGTCATATTTGTAATTTGTCATATTGCAGTTATAAACGCGGTAGAAGAGCACAGTTATGCAGTATGCGCACTCAATTGTCGACTTAAATTTTTTACAAAAATGAAAAAAATATTTTGGTTTTACTGTACTGAAATGTAATAGAACAAATACCTCTTCCTCCTTGTAGTTAAAAACTTCTAATATACATATTTTAAAAATATTAACAGTTCACATTTGCAGTGGCATCTAGAAACACTAACAGATTAGAAGTTTTACAAGCAAAACTGTAAACCACCTGTATAATTGTTAAAAAGTGATTATCTGATTGAATTAATGTGATATAATAATTTAGTGTCATTAAACGTTTAAATGTGGAACATTTATTTTTAGAAAATATGTTCCTTTATGAGGTCATATTTAGATTTTTTGGGTCATATTTAGTCACTTTTAAGGTCATATTTGCAGTCATATTTTCCATTTTTTTTGTCATAAACATCGGAACCCTATTTATAATCAATCACCGATGAGTTTCTGCAAGTTTTTTTACATCTAAACTATCAAATACGTTGCCATTGCAGTAAACTAGTGATGCTCAGTTTATTTGAAGTCACCTATTGAGGTTACTCCAACATTTGTGAGCAATTTCTCCAACCTGTGAGTAAAAAGTAATTTTTAATGATACCAAAGTGAGCAAATTGCGTAACGCTGAATGTTATTGATCAAATTCTCTTAGCCAGAGAAATTGCTCTTAAGATGAGTCAATTTTAATGATACGGATGAGAGAATTTTCTCTTTACTCGGAGTAAAAAGTAATTTCTCATCTTTATTCATACGACCCAATGTGCAGGCCGGGAAGCAGCTATAAAGAAACAGTGATTGCTACATGAAGCAGTTACAAAATAACAGTTCCTGGAGCAGAAGCAGTGACTACTTCCTGAAGTTGGTTGGCGTGAAGCTGTTATTTTGCGAAACAGTTTTAAAATAATTGTTTTGTTATTTTTGTCCTGCGCATTTTGCGTGAGTCATGTGATGCCCGTACCGATTTATGGGGAAAATTTAATAAATACCAAAAGTAGGTTTTATTTTGCGGATTATGGCATTTGTGGTTTTATTTACGAAATTCGCGTTATTTTGCGGCTTGCATTTGCCCGCAAATGGTACCTAACATCTTGATATATCAAGATAATGTAATCTTGACATCAGAATACATCATTTCGTTTTATCGCTAATCAACAAAAACAAACACCTCTATGTATAAGGAATTTGAATTTACAGATGGCCAGCTAGAATCAGCTGATGATGGACATCACCACCAAAACATATTTTAAGTTAAGTTTGTGTGAAGCTCTCATAAAGATTACCTGTGATGGCTGTGGCGCTGAAGGTAGTGCACTTTGCTGGTATGGGCTTCCTCCTTTTGTTCCAATGGCTCCGATTTGCTGTGTTGAAGGCTTCACACTAGCAGACATCAGTGAATTTGATGTAGAAGAAATTAATACAGTGCTTGGATTATTACTCAGCTGCTGAGATTGCCCGAAAGGTCCTTGTGGTCCCTGTTGACAGAAAGTAATTTTGTATCATCCTAGTCCATTCTTAAACATTCTCTTTAATACAGTTCTTAAGGGATGACAGAAATGCTGGTTTAGTGATTTCGGTTTTAACCCATATATGAGTCCTCTGAACACTCATGCATGTAGTGCATAGAAAGTTCAAAAGATGGCAGGAGAATGTTCTCTTAACCACTCTGACTTGGGAATTCCCTTATTCAAGTGCCCAGGATGAGTTTAATACAGAGGATTTCACTGGGCATGCATATCTAAGGAATGTTTCTTTGTTTCATGTTTCCAACTTATTTTCAATACAATAGCAAGAAGAAAGTGTCTTACAAAACCAAATATTCAATATAATTACAAATGATTCACAGAGAGACAAACAAGCAAAAAGCAACTCCCCCAACTAAAAATGTTGCATAAATAAAAGCATTTATTGGAATGGCAATAAACATGGGGCAATATGAGATAACCCAATGTCAACTTACAGACTTGTAAGTACTTTAAGTCTCAGGCTTCATTGCAAACCAATAGTAGGTCACAGTGGAATGATAATTCTTTCACACTGGCCATGTGTAGGCTGAGGTGGAAATTTAGAACGATGTATTAAAAAATGCTATCATCATTAAGAAGATATGAGTTAGATATACAAGCTTTCATGAACCACAGATTATTGTCTCTGTTGGACATTACATGAGAATATTATAGGAGAAAAATTCCTCCGACACTGGGACTTGAACCCTATAATATTCTCATGTAATGTCCAACAGAGACAATAATCTGTGGTTCATGAAAGCTTGTATATCTATCTTGAATGTCAACTGTACAATAACAGTGGGAGCCCGGTCACTAAAATCACTAATTAGTGTGCCTCACAGTACTGCATATGACATAACTTGTCTGTTTGTGAGGTAGACCAATAGGGCAATCAGTCATAGGAGAGAGGTTCCATCCGGCGCTGTGAATTGAACTCCGGCTTAGCTCAGTTGGTAGAGCATTGGCGCGAATAGCCAAAGGTCCTGGGTTCAAGTCCCAGTGTCGGAGGAATTTTTCTCCTATAATATTCTCAAGATATGAGTTGTTGCCCAGCTACTTTGAGTTACCGTACATGTTGCCCATGGTCAGTTTCCCATAACACTTATTACAGTAAGAGACATGAATACTGAAAAACATCGTTTTGATATATGGGCTCTTTTAGGTATATTAGTTCATTACTGAATTTGCAGTAAGCGATAAATATGATCAAGATAATCCATAACCTGCTTCCACAGCAAAACATTGCAAAATATATACAGTGGAACCTCGTTAGCACGTTCCTCATTACTACGTTTTCCCGCATAGTACATCGTTTTTTGGAAGTCCCGGTCCCAATCTTAATAATTACATGTTTAAATGTTTCTTTAACGCGTTTTGGTTTCACGCTTAGTACGTTCGTATTTGGCTCGCCAACCACAAGCTTTGTTTGTGTCCGATCGTGTAATCTCTATGTCAGAATTCTTGTACTCTTTGCTCTATGGGACCAATCGTCAGTCATTATAGTTGCTTCTCATTGGTCATTTGGACACCAATCGGCAGCCATTGTGTTTGCTTCTCATTGGTCATTTTGACGTCATGCAGATTTTTCAGCGTCAGCTGTATGGCCGCCATTTTTTTCGTGATATTTTTATTGTGTTCTCTAGGTAGTGAAATATGTTTCAAATTTCTTACGGTTCGTGTGGTGTCGAGAAGAAAATATTAGAATGTTTGATGAAATGAAGGCTAAAAAAGTAGATCATGCTTCTCACATGGGTATTGGATCACATTTCATTAGCAATTTGACTTTGTTCGCTAACATTCAGGCACGTCTGAAATTTTGAACAATTACACTTCCAGTTATTTTATGTTTGTTAATAGATTGTGGAGTGCAACTTGTTCCATGTGTGATGTTTTAGAATAAAGTGGATGCTTTTTTGTGTGAATTTCGTATGGTTTTTCATTAAATATGGCTCCCATACATTCCTTCAATTTTTGCAACTTTTGTTTAATTTTTTCAAATAAAATCGTTAGGCCTATGTACAGTGAAATCTCGATACAACGATTTCGCAGGGACCAGAAAAATATATTGTTGTAGAGAGATATATTGTTATATCGAGAATTTACAAAAAATGTTCAAATTTTTTTAGTATATAGGAAACAACTTCAGTGGCTGAAATTCTTTAAGTATTTAGAGAAATAAAGAATTTTATCACAAGAACTGCTATACTGTACTGTATTCACTCCTCCCTTAAATTATTACACCATGAGGAAACACATTTTACATTGCATTATAGCTCAGCACCATGAACAGGATTACTCATTTTTGCCCCTGTTTGTAAAAGTCAGAAATGACATTCTGTTTAGCTTTTTATATGAACAGGGATACACACCATGCCCTTATTTGATTCGAGGTTCACTAAATGACATTCTGGCACCGATGGAACACTCGACAGAAAATTCTGCAGAGCCTCGCAAGCACAGAACACATACATAGAGGCAATGGCTTCGAGTGCGGTTAAGGTTGGTAGATGCACCCTTTGTTCTACCTCCTCATCTTCATCTTCCGCCTGCTTGTTTTGGATTTCCTCAATGTTTTCTTCCGTTAGCTTCGGGGAGTTCACGATTTGCACTTTCACGATCTATTTTTATCCTTGTACCGAGGAAATAGTATATTGCGATACAAGTGCCGTAAGGCACGTTTACGGGTCGAGGAAACTGATTGAAAACCCGAGGCGCATGCTATTTTTTGCACGACGGTTACTTTCAATTTAATTATATTAATTGTGATATTACCTGAAAATATTATGTAAATACATTCTTAAAAATAGATGTTTATTTCAGAAAGTGATTCGCATGTGTTTGTTGTTGTGGGAACCGAATATTTGTCCTGGGGGCTTTGGCCATAAAGGCTTGTATTATGAAGTGTATCGTAATGAATTATGACGTATCGCTTGGACCGTAAGTAATTTAACCTCATCGCAACGGCCATAGCAACAAGACTGTGTGGGAATGTCAACTTACGATCCATGTAAACAACTTTCGTAAGTAACACTTACTAGCTAAGGAGTGCAAAAAGGTATTTACGGGGATTCTAAATGTAATCGTAATGGAGAGGTATATCGTTATTAAGAGTATCGTAAAACCTAGGGGAATTATACATTATTTTAATGGAAAGAATGCCGGGACCAAAATATTTTAACGTTATAAAGAGTATTATCGTTATATCGGTAATCGTTGTACGGGGATTTCACTGTATTTGTTTACATAATTTAAATCTCGCATAACTAATGGCTTGGCATAGAAGCTCCTGTGTGTCAATATGGGTATTTCTGAGTCATTAGGATGCACTTTTGAGTGGTTCTGAGCAACTTAGAAAACATAGGCCTATCTACATACTCCCTACGATTTTTTTTTTTAATTTTCAGTAGTACGTTTTCCCTTTTAAGACGTTTATTTTTTTCGGTCCCTAAAGAAACGTTTTAACGAGGTTCCACTGTATTAAGTTAGCTGTAAAACAAAACCAGTGTATGAAAGTTTTTGAGGTTTACTCTGCTGTCATTCTTGGTGCTATATTATGTAATGTGTGCAGGCCTATATTAGCCTTTATAGATACGTTTTCTCAAATCGGAAATAATAGAGTCTGCATTCCTCATCAGTTTACTGATATAAATCCACCCATGGATTCGCCCATCCTTGTTGCTGTATTTTCTTCTTCTGTTAAGATAATTATTTCACCTGCCAATAAAATACAGTGATCTGAACAGTTTCTCCATTTTCTCTCTTGTATTTACCTTACCATAATAGATTACACTGACTATTCAACTCATATGCTGGGTGTTTGATATTGACCAATAACGTTTAGCAATTCCTCAGATATAGACCAATCTTGGCCGTTTATCTTGCAATATTCTTGTAGGAATTGCAAGGATGGTGTTTTGTCGTGATAAAACCGTCTGCTCATTACTGGAGATGCGAGTATCAGTGTGCAGTGATTAATATCAGATGCTGCCACTAAGCGGCACGAAAACAGATTATTTTATACAACATAACTCAGTGGTTCCCAAACTTTTCAGTCCGCGGACCCCTTGAAAATAATTAAAATTTCGCGGACCCCCTCTGGGTTTGGAAACAAAAAACTACCGTATTTTACAGACCATAGATTTTTACTTTAAAAAAAGAGCCATGAAAATTGGGCGCGTCTAATGGTCCAAAGTACATTAAAAAATATTAAAATGGTAAATACTGTCAGAACATCATAATTATAAAGAAGGTGGCACAGACTGTATATTAGTGCATTGTCACAATCGTAAAATGAAGGTAGCTGGAAGCCAGGTGTACAATGCGAAAAGAAAGTAATGTTGAGTTATTTTATACGAAAGGAGTTGTCTCCGCCGGGTGGTTTAAATGAAGAGCATGACCTCTAAATAGCCTTGTCCCGTACACTAACCGTATGCTGAATTGACGGTTAGAGGGTGTAAAGGTATTTTCAGTATTTTATGAGAAATCAGTTCAATTATTAAAATTTACGCGATTCCACCTGTACAGAAGAGATTTTTGTACAACGCAGGTTTTAAGTTAGAAGTAATTTACACTGATTTCATTGTACAAGGTTACAATTTGTTTATGCAATGAAATACATTATCTCCTTTTAAATGCTTCGTTTAGAATCAAATTAGATTTCTTTTCCTTTAAATTTCCATCCTAAAATCAAGGTGTGTCTTATGGTCCGGATCGTCTTATAGTCTGTAAAATACGGTAAATAAATACTTTGATTCAAATGTATTAAATTCAATAAACAAAATAACAATATCAATGGTAACAAACAGAGTTTACTCCTTAATGTGAACAGTGAAGCTGCTTTTGATTAATTAGGTCTGCAATTTTAGTTTTAATGTCTGATAATTTCAATATTAAGTCACTTTCAACATTTATGTTTATTTCTCAACTTTAATTTCAAGTACGTGAGGTGGGAGAATGCTGTTTCACATAGATAAGTAGTGGGGAACACAGTTAAGCACTTCAAAATTACGGGATATCCTATTTCTTCTTAAACTGCCTGCGGACCCCCTGAAACACCATCGCGGACCCCACTTTGGGAACCACTGACATAACTTGTTTGGAAATTGAAATAATAGAAATGTACACTGATTAAGAACACAATTTCGATTCGGTGCAAGCCATCTTGTGTGCGTTTATTCTGTTCTGCTGTTCTGGTACCCTATGATCCCCAGGTGGGGCGAAGGGGCCTCCAAGTGGAGGTTTCATTACCTACACTAATTTTGATATGCTTATTTTCCGAGAGAGGGTAGAGGGACAGGTGGTAAGCCCATCACCTCGCAACCCCCCTCTGGAAACTAAGTATTTCTTGGACGTGAAAGGGCCGAGAAATTTTGTCCAGAGGCTCTAATTTAGGCTTGGAGTTCTTTTACGTGCCGTAAATCTACGACACGGGACCCCCAGCTTAAAGTCCCTCCCGGAGGACTCCGTGCCCAGGATTTTTACGTCCTGAAAAATCCATCGACTGCGGCCGGGTTTGATCCCACGCCCTGCGGATCTAGAGGCGGGCACGCTACCTCTAGACCACCGCGACCGACTCTGTTCTGCTGTTAGCTTCCCTGAATGAAGTTAACTATGTCTTATATACACCACTGGTAGCACGGTAGCTCGAATCAATTCATGGATGGTTGATTCACAGTATGCTGTGATCTCACAACTGTTAGTTTTGTTTTTTTACAACAAAGCACGAAAGTAATTATTATTTATATAATCAGTTACATATTATTCATGTAATAGTCTTAATAAATCCAACTCGAATTGACGAGTTAGATCAGTCGCAAATCTATCGATAAACTCAACTCTTGTGGGATTACCTAAGACAAGTTAATATACTTCTACACTAGAAATGCTAGAAATGAGATTACCTGAATACGAAATTGTGATATATTTGAAGGGTACATGTCTGGTGCAGCATTGGGTGGTGGATGTGGTGCTGTCTGTAAGTACATGGACTGCTGATTAAATGCCGATGTCTGTCCTAGACCTTGGGAAAGACCATAGGGAGGGAACTGAGAGAATTGCGACCTTGCCTGTCCTCCAAGCACCTGCAAGAAAGGAAAGCATAACGCTATTCAACACAGCAAACACTTTAACCTTTAATTAATAAGAGTTGGGAAGATACACAGTGAAGTGATTTCAAACTTAAAGATTGTTGAGATCAAAACTCGCAGACAAACTTCATTTAATAGGTATATTTACCTCAGAATGCATTTCGATTGACCATTTCCACCATCATCAGCTGATCCGACTGTCACTCTAAGCTGATGATGGTGGAAATGGTCCATTGAAATGCATTCTAAGGTAAATATACCTATTAAGTGAAGTTCGTGTGCAAGTTCTGACTCAACAATCTTTAAACTTTAACCTTGCTTGTACAACATTTATGGAATGTGTTTAACTATTACAATGTGAAATACAAGAACGTAAGACAAATAGAAGGTAGACGTAATTATGTGACTACATTATAAAAATGAAAATATAAATCATATGAATGGAATAGTCATAATTAGGGTTGGATTTGAAGGTTTTAACCTATTTTTTCCCAAGCTTCCTGATTAGAACATTTTAACGTATTTTTCCGTTTTATGCCCCTTGCTTACAAATATATGAATCTTATAGAACCTAAAAAGGGCTAAATCGGACTGAAGGGCCTAAAAGGGGCTAAGGAGGCCTTTTGCTGAAAAAAACTAAGGCTAAAGAGGACTTTTGCAGAAAAACACGATTTTTAAATAGATTTTTCAAATATATTATATATATAAAATAAATATGTGAATTTGTGCATTTTAAGAAAAGACATAATAAAAATTAATTTACACAACACACTGAAATTAACAATGTACCTATATGTCGCTTTGTCGCTTGTCTTTGTAACTCGAAAATGTGCCACCTCGCCTTCCCAGGAAATGAAACTTGAATCGTAATCTGCAACTAATCCATTGTCGTTTCAACTCTAAAATAACAAGTTGCCGACCGACAGAAAAGTATAAATTAAAGGAACAAATTTGTCGTGACACTCGAGTCTACTTGTTTTTGTAGATCGGAAGTGAATTGAGTGGTGTATTGAATAATTGTATCATTAAAGGGTAAATATTTCAATTGTTTATGCTATTTTTCGAGTGCCGATATAAGGAACAGTTACTTGCTTATTTTGTAATAATAATAAAAAACATAAAAAAACCCTAGAATAACTGTGTCAAAATTACAGGCTAATACAATTTTTGGTGTTAATATTAGTGTTCATTATTATGTTTTATTAAGACGGCCAAAATTGTTTATTGAAAACTTAAAAAGGGCTATTCCACGAAAATAAAAGGCTAAAATACCTTCTATAAAAGCCTAAAAACCCGGGGCTTAGACATAATAATACTAAAGCCGATGTCCACGATGCAATATTTAGGTTCAAAAGTTGTAACAAGTAGCATTTCTGCACAATTATATGTCAGGCTGTACACACAAGTAGTGTGTGTTTTGGAGTTGTAAATTCCAAGTTTGCCTTAACGTCTGTTAATCTTCTTGGATCTAATATTGCAGTCATCTTTCTGGTTAATGTTTGCATGATCTCTGCTCAGAGAATCAGCTATTCAGAGGAAGATACCATGCTTCTACATCATGAAGGGAGAGAGAAAGTCATTGATTTCATATATACCGTATTGGCTTGAATATAAAAATGTTTTTGAAGTAAAACTTCTTTAGCGGCTGTGGCAGTAAATCGGGAACTTGTGTCACGCTAAAACCGCCACGAAATAAGTGTCACACAAAATGAATGTCACACTGAAAACCGTCACGAAATTACTAGTGTTTCGGAGCGGACTGCACAGAAAACAATCAACTCAATGATTAGGAGTAATCAAAGTAAATTTTTCAGACCTAATACGAGGACCTGCAAATAATGATGATGATGATGGTGGTGGTAGTAGTGGTAGTAGTGGTAGTAGTAGTAGTAGTAGTAGTAGTAGTAGTACTACTACTACCAATAATAATAATAATAATAAAAATAATAATACTTACTTGTTCAATGGCAATAGACAATTTATAAGCAATCTACAGGTATATTATCTATTTTATGGAACCCGGAGGTTCATTACCGCGCTTAAAGAATCCAAACAATAAAAAAAAATCAAAGATCCAAAATTTAAAAAATCCAAAATTCCAAAATTAAAAAATCAAAGATCCAAAATTAAAAAGTCCATAAATCCAAAATTTAAAAAACAAGAATTCCAAAAATAAAAATCTAAGTATCCAAAAAAAATTCAAAGATCCAAAATTTAAAAAATCCAAAATAAAAAAACAAAAGATTCCAAAATTAAAAATTTTAAAGATCCAAAAACCAAAATTAAAAAGATTAAAAATCCAAAAATAAAAAAAAACAATATTACCAAAATTTAAAAAAATTAAAAATTAAAAAATCCAAAATTTAAAATTACAAAAATAAAAAAAATCAAAGATCGTAAATTAAAAAAATCCGAAATTAAAAATTCAAAGATCCAAAATTTAAAAACTTCAAAAACCCAATATTAAAAAGTCCAATAATGCAAAATTGAAAAAATCATATAATCAAAAATTGAAAAAATCCAATTATCAAAAATTGAAAAATTAAAATGAAAACAAGTTTTACTTCTGTCGCGTGGCGTTCCACGCACACTTCCCCCCCCCCCCTCAATATGTGCTCACAAAAATTATACCCGTCTTATACGCGCAGCCTTACACTTTCAATCCAGCTGTGCAGGCATGCAGCAGGAATCAACACGTGATGACATGCGTCCGACCCAAGGTCAGAAATTCACCAAACTTTACCGAACTTAAATTTTTCCCGACTTCATGCTTCTGCAGTTCTGCTTATACTGCACTTTGTTTGACCACCAGTCATGGTAGACCTTGTGGAAAAGAAGGCATCTTCATTGTTCCAATGCGTAAATAAAGGCAAGCTCCGATATGAGCATCAAAATTCATGTTTTATGTGAAGCAAAATAATTACATTAATAAGCTGTTTTATTAATTTTTTTAGGATTACCCTTCAAAAATTTAGGGTCATCTTATATGCGAGGTTGTCTTATATTCGGGCCATTATGGTATAGGCCTATATAAGTATTTATTTATAGAAGACTAGAAGTGTTCTTAATCTTTCGTATGTAATACAAATGCGTCGAAAATATAGGATGAAATGGCAGTTGTCGGTGTCACACGATCCAATTAGAAATTGTAGAAATCTAGACCAACAACTGCTTCATGGGACACTGACTTTACATAACAGAATAATATGCTTGAAGTACCTGAGTTCCATCAATTTGGAATGCACCATACAATCCACCTTGAGTGTGTACTTGCTGTGAAGAATTGTATAACACAGTTGGAGGTGACGGAATGGCTGAAATGCTGCTGAACTGAGCTGCTGTGCCACCCAATGTGGGCTGTGAACAAATAACACAATGTAATGCAAAAGCTGTTCTCAAGTTGCTGAACTTACTGGTGCCACCTTGCAGACTGCCACCTCACCTGATAATTGATGTGTCCAGGCTGTGCATTAGAAGAGTTGAAAGGTGGAGGAGACAGAGGTCCTGGATGCCCGATGGGAGATGGTCCAGTGGACATGACAGCCTGCTGCTGAGGTTTCACCTGCGGGGCAATCAGCTGCACATCAGGGAAAATCACCTTCAGAACCAGGAAGGGATCATGACTAGAGGACTCACTTTTAACATACAATAATTTGTACCCTGAACTTACATACTACAGTCTAATATATACAGCAACGACAGAGTAAATAGGGAATACGAATCTGAGGCTTCACTAGCAACTTGCATAAGTAATCTTACTCATATTAATTCTTTTGTTTGTGTTCTATTTGGAAAAAAATAAACACATGTTCTTCCACATCTAAATAAGGTATTAAACAAAGCAGAGGTTTATACAGTACATTTCACTTAAGAGTTGGACAATTGTGTGGGTTACTGAATCGCGGCAGCCACAGCTCTAATTCCCAAGTGATCAGGTGGAATATCTATGCAAATAAAGCTTCCGAGATAGAGTTAATTTCTCTTGTGATATTGTCTTCTAATGTATAGGAAATTGACTTATACACTTTATTTTTCAGGTTCCCCCATAAATAAGTCACATATGGTTAGAAGAACTTAAAGACAAAATCACAAGACAAATGAGCTCTATCTCAGAAGCTGAACTTATGCGCGTGAAAGAAAATTTCCTAAAAGGGTGCCAGTGTTGTGGATGCAAGAGAAGGAAATTTCCAACATCTCTTGTGATGAGGTACGTGGTTATTTTCATTGTAATTTTAACTGTAATTGTGAGAACCTGAATCATTACACCGTTAGCGGCTTTATTTGCATAGATATTCCACCCGATTGCTCGGGAGTTAGAGCTGTGGCCCCCACGATGCAGAAACGTATATGAATGGCCAACTCTTACATGAAATGAACTGCATATAATTTTAATGAAATATATTAAATTCCATTCTTAATATTAAAGACATCAAAATGATAATGATACTCCTTTGTTTTTAAAGGTATGACAATGAACTGAATTTTACTATTGAGTCAATCCATATGAAATCATCCAATGGGTGTTGCTGACATATTTTATTTTATTTTTAAGTATATATTTTCTGTTTCTATGTGTATCTGGGTCCGCCGGCGTGGTCTTGTGGTTAGCGTCGCTGACTACAGATCCGTCGGTCCGGGTTCGATTCCCGGTACCTCCTCGGATTTTTCTGAGGTAGGGAGGTCTGGTAGGGGTGCACTCAGCCTCGTGATTCAAATTGAGGAGCTACTTGATAAAGAAGTAGCGGCTCCGGTCAAGAAAACCACCATTAACGGCCGTGGGTGTCGGCATGCTGACCACATGCCCCCCAATCCTGCCATCTGCCTACGGGAGATGACGCAGCGGTCGGGTGGTAGGCCAAGTCCCTCTATGGATGTAGCGCCACGGAGAAGAGAATGTGTATCTGGGAGTACAAAACAATTTTTTTCACATTTTTATCACTAACGCTTGGGCAACTAGAGGCCATTCTGCTTAGAAGGATCTGTCATTTTTGGCATTTTCAAAGGTTAGTGGTAAGTTAAATAAAATCAGGTAAACTGATATAACCAAGTGCCAGTATGTTTTTTTTAAATCAGTGATACACGCAATTATGATAGGCCCATGCATAAAAGTTATTTTTGTAATAGATGTCCGAGTTAACTCCAAAAACAAAATGTGCCGGCAATAATAATAATGATGCAATAGACCTACGATTCGCTGATATCTCTGTTTCAATTTAAAGCAGCCTTAAAGGTTATGAATGAATAATAAGCATATGAAATCTGTCAGGAATTACATTAGGTATATTGCTGCACAGGAACGATAAGAAAAATACTCACAGTAAAATATTGCCTAATGTAAATATCGGTAGTCTACATAACCATAGAATACACATTATAATATAAATATTCAACGGCTAGTTGTTATAAATCGTTTATTTAAGTTATTATTTAGCCACACTGACATCGCTATGAAGAAACAAATCAATGAAGGCTGCTAACAATATGAATAAACGATTGGAAATTTGTTAAGTTTTTTTAATACATTGTGGGCCTTGAAAGAATATTGGTTACAAAATTAATATTGATATACGCGTTACTTCGGTACCGATCAACCGATTTGGCCCTAATTCAATAGGCTTGTACCCAAAAACGTCATAAATTCGTATACCAAGTTTCAAGAAAATCCGATAAAGCATATTTGAGTTATCCACGCCTTTGTGATATATTACCATAAAAAGGCACTAAATTGGGCATTATTCCGGTACCGCCCAACCGATCTGGTCCAATATCAATAGACATCTTCCCATGGACATTATAAATAGGTATTCCAAGTTTCATGAAAATCCGATAAAGCGTATATGAGTTATGGCGCCTTTAAAATATACACTAAATTGGGTTTTACTCCGGTACCGGTGAACCGATTTGGTCCAATTTCAATAGGGTTCTTCCCATGGACATTATAAACGCGTATACCAAGTTTCATTAAAATTCGATAAAGCGTATTTGAGTTAGAGCGCGTACAGACACACGGACAGACATTTTTCGTCCCCCACACAATCTCATAAAGTACCATACTGGCACTTAATAACTATTTTATTTATGAAGATATCAACTTGAAGTAAAAACCACCTTAATCTACAAGAAACATTCTACAGTTCATGTTATGACCAAAAATTTGTTATGTCTTAAGGAAATAATCGAAAACTTTATTAGAAAATGCAGTTCAGATTAGAAAAAATTAACAACTTTATAAAACTTTTTTTCATAGAAGGGATGAAAACACATGTTTATTATTTTCCCCCCACAAAGATATAGTAGATCACTAGATGCTAGTAAAATTTGAGATCATTTATGTAAATCCTTTACGTTTTATGAGTCTTCAAATATCGAGATTTTGCAAAATTGTTGATTTTCAAATTAAAATATCTCAAATGGGACTGAACAGAAAAATCTGATATTTTCTCAAAATATTCTTCTAGTGCCTAGTAATCAACATATAAAATTTCATCACTGTGTTCTGACCAGAAGTATTTTATTTTTAATAAAGAAAATGCTAAAAAATAACACTGTCAAATGAGCGAATAACGGTGTTAACATACAATAAAAATTGTCAAAAATAATATAATTTTTTGTTGTTGCTAGTAAAATTAAATATGTCATAAAACTAACATATTAAAGAATATTATACGAGAAAAATTCATACCAATGCTCTACCAACTGAGCTAAGCCGGACTGCATATGACATGACTTGTCTGTCTGTGAGGTAGACCATTAGGGCAATCAGTCATAGGAGAGAGGTTTCATCTGGTGCTGTCAATTGAGCTCCAGCTTAGCTCAGTTGGTAGAGCATTGGCCAAACGTCCTGGGTTCTAGTCCCAGTGCCGCAGGAATTTTTCTCCTATAATATTCTCATGTAATGTCCAACAGAGACAATAATCTGTGGTTCATGAATGCATATATATCTTAACATATTAAATGTTCCATGGTAGTAGTCATAGTGATCAATACTCCAGCAGAAGGAGACCATATTGCCACATTTGCTGAGCAATACAGACTCCTCTGTACCTCCTTTGTTGAACAGTAATCAGTAGCTGTGCTTGACTGAAAATAGCAAACAAGTTGTCCCTTCACTTAAAAAAAATCCCTTTAGGCAGGCCTACAGGCGGAGGTAGATTTCGAAGTGCTTTTGGTTTAATTTATTGTCGCTGCATAGCACTCTTCTTCTTTAGCCTTGGCATGGTAAACCTGCAGTAATAAGAACTGAATTCGGTAAAGAGGAAGAGCCTACAATCATTTGTTTTGACAACAAGAATAGGATATAATATTCTGGGAGGCCGTGCGCAAGATCAGCAATGAATAAAATTAGCAAATTCTTTTAAGAGTTATTATTTTCAAACATTAAAATCTCGCGTAATATGAGAGCTATCAAGAAACTATTTATTGATTTGTAGAGTACTCATCAAGAGCTTTTCAACGATACCCCACAAGACGTGGTTTCAAAAGTTTCGAATTTTCATCCCCCACCCCCACCTCCACCCCCACCCTCACTCGAACCCCCGAATCGTTGGTGTCACTGTGAACTCCATAGGGAGTACTCTAATTTATTCAAACAAAGTTTCCCTCTATACTTCATAGGGGCCGAGATATACATTTTTAAAAATTTCAACCCCCTCCCCCGACCACCCCCTTGGGCCAATTTTGCCCATTAACGAACTTGTCCGAACTATTGGGCCTAGAAATAACATAATAAAATTTGGTTCAAATATCTTCAAAATTACGGCCGCTATCGTGTAAAGATATAAATATATATATATATATATATATATATAAATATATATATATATATATATAAATATCACAAAATTTTTTTTTGAACGGGCGGTGGTTTCGTACTTAGGGGAGCATGAAACGCAAAGATATGAAAGAATTTTTCGAAAATCATAAAGTGGTATCCATTGCAATAGGTAGATTTTTCTTCGAAAATCTACCTAAAAATATCAATTTCACGAAACCACGAGTTCTGATCATAATGCAGGCAACAATGTCCTTTACTTCGAAAGGTCTTATTTCAAATTTGGGCAAAATGGAAATACTGTGTTCACCATAAATATCACTTTTTCGAGTGAATCTATCACCTTATGATGCTAGAAGTTTGTTCCACAGCTGAGCCAAAGGTTTAAAAAATGTTTATACAAGTGTATAGGAAATACCTTTAATTTCTTCAGAACAAAATTTGAACACTTCTTCTGCTGAAGGTATCTGGTCCAAATATGGTCTTTGCAAACTAGCCATCGAGACAGCCCTCTTTGTACCCCCTCCAATCCCATAGCAAGCATTCTTTCCATTAGAAGTGGCAAAAAATGCTATTCAGCTTCAAAGTGATTGCAAATATTCAAAAAGTTATTTTTGTTTTTGTACTGGCTACCATCTCCATCGCTAAAATAAACAATTTTTTTAACTGAAGGGGCAACTTTTTTTATATCTTCAGTCAAGCACAGCTACTGATTACTGAACAAAGGAGCTACAGAGGAGTCTGCAGAGACTTGCCTTTTTCAAGTCAGCATATTCTGGCTTGCTCAGCAAATGTGGCAATATGGTCTCCTTCTGCTGGAGTATTGATCACCATGACTACTATCATGGAACATTTAATATGTTAGTTTTATGACATATTTAATTTTACTAGAAACAACAAATAATTATATTATTTTTGACAATTTTTATTGTATTTTAACACCGTTATTCGCTCATTTGACAGTGTTATTTTTTAGCATTTTCTTTATTAAAAATAAAATACTTCTGGTCAGAACACAGTGATGAAATTTTATATGTTGATTAATAGGAACTAGAAATGATCTCAAATTTTACTAGCATCTAGTGATCTACTATATCTTTGTGGGGGGAAAATATGAAACATGTGTTTTCATCTCTTCTATGAAAAAAAGTTTTATAAAGTTGTTAATTTTTTCTAATCGGAACTTCATTTCCTAATAAAGTTTTAGATTATTTCCTTAAGACCTAACAAATTTTTGGTTATAACATGAATTGTAGAATGTTTCTTGTAGATTAAGGTGGATTTTACTTCAAGTTGATATCTTCATAAATAAAATAGTTATTTAACTTACCGCTAACCTTTGAAAATGCCAAAAATTACAGATCCTTCTAAGCAAAATGACCACTAGTTGCCGAAGCGTTAGTGATAAAAATGCGAAAAAAAAAAAAAAATTTGTACTCCCAGATACACATAGAAACAGAAAATACTGTATATACTTAAAAATAAAATAAAATAGGTCAGCAACAAATTATTTTATTATTGGATGATTTCATATGGATTGACCCTATTACAATCTTAAATAAGTCATGTAAACTGATAATACAAAGTCCAGAAGTATACAGTAAAACCCCCTCTTTATGTTCCTGCTATTCACATCATTTTCCACTGGTACTGTCTTTTATCCTATACCAACAATACATAGCGTTCCCACCATTAACAACTTTTAATGAGGTGAATTTGCTACCATTTACATATTGTCCCCCTTAGCATCATTTATTTTGACATCCTATATGATGACTAGGGACCGGATTCTTAGGTTTTTACCTATTTGTTTCCTTACTTACAAAACAAAAAGCGCTCATACACTTTTTCGAATCATGTCCATAGGATTCACCCACATTAATTCTGTGGCACCTAAAAATACCTAAATGGGGTATAAGAACCTAAATATACCTAAACAGGATATAACACCTAAAATATCTAATTTAGGCTACTTTTTTGTCTTTTTTTATTTGTCAGTTCAGAAATCGATAATTTGCGGAGAGAAAATAATTTTTGTCGGGTTGAAATTAATACCACCAGCGTTTTGTTCAACCCATTGTCGTCTAGGATGGACAGTATCAAGAGAGGAAGTGTAGAGTACTGGCGTAATCCTTTTAAAAATATTCGTACGAACAACTATTGTTGCTCTCTATAAGCAAGGATATAGATTTCTGTGTTTTAAAGCGCTTGTTTGCCTTTAGTCCTGCCCTGTTATTCATACTGAGTGGCCACACTGTGAGTTTTAAGAAGTCGTGTTAATTATGCCGAAACAAATGAAATCGAGTTTATTACGGCAGTGGATTGGCGACGACCTGAATTTCACTATAGATGGCAAAGTAATATTTTGTCAAGCCTGCCAGAAATACGCAAGTATTATTTGCCTTTCTAGAAAAGGGGGAAGTTTTCGTCCGATTCGAACCTGCCACAATTGCTTCGATGAAATTCGCACCTATGAAGTCATGTGAGGTTGAAAGGACATTTTCTGCCTGCAATTGTATTCTAAGAGATAACAGGAAGAACTTCACAGTTGAGAATTTTGAAAGATATTTAGCGTCAGTTACATCCAAAGAAGCTTTACCACTAAATACCCTGATAGTTCATGCACTTGTCCCCCATTTTGTAAAGTAATTTTAAGTTTATTGATTACTTTTTGAAAAAGTAATTTGTAATTGTAATTAAGTAAAATGTCTCTCAGATAATTGTCATTCAGCCCAAATATCTGTATCTTTTACGTTATTGTACCACTATATATGTCTACATATACTTGTGTGTTTATTTACTTATTTGTCTTGAATTGTGTTACCTATCCGATATCATGTATATGATCCAAGGATAAATAAATAAATAAATAACTTTCTTTTTGTATTTTTCCCATCACTGGTGATGCTACAAGGAGAATATTATATGAACATTTTGGTAAAATCCCTAAATCTAATTATCCTGGAGACTCCACATTAATTAAGTCAGCAAAAAAAAAACATACACATTTCTAAGTAGTCTTTTAGGACTCTCTAATCATGTAGGATTCAACAAACAAAAAGTCATTTGATTATAAAATGATCAAGCAATCAATTATTTTTTCTGGACAACCTGACATGTACATGTATTAATGGTACATGGCTTATAACTACCTTTCCAAGAATTTTTACAAAAAACGGTTTCAAACACCTCATAAACAAAATTTAAACAAAACCATTAGTCATTTTTAAGAAAATCATGAGAAACAAAACTCTTTTAAAGTAAGATGGCTAAAAGTAAGAGAAAGTTATTGCCAATCTTTGTGTCACATCCTCAGAAGGTACCTAACCCGAATATAAAATGTTATTTTTATACAATTTTTTGTTCTCAAGCACACACACAGACATGTTTCTCAAAATAGTATTTTGGAATCAGGGTACCTCAAAATGTGTATTTATGTTGAAAACTAGACTTGGGATTTTAAGTCTAACACAATACTTCCTCTGCTTATAGTTAGAGATAGGAATTTTTCGGTGTTTTCAAACCAAAGAAAGCGGTACTTTGAAATGTGAAATTCGGTGGTTTCAATTGAACTTTTCGGTACTTTCAAAACTATAGCAGATTCATGGGAAAGCATACCTTTTATGTGCTTAAACCATGCAATCGAATTAACTTATGCACATTTAAACCCAATCAAGACACAATATTTACAAAAGGCTAAATAATACACACTTAAACTCGATCAAGACACAATATGTACAAGGCTAAGTAAAGTTTATCCTTCAAAGGACATCTCACTAAAAAGTTTAACGTTCTCTTGTGACAAACGATGGTGCCTGTCACTCAATAGGCTAGTGTATGCAGAAAAAATCTTTTGCAGTCTGCATTTGCACACGGCATCCACGACGCCAAACTCCAAGGAGAACTAAATATGTCATACTAATACTAATCGAATCCTAATACCGTATTTATCCGAATATAAACCACCCCTGAATTTAAGCCGCACCTGCCTTTTTAACAGTAAAGAAAAGGAAAAATGGCATAATCCCAATGGTGCAGACCCATTCATGCGATATTCACATTTCCACGGACTGTGTGATGTTTTTTTGTTTATGAGCGAGTCAGTGTGACCAAATGTTCTTGTATATAGTGACAGCAGACGATTTTATGCTGCGCACCAGCCAAGCTCCGCTGTTTTGTTATCTCGGTTCTAGGGAAAAAATAAATATAAGTCGCACCTTGGATGAATGTTCCCACCCTCCACGCCCTCGCGATGCACTTTCTTTTATACCACAATCTAGCGAATTCTTCTGTCATATTACGTAGAAACTCGTGATTGGACGTTGGTGGTGTGACGTCATACCGCTAAACAAAAGGTGACAGGCTGACTAACTTTTGGAAGATATATAATATGCCACATTTTCAAAACCTACAAACAGTGTATCGTACATTATTAAAAAATGCAAGGGTGCTTCGCTTCGGCTACTGCCTCTGCTTCGCGCACTTAACTATGTGGATAGTGTTATGCATTATTTAGACTATATGCAGAGGTGATTGTGGTCTGATCGGGAGTGCCGAGTGAGCTAGCGGGTTGTCATTTTGGTGCAAGGGTTGGTAGCTGGTATTTGGTACGATCGGGAGTTTGGAGAGAAAGAATGGTCGGGAGTGCCGAGATAGCAACGCATTGTTCGGAGCATAAGGGGCGACTTACTCTTATCTTTCGCCCAGTTCTAAAAAATGGGTCCGCGCCTATGGGATTTCACCGGAAAAATTGTTAAATTAACCCCAATAAACAACAATAAATTGAAACAATAAATTGCCCCATATTCATAATATTAAAGTAACGCATTTCTTAGCTGGAATAGGCCTGATAAGAAAAAGAAAGTATCAGCTGACTTAAGTTAATACAGTTAAATAAAACTGACGGAAAAGAAAACAGAAATCTGTCCTTTACACTTCATATGACTTTCGGTGTTGAATTTCGCGCGATTTTTCTATTTTTCATAACCACTTTGTTACCATTATTTGCATTGCCATATGTTACAGATTTTTTTTTTACTTCTGAACAACTCATAATACATGCATATTCTGTAATACCGCTATAAAAAATGACAAAATACGCAAAACATAGATAATAAAATTAACAGCACTTGTTTGCGCATTTTTTATGCCTCTTCTACGATGTTTCATTGAAATTGATATATTTTCGATGTTAAATCGATTCATATATCGATAGTCCTGGCGATTCGAGATAATCGATAGATGGCGGTGCTTGGAAGAGGGTAACCAGCTACGGTAGATCAACCGGCTTTTTCGTTTTCGGCCTCTTTCTTGCAAAAAAGTAAAAATTCGTGCCAAAATTGCATTTTAAAGTAAAAATTCGTGGCAAAATCGCATTTTCATGCAAAATTCGCACTTTCATGCAAAATTCGCATCAATTCGCGAGTACAAAAAACATTTTTCAGGGTACTGTTGTGTGTGTTGAACCTAGTTATCATTCCTAATACAGTTCTTAATAAATTCATTAAATTCGCGATCGCGAAAAATTCCTATCCCTACTTATAGTACCTTTGAATTGTTGTATACATCTAATGACCTGACCAATTACTTTTTACCCTAATTATTCAAACCATTTAACCACTTAAGCTGGCCAACATTCCTGGAATTGAAAATTTCAGCGCATCCAATGGCTGGATCAATCGGTTCAGGAAAAGATATAACATAACCTACAAAACTGTCTGTGAAGAATCTCTTTAACGACGAAACTGTGGATCAATGGGAGATTATAGGAGTTTACCAGGAAATATGAACTCAGGGACATTTTCAACGTAAACGAAACTAGACTATGTTTCATCTGGAATAAATGTTTAATATTGTAAATAGGCCTACAATACTTAGTTATTACTTTCAGAGAAAGTACCGACATTGGATCTTTGTTTGAGGTTAGTACTGTAGCCTACTCTACTTTCCGATGACTTACACTTTCTCCTGGTCCCTTGGAAAATGTAAAAGAGGGGTAATACTGTATTTATTTTCAGACTCCTAAACATAAGCAGAAATGTTTATTCTTATAGAAAAATGATTTTTCTTGTTTATTTAATGATTTTGAATTAAAATAACATATTTTATTCAAAATTATTATACATTAAAAGTGCTTATTTGATTCCTAGATGTCCATGTCATCAGTGTCCTTTCTTTTGTTGGCTAATAGAATTATTGAAAGATCCAGGTTATAAAACACACAGATTTCTAACAAGTTTCAGGATGAAGAAACATATATTGAAGAGGAATTCAAAGAAGAAGTAAGTTGCTTATCACATGCGCCTGTGACATCCTGCAACGTTGGAAGAACACTTTACAAATCGTTCTTCAATGACAGATGCAGGAGCTCCAAATGAGAAAATCTGCAGATGACCTTTCTTACATAATGTAACAGCCATGAATAAGATAAGATCTATACGAAACTAATAATTTGATTTTTTTGTTATTTGTTTTTGCATATTTTGGTGGTTATATTTCCTAAATTTTTCATGCTTATTTTACAGTTTTATTTTGCTTATACATCCGGACACTACTTATAATAATAATAATAACTGTGAATGGATTATAAAATAAATGGTTTGAACTTTTCTTGGCGAATACTATGTAAATGTTCTTCACGCGCCAATAATCAAAATTTTTTTTAAAAATAACATTGCCAAATTTTTAGAACCTGGAAACAAATTTTCTCTAAAAAGAGAACAAATTTCAGATTTCTACAGACAGGCTTTCCATTTTTGCTCCTGTTTGTTCTATTAATATTTTCATGAAATATGTGCTTTAGCTGATGTTCTAAATTGTACTAAAAGAATCTGGTTAACTCTAGCATAATGTTACCATGAATTGCAGAGAGAAAAACAAAATTTCTGGTTACCTTACACACATTGCTTGAAGTCGAAGTGGGATCACTTTTTGCCATGCTGGGAACAGCCGACACAGCTGCACTTCCACTGTAGTTATTGGGATTGCCCTGCATAGGTGGGCCAGGACTGCAACAAGCAGACGTCCAAGATCAATGTCTATTTCACATATCACAATAATTACAATAGAACCTTGCTTTAAAGTTTTTCTGAGGAAAAGGAATCTCTTTTACCTTAAATGAGAGTTTCACTATTTTGAAGAAACAGAAGAGAGTTTATGCAGAAATTAGTTCTTATTCACTAAAGTATTATGTAGTTATGTAAGAATTTGACATGTCCTATATCATGTAAAATGACCAAAGGATGAATCAACATACATGCATTATATAATACACGGTCACACGTGCACATGCACACACACATACATAGTATATATGATGCATTAAACCGTCTTTGTTTTAGCATTAGTTCTTACATTCCAAGGAGTAAACAGGGCTTCCAACATACAGAATGTATTGCTCTCTTAACACACTGCCTCGTGACATAGTAAGACTATTGGTCATGTTTGGCATAGATAGAATACAATGTTTTCTAGTCAATACACTGAAAATGTCAAATCATTTCTGGCACTGAATCCCACAATTACAGTTTTTCATAAGAAGGAATACCGTATTGGCCCGAATATAAGACGATGTTTTTTCCCCTGAAAATGTGCTTTTAAAAACTATACTCGTCTTATACGCGCAGCCTAAGACTCAACAACTCTCCAACCATGAATGCAGCTGTGCATGTGTGTAGTGGGTATCCCCACACAAATGGCGTGCGTCCGATCCAAGGTCAAAGTCGCGCAGAAATTACCGAATTTTACCGAGCTTTATTGTTCCCGAATTCGTGCTTCTCCTTGTACTGCCGTGTACTGCACTGCTTGGCATCTCTATTCTCTACGCATAATGCTTTGTTTGACCACCAACATTGCAGACCATGTGGAAAAGAAAGCTTCTTCATTGTCTCAATGCGTAAATAAAGGCGAGAGAAGAAGTTACAACATGAACTTCAAACTTCTGTTTTATGTGAAGCAAAATGTACTAATAAGATATTTTATTTATTTTTTTCGTAACAACCCTTCAAAAATTCAGGGTCATCTTATATTCGGGCCAATACGGTAATGTTAATGAAAATATAATGCTTCAGAAGGAATAATGTTAATGGAAATATAATGCTTTAATTACATGTGACCCTAAAAAAAAATTACCATTTTCAAAAAATGATGTAAAATGTATCTTATTGATCTTTACCTGTACACAACTTCTCCTCCAGGGTTGAGAGGTGATCCTTCCTCCCCAGGAACCACTTCTGGTCCATCCACAGATTTGGCAAAACCTGGATCAAGTCCAGCATCAACAGGATTCCCAAATGTTGGAGTAAAAGATGATGTAGTACGTGTCACACTTCCATCTTCATTATGTTCAATCACTGTGGTTATTACAGGCATGCTCTCCCATACCTGTTAAAATACAAAATATGTAGAAAATTAATTATTTGGTTCTTTTGTTTTCTTTAGCAGCAACTGCAAAGATGCAGGAGACTAAAAACAGAAATAGAAGTACAAATTTTCAGTAAACTTACTTGAAAAGTCTATCAGTAATTGAGCTTGTGACAAAGTACAAGACAGCCATTTCATAATTACGGGTGGGACATTCTAGCAAATTATAAAAACTATTTTTGTTTATTACATATCATAAATAATAAACTAGAATTGGTTCTTCACATTCTGTAAAATTACAATGCCTTCTCCTCCACACTGCATGCTAAGCATTATTTAAAATTTATTTATATTTAATATTTTAAATTTGTTTTTCAAAATCTGTTACGGATGGGACATAATTTGGACACTGATTTTAATGATGCAAAACAAAAGCTCATTTTCTGTTCTGCTATTACTGTTAGGGTCGTAATGTTGTTATTAATGAAGGTATGAGGGATTCAATACAAATTATAAACTGTTTCCAGGTTGCCAGAACATTTATTTAACTCATCAATAATAATTTAACAAAACTATCATTGTTACGGGTGGGACAAAAATTCCCTTGTTTATTATTTTACATAGTAATTAACCACACATATTTTTGAAGTTAATCTTATACCAAATTGTACCTTAAGATGTATATTTTCTCAAATGAAAATGGACATAGCTGATTACTCTTGACTACTTGGTATTAAAGTGTGTTAAAATCATGCTAAAAATGGCAAAAAAAAAAAAAAAAAAGGAACTCAACGCAATAAATAAGTAAATAGATAAGATTTTACACATGAAACCACTTCAAATACACCCAAGTCCTTAAAATTCAGATAATTTGAGGTTTTAATCTTATTTTTGACCACCCAATTACAATAATTTTATAACTTCTCTCTTTGAGGGAAAAATTCCCATATTTTATGAAATGGCTGAAGACCTCAAACGAGTGTAAAGCAACAAACAAAGTGAACTTAAAGAGGATGATGATGCATGGGAAAGTGTTCCCAATATCAGTTTCTATGTTACAAGGGGAGTTTAACACCACAAGCATTTCTTTCCTTTACGGTATTACCACAGTATAAGTATTAATACAGTAAGGAAACTGTGTGTTAAAAGTCCTATGACAACTTGTTAGCTGGGCGACACTAGCGCTCCATGCGGCGGTTGAGTAAAACTGCATTCTCACCATATAAAATAACTTGGGAAAATGCATAAACACATAACAAAATATGTTATAATAAGAGAAAAAAATCTTCTTTCAAAACTGAATTTTAAATTTAAGAAACAATGAAGCATGTATTATATTTTAGTTAAGATCAGGCACAATTTTTAAATGCCACTTACCTGTAACTTGCACTGCAGTTCCTAGGGCTATTCTTATTACAAGTTTTAATAACTTCAAGATGATTCTTGGAAAACCAATTATAACTCATTTTTATTTTTAAAAGTAGCCTAATATTAAATTAGAATAAAAATGTCATCATTTTACAAAAATAATACAATATTACATAAGATACAATACAAAATTCAAATAAAAATATAGGTTTCTATCAATATTTCTCAATTTCTAATACTCCAAAACTGCTTTTAGTATACAGTCGGTACAGCAGTTTTAATTAAAGAGTTCTTATTGGAATTCATAAACTGGCTGTTTTCGAAGTGTTCCAAACATAGGCGGCAATTTACATTTAAATATTTTACAGTTTTTGTTAGTAGGTCTTCTCGCCGACTATTGATGGCCCATTTTTTACACCTGAAATCATTACAACAATTGAAGGTAGATCGAAGCCGTAAGATACAGAAACAAAATACAATCTCAACAATGAAGTTGAGGACGAGCAGTGTGACAAACCTATATTCAAAGGTCACTCTTTAATATAATTTATAACTTAAACGTTGATTTTAAAGGTGGGAAAAACCTTGGACTAGATACGCTTCTTAACAGTAGCCTATTTTAGGTAAGCCTATTGCTTGCCTAGGTTTGGATAATGATGTCATGTTAGTTTACTGTCGCAAACACCTTAATGGCACATGTATCCGAGAATTTATGATGTAAGATTATGTTTTCGTCATCTTTACGCCTACATCGTGTTCGAGAAAATAAATATCGTACCGCCTGTAAAATCGGCTATGTGCACTTTTTTACGAAATTGAGTTATGTGCACTGATATTCCTTAGCATTGATCCTTACAACCGGGCATGTGGATCTTTGATTGTCAGGTTTGTGCAAGCAAAGAAAAAAAATCGGCTCATGCTGCAAAATGGCCATGTGCATTAGAGCTCACATAGCCATTCTTGACTGCCAACACGGCACACATGTTTGTATACATAACCGGCCCTGACATATACATTACAATGCACATAGGAAATAAGCTGCACCGCAGCAAATATTGTGTTATCTTAAGCGATCACAATACGACATCCTAAATATTGTTATCTTTAACCGTTATATAGACTGCTCACATTTTCATTTCATTACTATCTATTGTTAGAAATTACAACATAATTAAAGATAAAAATATTACATTAAAGTAAATGTAAACATAACCACACCAGAACATGTGTCAAGAGTAAGCCAGCAGGCATACAATAAATATTACGTATTTTTCTTCTTACCTTTCTGGATCTTTTGGGAAAGTGAAGAAATGCAATTCAGGATTTCTTCCTTTATTGTTACTGCAATTTATAGCAGAACAATAACATCCTTTCCAAACACGCATTGCTATAAAAATTCAAGACTCCTATTTATTTCCATTCTTCCCGCAGTAGTGATTGTAGTATAATAATTAAAACGAAGTAATATACACAGTGGAGCACATGAATAATTGAACTAGTTAAATATTATATTAACACTTAATGCTTCACTTACGTCGCTGTTTATGAGCAGGACATGTTTCGGGATTCTTATCCCATCTTCGGCTGCTGGTCAACTGGCAATTGGCGATCATGGTTAGTGGTCTTTATGGTTTGTCCAGTGCTGCCCTCTCTTCTCTTGGCTGTAAGCTTGATGACGTCATCCACCGGCGGTATTTCAAAATTCATAACATTGCTGCTGTTCTTAGTGATGAAAATCTTTTCCCAGGTGTTCAGTTCTGCCCGTGTCTTGACGTGTTTTAATAGTTTGACATCCTTCTTGATGTGGTGGTTTTGTGTCCAGGAGTGATGTGCTACAGCTGATTTGTCCGTTTGCATGAATTTCACATTCCTAAAGTGTTCTTTCATTCTAGTTGTTATATTTCTTTTGGTTTGTCCAATGTAGGTCAGCTGGCAGTTTTCACATTCCATCTGATAGATTCCTGATAGTTCTGTTTTGGGTGTGATGCCTTTGAGTGGATGATTGAGCAGATTTCTAATGGTATATTTGTTCTGGGGTGCTAGCTTGATGTTATAGTTTTTGAATACTTTCTCGAATTTGTAGAATGTTTTAGGATGGTAGGTGAATTTTTTGTAATTTTGTGGTTTTTTCTCTGAATTTTCTAATGTACTAATTCCTTTTATCATTTTTTGTTTCTTGTGTTTTGAAATCATCTTGTCTATGAAATTGGTTTTGAAACCGTTGGTAAGTGCTACTTCCTGTATGTGCTGATATTCCTTGTTGTATTCTATTTCAAGAGAATGATTAAACTTGACGACAACAGCAAACAACAAAAAATATTAGAGAAAAAAGCAATGACGCTAGAGCGGTCTAAACATTACGCCATATTGGAAAAAACAGACCTACAACTGTATAACCTGCATTTGAAGTTAGAGAAAGACTTAGGCCACACAATGTGGAATAACCTGGAATCAAACATGTATGACAGATTAAATGATATAATGACGACAAAAACCCAAAGACTAAAAAAGAAAGCCGAAAATTTACGTAACAAAGTCAAACAACCAACACACAAAGGGGATAATGTAACTACAGCAACACAAAACAATGTCGTTAATTTATCGAAAGAAACATTCACACCAGATGAAATGAAACTCTTGAACAAAGGTCTGAAAACATGCATCAGTCATTCAAAAAATTTAGATGATTACATAGCGGATGTAGAAATAACCTCAAATATGCTGACCAAAGATAGGCCTAATGACAAAATTGTAACCCAAACAAAATGTGCGGCCATTTTAGAACAGATGCCTCGGGAAAAAGATACAGACTTCAAACAAACCATCAAGCAGTTGAACAAGAAACCAGTATACTATTTGAAAGCAGACAAGGGGAACAAGACTGTAATCTTAGACCAAAAAGATTATGTAAACAGGACCAATAAGTTATTGCAAAAACCAGAATATGAAAAGCTGACAAAAAACCCATTGAAAGGAGTCACTGAAAGAACAAAAAGCACAATCAAAACAAGTAAAATCATACCAAATGAAGACAAAAGGAAATTAATAGTTAACAATCCGTCGCTACCTAAATTATACACTCTACCAAAAATTCATAAGAACGATGATAGTATGAGGCCAATCATTAGTAATATAGATTCCCCAACGTACAAACTGACCAAATGGTTGGTGGAAAAACTGAACTTGTTTAAAAAGTTTGAAACTCGAAGTATCCAAAATTCGTTGGATCTAGTTGACAAAATAAGAAATACTACCATAAAGGCTGACGAAGTTTTAGTGTCATTTGACGTTACCGCATTATTCACAAGCATCCCAACAGATAAACTCCCACAATTGATTAAAGAATGGTTGTCTCAGAATAATGTAACACCAGCACAAACCGAAGAATATATCAAACTTATTGAGTTATGCATTAAACAGAACAGCTTCGGGTTCAATCAAAATTTTTACAAACAAACGGCAGGTTTAGCCATGGGGAGTCCACTTTCGCCAGTGTTAGCAGACCTGTACATGAGCAATTTGGAACTACACGTTACCAGAGGTTTTCCACATATATTCAAAGTCTGGTGGAGATATGTTGATGACATTTTCGCGATTGTACCAAAAAGATTCATAGAAGACTCTGTTAAATTACTGAACCTACAAGACAGTTCAATAAAATTCACCATCGAAACTGAACAAAACGGATACTTGCCATTTCTTGACCTAAAAATTATTAGAAATCAGCAGAAACTAGAGTTTGGGGTATACAGGAAACCCACACATGTTGACAACTATATTAAACACAACAAGTTCAATCCGAAACCTCACCAGTTCGCCATCTTTCATAGTTTAATCCATAGGCTAACTCACATTCCACTGACTGAAATAGAATACAACAAGGAATATCAGCACATACAGGAAGTAGCACTTACCAACGGTTTCAAAACCAATTTCATAGACAAGATGATTTCAAAACACAAGAAACAAAAAATGATAAAAGGAATTAGTACATTAGAAAATTCAGAGAAAAAACCACAAAATTACAAAAAATTCACCTACCATCCTAAAACATTCTACAAATTCGAGAAAGTATTCAAAAACTATAACATCAAGCTAGCACCCCAGAACAAATATACCATTAGAAATCTGCTCAATCATCCACTCAAAGGCATCACACCCAAAACAGAACTATCAGGAATCTATCAGATGGAATGTGAAAACTGCCAGCTGACCTACATTGGACAAACCAAAAGAAATATAACAACTAGAATGAAAGAACACTTTAGGAATGTGAAATTCATGCAAACGGACAAATCAGCTGTAGCACATCACTCCTGGACACAAAACCACCACATCAAGAAGGATGTCAAACTATTAAAACACGTCAAGACACGGGCAGAACTGAACACCTGGGAAAAGATTTTCATCACTAAGAACAGCAGCAATGTTATGAATTTTGAAATACCGCCGGTGGATGACGTCATCAAGCTTACAGCCAAGAGAAGAGAGGGCAGCACTGGACAAACCATAAAGACCACTAACCATGATCGCCAATTGCCAGTTGACCAGCAGCCGAAGATGGGATAAGAATCCCGAAACATGTCCTGCTCATAAACAGCGACGTAAGTGAAGCATTAAGTGTTAATATAATATTTAACTAGTTCAATTAGTGATTGTAGTATTACTCAATGGCCGGTAGGATCGCATGGAATCTGCGCGCGCATGTCCGTATGGCAGAAAAACGGCCTGAGTTTCTTTACTGTATTAATACGTATACTGTGGTATTACAGAATATCCATGTACTATGTATGACCTGCTCAGATGCAAAGAAATGCAAATATGGTTATTTTAAACTCAAGGTAACAGAAAGTGCAGTTAAGAAAAATAGAAAAATAGCCTGAAATTCAACACTGTTAGTCATATGAAGTGTAAAGTAATGATTTCTGTTTTCTTTTCCATCAGTATATTTAATGTTTGATGAAATAAAATTGGAATTTCATAATTTAAGTGATTTCTTCCTGTAGATCAGAAAAATGTATACACACTTTGATAAACCGCAGCTTATATATTATCATCAGTATAACAAAGACTCAAAGTGAACAATTACAATAAGTGTTCAAACTGCAAACCACCTGCCTCCAAACACTTTTGAGCACGATGCCATACACTCTAGGTCACATCTACCAGAAGAGCTACAAGAACTGCTTGACAAGCCGTTTCAATTTCATGGCGCAGTTGTACTAGTGTGCGTGGCTTCCTGCTGTAGACTACGTTCTTCAGGGTACCCCACAGGTTAAAGTCTAGTGGGGTCAAATCAGGAGAACGTGCAGGGAACTCAGTGGAACCAGTTTGAAAGTGTGTATACATTTTTCTGATCTACCCTGCACTTGTCAATACTTTGTATAGCCTATATCAAGTTTCTATAATTCTTAGTATTGACTATTGTAATGCTGATGTCCTCTGAAGTCACTGCAATTAATATTATTGATTCAAGTAAAAAATGTAAAGAAGAAAAGGCAACATAGGAACATTCCTAAGTGAAATCCACATAAATTAATAATGTGTAAAAAAATATGAAAAAGTAAGATAAAAACCTTAAAGAGGGTAGATGTGACTATTACGCAGGGATTTATTATTTTTTAATGCAAAATGTTGGGGTGTGTCAAATATGCAAGTAAATACTGTATTTTGTTTTGCATTTCCCCTCTTTTTATTACAGGGGCAGGGTTCTCTAATAATATTTTACATACTTTCTATACCGGTAGCATTACAGTCCCATACTGACATTTGCTCAACATGTAATTGTATTTGCAGAAATGTTGAATGTGAAGTCATCTAGTGACAATTATTATTATTATTATTATTATTATTATTAATATTAATTTTGGGACTTTTAGCACGATGTCAGTTTTTTTACTGACCACAATGATGGACTCTTTTCTAATCCAAGTGTTATTTTTTTAACCAAGAGAAAGAGAAAATCTTCAGAGATTATAATTGGGGAAATGCAGAATAAAAATGGATTTGCAAGACTTTATTAAACCATTCACGGAATTCCAGGGTTCTACTCATGACCTCATGATATTATCTTAGCAAAACCCCCCAGTCACTATGTTGTCATAACCAAGAAAGCAGTAACTTCAACTGTAGTTATCAATACCTTCTTCACTGAGGCTATCTTGAAATTGAGATCAGCTGCAGAAGGAGATATTGTAGACTGCACTCCAGTAGTCATATGCATTGAACGTGGAAGGCCCATGGACTTGTTAGTTTTGTCTTCAGTCAGCTGTGAGAGATCAGGATCAAATGGGAATTCCAACTTCAAATCCACACTATCTTCATTCTGAAATTAACAATATACATAGGGCATTATGGAAATGCATTAACTGGGACATTGTTTAATACAAATCAGCAATTACAGTAGCATGCAAGAAGTTAATGGGCTACCAAGTGATCAGATATAAAAGAAGTGAATTAGCTTGAAAAAGTAAGAACTGTGGTTTAATTTCAGATTTATAAAGTATTATTTCAATTTGTTCTTCATGTGCTGCTGAAAACGGATCAGAATAAGAGATTTAATTACAGTAAAAGTTCACTATAACAAAAGTTCATAATGCAACATTTTTCGCTTATAAGCCAACTGGAAATCAATACTTATACAGTGCATAATCACAAGTAGGAGATACTTTAATACATGGTCGTCATGCTTACACTTCGCTGGCAGGTTTACATGGAAGTACTTTCTGTCTCAGATGGTTGTGTATTTGTGTGCTACCTTTTCAATGAGATGTTTCCCTTTATACAGTTCACTGACATCTGAATCCAAATGAGGAGGTACGTTTCGAAGCATATTAAGCCCACCCACGGACGAAAATGAGTTTTATACCTGGGTATGTTTTCGTACAGTTATGAGTATGCTCTATCATCCTGTGAAGTCTGTTTTCGTCTAACTTAATTAAATCACCTTCAAAAGAACGCATAAAACTAAGTGTTCAAGACAAACGGTATTATGTCCAAATCTTTGCATCAAACCATATTATGTCCAAATCCTCATCCATGTCAAACTGTATTCTGTTCAAAACCAATTAATATTAGACAAGTATTATAGGAGAAAAATTCCTCTGACACTGGGATTTGAACCCATGATCTCAGCTACTCATTCAACTGCTCTACCAACTGAGCCAAGCCAGGGCACTTCACAGCACCAGATGGAATCCCTCTCATATGACTGTGATTACCTCACTTACAATGTCATGTGCAGTACTGTAAGGCACACTAATTAGTGATTATTGTGAATGGGCTTTCACTGCCACTGTACATAACATTGAAAAACCACAGATTATTGTCTCTGCTAGACATTACATGAAAATATGTGGTTCATGAATGCATATCGTCACTGTTATGCCAGAATCACGAAAATGCAAAAATTAAAAAATCATGAATGGGTCAAATTAGTTATTCTAGCATAATAAATAAAGCAGAACATGTACTTCGATAGAAATGGAACTAAGTATTACTCACCAAGGAAAGAAAATACGTTCGCGGTTCCTACAGAACATAGATTATGTAAACAGATGCCAGCAGTGTACTGGTCAAAATCTGAATTTTTGCACATTTGTGGTTTTGACATAACCAGTGATGATATAAACCTATTAATATTAGTTCATTCCAAGGTTGTGTGTGAACAGTCAAGTTTCTTATACTGAGAACAATTGGCACCAATTTACAGTAATGACCAACACAGAAATAATGAAATTTTAAAATGAATTTTCTCTAAAAATAAAACCATTTTCATGGACCCTTAGTTATAATGAACATCACACTCTCCGTCAAGCTTGAAATAGTGAACTTTTACTTATACAATATAGAAGTTGATTGTTTTTCTCACTTTGCTGAATGTCAATGGAGGCATCTGTATTGGGTCATTCTTGTTATCCGGTGCTTTACTCAGATCTGGCATTGCATTTGGATTTTTATTTGTGAATCCCATGGACACATCTTCAGGATCTTCTCCTATTTTTCGATCTGGAACAGTGAAGTTTTCAATCAGTTATAACAATCAGTTAAAACATTTATAGCACTTTCAACTAAAATAAATTGTCCACTAACCTCTACTCTTATCTATCCTCTGAGTCTTGATTTGAGTGCTGAATTTAGCCTTCATAGCTAGCTCTGGTGTTGATTTGTAATTTGTGTTTTCAATAATAATTGTCTGGAAAGGTGGCGATGTTCCATCTAACACAGCTTTCTCTGTCACCTGGAAAGAAAAGCTGAAGCTCAACAACACAAGTTAAGTTTTTAGACAGCTTGAATTAACCCTTAGAGCGGAACATCAGTCTCATAGACAGATATGGTATTGTCTTTTGCTACCAGAGCGCATGTAATGCTTCTATCATGCTCATCTACTCATAGAGTCTCATTTAAGTACAGTGGTACCTCGAGATAAGAGTGCCCTAACATACGAGTTATTTGAGATACGAGCTGTCGAGCGAGCGAAGTTTTGTTTTGAAATACGAGCGTCATTTGAGATACGAGTAACGGCCAGCTGCCACGCTGCACACGGCCCATCTTTGCTAAGTTTTCTAGGGCTTTGCGCTTTTTGTGCACTTACATACTTTATCACATTTCTTTTTATAACCTTGGGTCCGAAGAAAGTGTAACAAATATGTATGTACACTTTATAAAACCAGTTTTTTTTGCTTTACATTCTCTTTTATTATGTTTTTATACAATATTTGTCATTTATAAATACATTTTTCTTATTCAAAAACACGTAACAAAAACAATTGTGGGTAGCATTTTTGGGGCTGGAACGGAATAATGGCATTTCAATTAATTTCAATGGGGAAAATTGCTTTGAGATACGAGCAAATTGACATACGAGCAAGGTTACGGAACGAATTAAACTCGTATCTCGAGGTATCACTGTATTAGTCTTCTATTTGATTACATCACCTGTTCACCAACATTATTATCACGGTAATGATTTGGTAGGAGCTATGCCACCTGATAGACTAATGTTCCTCGTAGCATAAGTAAAAATCACCTGTCCTCTAGACGGATATTCCTTCTAACGCACTGTTTCTGTATGTCTACCTGTGAAATTAGTTCTCATATGGAACAAATATGGCAGCTTTTCTTCATGGAAGACATTATAGATGAAATTATCACGAGAACGAACTGTAAACTAGAATATTTTCATGACAACATAGAAAATGAAGATAAACCTTCATACAAGAAAATCAACAAGGTTGAGATATGCGCTCTTCAAAGTCTTCAAGGAAATCTTCCAAATAATTTTGTACATGAAATTATAATTATATTCTTTTGTTGTTTCACTTTGTGTTTGAATATTTTGTGATTCTAAATTTTATTTTCATTGAGCTATTTTGTAAAAGTAATTAACATCCTTTCCAAGTATGACATGCCCACCCAATCTGTTAAATTATTGATGATTTATGAAAATAAAAGTTATTTAATTTGTGCTCATCATGGTGTATTTTGGTAGACTTTAAGCCCAGGAAACGTAGGCATGAAACAAATTAGCTTTATCTAAAAATTATAGCCATGGCGACAATTTCTATAAATACTTTATAACTCTAAACTGTCTCTAATTCTATAGGTAAAAATAAATGTATGTTACAGTATTGATTCATTTTAGAAAGAATATTAAGTGTATTTTAACAAAAAATTGTATATAGATGGATATTCCTCATAAAGGGGTATTAGATGATGTTCGTATCTAAGGGTTAAAAGTAGAACTTCCAGTACAGGACACATGAAGTAAAAGTTGCAAATTATCAACTAGTGCTATAAAATCTTTATGCCTCTCCATTGGTACCAACTTCGGTATCCATTACATGGAAAATAGTCAGTTAGTTAAAAACATTTGCATATGATTAATAAACAGACTCAGTGTGATAAAAATTGACAGTTTTAAAATTCATTACGCCTTTTTAAATGTGAAATTTCTCACAGTGAATGTAAAAGTTACATTTGGTGGGTGAAAAGTGTTTCCATGTTGGCAGCAAATCAATAACAGCTGTCTGCCTGCTGCACGATGGCTGGCGCTATGAGTAAAGTTATTCCCCCTAATCTTGAAAATAAGAATCCTTGCCATGATTGTGTGGTGTGGGTCTCCACTCATTTACATTTAATACCAACATGTCGATATTTACATGCATATTGTAATTTCGCAATCTAATTGACTTGACATGCAAATGCAGCATGATGAACTTACACTTTCAGATATTAATTTATTTTCCAGAAAAAATGGACAACATGTCAAGTCACTGAATAGTTGTGCGATATCGTGTTTTGGTTTGGGAATTTCCGTTAACAAAAGCAATCAATAACTTCCTCCTTCACTTATCTACTGGCATCCATTTTAAATTATTGTGTGAAATCGTATTATGTTTATTGGTCAGTAGAAAATTATGTACAGAAAATAAAAACATAGGTTTATTTAAGAAAATTGGGTAAGGCCTTCTCTTTTTTATTCAAAGGTTATAGCCTAATTTTTTAAACAGGTTTTTTTTTTTGTTTATGGGTGAGGAACATTTTTATATAATGAGAATAATTAGTTTATTAATTAGGGAATTTTAGGCAGTTAATTTTTAAGTTGAATGATTTTATCTACTCCTGTTCTTATTTGCTTAACTGTTAAATTAATAATTCTTGAAGGAGTAGCACGATATGGTAAAGAAACCAGATTCTAAATATTTCGTTTTATGAGAGAAGCATCGATAAACAGATTGCATTCTTTCGTTCATAATACAGCCGAGAATTTCAGAAGAGTAGGAATCTGGAAGCCGAGTGGATGAAATATTCCACCCCAAGTGGTTTGCGTATGCTACAATGTCCTTTATGAAAGAAAGGAAGCAGTATTATTAATCCTGTATTCAATTTATTATATTTTATTCTCTTGTCAAAACAATCACAGAAATAACAAGCTTTGCTGAAACTTCTTCCTCAGAATGACTGACAAATGAATGGCATGACACATAACATATCAGGTTTAACATTAGGTTGGAGACAGCCTGTTTGATTGGCAAACTATTTAATGTATACTTCAATTTGTTGATAAACATTTAACATATGTAAACTGCAACATGTTGTTGATGTTAATCATTGGAAAGCCAGCTTAAGAGAGTATCTTTTAAATAGATAAATGAAAAAGTTCCACTATTAAAATCATTAAGCCGTTTGTTTTTTGGACGAATACCTTCTCCCAAACTCGTATCTCTTGTGGCCTTTCTATTGGTTTTAGCAGCCTGATTTCCAGTTTTATCTCATGCTCTACCTCCTAAAAATCTGCTATTGCTTATTTATCTATTTGCTGGAATTTAATGTTTCCAAAACGTTATTTGAAACTTGTTTCAATGTCCGTGTATGTCCTTCCAATGTACACCTTTCCACAGTCCATCTAAAGTTTATTTACAGCCTTACTAATAAAAGCTGCTTATATCTTAATAAAGCTTATAAAAGCTGCTTATAGCTGCTACTAATAAAGCTGCTTATATATAGTAGACAATTATTAAGGAACGATTTTATTTGTAATAACTCAGGGTTTCAATTTTTGTTCTTACTACTTTTCCTTTTTTCTTTTTACTATTCTGTTCTTTCTTTTTTATTATTATTTTTTAGGTATTGATTTAATATTATATTTTCTTTATGTATTTGTAATTTGTATTTTGTAATGTAAATGGCTGAACTGTGCCCGAGCACGAGCGCATGCTCATTCGGGTGGTCTTGTTTTGTTTTGTATAAATATAAATAAATAAATAAATCTGCGTTGAATGGTTGTTTGGTTGTTCACCGTGCAAGTTCTACACAAGCCGTATTACCAATAAACGGAGTGCAACTGCCGAGGTTTACACTGGGTTTGTACGTCCAACTTCGTCAACACGTCACTCTAGTTGTGACAATACTAGCCCCTGGCTATGAAGGGACTGCTGAACGCCATCTATCGGAGCAGCAGGCAAACAACGATGGATCGTCTGCAGACAGTAATTCTAGTTTCAGTATTTCATTATATTGTTTTCAGAAAGCTGTAATCATGGGTACAAGTATGGAAATACGTCCCGCAAACAAGGAACAATGTTTATAATTCCGCAAAAGCAGCTCAGAATATGCGTAGCCTCATAATTCAATCTCAGACATCTACGAAACGACCGGCTGTTACGGATATCGACCATCTTGATTATTTACGTCAAGTTTATACAAAGGGGCCAGGTTGTGTAAAGCGTTGCACACATTCAGCCTTATGCAAGAATTATTAGTACACTTTTTCTCCTCAGCTGTGTACATTCCTGGTATAAATGTTTACAACTGGGGATGTAAAAATAAACTCCAGTTTAATCCACAAAAGACAACAGCTATGATGATCACGAAGAGGCGCCAACTTGCTCCACCTATCATAAAAATGAATCAAGAGTACATTCAAGTACTAGACCAGATCATATATCTAGGCGTTATCCTTGATAAAAAACTCACTTTTAGACAACATTTTCAATTCATAATGCAAAATCTAATACCTTACTGAATCGACTAGCCTTTGCTTCTCGACCTACATGGGGATTAAGTTCTAGTGTTTTGAAGATCAACTACAGAGGAGTAATTGAACCTTCAGTATTATATTGTGCTTCTGTCTTTAGAAACTATTTTACAAAACCTTGGGTTCAAAACATTTTGGCACGAATACAGCGAGGCTTTGTTCTGCGAATTACCAAGGCATACAGAACCACATGAACTGAAGCTGCTTTGGTCATCGCAGGCATTGAACCTTTATATTTAACTGGTATAGCCAAGGCAGAACTAACACTACTCCGGAAGGGATATACTTATGATGATCGAACTCTGCATCTACAAATTGAGAAACCAGCAAATTTTACAACAACTGGACACCCATCTGCAGTCCCCGATTTTGTAAATTTCGACAGTTGTTTCAGACATCATGAGCTCCAAATCTTCACTGACGGATCTAAAATATCTAAAGAAGGAAAATCGGATCAAGTTGGATGTGCCTTCATATCCTTCCTAAATGGCCAGGAAATCCACTCACAGATGAATCGACTTTCACCAGAATGCTCAATAGTACAAGCTGAATTATTCACAATTAAAGAGGCTGTAATTTGGGCCAAACTTTATGATTCTAGCTGCTGTATATATAGTGATTCCCAGACGGCACTGAAGTGTATAAATAATAGAAATAATCTAAATCCGATGGCAGTGGAAATTAGGAATGTTTTACTACCATACACACGACATATTTGCTTAACATGGGTGAGAGGCCATCATGGAGTTGCCAGTAACGAGAGAGCCGATGCTGCTTCCAAATCAGCCGCAGTTTCGAGTCTAAATTATAGCTACTCTCTTTGTCCTTACTCTTATGCACGAAGAAAGATGTGGGATCACATGAAGGGTCAGGGGAAAAAAGCAGGAGAGTCAATGTTTTTACAAACTGAGAAAAAGCGATTTTAATGTTCAAATTGTTATGACATCAATGTATCTACACATAAAATAATTATGATTTCTGAAAAATGAAGTCTTGGATTCAGGAAATGTGGAATCATAGCTGTTGGCAACCAGTTTGTTCCCATAAAGATGTAATTCCACGAAACCCTGTCAAAGGTACCTTTTGAAGTGGAAAAAAGCAGGTAAGTCAAGTGGAACAGACTCACATCAGTTAGACATTGGGCAGCTGACTGAAGAATTTGACAGCATGAGGACTACAAAACTTCATAAGATTTTGTATATCTTTAAATTTTTTTCTTGAAATCGGCAGGAGACCTAGAATAAAGAAAGAAAATATCTGATAAATTGTGATAAACTATTGCAGGAGACAATTTTTTTTTTAAAAAAGCTACACATACCATTAATAGCTGGAATTGGAAGTTCAAATAGCCCATCCTCCAATGGTTGGCCTTGTCGAGGTGCCCTTATAATCCCAGTTCACATCCCTCCATAGTATGTCGTGCGATATTGCAGCATACGGCTGTGGTTGGATGCAGAAGATATTACTTTAATAGGCTGTGTTTTGAAAGGGCACTTTGCAGCGTACTTTGAGTCCAACATTGTCTTCCAGTCTAGCACCATTTGTTGGGTAACGCTGACCACAGTGAAAGGGGATGGTTTACATCTTGATGCTTTCACCATTTCTTTGAAATCCTCAGGTGTTTCCATCAATGCTTTTAGATTCCATAAACCTACGTTTTTATCGCACTCCAAGTACGAATGGCCGCGGATACGGAAGGTCAGTGTGATTTTCTTGAGGCCAGCAATTTGATTGCTTGTTATATAATTAATGAAGCCAGTTGAGACACCATTGACTCGCCTGCTTCTTTCCTCTTTGCGCTTGACTTCCCTAGTTCTTTCCCCTTACAGTGAAACTTTGACTGCTAATTTCTCCCGACTGGTCTGCTTTTTTTCCGCTTTCGACCTTTCAGCTGATGGGTATGATGAATCTGAAGCAAACTGTAACGATATCTCCATTTTTTTAAAAAAGTGACTTACCTGGTTTTTTCCCCCGACCCTTCACATTAAGACTATAGTCCTTTCAGATTCGCCAGAGGTTTCAAGGCCAAATTTAGTACGCTTTCCCCCACTGATCAGAAGTCGACAGTATTCCCCTCGGCGCGGACGAGCTGCGCTGTCGCACACACTCATACGACATCCTACCCGATAGGGGGTTACGATGAAAGATTCTCTCTGTGTGGGTGAAGTTGAACGTAATTTCTATATAAAATACACATTATAAACATGGCCTGTAAAGTACGGGAGCAACGAATAAATAAATAAATAAATAATTATTAATACATTTTAAAACAGAAAAAATGGCTTACCAAGTAGAATACTCAGTTTTCGTTGCTTTCCGCTCCATCAAGGTCATCATCGTCACTGCTGTCATCACTGCTTTCATCACACAAACGAATAATGATATTTTCGATGCAGTTATCTCGTAGCCCTTCTTTTACAAAACCCTCTTCTTGCAGTGCTTCGGCATGACGAACGCAATTCTGCCAGTCTTCCACCGACACATTATTTATGCTGTCGTGTAATAATTTTCGGACGTCTTTAATTTTAAAAGTACAATTTTTATCGGCCACTTCACCCTTTACTTGCACCCATATGAGTTCTATTGGATTGTACTGGCAATGATAAGGGGGGAGACGCACAACTTCATGTCCCATTTGCAAGGCCAGCTCATCAAGTTCATATGTTCTGTAGTTACTACTATGCTGTTTGACAATAACGAGCAACTCAGCAATTGTGTGAAAAGGATTATGGGGTATGTTTTTACTTTGAAGCCATGACACAATATCAGCTTTTTTAGTACTGGTACTGGGAATTTTCTCTTTAAGCATAGAGTGATAACTCGCATTATCCATCACTATTACAGATCCCTCATGCAGACTCCTTAGCAAGTTTACAAACCATTCTCTAAACACTTGGCTATTCATTTCTTGGCGGTAATCAATAGAACTTTTGGACTGAAAAACTAAATCTGCCCCTTCAATAAAACCATGACGAGCTGAGCCTGCATGACATACTATTAAACGAGACCCTTTACCCAAAGGAATTCTGAGGCCACCGTTCTTTGTAGAGTCCTGCCAGATAAATTTCCTACTATGATTTTGATTTACCCACGTCTCGTCAAGGTATATGATAGGACGGGGATTATTTTCATTTCGGATATCGTGCATTTTCCTCAAAAATGCAACGCGTGCAGTTACAATATCTTTCCTTTCCATTAAGAAACGCCTACCATCATTACATTTCCTGTATCTAAAATCAAGTTCTCTAACTATTTTATGTAAAGATGTAATACCGCCCTTGAAATTGATCTTTTCTTTCAATATATCCCTTAGTTTTTTAAGAGTGGGATATTCACCATGATCATAAAATTCTTGTACAGAACGGCGAATAACGTCTTTCTCGAAATCGTCCAATTCTGTGACCGGCTTTACTGGAATTAATTTTTTCCTTGGGGGATTAAAGGACGGGCCAGGGGCCGGGGCTTGAACCTCTACATCATCAGGCGCACTTTGCTGAGCTTCCTGACAAATGCGTTGCACTGTACTTAATGATACGCCACACGCTTTCGCGACTTCGTTTTGCGTATCTCTAAACAACACATTTACTTTTTATTCACAATTTTCAAGCGACTTGAAGTAATTGTACACATTGTGAATCACATTTTTAGACTGTCGTCTCGTTCCACCCATATGTGAAGCCATATCACTACAAGAAAACACTTCTCCACAAAAAAACAAACCAGAGCCGATAACCTGCAAGGTTAGACACCAAGGGGAACTCCCTGCTGGCTTGTCATGTGACTGGCATTGGAGGGGTATGATGTCATACGAGTTCGGTAAGTGGGGGGATCATAGGCAAGCTACGTTTGGCCTTGAAACCTCTGGTGAATCTGAAAGGACTATAGGTGGAACAATCAGTGGCTATCTAGTGTTAAAGGAAAAGTTACAAAAGAATTATTTAATCCAAATATTGAAACCAGACTTCAAAGCAAAATTGAACCTGAATTTGTATTAACCCAATTCTTGTCAGGTCATGGAATTTTTGGCTCTTACTCTGAAAGGTTTAATATTATAAGGGAGAATGGTTATTTATGTATTTGTAAAGAAAACCAGACCGTAGAACATCTACTTTTTGATTGCCCACTCTTTGAAAGGAAAAGATTTTCTTTAACAGGACATTTAAACTATTGTGGTGTTAAATATGATAAACCACTCTTAAACATTTTTAGCAAGGATTGTTGTTGTAGAGAATTCCACTATTTCATATGTTCTATATTTAAGAGTTTACGATAATTTTATTTAAACTTTAGCAAAACAGGCTACTCTAGTATACAAGATAACAGGTACATTATAATTTGTAATTGACATAAAACTATAGCCCTAATGTACCTTATGGTGAAATAGGGCTAAAAGAAATTGTATATTAAATAAATAAATAAACTGGATTATTAGTAAGACTGATAGTATATCTCAATTGAGTTTCTGTCTGTATGCTCAATAGAGCGTGGGCTACTGTATACCCCCCCCCCCCCCCCGTGGGATTTTCCGACTCACATTTTTTTTGTTGGTATTGCCATCTACTTTCAGTTTTTAGTTGTTTGCCCCTTATCAATTACAGCATTTACCCGGAAACCCCGGAAAACTACGGAAATCCGGAGAAAACTAGTTTGTTTTAATTTTTCTTTGTTCTTTGCTCCCAATATGCCCAGGGAATTTCTGAATCACATATTTTTTGTTGGTATTGCCATCTAGATTAAGGTTTTAGTTGTTTGTCCCTTATCAATTACAGCATATCACCGGAAAACAACGGAAATCCAGAGAAATGACTTTGTTTTAATTTGTCTTTGTTCTTTGCTTCTAATATGCCCAGGGAATTTTTGACTCACATATTTTTTGTTGGTATTGCCATCTAATTTAAGGTTTCAGTTGTTTGCCTCTTACCAATTACAACAAATCCCCGGAATACCACGTATATACGGAGAAAATGACAATGTTTTATTTTTTTAATCTTTGTTATTTGCTTCTAATATTCAAAGGGAATTTCTGAATCATATGTTTTTTTGTTGGTATTGCCATTTAGATGAAGGTCTCAGTTGTTTGCCTATTATCAATTAAAGCATATCTCCAAAAAAAAAACAAATAAACCACGGAAATCCAGAGAAAATTACTTTGTTTTAATTTTTTAAAGCTTAGTTCTTTGCTCCTAGCATTCAAAGGGAATTGGTGACTCATATGTTTTTGTATTGGTATTTCCATCTAGATTAAGGTCTCAGTTGTTTGCCCATTATCAATTACAGCATATCCCCGGAAAACTCCGAAAACCACGGAAATCCGGAGAAAATTACTTTGTTTTAATTTTTTAAATCTTAGTTCTTTGCTCCTAGTATTCAAAGGGAATTAGTGACTCATATGTTTTTGTATTGGTATTGCCATCTAGATTAAGGTTTCAGTTGTTTTCCCCTTATCAATTACAGCATATCCCCGGAATACTCCGGAAACCACGAAAATCCGCAGAAAATGAGTTCGTTTTAATTTAGGAACAAAAGGTATGTGATTCGGAAATTCCCTGGGATTATTAGTATCAAAGAACAAAGATTTTTAGATTATTAAAAAAAACTCATTTTCTCCGGATTTATGCTGTAATTGATCCCTTAATCTAGATGACATTACCAACACAAAAGCATATGAGTCACAAATTCCCTTTGAATATTAGGAGCATAGAATTAAGATTTAAAAAATTTAAATAAAGTAATTTTATCCGGATTTCCGTGGTTTTCAGGGTTTACGTGGATTTGCTGCAATTGATAACGGGCAAACAACTGAAACATTAAACTAGATGGCAATACCAACAAAAAAACATAGGAGTCAGAAATTCCCTGGGAATATCAGGAGCAAAGAACAAAGATTTTAAAGAAATTTTTAAAAAGTCAATTTCTCCGGATTTTCGTGGTTTTCGGAGTTTTCTGGATATATACTATAATTCATAAGGGGCAAACAACTGAAACCTTAATCCTGATGGTAATGCCAACAAAAAAAGATGAGTTAGAAATTATCTTCGAATATTAGGAGCAAAGAACAAAGTTTTAAAAAGAAAACATAGTCATTTTCTCCGTATATACGTGGTTTTCCGGGGATATGCTGTAATTGGTAAGGGGAAAACAACTGAAACCTTAATATAGATGGCAATACAAACACAAAAACATATGATTCACCAATTCCCTTTTGAATACCAGAAAGAAAGAACAAAGATTATCAAAAATTTAAACGAAATTAATTTTTCCGGATTTCCGTGGTTTTCGGTGTTTTCCGGGGATATGCTGTAATTGATAAGGGGCAAACAACTGAAATCTTAATCTAGATGGTAATGCCAACAAAAAAACATATGAGTCAGATATTCCCTTTGAATATTAGGAGCAAAGAACAAAGATATAAAAAATATTACATAGTTATTTTCTCCGTATATATGTGGTTTTCCAGGGATATGTTGTAATTTGTAAGGGGCAAACAACTGAAACTTTAAACTAGATGGCAATACGAACAAAAATGTATGAGTCAGAAATTCCCTGGGAATATTAGGGGCAAAGAACAATAAAAATTTTAAACAAACACATTTTCTCCCGATTTCTGGGTAAATGCTGTAATTGATAAGGGGCAAACAAGTAAAATCTTAAACTAGACGACAATACCAACAAGAAAATATGTGTGTCAGAAAATCCCACGGGGGGGGGGGGGGGTTTGCTATTGGTAGCCCATGGTCTACAACTACAGTAGTAGAAAGGCCACAAGAGTCTAGGAGAAATAATTTATACAAAAACAAACAAGCAAAGGTTTGGAATTTTGAAATACCAGCAGAAGACAGTTTAATCAGAAGACACACCCACTTACCCCAAGAGGGACTACAAAGCATCTAGCAGAGGATGAGAGCAATAAACAGCTCTTGAAACATGTTCTAAGGTAGATATCTTAAGTGACAATTTGTTTTTTTTCCCTTCTTTTTTTAACAATAATACATTCTTTAATGGATATATGGGTACAGTGCATGTCAGGACGCAGCTAATCTGATAATATTAACTGATTGATAACAGTAGCCGAAGGAATTAAATGAAGGTATTCATATATGGGTCATTCTTCAAATACGGGAAAATTTGGAGTGTCTAAAATCCAAATTTTTTAGTTTGTTTTTAAAATCTCAAAAAAAAAAAAAAAAAAAAAAAAAAAAAAAAAAAAAAAAAAAAAAAAAAACCCAGAGGTTACTTGATTATAATAAGACACCAGCAGAGCTTAAATGTTTATATTTTTGTTTTTTCATTTTTTTAAAGCCATGTGAATGACATCCGTGTACATGTGGTTGGCAGAAGGCCACATTAATGGCTAACTTTGGCAACAATCTGCTATTCTTTATGTGATTTCATATTTTTCTCAGTTTGCTTCAGTTGAGTTTGCACCAAATTTGCGAATTTGTGTGCACACTCTGGAATCAATGTAATTTTAACTAGACTGTTTTTTTATGGTTGGGGGGGGGGGGATCAAGCAGAAATTCATTTAAAGAGTTTCTTTTCAGCCATGTGGATGACCAAAAACCCTTGGGACATACTTTACGTTCATTAGGTGGGGTGACAATGTGACAATTTTATTCCATTTTATTTTTTAGTGGTTAATATGCTTCACACATACATACTCATTGGCAGGAAAAAAGTTGAAAAGGAAATAACAATTTGTTTTGTGGATAATTGCATTAGAATATATAAAACCGGGGTATGGGACAGGGCATGTGGATGACATTTAACTGAATTAAATTTGGTTTTGGAATATCAGAATTTAAAGTTAGTGACATTTCAAAGTGATAGCTGTGGTATGGAAGTAGTAGAAAAAGACTTTTATTTGAATTTTTACTTTCTCGCTTATACGTAGTATAGAGAAAGTATTGTGATCGTGACAAAAAATCGAAGTCGAGATAACACCGGGAGAGCATGTTTCATGAAGCCTAGAAACCGAAAAAAATATTTTTGGAATGACGTCTGTCCGTGGACAAGCACAGCGGGTAAACGGTTCATTGTATTTACTTCATTTTTTGAAATAAGGACTTTTTCGAAATTTTGTCGAACCGCCCTGAAATTTAGCTTTACAACTGAAATATTAAGGGGAATTTTCATGAAAACTTTTTTAAAAAAATTGATTTTCTAAAAAATGGCTCTAACGATTTTAATAAAAAATTAAAATTGGAAACTCTTATCTATGACTAATAAAATGGCTATATCTGTATTTCTGCAAAAATGACTTAAGGGGTACTTTACTCATATCCATTTTCAATTTTTTTAGATTATATCCATTACAGTAGGCGATACATGAAAACCTACCACAGTAAAGTTGTAGAGAAAATTAAAATGAACATTTTTTGTTTAACACATTTCTTTATACATTTAATAGATATCAAGATAAAAACGAAATAAGTACGGCTTAAATGCGAATTTCAGAACATACATGTTAATTAAAATATGAATGACATTCTGTTGCCCCTAGTAACAAGAAAACTATAGGCCCAATGTACTTATTGTTGTGAAATGCAATCAGTTTAGCTCAGTCGCAATGAACACACCAAAATCAATTACAACGAGGTGGTATGGGCTAACAGGGAAGAGGTCCTGGGTTCAAATCAAACCTCGTGGCCGCCCAAATTGACTTGGGTTTTTCATGGTTTCCTCGTTCGCAAAGGCAAACGCTGGGTTTGTAGGACAACTCATCGCCGCTATGTCACTGGATATTATAATCGTTTAAACTGAATGTCACATAAGAAGACATCACTAAACAATAGAAACAGATGACGCGAATGAGTTGTTAATATAGATGAATGGTTCACGCAAACATACTAAACACATATGACCTACATGCAGTTAATGTAATATAACCTAAGTAGTAGTAGTAGTAGTAGTAGGACCACCGGCGTGGTCTTGTGGTTAGCGTCGCTGACTACAGATCCGTCGGCCCGAGTTCGATCCCCGGATTTTTCTGAGGTAGGCAGGTCTCGTAGGGGTACACTCAGCCTCGTGATTCAAATTGAGCAACTACTAAATAGAGAAGTAGCGGATCTGGTCATGGAAACCACACCACTAATGACCGTGGGTGTTGGCATGCTGACCACATGCCCCCCAATCCTGCCATCTGCCTGTGGTAGATGATGGAGCGGTCGGGTGGTAGACCAAATCCCTTCAGGGATTTAGTGTCATGGAGTTTAGTTTTAGTTTTAGTTTTAGTAGTGGCGAAATTCAAATATAAGTCGCCCCTTAAGCTCCGCCCATTCGATATCACATTTGCACGGACTTTGTGATGTATTTTGTTTCTGAGCGAAGCAGAGTGACCAACTGTCCCTGTATATTGTCGCAAGTGCCTTGTATCCACCTCTACATATAGCTAAATAATGCATAACACTAACCACATAGTTAAGTGCGCGAAGCGGAGGCGGCAGCCATAGCGAAGCGCCCTTGGATTTTCTAATAATGTACGATACACTGTTTGTAGGTTTAGGAAATGTGGGATATCATATCTCCCGCAAGGTTTTCCAGCCTGTCACCTCTCGTTTAGCGGTATGACGTCACACCTCCAACGTCCAATCACGAGTTTCTCATAATACGAAGACAGAAGAATTCGCTAGATCGTGGTATAAAAGAAACTGCATCGGTGAGGGTGGGTTGGGTGAGACCGATTCATCCCAAGGTGCGACTTATATTTGAATTTTCCCATGTATTAGTAGTACTAATAATATGCAGTTTTACTGCCATTATTATTGTTATTATTAATATGATTTCACGGTAAAAGCATTGAACATAACGACCCTGATGCTTTCCGTTCTGGATAGGCTACTTGTTAGTGTTATGAAAATGTAATAAGTCAAATTTAATTGTCTCTTTAAATTACTTTTTTCTGTGCTAGCCTTTAACACGTATAAGCGAGAAAGTTTGTGCAACATATTTTTGCACCATTTATTTTTAAAGTTGAATTTGAAGGGAAATATCACTCCGGAACACAAATTTTTCCGTCTCTGAAGAATCACCCATACATGATAATACACTACAAAACAATTAAAATATTTATTCATAAAAAATGTGTAACTGAATCATTGGAACCACTCATAGGTTAATATAGTAATAGACTGCCAAGAAACTATTTTTTAACCAGTAACAGAGTTTTTAACTGTTTTTACTTTCCTTTAGGAGTCCTTTAACCAATACTCCACACTCAGTTACGAGTTACGAGTATTTTTGGAAGTTTATAGATCTACTGATGTATGGTAAACGCTATTTAGCAAAACATTTAACGCCTGTCTTTTCATTTTACACTAGCCATCACTGCAAGTAAACACTGTTATCTTCATAAATCAAAAGCTGCAGCTTAACTGTGGGGTGAAACATGTTTTATTGCTTAAAAGAGGAAGTTTGGTACTATCACCTCCTCGAATTGGTCAGTGTGGGAACAGAATTGCTACTTACAACACAACAAAATACAGTTGAGTTAGAAACAAAACCCTTAAAAACCAAATTTTGAATGACGTACAGTACTTGGAAATAAATCTGCAAAAAGGAAAATGTGATAACCAGGGCCCTGATTTATTGGTGAAATAAAATGGCTGATTTCGGTGTTAACTTCCTTCTATTTCGGTGGGTATTTCGTGAAATAAATTACTTTATACTACATTGGGAACACTCCGCAATGATAAACTTTGCTTCTTTATTTACATGAACTAACACTCCCCCCCCCCCCCCCTATTTCTATATTCTTCTGCCCTTGTATGAACTGAAGTAACTTTCGATTTAGACATGATTAGAGTTAATGTTCAAATATAATTACGAGAAATATCGTAATTTCTACTAAATACCATCAGATAGCCATTTGCAAACAGAAGTGCCAACTGTGGATAAAAGACAAAATCTGTTGAATACGAGTAACAAACATTCTACACTCTTCTGCTGTAATCGATCATAGGCATCGCTAACTTGGCAAAGAGATAGCAGGGAAGGAGAGTACTCAGCAGTACAAACCAGGTCACATACAATCTTTGCGTAAATTCTGCATCCGTGTAATCGATCATAAATATCGATATATCGGTAAATCTTCGACAGCCACAGAAACAGTAGAAAAAAAGCATGCTGCTAAGAAATAAAAAATACAGTACACCAAAACACAATATTCTGATTTTAAGGCACTTTTCATGCTCATTTCTCACTTTACGGACAGAAGGGGCATATTTCGCGCTTATAGACACATTTCACAGAATAGAGTAAATTTCGCGATATTTCGTGGATTCAATTTGGTTCATATTGGTATTTGAAGCATATAAAAGCTAAGTATAGCTAAGGGAGGTTCTCTTATAAAATTTCGCGTTTATTGTTGCCAAAAAATACGGGCCCTAGTGATAACATAAACCAAATCTTTGATCACAATAAACATCATTTTTTCAATGTATGAGTATTAATCCGTACAGGACTTCATAAAAGTGATAACATTATCGATGATTACATTAAGTGGCGTGCACAGTACATGCATTTAGGACTGAATGTTTGAGAAGACAATTTTAAATCCCTTTTAAGGAAACATTTTTCCATTTTTTTAAAAATATATATTTATTTCAGCTGTGTTTATACTCCTTTTAGCTACGAGGCCATATCAGGAGTTTGGGATGTGTGTCTATACAGTAGACTAGGCCATGGAACTATTGCTTGTCAATTGTTTCTATTGTTAGTGTATTTTATGGAGTAAATTTCAACTGATATTAATTTAAAAGGATATGATACAGGATGAAATGGTGAGGATAATTTATGGTATGTAAATATCCAATTTGGCATTTGCCTTTATGACCGGGGAAACCCACGTCAAATTGGACGGCCATGGGATTTGAACCTGGGACCTCCCGAATGCGAGTCCAAGACATTGTGCATACGATTACAGAGTAACATGCCGTAGCTGTAAAATAAGTTTTGATTCTCACAGAAAAATATAGTTTTCAATTACCTCTCTGCCAATTTTACATGGTGCTTTATCACCATTCGGGGTGCTCCTTTGGCTGCTGCCTCCAGACTGGGGCTGTTCATTCACATCGATACCACTACAAAAGAAAACAAGCTTAGTATGACATAATGAACATCTAGGATATTCTTGTTTGAAATAACGATATGGCAAGGCTCACTCACCAGCTGTCGCTAGAACTAGTCAGAGTTGGACCCAACTGCATCCCTGGGCTTCCCATTGACACAGGTGAATTCGGTCTCAGGGCTGGTGTTATAGGTTTCTCCCATGCATTTACTGATGGAGCAGGTGCAGGCGTATTTGAATCTGTTAAGGGACAATGCATATTCAACTTACATTTATTTCTGTCTTAATAGGGTTCGGATGTTTATGACCTAAAAAGTGAAAAATATGACTGCAAATAAGCCCTTAAAAATTAATAAATGTGACCCAAAAGCCCTAAATATGATCTAATAAAATAACATATTTACAAAAAATAAATGTTCCAATTTAAAACGTTTAAAAAACAATAAATTCTTACATCAGACAAATTCAATCGGATAGCTTTTTAACAAATTTGGTGATTTACAGTTTTACTTGTAATGAACTTTATTTGCACCTGCTAACATTTAAAAGACATTAAATTCTTACATAAATTCAATGAGATAACTTTTTAACAATTTTGGTGATTTACAGTTTTACTTGTAATGAACTTCTATTTTTAAAGAAGTTGCACCTGTTTGCTCACTTAATCAGCTCCAAATAATTTATCTCCTAATATTTTCTAGACTTTGCGTGAACCTATAAAACATGAACAATTGCATTAATTTTAAAAATTAAGTTACCAATTAATTCTGCATAAACATTAAATTAATGAAATAAATTTCAAATTTATCTCGACCATGTAGTACACACATTGTAAGGTATAATTGTACTCCTTTACCGAATTTATAACTGAAACATGACACTAAAATTACAAATATGGCCAAAAATTGTCCAAGATCACAAAAATGACCAAACTAAGACTTTATATCCAAAATAAAAACGGTCTGATTAGAATAATAAGGGTGCAATATGTGTTCAATTTGTGTTTGCATTGAGAACGGAGGTCAGGGTTATATTCTCATTTTTTTTCCAAAATTTGGTAGATACAAAATATTTTATCAATGATTGATCTATTTCGCCTTAAATCCACAATGGTGATCTTGAATGATTTCGTCTGCATACAAGGTTAACCTTAACGGAAGTATATCAGACAAAATTTTGTATTATGTCCATAAGAGAGAAATTCCTTGCTAGTCCATTCCTTTGGCAATTCTTGCTTTCTCCAAAACATAGGAACAAGTTTATGGATCACCAAATTTAATACAGGGTGGACCGCTCGAATGTCCCTAATTTCAATTGTATGTGACGGGTGAACGATTGAAGATAGAAACTTACAACAACGTTTATATGAAAGAAAAACTCAACAAGTTTTGATATCCACGTCACCACATCTCTATGTGAGCTCCAGCAGTTGTGACGATATCAAGCTGATGAACAATTTCTTGCCAAGTACGTTGGAGTATGTCTTCTGAAATGCTCTCAATAGCCTCTATGATGCGCTCCCGAAGACCACGAAGGTCATTGACTGGGGTGGCGTAAACTTTATCTTTGACGTAGTCCCAGAGAAATAAATCAAGCGGTGTTAGATCAGGAGATCTCGGGGGCCATGCGATCGGTCCTCCCCTACCAATCCAACGGCCAGGAAAAATGTTATCCAAAGTCATACGAACTTCATTGAACCAGTGAGGAGGAGTGCCATCTTGTTGGAAAAGGATGTTAGGCTGCAGTTGTTCAATTTGTGGAAAGAAGAACTGCTCCAGCATGTCAAGATATGTGGTACCACGGACAGTTTTCTCGGCGAAGAAAAATGGTCCAATGACTTTATTCTGCGACAAACTGCACCAAACATTCAACTTGGGACTGTCACGAACGTGCTCTTGTGTGGCGTGAGGATTCTGCGATCCCCAGATCCGCACATTATGCCGGTTTACCTTGCCTGATACATGGAAAGTGGCTTCATCCGAGAAGAAAATCTTGGACATGAAATCAGGATCAACGCCGAGACGGTTTAGCACCGTATTGGCGAATTCCACTCGTTTGGGCTTGTCATTCGGCTCAAGACGTTGCATTACCTGCACTTTGTATGCATACAGTTTGAGACGTTTGTGGACAATTCGTTGCAATGTGGACTTGGTACCTGAAGTTCCCGCGAAGCTCTTCTTAACGACTTCCGTGGGCTTTGCTCATATGCGGCTTGAACATTTGCAACCATTTCGTCGGATGCTCTGCGACCACCACCATGCTTCTTTAACACAGTTCCAGTAGTTAAAAATGTATCGTACCACTTCTTTATGCTTTTAGCAGTTGGAGCATCATGGTTAAAGACTCGCCGAAACTCCCTCTGAACTCTAACAATTGATTTAAACTCCGCATACCACAAAACAGTTTGAGCTTTCATCTGCGGTGTCGCCATTTTGATAAATGATAAAATCTAAGAATGAAAACCGTATCATTGCACCATCTACCGACAGAATTCGAAACTTGAGTTTTTCTTTCATATAAACGTTGTAGTAAGTTTCTATCTTCAATCGTTCACCCGTCACATACAATTGAAATTAGGGACATTCGAGCGGTCCACCCTGTATATCTCCAACAACCTTAATTAATATTGCTGGAATTTGGTCAACACCTGGTGATTTGTATTTCTTTTTTTGTTTACCTATAGCTGTTTCTACTTCTGTTAAGGTCAGTTCAGCACCCAATGGCTCTGCTGTGAATATTTGCTTTCTACACAGTGGACATTTCCATATACATTTAAAAACTGTTCAAAGATATTTTGCCACTTATACAAAATAATATTCGGAGATGTAATATAGTGCCAAGGTTGAAAACCTTTCTTGAATTTCTTATTTCTTGGTAGTAAAGATCCCTAAAATTTATGTCTTTTACTATTTTTCTCTAATCTGTTTACTTTGTCTTTGAGATAGTTTCTTTTCTTTGTTCTAATGGTTCTAGAGGTTTATCATTTAACATTGTTAAGGTTTTCGACAGTAGTTTCATTCAGATTATGCAACCATTATAGTTTCACCTTTCTTGCATTTATTAAGTGCCAGTATGGGACTTTATGAGATTGTATGGGGGGACGGGAAAATGTCTGTCCGTCTGTCTGTCAATCCATGTGTCTGTACGCACGATAACTAAAAAATGCCTTATCGGATTTTAATGAAACTTGGTATACACATTTGTAATGTCCATGGGAAGAAGCCTATTGATATTGGACCAGATCAGTTTACTGGTACCGGAGTAAAACCCAATGTAGTGTCTACTTGAAAGGCGCGGTAACTCAAATACGCTTTATCGGATTTTCATGAAATTTTGTACATGCATTTATAATGTCCGTGGGAAGACATCTATTGATATTGGACCAGATTGGTTGGCTGGTACCGGAATAATGCCCAATTTAGTGCCTTTATATGGTAATACATTAGTAAGAATTTATGAAATGCAAATCAGTTATCATGACAACATATTGTTTTACTGTGATCATATACGGCTTTGGAAATTGCAATACAGTTAGCTATGACAAATAACACTATTCCTTTACATATGCTTATCCAAATAGACCGTTAAACTGAGCGAGGTGGCCCAGATGGTAACGTCTTGGATTTACAATCTGGAGGTCCTTGGTTCTAATCCCGAAACCGGCCGTTTTGACTATTTTTTTATTTTTAAGTGAGTGTGCGATATCACAAATCTGTATAGTTCAGCTGATCCTGGTCGATTTTAATCTGATTAAAAAAAACTGCACCTTTGTTCTTCTGTAAGCCCTACTTAATGAATCAATCTGGAGCTTAACTGGGAAATCAATTAAAAAAAATACTTATTTTCTGCGTATCATAATTACAATTATAACTGATTAAACAAAAGCATACTGGCATTTTGTTACATCAGTTTACCTGATTTTATTAATTTCATGCACTCATCAACAAACTACGGTTTATTTGGATTCAGTTCCAAGTGGTCCTAATTTTTCTTTTACAGATAGTATAATATTGTCTTCAACCCTTTCCCAGGCTTTATTGATATTCATATCATATGAAGCTTCTGGTTCTGCAATGTTTTCTAGAACTGCAAATCAATGTGAAATCTCGACTTTGTAAGCGTTCTTAATTAGGTCTTGAACTACCTTTCTCAGATTGAATCTCTCTATACTGAAATTTTGCCTAGTTCCTCCGCTTAACGAAAGTTTCTCCCGAACAACCGCAACTACAAGATAATGATCTAAATTGCAGTCAGCACCCCTAAAAGTTTGATCATCAATTATACTTTACTGCCTCCTTGCATTTATTAGCAAATGTTCAGTTCGATTATGAATCTTTCTATTTGGCGTAGCAGCCTTCTGCAAGTGGTTATTTTCTCTCTGTTTGGCGAACCTGGGTGGGAGCTTTTTCTGTCTATGTAGTCTATTTGGCGTAATAGTATTTATGAATATCACGATGTGGGAATTTTCTACTTTTTATGTTTAATCTGCATTTTGTTAGAGGTAATAATGTTAATAAATTGTTCAAAAACAACTAAATGAACAACAATCTACTGTATTCTTAGCTCTCAGTTAATGTGATGTAGCCTGGCAAATATTAGCTCTGTTACCCAAAATTCTACTGTATTCCAGTGTGAAGTATCAGAAGCATTATCAAGTGTTACAGTAAATACGAATAATCGATTGCTCACCTTTAGAAAGAGGAAACAGGCTCACAGTCTGGTTGATTTTGTTCATCTCGGACACATCATTGTGAACACCAACATGTTGCTGTTGAGCAGCCTTCTGCAAGCGGTTATTTTCTCTCTGTTTGGCGAACCTGGGTGGGAGCTTGTTCTGTCTAGAACGTTCAAACGATGGCTTCACTGCTGGTGCTGGCCCTGGTCCCATGGCGTTTGCTGGAGTTCCAGTTGTTGGTGCAGGTGGAGTTCCAGCGGTAGGAGCAGGTGGGGTGCTGCCTGAAGACTTGCCCTTTCGCTCTCTCTCCCTCTCACGTTCCTTCTGCTCACGGGGTGCACGCACTGCTTTCTGCTCCTCTGCAGCCCCTTTCTGCCGAGATTCCTTCACATTCTTCTTGCTGCGGACCTCTTGGAATCCATTGTCTGCATCAAAAGTGAAATGCTCTTCCTCCATTGTCACCCCTGGCTGGTCATCAACTATCACCACACCTATACAATACAGGCAACACAAACCAGGGACTCACACATTCAGTTGGTTTTAATCAAACAGGCAGCAAACAACAGAATTAAGCAAAACTGAACTAAATGAGTAAATGAAACCAACAAAAGGAAAGCTAAGCATATTGGAATACTAATACAATCTACACACTGATGCTGTTCTTTACAACCTAGCAAATTCTCACAAGTTAGAAATACAGCAAACTCCCAGTGCCAGAATGGTATTTTATGAGATTGTGTGAGGGACGGGAAAATGTCTGTCCATCTGTCTGTATGCACAATAACTCAAATATGCTTTATCAAATTTTCAAGAATGTTCTTGGTTCTTGGTACAGTAGAGCCTCGGTAATTCGAGCCCCGGTATTTTGAGGTTCCGTGTAATTCGAGGTGGTCATAAGAAAATTAAAATTTTCCATAAAACTAGGGTAAAATCCCATTTTTATACCGTGTCCGCATGTAAGTTTTACGCACTTCCGAATGTGTTACATTTTGAGCTTTCTTTCAGTTTTTCCATGTACAAAAATGCAGGTAAAACTGTCCCACTTAGGGTTTTCGTTCACACAGAAATTACCTTGGTTTCAGACTGCTAATGCATTTCTATAACAGATTGACAGAAACCATTAAGTTCAATCTTTCTTTGTCGGGACCTCGTGTCAATTAATTATACAGAGCATAACATCCTTTCAGAAAAGAATACTGTATTGTTACAGTAATCCCTATTTAGCGACAATGGTAATTAACAGTGTTTTCCTAGTAGCGCCGCTTTCCCGTTCCACTCCATTAAGGGTCAGACAATGATTTAATCCTTAAAGGATGCCGATGTAGCAAATTGGAAATGTTTACCAATATACATACAGGCATAACGCAGGTATGTAGGCCTACTACAGTATATTGTTTACTTATTTTTTAAACCTTTATTGTGCTCATTAAACATTTATTTATGATTTACCCATTGACTTAGTGATATTTCCGTATAATCCGAGTTTTTTGTAATTCGAGGTAGCATCAGCCCCAATTAGCTCGAATTATCAGGGTTCTACTGTATATGCATTTATAACGTTCATGGGAAGAAGCCTATTGATATTGGATCCAATCGGTTGACACATACCGGAGTAATACCCAATTTAATGCCTATTTTATGGTAACATATAGAAAGAATTTATCAAAATTAAATCATTTCTCATGGCAAAATATTGTTTTACAGTGTTCATATATGGCTTTGGAAGTTGCAATACAGGTAGCTTTGACAAATAACTCTACCCACATATTCCTTCACATATGCTTACCAAACCAGACCTTCGTTCTTCCATAAGTCCTGCTTAATGAAATGATCTGGAGCTTAACTGCTTAATGATCTGATTAAAAAATAACTTATCTTCTGTACATCACAATTACAATGATTACTGATTAAAGAAAAGCATTCTTGGCACTTCGTTGCATCAGTTTACCTGATTTCATTTGTGTCCAAATTCACAAAATTTATACCTAGGTATTTAGCTTCATTTTAAGTACAATTACTTATAAATGTAATTTTTTTCAAAATTTCTGTAATGCCATTGGTATTTTGGACATAATAGAATTGTAAGAATAATATAGTTATGCTAGCAGAGAAACATGAAAATACATAGGCGTACTTCAATCTAAATTTATATATGGCTTTTCTTTGTAAAAAAATCTAGAGAAGTGCAATCATGTTATTATCCGTTGAAGAGTACTGCGAAAGAAAAAATTCCAAAAGCAAACAATAAATCCAGAGATCATGCAGAGGTAACCTGCAGATTGATAGTTTTGTCTACTTCCATCTAATGTAAAATTATAAATATGTTTAATCAATAGAGTTTTAAGAATTAATTTTATACTTTCGTAAGTTAAATTATAGCATTAATTAAAACATACATTTTTTAACTATGAATTTTGTTCTATGTAATAATTTCAACTCCCTAGCTATAATTGTAAATCCGAAAATAACTTAAGGACTTTCGATTTTCAAACTCTAGGTCTTTATAATTTGAAATGAGGAAGAACGACTTATCAGACTTAAACTATTCCCTCAGAAAACGCTAGATATAGCTTTTTATAGCTTATAGCAGATCACCGTGGATTCGTCCAAGATAATTAATTGAAAGATTAAAAATTAAGAGCAAAATAATTAAAATATTATATTTATTAACACATTTTGCACGCGAAAAATTCATAGGTCTAAACTAAACGATTGATAGGCATAATTAATGAAACAGCTATAAATCCGGTTTTGAAGTGAATTCCACGATTAGAAAGCGCAGCATGGGAAAAATAACCTCAGATTTCAGTTCCCTGGCCCAGAAAACCCCTGCATAGTGAGTTTCGTACAATCAAACAATGTTTGCCCATTTAGGCCTATATTCATTATCCTTCTTCCGTCTAGGGTGAAAATTTCAGATGTCTGCGTGTCTTGACATTATAAACAAATGAATCGACCAGTGTGGGCTTACAACATTCAAGCGATTGCGATGCGTTTATTTCCAAGGTATGACAAAAGTAGGCAAAGCCACCTGCAATTGAATTGACAACTGAAATGTATTACTGAAAACTGATGCTTCGAAAGCGCAAAAAATGCATGTTTCCTTCCCATTTTTCACTCATAACTCGCGAACGAAAGCTAACATTAAAAATGTACTATGCCAGAAACCTTCGTGGGAGTGTACTCAGCAACTTCCCAAAGTTTCATGTCAATCGGAAGAATGGTGTAGTAATGCATAAAGGACAGACACACATACATTCGTTTTTATTTATATAGGTTACTTCACTGTGTACAAGTTAATATTAGTTTTATGTGTCTGAAATTCTTGTATCAAGTTTTAACTTTTTCGTTCAATTTTGTAAAATCATAGAAAAACTGATGTTGTACAGAAAATTTGAATACAGATTCATATTTAGAACACTTCAATTAACTAAAAGCTGTCATATAAGTTACTATGTTTTGCAAATGGGAAACGTTTTGACTAGGGATGGGTCCTCGATACTTTCGATACCTCGATACTCTCGATACTTGCATGGTATCGGCATCGAGCGATACTTCAGAAAACTCGCTCGATACTTTTTCGATACTTTGGTAACTCTGCAATTCTGCAATTAAGTGAGAATGCTAGTATTTTTTAACAAAAACTTGTAAGTGGACTGTTTAAAAAACTAATTTTAGTTATAATGTAGAGTTTAAAAATATTTATACGCTACAAAATATTAAATTTTGTCTCATTAAATATGCACACTTAATTAATTTAGTTGGTATTACACAGTTCTCTGAACTTTTAATTTTAAATGTACTATTTATTGAACTGGAAATGTTGACGGTATCGAGTATCGAGGAAAAAATCATGTATCGGTAACGAGTATCGAGTATCGAGAAAATCTGGTATCGACCCATCCCTAGTTTTGACTGCTCTTGCCAGGATAACCAGACCAATCAAAATTGTGCAATGTTCACGCAATCAGGCTGTACTAACGCGCAAGGAGAATTAAATTTAGAAATTTAACATAACATGCAAATCTTGCAATTTCATATCAGACTCAATTAAGGAGAAGGAGTGCATATCTCTGTAAACATGCATGCAAAAATCACATTTACAGCTTGACTAGCTCCTAACCTATTATCAAATAAATGTTTGTACAAATTACTATTCCAGCAAGAGCTGAGTTAGAAACATATTAAGATTGTATTAATCCTCAAGAAAAGTGGTATGGTTGTTAGTAATTAAATGGACTATGAATGGTGTGTTTATGTTTATCAGTTAGTTATATGTCACTTATTGTAATGAAAGAGGACAATCAACAAATTTATATTAAATTTCAAAGTGATTTTCCTTTCTCGTGAGAGTATCCCCAACAAATTTTTCAAGTTAGCCCTATGCTGTAAATATTACATGAACTCTTATTCCGGTAGGTCTGAAGAAGTCTTTCAATGTTGAAGAAACAATAATAAACACAGGCATATTTTCTTTCCAAAATACTTATGCCCAATTGCAGAAAAGCAAATCAATTTTCATCAGAGATTGATGGGAGTTTGACCAGAGTTTGATCGGAGATCATTTACAATCGGGTTGCACAAACAACAATTAGTGTTAACGGTCGATCAAATCTCTGGTCAGAATTGATCAACCATATTTTTCTGGTCAGATAATGATTCTCCAATCAACTTTGCTGGTAATGTGTTTGTAAACAGAGATAGGCCTATGAAATCTGTTTATAAGTGAGGTTAGAGGTCAATGCTTATGCTTAATTCAATAGAAAAATACGCCTACGGTATATAATATTCCTTTCGCCAAAAGATCGTGTTATACATGCGATTCATACAGAATTCATGTGCAAGGGGAATAAGTTACACACAGCACTGTAAGCAAAGACTCCTTACCTAAACATGGAATGCAATACGTAAGTAAAGATAAAAACCACAATAGCCTACTTTTCCATCATAATTTCAGTTGTGCATAACAACTCTGTATATTATCCAAACCTCTCTAGGCATATTCGTCTAAAGTTCTAGGCCTTTCTGGACTGCATCTACTGAAATCTGAAGCAATGTTTTGCCAGGCATTCTCTTTCTGCTTTGCCCAAACTGCATCGGTCTTTTATTTTCATTGATGCTCGTGTAACCTTCTTAAATATTCAGCAACAAGGCTTTCTCATTCCCGCTCAAATTTGGGCCCCTTGATATCCTTCTTGGTCAGACATTTTCACATACGCCAGGAAAGTAAAATAATTAAAGCACAGAATGTCAATACGTATATATGCAACACAGGGAAAATGACCGCTGAAACAACTGAATGGTGCACTGCGACCTGGTTTAGCGCTACTGCCACATTATGTTTTTCCGTCAAATTGAGAATCAGTTGACCGTAGTGACTTGATCGAAGATTAGCCATTCTGCAACTCAACACTGAAATGATTGACAATCAAACTAATCATAGATAAACTGATTGGCGACCAAGAAGCAATTTTCTGCAACCCGCCATAAGTGACATGCTCTCAGAAAAACACTGACACAGCTTAAAGCAAATGTAATATTCCTGGAGAGGTTCCGTATGACTGTTATCTCAGATTTTGTTAGCAAGTATACAGACATATTTTATTGATTCTTTCAGTCTTTATTACGCGAATTCTTATAATCTTAAACAATGTGACACAGACTGGGGATCATGTGTAAAAGGAAAAAACTGCAAGATAATGACTTCATGAAGGAAATAGGATGTGTTGAAATTCTAGAACCTATAGTACCACTGATGGCGCCAATAGCAATGAACAGTCTAGTCACACAGATGATAACACTGATGACGAGCCTCTAGCTAATCCACTGAACTAAACTAAAATGTATTTATCTACTTTCTTAGGTCCTTAAAACCAATATTCAAGCACCTCAATAGGCAGTAAGAGATACTAAATAAGCTTCGGAATATATTTTTTGAGTAACCTATTTATTATTATGGTTATAATTATAGTTACTAATTACTTAGGGATGTTTAGAAATCAACAATGTACACATTCATGGCTGCGACAAATTATATCTGAGTGAGCAATATAAGTTCCTATGAGCGATATAGGTAATTCATATGTAGCGTTATGAGCGATACAAGGGCGAGGCAGAGGGGGAACTCAGATAATTGGGCAGACACTTTGCCACGCCAAGCATGTGATTCATTTTCAATCAGATCAGTCCTGTTTGCAAAACATTATACATATTCACATTAAAAAATAAAATAAAAAGTTCATGAACATCACCAATTTTACAGAAAAACCAGACGTGATACAGAAAACCAGAATAAAGATTTGGTTTCAGGATGCGTACATCTAACTAAAATCAGTCATATCTCATGAAGCATAAATAAAGTTTTAATACGCATACTAGTGAATTATGCTATCTGCAGATTTTCTCTGTGCAATTCAACTAACCATCACCACCAATAACATGAGAAAATTTAGAAGAAAAGTGCGCTCCTAAAGTATGTGAACAATTGGCACTAAAAAGCATTTACTTAACACTACTCATATCGTTTTGTTTCTCAGCAGCTACTCTTCTCGTAAACAAATACTTCAAATTATACATTAAAAAGGGTATCTTTGATATTTTGTTTTGCTTCATTTCATACATTTCTAGGACGAAAACTGACTTTATACATCATTTATACATTTTCTAAAGAATATTACGACTTGAACGTAAGCTCTTATTAAATGTTTTTAAGTGAATAAATCTTGAACTGCCAAGAAAATTGTCCATCGATGCATTTTGCGATTATTTTATTTCCTACAAAATTACAAAATTTTTTAGTAAATTTGATTACCTGTGTCTTTTGTAAAATCATACTCTTAGGTTCTATTAACCCAGAAAATCGGGAGTTTGCTGTACATTCTTCCAATCTAGAGCTGAATCAGATACATATATACATAATTTTTGGACAAACTAACATTTCACAGTGAGTTATAAAACTCTAATCAGGAAAATAATTTTCAATGAAACCTCTATCTTAAATCACAAATGTAATGAAAAAAGGACCATGATAGCAAGCAGTTCATTTCTATTCCACAATTCATGCTTTTTACAAATATAAGGGAAATTTGTACCCAAGTATTAAATATAACATTTTGTTCATAAATACTATCCAATGTAAGGAAATACAATTTTGGGAGAGGAATTCAATATCAAATAAACATATCAAAGATGAATTATGTGTTAAAATTATCACGTAAACAATTTTACCATTATGACCTTAATGAATACTTTACGTGAATATATGAGACAAAGTATTCTGTTTTCATGCTTCCTTTTTATATTTATTTCATTTTAAACCACTAACTGTAGGTCAGAATGTGCAACTAAACAATTTCATACTAAGGAAATCCAACAATACATCATTAAAACAGGACTTGTTTTTCCTAACATATCACTATATGAAATTTACGGAATTTAAATATATACAGTAAAACCCTGCTTAATCAGAAAGGTTATTTTTTGAACCATCCTATGCAATGATCATTATAAACTTGTATGTAAATATTTTCACATACTTGAGTACTATAAGATAATGTTTGGGAATTACATGTCAATGCACGTCACTAAGATATTAACCTACATCAAGACTAGAAATAAGAATGACTACCTCAAAAGTGTCAAGCAGAGAAATTATTCTTTTCACAAATTATGTTTTAATTTGGGGGAAAAAGGGTGAAAGTTATGCTTTGTTTCCACATCTTTTGCTCATGGAACTACTACGGTCAGGTTGTCAATCCTCTTCCAAGATACGGGTTTCCACTGGATTATAAGAGAATGTTGGTGGACAGCTGCTGCAGAGCTTTACACTAAGAAATGGGGTAAGTAGAGATAGTAATCTGTTTTGGACTTGTATCCTTCTCAGGTGTGGCCAGAGCATGAAATTTATTCTTTACTACTGTGTCCTTTGTTCCATACTCTGCTAAACTGTATTGTACTGTACATTCCATTGTATGACCATAATTGGATAAGTGTCTCTGGGTCTACAATTGTGTTGTTGTATGTGAGGAAGCTGTAAGCGTACAGTATTCCTGTTACAATTCAATAATTTATCAAATGTTAAAATGCATAAATTGTACCTATATTAACATGCCACTGCTAATAATAATTAAAAAAAAAAAAAAACTGAATTGGCTCTGGGGGCCCACCCCCCCAGTCCGGATAAGCAAAGTTCTATTATAAATATGAAAAAGCGTAAGATGAGAAATTAACTGTACAGTGGAAGGAGGAATGACATAAGATACAGGTTTCATTGATCTGCATTTGTAACAACAAAATTAGTTTTCTTGCTATCCTCCAAATAATACAAAAATGTTGTTAGAATGTAGAAAATAGTAAGGAAATAATCTTACATCCACAATGTAAGACAGAATGCAGAGAATTTATAAGGCATCTCTAATAATTTGAACAAATATTTGTCTTGTTAAACTTAACCAAGGATCCATACATTTCTATCACAATTAATATCTACATTTAATGACTAATTTTCTTTTTATCAAGTAAGGGGTATAAGCCATGCAGCCATTCCATATACTGTATAATACAATAACAAGGAGTTCAACAGCAGAATGTTTTGAAGAACACTACTCGGAGAAAGAACCAAATATAAGTCATAAGTTGTTTTCACTAGTAACTTTGATCAACTTCTAATACCATTTTATTAGAAAACTTTGATTATCAGATATAGTTTATTACAAATTAAAATTTTTATTGTAGGAAAACTTCTTGTTAAGGAAGGAAAATCCCTTAGGGCCTGTATTACCACCTCCCGTTAAATCTTCCTGATATGTAACTTCCAGATAGCTTAACTGGAAGAAATCTTGTAATATCCACGAAAAACTCCTATCAGGAAGAGTGCAGTAAAATTCCTTAGCTTGAATATTAGACTGGTGAGTGCAGAGGTGTGTTTCTTCTAGTTTGAGCGACCTTCACTAGGTGCGACATCTCGATAGTAGTGTATTTTTCTATTAGTACAATTAAAGTACATCAGAACATATTATTTTAAGTACATTAATTAATTTGTGCAATTCTATATAATTCAAAGTGAACCTAACATGGCCTTATTCTGTAAGATAAACCTTCCACCATAAATTCTGAAATTCATCAGGCTACAAAGCTCCAGTGAGCAGCCATTTTGTTTCTACCTAGTCTTCCTATCTGGTGGTTCGTGGTTTATCAGTCACTCCATCCTCCTGATAGCTTAACTGGGAGTTGACCTTTCAGATACTTTTTGCCGTGAGGTCCTAGTATGCGATTTTTGGACAACTTCCAGATAAGTTCCCTGTCTGGCAGATATATATTTTATTGGGAGGTAGTTGTAGAGGCCCTAAACATATTCTATACATTCAAGCATTTATTATGACCGTATACAGTTCATGTTATAGCTTTTGAGTGGCCAATCAGAAGGAAATACTTTTAAAACATTTTTCTGTCATTTAGAACTGAAATTACATTCAATAATTAAACATAGTTTTAAAATAATTTTGCTAAGAATTATTTTGGCTTAGCTTAATTCTGTTATTGAAACATTTCATAGTTTTTCTCTAATATAGAACATTATTATTTATTCCAATTGACATGAGGTTGTCTATAAACCTATTTTGCAATAAATTTCAATTTAATATAATATAATACAAGCTGAATTTGTTTCCAATACATAGTTTCCAGTGGGGGATTAATTTTCACTCATCTGTACAGGCTTAAACTTTCTGATTATCCAAAAATACAGATTCCTGGTAAGTACTATGTGCTATTTAAGTAACCATCAATCTTAAAAGGAAAACAAAGAGTAACAGTTCTGCATTCCAAAGCATGGCAACAGCATTAATAAAACCAAGGAAAATGCAAAAAGAATCATGCACAAGACTGCAAACAAAAGACAGGATACCGAAGAGAACTGCCACTACTAGTCCTACAACAATTATTATTAGCCAAGTCACTTACTTGCATAATTATTGAGATCTATTCCTTCCAAGGCATTTGTTTTCTCCTTCTCCATTCTTGCATTTTTCTTAGATGCATTCAAATCTGAGAGCGCTTGTGATACCAATGAAGAGTCATTCAATTTAATTTCATCCACTCTGTTCACAGCCATTGTTGTTTCTTTGAGTGGAACTTTATTTCCAGTTACTGCAGGGCTCTGGCTTCCGTTGGGGCGTGGACCAGGTGCTCGACCATTGGGTTGCTGGGCCATTCCTACAGCTGGACTAGAAGTTGCTCTTTGCCCTCCACTGTTAGCACTGTAACCACTGTTATTGCCTGCTCGCTTTTCAGCTCCTGGGGCACGGGATGCACCACCAGTGGAATTCTGGGCAGAGCCCATTCCACCAGATGGTCGACCAGTTCGAGATCCATTATTACTTAGGCCTAAACCTGAACTGCGACGAATGTTACCAGGACCGTCCCTCTGACGAGGAAACGTTTTTCTGCCATTGCGAACTTCATGTTTCCTGTCTCTATCATCAAGCTCGCTATTTTCAGAAGTAGTCTCCCAGCACTCATCGCCAACATCTGAGGAATTCTGTTTTATGACAGAACCCCCACCTGACTTGGGAGGGTGACGGCTGGACTGTTCTCTACCAGGAGCATGATTCCCTCCTCGACCACCACTGCTACCCCGGGCACCTTTACTACGACTTGAGTCTCTACGTTCACTTTCTGACTTGCGCTGCATGCGGGGAGGGATTTGATTTGAAGTAACCTTATTAGCTGAAGAATGGTGTCTTGCCCCACTGCCAAAGATACCAGCTGATAATGCCTGCTGTTTCAGTTTCATCTTATCTTCAGAATTTACAAGTTCGCCTCCAATATCTTCCTTATTTGATTCCCCTCCATGAGGGTCAGCATTTTTCCGATTTTCCTTGTCCTTTTCATCCAACCCTACGAAGAGGACAATAATTAAGAATTAAAACTGTAACTGGGATGTAATTCCCAAAAAACCAAATAAAAGTTTGTGCTGGGAAATTACCTACCATCCTCAACAAATAATTTACATGAGACAGCCAAGCATTTTCTAATCCAAGGATGAAAATTTCTCCCATGTTGAACAGTTGCCAACTTTAACCAGGTATGTTTGCTTAGTCTTACATATACATCTACATATTTAATTTAAAGCAGTCAAATCACCTGACCAAAAGACTGACAAACGGATGGTACCAGTCATTGTTGCAGTGGTAATCATCTGGATTGTTAGGAAAAGCACTTTACCTACAGCCTTAATATCCCAGAAGGAATCACAACACAACCCAACACTCAAAAATCTTCAAATCATGCCACCACCCCTTACTATGTCTATATAACAAATAAAAAATATTGAAGAGTGAAACAAGAACAAAGCATTCACTAAAGAGCCCAGAAAGGGATTTATAAAAAGGGAATGAGAAATGGTTAATGCACTGCGGCTTAAAATGACCAAATGTGTTATGCTTGTGGATCACTGAGTGCAGTGGCTCTATTCTACTGCCTATCTACTGTAATGAAAAAAAATTGTAAAATTAAATGCAATGCAAATTCAATTCACCAATAAAGAGCATGATGTTGTTAGTCAAACGAAAGTTGCATAATCCTTAAAAGAAATCAACACACATTGTCATTTTGAGATAATTTACATTCAAACACAAAAATACACACAACTGATAACATTATATTTCTCAAAGCACAATGATAGAAATATTGTTTTAAATGTTGGAGATCACAGACAATATAAAATATAATATTAACATAACAACTCTGCACAGTACATGTTTTGATTGGCTATTTTATGGGGGAATATTGATAAATTTCCATCCTTAGATGATAATTAGAACAATTTAAAACCTCCCTGACAAAATTCTCAGACTTGGGAGATTTCTAAGGGTGGAAATTTACAGTAATGAACTACTGCACCATCAACTGATATCCTCTGCCACTACAATCTTCATATTGCAATATTTCATTATGTTTAGTCTTCACAAACTACCAGTTTTTGCTTAATTGTAAGTTCCATCATGTATGGAACTTAAAATTAGGGATAATAAAAATTGACAACTGTAAAAACCGCCTAAAAATTCACATTCTTTGGTTTCATTGAAAATTATTCTCCACTGTGTCATTTCACTCATTGAGAATACATCACACTTGTTGAAAAACATACAATTAAAGCAAAATTTACATATCCCTACCTATAGGCTTTGTATCTTCAGAAGGTTGTCCAAAAGGACTTTTGGATGATGGGGGCCCATAGCAATCCATACGTCTTCCTACGCTACCACGGGTTCGGAAACCCCCCCGACCCCTTCGTGAGGGTTCACCTCGGGGGGCAAAACCCTCCCGCCCACCCCTGGTGCTCTCATAACCACTACGTTTTTCATATCGACGGGATTCAGAGCCAGCAAAATTCTTCTCTCCTTCCCCACGTCGCATATCACGATTACGTTCTTCTTTTTCCAATTTCTTTCCACTCTGCTTTGGGGACCTGAAAAAGGGAAATATCACCTTCATATATTACTAAGCTATTGCTAATGTTTCAGAATTCTTTACTTAGCATGAACAATGTTATGCTATTTTATACTAACTTAAAGAAGGGAAATTATATTTAACAATAATAATTATTTTATACTACATATGGTAATATTCCATTAAAAATTGCAAAGTATCGGCTATGTAAAAGTTCTTTACGGGCTAACATCTGAGTCGAGGTTTTAAAAAACTTCGAGCTTTCGGACTCCATCTCTGAGTCCATCTTCTGGGAAACTGGTAGAGAGAGAAGGAAGAAGGGCCTGTAAAACCTCAACTCGGCTGTTAGCCCGTGAAGAACTTTTACATAGTATTCGCCGAGAAAAGTTCAAATCATTTATAGTATCAGCTTTGTTCTAATTAATGTAGCATGAAGCTAACTAAATGAACAATAAATAGTCTTGGGTGGTTCAACTGGCAAAATCTGTAAGATTTTTCTTATCCAGCCTTCATATTATTCTCATCCCACCGACAATCTTTAAATATACCCAAACGAAGACTTTAGTAACGCGCTATTACTGTATAACGTCTGTGTTAAGTGGACACTGTTCCAACAACACTTTTATCGTTAAAATAAACACCCGTTTCCAAACGCGCGTTAGAAGGCAGGCAATCTTGGTACACAAGCTTCTCATACATTCACTGTCGCTACTGCCAACATACAATGTTAAACACGACTAGTAATTTTCATATTACATCATTCAAAATTATAAATATGTTGAGTGAGTATTGTTTTTTTATATATCGAGATGCAAAAATTGAATGTTATATTGTTTCCATGCCCGATTCCTTCGCCATTCAAAGTCATTTTTCCATTGGCAACGTTGGCTGCTATGGTTCACAGTACAGCAGAAAATAAACATTAGTAGTAGAACGCAATTATTAATGTTATTTATTTTATTAATGCAGTATATTATACAATTTATGATGTTGCACTCGCACTATTAACCTATCATAACTTTATCATAATTTTTTAAGCTAACCTGTAATTCTTTCGATGCTATTGGTATCAAAAATGTATCAAACGTAAAATGTGAATTGGGCCTAGGTTATACGCCTACTGCTGGTGTAATATTATTACAATTTATTATACAATATCATAAAATTATTGCAAACTATTACAATGTGATAAGTGCACAGCTTAGCTCTTACCTTAATTTTGTAGTCATAGGAGAAAGAAAATGGCATTTTCCTGGATAAACACGGGAATAACACACAAAAAACGATTTGACTTAGGCCTAATTTTTCGTCAATAACAATAAACACCGTGCACTCTTAATTTATTGAGAAGTAATCCAATAGAGATATATTAATCAATTTCGCATTTCGTAAACCTACTAGTAATAATACAAGCTAGAAAAAGACAAATACACAGCGGCACTTTCGATGGCATGTAGCCTAGGCGTAACTATGAGCGAAATACTTCGGAATACTGTTGTATGTCGTGCAACTGCGAAAAACATTTTATTTTCTAACCACTCGCCTGCTTCAATGTTACAGTGTAAACTGATCCTCTCGTCTGAGTGACTAGTTTGTCTTGTGGAATGTGAGAAAACCCCAGATCCTGCTTTTGTGTTCATGCTGAGGGTCACATTCTGCTAGGCTACCTGACTGCTCTACCCTAGCAAAGAAAATAAATGAATCACTCCCTTGTATTCATGTTATTCTTCAGAAACTATAATTAATGCATTAATGTACTGGGTTTATTGTTTAATGTGGATAATATTGCATATTGTAGCATGGAACCACATTCGGCCATCTTGTTTCCAAGCAAACGCGAGATTTAACGCAAGGAATTTCTGTCTTTAAGTTAACGCAAGTATTAACGGGCGTGATGGAGTAATCAGGCTCGGTGGAACCTAAACATGGTACAAGCAGGAGAAAACGATGCGTTTTAGCCGTAACGAAGGTCGGTGGAACTCGCCATCAATGTAATAACAAACAGACCAAAAACAACTTTCCCCCTCTCTTAACTAATACAATTAAAACTAGCAATAGTAACCTGCCTGAAAAACTCTATGGTAATGTAAATAAAATTTGATTAGTTCTTATATGTGACTTGAATCCACATCCATTCCAATAATTTTAACAAGTAAACACTTATTAACAGATGCAAGTTCAAGAAACATTTCTGGACCCAGATACTGATATTTGTTATAAACATACCTGGGCGGCCTTCTGCCATCCCGGTCCCTTTCATTTCTACGCGAACTTGTGCTGCATCCGGCTGCTCGGCCTGCATCCTCTTTCCCAGATTCAGTTGAAGCTGACACTTCATCTCCAGACAGTTCTGATTCACTGCCCTGTCCCCATTCTCCTCCACTTCTTGAAGATGGTGGGCGGCCACCATGACCACCATGAGCCACTCTGTGGCCACCCCGACGACCTCTTGTGTCCCTCTGAGGGCCCCAACTTCGAAGGTACACAGCATAGCCACTGCCCCAGTTCTGCCGACTACCACGACCCTTCAAAACCACACATTTAATCATAATATGAAAAATTATACACTGTATGAAAGCATAATTTTAGGATATATAAATCAGACATTTATAGATGATATTGTCACGGTTCTAGCAGAAGTCACTTAGATTTGAGATTCAGCTGTTTTGAAGTTAGAATAAACCATTGCATATATAGACTTCGTGAAAACAGAAGTATTAGTTAATAGGATATTAATTAGTGAGTACTACCTGCCTATAAAGCATCCTTTGATCAATGTGGCAGTATATGCGAGGGGCATACTGAAAGTCGTGAGCAACATTTTTTCACAATCTTAATCTTTATTTGTAAGTGAAACCAAGCATATCATCTCAATCTACGAGGGTGTATCAATAAATAACCGGACTAATTCTGTAATTAACACATAATGGCTTTATTTCATTCAAATTTACTTGCAAACTTTCAAAGTATTCTCCGTCTGTTGAAATACAATTATTCCAATGACTTACCCATTGTTCGAAACACTCTCTGAACCCCTTTTTTGGCAGTCTGTTCAGTATACCCATGACAACGTTGTTCAACTCCTTATCACTTTGAAAATGGCGACCACGTAGCTCCTTTTTCACTGTAGGGAAGAAGTGATAATCGCAAGGTGCGAGATCCAGAGAATACAGTGGATGAGGCATGATCTCAATGCCCAATTCTTCGATGACATCTTGAGTTGCACGCGCTCGATGAACCGGCGAACTGTCTTGGTGCAAGATCCATCCTGTCCTGGCAAGATCTGGTTCTTAAAGACAAATTCATTATATCTGCAACCTTCGCAATTGTTATGCGACAATCTTCTTGCACAGTTGCGTCAATTGTGTTTATTTTAACTTCAGTTTTTGCTATTACGGGTCTTCCAGAACACGGAGAATCTTGAAGGTCTTCATAACCATCGTTGAAATGTTTATGCCACTCAAAAACTTGTGTTCTGCCTAAAGCATGGTCTTTATATGCTTGCTGCACCATTTCTAAGGTTTCTGTATCAGTTTTGTCTAGAAGAACACAAAACTTTATTGATGCGCATTGCTGCAATTTCAGTTCCATGTTGGGTACAGTAAACACCACCTGTAATATTTGGGTCTAACTCCTAACTGAATCGTTCTGCATGACTGGGATTCACAGCACTGCTAGACAAAGAATTCACCTTTCCGTGACTCCAGAGTGGTTTATTTAAGTACAATTAAATCAGTCCGGTTATTTATTGATACACCCTCGTACAAACCTTTCTTTCACTTTTCCACATAGTCTCCATTTTTTGCACACATGTTTGCCATTGTTCTGCAAGTTTGAAAATACCCTTGCGATAGAATTCTGTTCCAGCTTGAATCTCCGTCGTGCATTGGATGATAACGTCCTGGAAAGAAGATCATCCTTCAACAGGATAATGCGCATCCACATACTGCACGTGCCACTAGATTTGGGCGGGGAACACTTCCACATCCTCCCTACAGCCGTGAAATGGCACCCTCCGACCACCATCTTTTCAGTTTTGTGAAGGAACAGATGCGAGGCCAACACTACGAGACACTGGAGGATATTTGGCAAGCAGTGTGTCAGTGTCTATGGGCAGCTGGAACGGAATTCTATCACAAGGGTATTTTCAAACTTACAGAACAATGGGAAACATGTGTGCAAAATAACACATGTGGAAAAGTGAAAGAAAGGTCTGTAGATTGAGATGATATACTTGGTTTCACTTACAAATAAAGATTAACGTTGTGACAAAATGTTGCTCACGACTTTCTGTATGCCCCTCATATAATTCAAATTAGCCATTTTTGTAACTTCTGCCAGAACGACGACAGCTTTAATATAATTCATTTTTTAAGTGTGTACATACACTTTGTATAACTTCCTACGAAATTAAAAAACCATTAATTTTGTACAGCAAGTTGTTATATAATATGAATAAGGAGTACAACATTGTAACATTTACTTCACAATACAGGAAACATTGTTTTTCCAATTCCAGCAACAGGAAACAGCCTTAGGCCATTAGCTGAGGATGGGAAGAACAAAAGATTTCCAAAGTTACTACTGAAAAAATTGTGTTACAATATCCAACTCGTTATTTGTACAATCAATTAATAAATAGAAAAAATAAATTAAGAAAATAGTTAGAAGCTTGAATTTGCACCTGATACACAGGCAAAAAAAAAAAAAATATATATATATATATAATTTAAATATCCAAACAACCAGAGTTACAATGTATATTACTCCCAGGCTGTCAGCCAGGTGGGTAGTTTCGAACATGCCAATCGCATCTCACCATCAGCAACTGATGCTGATCTGCATTAAACCCCAATGAAGCTAATGCGTAAATATTTTAGCATTAAGGGAAGACTGTGAGTTTTGGTGAGAAATGATGAAATTTTGAAAAATAATTTCTTTTTGCTTTAAAATATTCTGTGATATGTGTAGAAGAATACATTGCAAAACAATTTGTGCCCAAGATCCAGCACCTTTTTTGCTGTTTATGAAAGTCTTCCTCACTGGGGTGCCACTTGGTTATGTTTTCAAACTTTCTCCAGCCGTGTGGTTTTGTCTTGTGACGTCACATGGATGAGACAGCGAGCCAAACAATTAAGGAGAAATGAGGGGGGAAATAGTCTGAATTCCTTGAACATTTTTAAAAATTGCGTAAAAAATAACATTTTCATAAACATCACAAATTTTCACTTGAAGTCCTACTCAAGTACATGTATGTGAAAGTGCTTTTTCACCTTTGAAAGCTATTTAGAAAAAAGAGAAATGTTACTGAAAATAATTTACTAGAATCAAGTTTAACACTGTGTAAGGTATCTCAAATGAGTAGTTTGAAGTTTCCACGAACGACTTCCAGTTTAGAGAGGCAAGTACAACTTTAATGTAATTTCCTCGGGCAATGCAAACCTGGAGCACACTGCTCTATTATTTCCTTATAGACCCTCATATACATGTTTTTCTTTTCTATAGCTAAGATGTGGAAAGGAACTACAGAAGTAGGTCTACAGTAACAATAGTTTTAGTGGTAAATGTAGTCAGTAATACGTTAATATTCCTATTAATTGATAGGAGTAGCCATATAAGTATATAATATCATATATACTGTGTTAATATTTAGAAAACATATATAATAATAACAATATTTAACAAGGAAATACAATGAATTATGTTACAATAACAATAATTAATAGAAATACATTTCGTCAAGGGCTGAAGACGGAGGAAAGGTTCCCATGAAACTAGTGGCAATACCTTTTACTTTCTCGCATATACGTAGTATAGAGAATGTATTGTGATCGTGACAAAAAATCGAAATCGAGATAACACCGGGAAAGCATGTTTCACAAAGCCTAGAAACCGAAAAAAGTGTTTTTGGAATGACGTCTATCCATCTGTCCGTCCGTCTGTGGACAAGCACAGCAGATAAACGGTCCATTGGATTTACTTAATTTTTTTAATCAAGGACTTTTTCGAAATTTTATCGAACTGCCCAGAATTTGGGTTTTATAACTGAAAAATTAAGGGGACTTTTCATGAAAACTTTTTTAAAAATCTTGATTTTTGTAAAATTGGCTCTAACGATTTTAATAAAAATTTAAAATTGGAAACTCTTATATATGACTAATTAAATGGCTATATCTGTATTTCTGCAAAAATGACTTAAGGGGTACTTTACTCGTATCCATTTTCAATTTTTCTAGATTATGTCCATTACAATAGGCGACACATGAAAACCTACCACAGTAAAGTTGCAGAGAAAATTAAAAAGAACATTTTTTGTTAAATATATTTCTTTATAAAACTAATAGGTACCAAGATAAAAACGAAATAACATGACTTAAATGCGAATTTCAGAACATACATTTAGATTAAAATATGAATATTCTTTTGTTGCCCATAGTAACAAGAATATTATAATCTAGATATTGTTGTGACATAGTCAGTTCACCACGGTCGTAATGAACATACCAAAATCAATTAGAGCGAGGTGGTATAGGGTAATACGGAAGAAGTCCTGGGTTCAAATCAAACCTCGTGGGCATCCAAATTTACTAGTAGGCTCTTTGTAATAACTAATAACTCATTAGTGCAGCATTTGCGTCTATTGTTCGGCTATATCTCAATGTATCTTGCATTTTTGCCTTTGAGATTGAGGAAACCATGCAAACCCAGTTGTTGTTGTTGTTGTTGTTATTATTTCACGGTAAAAGCATTAAATATAAAGACCGACCCTGATGCTTTCCATTCTAGAGACTTATTAGTTTTATGAAAATGCAATAAATAAAATTTAACTGTTAAAATGAATTATACAACGGTGGATGCCTTTATAAAAACACTATAAAACACAACGTTTCGGCCCTGTTAGTGTGGGCCTTCCTCAGGTGACTAAAGATTATCCGTTGGGAGGACTACATGCTCTGACCCTATAATTTACTTTTTTCTGCGCTAGCCTTTAACACGTATATTCGAGAAAGTTTGTGCAATATATTTTTGCACCATTTATTTGTATGGCAATGCTGATATGTTGCCTCAAATATTCGATCCCCTGCTACTGCCCTAGGATCCCCTGTTGCAGTAGCAAGTCTTCTACCTATCTCTGAAGTTAACTCCTTGGCTTCTGCACACCAAGTACCAAGTGTCTCGACAGCAAACACAAAAAGATACAGCAGAAATCGCAGCCGAGCCAGGATTTTTGCAGGTGACCAGCAAATGTGATGAAGCTAGTGTGTTGACACAGGTTGCATCCCATAAAAGTTATTTACCCCTGACCGAAGGGATCAAGGTCAATCCATCAGGTCTCTTGCCATCTGATCGACTATGGCCAACTGGTTCCAAGATAGTCGGGACACCAGCAGAGACTAAGGTTCTTTTAATTAGGTCATTGATCATGGAATGCCTGGAAAATCTTCCTGTGTTCTTAGGACAGCGTAACCCATGATGGCCGTAAGGGTCAACTCTGGCACCACACTGGCATAGTTGTGGATGACAGATTTTACTACCAAGCCGCAAGCCTACAGCGATCCTGAAAGGCACATCATCCATTAGAGTACCTATGTTAGATGAAGGTAAAACTCTCAGCCAGGAGCCAGCTTCGTATTCACGAATGGCAAGAAAACATGCTTGGTCAAGAACAGGAGAAGAAGAAATGAGAAGTTGCTTGGTGTTTATATGATCCCACTCTTCCTGTACCTCAGGATGAGCTGGAAAATCCTGTTCAGAGTTTAAAAGTCTCCAACTTGCAAGAGCCTCCAACAAATGGCAGATCTCAATTTCATCACCATGATTTAAAAGATCAGATTTGACAAAATCAGAAACGCCATGAGCCGAAGCCAAGAAAGCAGGAAGACAAATATCGTTATCTTGCACAAACCAACTCCTCCAAACGTAATAGGCAGTGGCGGCTCGTGGCCGGAAAATTAGGTGAAGAGAAAAAAAATGCCACATGCTTATGTTAATAATGGAATTCACCCAATAGCGGCTCGTGGCTCAAAACGAGGGTGTGCTGCAAATACCATTTCATACAGCAAACTTAAAATATTTTTAAAAATTATTAGTAGGCCTATGTAAACTGCACGTCTCTTAATCCATCTCTGGGAATTCTCACGCAATTTTCTCTACCCTAATTATTTTGTTGCTAATTTCTCTCGTCTCGTCGAACGTTGTGTGACGAGAGAAAATAGCACAAAAAAATCTGATGTGAAAGTCACATAACTTCCTCTGCTCAAATAATTCACATATCCTTGTACAGAATCGCAAGACACAATTTTACGCTAATTATCCTATAAATACCTCTTCTTTCAACAATGCGACTAAAAGCACAGGCTATATAACAAACTTAAAAAAAGAACAAGTGACTGCAGACGTTTATTGAACTTTCCGCCGTAAAGAATAATTTCCGAAATTTATCGAATATTTCCTTCAGATACTTCTTTACTCTATGCATGGCCAACAATACATTTTTATCACTTCACATTCTTATAGAATAAGAGGCCATGAAAGAGCGCATATTCAGTTGTTCATCACGCAAGACAAACTTTCTACAAATAGTGGGTGAACAGTGGGTGGCTTGTAACTACCCTTCAGAGAATTTTTTCGAAAAAAAGTTTCAAATATAAGTTTTAGCTCTCAGTAAAAGGAACACATGTGCAAATTTTAAAGAAAATCGTTGGAGCCGTTTTTGAGAAAATCGCGAAAAACGAAAATTTCTTCATGTAAAGTCCCCTTAAAAATAAGGGAAACTTATCGCCAAATCTTCGGCTCACATCTTCAGAAGGTACCTTACCCAAATACGAAATTTTGATTTCATACGATTTTCCGTTTTGGAGCTAGCTTGTTCACAGACTTTTCACACAGACAGACACACTGACACACAGACATGTTTCCAAAAATAGCATTTTTGGATTCAGGGGGCCTCAAAACGTGCATTTATATCAAAAACTCAACTTCGATTTTGGGGGTCGAAAACAATACTTCCTCTATGGTACGGGCAGAGGCAGTAAAAATAATAATAATAACAATAATAATGATAATAATAATGATGATGATAATGATAATAATAATAATAATAATAATTAGGGCAGGGAAAACCGTGTGAGAGTTCCCCGGAAATGGAATAAGAGACGAGAAAATAGTATTTTTAATTATCGAGGTAGAGGAAGTCGCTTAGTGTTCCCAGTGCGACAGAATTCTTAATCGGGGTTGTGGAATCCGTGTTTTTCTGAATTTAACACATTCGAATTTGGCGGCGTCAGACCATCAGACGGTGGAAGATCTAACGTGCCCACCTCTTTCTCCGAGCTAACAGTGTGAGCTGCTGAACAAGAGGGACGGCTTCGTGGGTAGTCTGTTCTCGTCACCTAGCGGACGTGGGATAAGCGAGAAAACTGCTGCTTGCCATCCTTAGTGGATCCTTAGCTAATTTTAGTGGAACAGACTACCCAAGCATCTGGGAATATTCAGCTTCAATGCTAGGACGACTTGGGAGCTCACTGCCTCCTAGCGTTGACACCAGTAGTGGAGGGAAATTCAAAATTGTAGAAATACATTATAGTAAGAACAAACATTCGTGATATGGAAAATAAACTTAAAAAATACGTATTGTAAAGGAAAAATACTGGTGAAGTGCTACTTCACCTACTTCCCCTGAATAGCCGCCACTGGTAATAGGTAAACTCGCGAGTAACCAGCTTTTATCATCAAGAGTCTGATTAAGTATGGATTGTAAGCAATTTCTCACAGTATCATCAGCTTCACTGACAATAGATGGATATAACCACAAATGGGTGGTGCGAAGAAAGTATGTAAATTTGGGACCAAAAAAACTACTTTTTAGGAGAAAATACGTCGTGTGAGAATGAAGCGAATGCAAACAGTCAAACATATAAATATATTGTAATAATATTATGTTATTAATAATTGTGGAGCTTGCGTTCAAAACGAGACAAGTCCACCATTGGGAAAAAATGAGTTTATGATGTTTTCGGTACAATTTTATTGAATGCCATCGATATCTGCAATGATTTTCAACCAAAACCGAACAATTCCCATAGAAAATGGGGCTTAAAGTAAGGCTTTTCAGTCAAAATAGAACAAGTCCAGAAGAAATTTAAAAGAAAATTATTTCATTCTTTTGCAGTCAATACAAACAAGTCTAAACAATGTTTCAGTCAAAATTGAATAAGTAAATTACATTTTATATTTCGAGATGAAAATACTCCTATTGTGTAAATAAGGCCGTGTCATCCGAATGGGGCTCCAGGAACGCATTGTTTGTCACTTCCATTCAACAGCCTCCTCACCCCATAAGTTGGCATCCTTTTTGTTTGAAAAATATTTCTTTCAACGAAACTTGTTTGCAAGGTCAGTGAACTAACCCCTACCTGACATGGGCAGTTTATTGCACCCACTGCTTTAAATATAAGCTGTTCTTGGTATAATAGACAGCTTTCCCTTTAACATGAAATACAGAAGATGGAAGAAACTGTAAAGTCTGCCCGTTCTAAGAAGGGAACCTCTAGTGCACAAAAAGAAGTACATCTGTCTCACTCTAGGACATCACTTGTATGACTTAAGAGTGAGACAGACATTCTGTTTTTTTGTTTACTTCAGGTTTCCTTCTTAGCTTGTCTCAGGTATAGTGAGTGCTATTAACTGCGGGTCAAGAAAAAGACAGTCTGCAGGCCAAAAGAAAGATGGGAAAAAGATTAAAAGGTATGTGTAAAATAACAAAATTGTATTATCTCAAGAACAAAACTCAATAATACTGAAAATACTGAATTAATACTGTAGAAGTCCAACTGTGCCAATCAAAACTGAACAAGTCCAAAAGTTTTTTTGCAATAACTCAAAGCCATATTAATTTTTAAAAAAATTGCTAACAATAATCAAAATATACCTGGCACCTCTATATAACCACAAAATATGGAAATTGTAGAAATAATGTGAGGGCCATTTTTAGTTTTTTTCACTTTCTGTAAAATTAGAAATGAAGGACTTGTCTTGTTTTGAACGCAAGCTCCACAATTGTTCTATACAGTTAACGCCGCTAAATGTAATTGCGGATGTTATCAATCGGGTAATGTTACCACTTTATGAAGTCCCGTATGGATTAATACTGATACAATGAAAAAGTGTAGTTTATTGTGATCAAAGATTCGGTTGATGTCATCACATTTTCCTTTTAATGGCTTTATTTCCAAGTAGGCCTTCTGTAGATCATTCCAAATTTAGTTTTTAAGGGTTTAATTTCTAGTCAACATATTGTGCTGTATTGGATGTAGCAGTACTGTTCCCAGCTCACTGGATGACCAGTTCGAGGGCGTGGCATTACCTAACTTCCTCTTTTAAGCTGCAGCTTTTTAATTATGAAGATAAGACTCAAGTTTTTAGCTTGTCTGGAAGAGAGTAAACATTAATGGAAGAGAGTGATTAAAAACCCTTAATATTTTTCTAGGAACAAAAAATTTGAACTGTTTGGGATTTTCCATCGGCTAAGGGCTAAAAAATAAGTTTGTCAATTTCAAGTTTCTAGATCACCTGGAAGTGGGTAAACAATCTCAATGAGTGATCGAAAACCTATCAAAGTTTTTTTGCTAAAAATTAAAAAATTGAACTTAAGAGTTTTCCCATCGGCCACAGGCTAAATTTGCCAACTTCCAAATTCCTGGTCCATCTTGAAGTGGGCAAGTGTCAGTGAGTGAGTTAGCCAAGCAGCTATATAGTATAGTGATTCTATTAATTACTGGAAGTAGCGTAGGCTATAACTACTTACAAGGGAACCATGCAAGGTGTCGTGTCAAAACCTACTCTCAAATTCTGCATATCGATAGGTCTTCATTACTGATATACACACGCAAAAAATTAGCTGCTTATATGAACTGTAAGTGGGTGAAAATGTGTATGTAATGTCCCATAAGAAAATAACAGCAGGCACTTGTACAGCTCGCTTGAGTAGCCCGCATGCTGGGAACATAAGCGACAGCAGGTGCTGGGGTGTGAGGTAGAGGAAGAAGCTACATTGTTACCCATTGAATGTGCTAGTTCATGTGATAGCGATGCCATTTCCACTATTTAATCTGCATAGACATTAAAGGGTTAGTTATGATTGTTAGTGTGTGTGTATGTGAGTGTTGTAGACCAGAAGTGTGATCAGTGATCACTCAATTTACATTATTAAAACAACGATTTTTCGCCATGCACAACACTAATGCTTCAAACAACCTGTTCTCAATGTTGAAATTTCAAAAGTAACAATTTTGCATATTGATACGTCTTCATTACTGATATACACATGCATAAAATTAACTCTTTAGGTTTTAAAAATTTGGACTAACATATTACGTAAGGCCAAAGTAAAATAGTAATAATAATAATAACTGAACCAATTTAAACAGCACATGGGATTTATTTTGCTAATTCTAAACACTTAAACAGGTACTAATTACGAGACCTACTGAAATACAAATGTTTGTATCAGAAGAGGGAATTAATCATTATTATAATGTTATTTGTCCCTTAGTGATAAGGAAAGGGAAAGATAAGACAGCCTACTTGGAAAGCAAGAACGGTGCTATGCAGCACTGTGACAGCCGTAAACTCATGGTACGTGGCGTAGGCTTCACTATCCCCTCCCACCAACAGCTGTGTGAGGCTACTCAATATTTCGTAGTTGCGAAATTCGCAATTAATTTTCACCCACTTAAAGTTTATGAGCAGCTAATTTTTGCATGTGTTTATCTGCAATGAAGACCTACCAACATGCAAACTTTGAGGATAGGTTTCGACATGACAACCTATACAGTTCCCTTGTTAGAAAAATAATTTTTTAAACTATTAAAAGTCTTTATTTTGGATAACATTATGTATTCTGTTACAATAAACTAACTAACTAATGTTTTGTATTACATTGATACTATATGTTACTGGAAGTAATGAATATGGTTTGTAACATAATTATTTACATGCAATTTAACTTCGTCCTGGATGAGTCATGTAAAATCTTCTCTTAAATTACTGCAAGTACAGTACTGTAGTTTTTATGGTTAGCAATATGCTCATAATTATTTTTAAAATTACATAATTTCAGTCTGGATAAAGTTAAGTAAAATTGTGTCATAATATAGCAACTGATATATGCTTTATCACAGCCTCTATATTGATAACATCAATTACTGTGATAAATATTAATATAATAACTTTAATCATTACTACTTTAGAAAGTCTGTCTGGGTGGCGGAGTCTGTATGGCAATGGCTTTCTGACCCTAGGTCAATGGCATTTACAAGTGCATACATGTCTCTAGATTTACAGGCATGTCCAAGAACTCTTAAGGGACAAAATTCCAGTACACCAACGATGGTCACAGGCCAAAACTAACTCTCACCATCGCCACATCACACCCCACAGCCAATGACTGCTCAGAGGCTAATGGTGCACACATCAACTGATATAAATAATACTGTACATACAATTTTATTTTTACTGCAAGTAGTTTATAAATAATTATAACTCTCAGTTTTTTAAATCTTGCATCGATGGCTAATACAAGAAATGATGCACACGCTCTACATTGAAGATAATTGATGTTAATTATTTAGATTATTATGATATTAATAAAGGGATTAATAATTACAGAATTTCATGGGACACAGTAAAGCAGTGATTAGTGAAATATAAAGAAAAAATAACATTTACTCCCTGTTAGGAATGACAACAATAGAATAGTCCTGTCTCGTTAAAGTTAAATTAAATTAGCTCAGCATAATCTGCGGACTCGATTTAAACCTCTAAAAACAGCTTCAAAAGTAACAATTTTAAAACCAAACCATATTGACTTTTACAATTTCTCCCACATAGCCTATAGAACAGTTATACTCGAGGTTGACATCTTACAACACAAGATCCTGGCTGCCTATAATTGAATATTTTTTTTAAACCAGCTGTTTTCCATTCACTCCTTATTCATCACTCCTCTCTCATCATCGCCACGCCACACCCTGCAGCCAATAACTGCTCAGAGAGGCTACTGGTGAAACTACTAGTAGTAGTAGGCTACTAGTATTTTAAGAACCTTAAATCTCCCTGCCCTCCAAATTACTAACTTCACTAATATGGTTTATGGAGAGACAGAAATAAAAAAATAATGCATTATGGAATATATTATAATCCATGCTGCCAAAAGTAGAGCAGCTTAGAAGGAAAATCTTATGGAAGTCTCACAGCAAGATTCCTGAAATGTATGCGAAACTTTAATTGCTGTTTTCCGAAACTTAATTTTTTGCAACACTGCTAGACTAAATTGATATATCTTGTAAATGATGTGGATGAACTTTGGGATACATATTCTCTAAACCAGTGTTTTTCAACCTGTGGGTCGCGACCCCCTGGGGGGTCGCGGAGCCTCTGTAGGGGGATCGCGAGAGGTCGAGAAAACTTCAGTTTTTTTATACAACATATAATTTGTGAGACTTAAATAAAAAGTCGATAAGAGTTAAAATTATTATATTTAACAAAATTTCCATATAATCAATCATACAAGTCAGAAAAATGCTAGTTTAAAACATGTTATTACAAAAAAAATATATTAAAAATGTGTTTAAATAGAAAATGATTACATCTGTGCTTGATTATCTTAAATAGCAGTATGTATTGTTAACGCAAAATGATACTCTTTATGTTATTTACACTAACTCATTAACAAGAAATAAAACCTTCGAGTAATCGTTCATTTTAATGTGAAGGTTGCGCTTGAGTTTGTTCAATTAATTTCTCCCATCGTGGATCCGTTTTTGCCACATTAAGTATTAAATCGTTTTCCAAATTTAAGCGATTTCTTAGTTTACATTTTATTCGCGCCATTGAGGAAAATGCCAACTCGCACAAGTACGAGGTAGAAAATGGAATCAAACACTTCAAAGCCTCGGTTGTTAATTCCGGGTATTTTGTTCTTCTTTTTAACCAAAACGTATCCAAATTTTTAGACTTGAATTCCAAGTGTAACATCCCATCGGCAGATAGTTCCAGCAGATTCTCTTTGAGCTTAGTTGCTAAATTTGCCTCGTTTATAGCTGCATTTAAAAACAGATTTAAGATCCATCTTTGCCCAGTGTTATCCGATATCTCTTGCAGTGAGAAGTAATGACACAATTCTTTCTTCAAATTATGTAACACCATTTTCATACCAGATATATATGAGTTGATGTTGATCTCGCTTCAGACTTCTTCAATGAAAGACTGTGTGGACGAAAATGAATCAAAGTTGTTTTGATTTATAGATGATGACCACAATTCAATTTTTTTTATAAAGCCATGGAGTTTGTCTTTTGCTGTAATGACATTTTCATCACACCCTTGAAGACTTTTATTCAAGTTATTTAAATGTTCAAATAAGTCAGAAAGAAAAGCCAATTTTAAAAGGAGTTCCGGGTCAGAAATAAATTCAGAGTAATGTGACTTGGCTTGCTGTAAATATACCAATAGTTCAGCGCGAAGTTCCATAACTCTGGTCAGTACTTTGCCTTTTGATAACCACCTAACCTCTGTATGGTAAAGCAAATTGCGGTGTAAGTGTCCCCATATCTTCACAAATGATTCGAAACAATCGAGTCTGCAACGCTTTTCCTTTAATAGAATTTACAATGTTAATAATAATATTAAGAACTTGACTGTATTCTTGCGGTAAGGATTTGGCTGCAAGAGCTTGGCGATGGAGAAAGCAATGCATCCAACAAGCGTTTGGCATCTGTTCTTTCAGTCTAGCAATAAATCCACTCTTCGCACCAGTCATGGCTTTTGCTCCGTCACTACAAATGGCAATGCATTTTTGTGCCCAATCGATATTCATATCTTGCGTAGCTTCAAGGAACATGACATGCAAGCATTGACCTGTAGTATTTTTGGGAAGTGCCTTGCAAAATAGTATTTCTTCCATTATTATTTCATTGGATTCAAAACGCACAAAAGCTACAAATTGCGCACAACCCGCAATATCCGTTGATTCATCAAATTGCAAGGATACAAAAGAACTTTTCTTTATTTTTTCTATGACTTGATCACGAACATCAGACGCCATATTGCTTATCCTGCGTTGAATGGTATTGTCAGAGAGAGGTATACTTTTGAGCTTTTCGACCTCTTGCTTGCCAAACATAATCTCTGCTATATCTAAAGCCGCTGGTAAAATCAAATTTTCGGCAATACTGTGAGATTTCCCTGCTTTAGCCACACGAAAAGCTACTCGATAACTAGCGAGCAACGCTTTCTCATTTAGGTTGGACATTTGTCCTATAGCAGTTTTTTGATGTTCAAGAGCTTTTAATTTTTGCTCAAAAAATTCCACGGGTTTATTTTTTTCATTAGGATGTTTTGTGTTTAGGTGGCGTACCAACTTCGATGGCTTCATGCTTTCTCTTGACAAAATTTCAAAGCAAATTACGCACTGCGGTTTACTGTCAATCACAGTAAACCCAAATTTTAAATAATTGTCGTCATAAAGACGTTTTTTCTTTATTCCACTACTCCCGCTAGACGTTGATGGTTCTGATGATCTTTTCAGGAATTTATCCATTTTCAATTATAACAACTCAAATAAATACGCACCGTAAAACAAGTGGTTCGCGCTCTTCAAACTAAACAGCAGACATGACCACGCGTGACTTACGCTCACAAATCAGTCTATAATTACTCCAACTCCAAGGCACCTTACAGTCCACATAACACCGAATTTACACTTCTGAATCGTTTTCACTTATCGGGATTGCTTCTGATTCGACTTCCTTCGCTGTCTTGCATCAAACTGCCATGGCCGCAGTTGACCGCCGTATTTATAGGCCAGTGCATTCTAGCGAGAATTATCTCGAAGCGTAAAGAAACGTCTCGAAACTTGTAGATCTTTCGTGGACTACCAGCGCCATCTGTTGCTAACATCCGGAACCTGCACTAGTTCCTAGTGTTACCAACAGATGGCGCATATAACGCAAACGCCTAAAATTGTTGTAAGTATTACATATTTTTAACATACATGGAAAAAGGGGTTGGGGGGTCGCAAAAAATATTTTTTGATACTAGGGGGGGGGGGGGGTCGTGTCATGAAAAAGGTTGAAAAACACTGCTCTAAACTAATAAGAAACTTTTCTCTTGATCAGAATTTGCTAACTAAATTCACTGCAAAAATATACGCTCTTTTTTGAAAAAGGGAGGTGAAAAAAGTCTTCTAATAAAAGTAGGGACTAATAACAAAATTCTGTTGAAAACAATTTGTAGAGCATGTTTTTAACAAGTACAATGTAAAAAGTGTTTGAATTTATCTTAACTCCTTCACTGCTACAGCCATATATATGAGTCAGTGCCAATCACTGATGGCCGTGCTAGACACACATATGAGGAGCATCGTTTCAAAACGTATTAAGTGTACAAGTTAACATTTTTCAGGAAAGACGAAAAACGATTTACTCCCTAACCAGGAAGTATATCTGCAAAACTAAGACGTGAAATTTTAGAAATTAAGGTAATTTTTCAGAATCCTCAAAAGCTGAAATTGGTTTTCAATTAACGAGCTTTATATTTTAGTTTTAATTTTGCACATAATACGTTTTGAACCGATTTACTGGACATAATACGTTCTGAACCGATTAGACAGTAAAAAGTAGAGAGGAGGTCAAACATCAGCTGCATTCAAAAGAAAATATGTTTTTAAATCATTGCCGTTAATTGCATATATTGCAGAAAAATTAGTATTAATAACACTGCTAATATTAATCACTTGTTAACACAAAAGTGCACACATTTTGAAGATAAAACTTACGCACTTTACATGCGAATAGAAGAAACAACTTGAATTTTACAACAGAGCTATTCCAACATCACAGTCTCTCAAGTCCCGTTTCCTCGTGCAGACAGTCTAAATCCTCAGGATCGCCATTTTGAGGTGCTGCATCAAAATTTAGAGCTACGTTATACATTTGCAAACTGTCAACCTCTCTTCAGTTATCACCAAATTTTGCTTTCAGATGTTAATCTATGTCTTTTTTCTGCATCTGACAAAGCTCTCATTTTGTCAACTACAGGAGGTTCAGACACCTTTTCCATACTTTTTCTCGTTTCAGTAATGTTGTGAATTGTTTTGAAGGGTAATCACAACTATACATTGGCTCCATCTTTAATGTGACAATTCATAGCTTTCTCTTCAAAATTACTCTCTTCTTGTCCTTTATTCCATCCAATTTCTTGAACTATTTGTGGAGTATTTTATAATCTCTTATGACCCAATCATTTCCAGGTGATCTTACTTTTCCCACAAACTTTAAATGTTCTCTATATTTTTCAAGAATCATAATGTAGGAGCATTTTCGGAGATATTTTACTACCCCAAACACGTGATCTGCGGCTACCCGTGCGCGATTTCTTGGGCGCTCGACTCACTAGTCCTCATTTGATAGGTTTCGTTCAATTCCGTAGGCAGAGCTAACAACATTGAAACTTGAAGTACGCTATACACCCTGACATCTATTGGCTTCAATACTAAGCTTTCATTCTGTTTCAGCATACTTATTTGTTTATTGACATTATCTTTCCTGACGCATGGAGTTATGGGGAAAAAAATACAATTTTGCAAATTGCTGGTTTTACAAACACATCATTGTACATCCAACACTTTCCTCACCTCTTTAAGAATTCCGAATGTGCTAATTTCTGACACTCCCGTGAACTCTCATGTCAATTTCATGGACTGAAAGTTGAGCGAACTTTTCACAAAACGTATTAAATGCGTTTAAAATTAGCCCTACAGTTTTCTCCACATTTAGATGCCTTACCTCTCTTACGTTTTACAACACGAAATGGTGAAGCATGTTCTGCTAAGACTCTTCTTTATGCTTAAAACTAGTCACCCAGTGTAAAAATATTGAGTCTATATTATATAATATTCTATTCCAGGAGGAAAATGACCAATTAACAAGAGCATGAATTACATAGGCTACATGTTTTTATTTTGACCTCTGCAGTCATCAGCGAAGTCTAATAATGGTGACTGAATCCTCAAAATGAACTTCCTCCAAATAAGAGATCACACTCGATGCTACCTCGATCGTGTCTCGTTCTATTTAAAGAATGTTGCATTCTTTTACTGATATCGGTGACACACAGTGCATAAAACGATATTTGGCGGAAATAGTAAGCTTCGCCAATTGATAATTGCTGCTAATCATAATTGCAAACCTGTTGCAAATCAAAGCAGAAACTTTTTCCATCTGCTGGACGCTCCCTCATTAATTTGGGAAGGTTTTAAAACAAATTTTGTGTGCTGCCAGATCAGCCAGTAGATGATTCTTTTTTTAGGTAGATTTTCGAAGAAAAATCTACCTATTGCAATGGATACCACTTTATGATTTTCGAAAAATTCTTTCATATCTTTACGTTTCATGCTCCCCTAAGTACGAAACCACCGCCCGTTCAAAAAATTTTTTTGTGATATTTATATATATATATATATATATCTTTACACGATAGCGGCCGTAATTTTGAAGATATTTGAACCAAATTTTATTATGTTATTTCTAGGCCCAATAGTTCGGACAAGTTCGTTAATGGGCAAAATTGGCCCAAGGGGGTGGTCGGGGGAGGGGGTTGAAATTTTGAAAACTTTATATCTCGGCCCCTATGAAGTATAGAGGGAAACTTTGTTCGAATAAATTAGAGTACTCCCTATGGAGTTCACAGTGACACCAACGATTCGGGGGTTCGAGTGAGGGGGGGGTGGAGGTGGGGGTGGGGGATGAAAATTCGAAACTTTTGAAACCACGTCTTGTGGGGTATCGTTGAAAAGCTCTTGATGAGTAATCTACAAATCAATAAATAGTTTCTTGATAGCTCTCATATGACGCGAGATTTTAATGTTTGAAAATAATAACACTTAAAAGAATTATTATAATATCATAATTTTGTCTTGTTTAGCGGCTTTGCTAATTTTATTCATTGCTGATCTTGCGCACGGCCTCCCAGAATATGATATCCTATTCTTGTTGTCAAAACAAATGATTGTAGGCTCTTCCTCTTTACCGAATTCAGTTCTTATTACTGTAGGTTTACCATGCCAAGGCTAAAGAAGAAGAGTGCTATGCAGCGACAATAAATTAAACCAAAAGCACTTCGAAATCTACCTCCGCCTGTAGGCCTGCCTAAAGGGATTTTTTAAATACTGGCTTCACACTTAATGAGAAATGCCATGCGAACACAATAATAAAATGGCTTGAACAAGAATATTATGACCTTTAAAATGTAATTTTTTGATCGTTACACTATTTCTCATGCCGACATTAGCACATTAAAAAGTACAATATAAAAATACTGTCACAATGTTGATCATAAAACCAAAATGTCGCTCACCTAGCCTTCACTTCACGCTGTATTTTGGTTATCCCAGTCTTGGTTCGTTTTCTGTTTCCTTTCAATCTTTTTGGAACAGCTTCACTTCCTTCCATGATGATACAATTAAATAATATACAACAGCTAAACTTACAGACGAATCACCATAAAAATTATTGGGAAATATCAGCCGAAACGTGGGTTGAATGCCCGGTGTAAAAATTAAGTTGTACATAATACGTTTTGAACCGTTCATTTCCATGCACATAATACGATTTGATCCGATACATCAACTTTGACAGTGAATTAACACGGGATATAACATGAAATGTTCCATTCTGAGTTCATAGTGTTAAAGAGCGCTTAAGAAATAGGGCGAAATCGTATCAAACTGTATTTTGACCAAGAGTGCATTTAATACGTTTTGAAACGATGCTCCTCATATATCCCATGCACTACTTTGCATGTCAATGGGGGAGAATTTCATAGAGTTGGATTCTATTCCAAATGTGTCAGCATTTAGCATCATCTGTTTTCTATACCCTGACACTATTCTCTGTCTTGGCCTCCCATCTGTAGCTAAATATTGCACTATCTGTTGAAATACATGGTAACTAACTCTGTGTTATGAAGACATACATTTCCAGGGCTCCTTAAATCAGTCTGAACTTCAAGAAATACTAGTTGTGCTCTTGTTTCGGACGAAACTGGCAAATTATATGCAATTTTTGTCCATTTATGATTACAAAAGGAATTTGAAAATTAATTCAGTAACACCAGTTTGCACAGTGAAAAGGTTAAAAATGGTTTTGTTTTATTGGTTTCAATAGCTATAAGATCTTTACGTAGAAAAAAATAAAATCAGATAAAATGACATAAAGTGCCAGAATGCTTTTTTTAATCAGTGATAATTCCAATTACGATAGGCCCATGCAGAAAAGAAGTTATTTTTGTAACAGATCTCAGAGTTGAACTCCCAAAACAAAATGCGCTGGCAATTATATTAATGATGCAATAGGCCTACGATTTGCTAACATGTTTGTTTCAAGTTTAAAGCAGCCTTATAGGTTATGAATGAATAAAAAGTCAATCTGAAAATCTATTTGTCAAGAATTACATTAAGTATATTGCTGCACCGGAACGAGTAAGAAAAATACTATATAACATAGATATCTGTATCTATAGAATGCACAATATAATATCAATATTCAACGGCTAGTTGTGTTTTAAATCTTTTATTTACACTATTATTTACACAGATTTTCATTATGAAGAAATGAATCAATCAAGGTGGGTAACACTATCAAATCACGATTAGCAATTTGTTATGTTATGTTTAATACCTATATTGTGGGCCATGCAATAAATAATATCGTAGCGTTTTATATCCATTACAAAATTAATATTGATACACTCGTTCTTTCGGTACTGGTCAACCAATAGGCTTGTACCCATGGATTGCATATGCCAAGTTTAATGAAAATCTGGTAAAGCGTATTTCACTTATCGCGCGTAAAGACACATGGATGGACGGACAGACATTTTCCCTTCCCCACACACAATCTCATAAAGTACCATACTGGCACTTAATAAATTAACACCAATATGTTATAATTAGACTTCGGATTTTATGTAAAAACCTATTTCAATCCTTAAGAGATATATGGACGAAAACTTGTATATGCATGTTTCACAAGTGACTATGCCTAAAACTGATATTTTTATAGGACCTAAAACAGCCTATTTTTACGTTAGAGCCTAATATTGCCTTTTTGCTTGTTTTTCCTCTAAAGTTCAAAATAAGTTATTTTTTGTTATCAATTCTAGCATTTATTTTCAGTTCGTACTGAATTTTTAGCTCGGAATGTGCAGTACATGACACATTTGTGACGTGGTAAAATAGTAAGAAATGCTTCGTCTTCAGTAGAAAAATTCCTTGGAATTCCCAAGAAAATGTAGTGTTTTTCTCCCGACTCCCACATCCAGTAAAAAATAAATAAATAAAACCAAAAACAAAACAAACAAACCAAAAAAGTAGTTATTTGAATCACTAAGGGATACAAGGGGTTGAATGTGCTAACGTGCATAGATTCTGGGCGCAGGGATTAGGTTTTCAATGTTATGGTAGTAATCTGTAATACAGACCCTAGTAATAGGTATATATAATTCTCTGTACCATAGGCTTATATCTGTGTTTTATCATTGTTATTGATTAATGGTGACTTCAATAAATATAATATTCTGCATTGCAATTGAAATATTTCAGAAAATCGGCAACTTAACGATTTTATAAGAGACTATTTTACGATTTTTAGAGCCTATTTTAGGTACCTAAAACAGCATTTTTAGCGACCTAAAAGTCCGAAGTCTAGTTATAATAGTGCATTTTTGTACCTCTCTCATCCTAATTTTACTCTTTTTCTTGAATTAGGGAAGAAAAAACTGATAATCTATATCACAATAATATTGGAAATTAAATATTGATTTCAAAATACCGGATATCGAAAACAAAGTATCAATATTCTCGATATAATTGAATATTGATATCCCATCCCTGTTTTGGAGGTGTTCTAAGAGAAAGACTTCCAGCAATGGCAACAGTGCAGGAACAGGTGAATATTTCGAGGTTGATAGTGTGGAATGGACAAACCAAGGTATTGTGCTACGAGAGCTGATCAACAAAGACAGAGACTGCTTTTTCCTGTGGTTTCCTTCACAGTTACCTGTCTGTACCATGAATATTTGAAAAGAGCGGGGTTTCATGTATAATTATCCATTATTGGCAGCAGTTTTGTATAGGTAGGTTGGTAGTAATGCTGTATGTTGTAGACCCTGCTTGCATTTCGCATAACACAAAAAGGAGATGAATCCTTAACAAAAGGCTATGCGAATCGAGACATGTTGTGAATGGAGGGGATGTTTTTCTGGAAATCAGTTATCACTGGTGATGAGTCTTGATTACATCATTATGATCCTGAAGGAGAATAAGCCAGCACAGAGTGGAAATTGCCAGGTTCCCCAGTGCCAAAAAAGGCAAAAGTTGTTTCATCTGCAGGAAAGGAGATAACTTTTTTGACTGTAGTGGAATGATTTACCAGCATACAGTCCCCCCTCGAACTACTGTTACAGCAGTAAAAAAATGTGATCACCTTTCCTGCAGATGAAACAACTTTTGCCTTTTTTGGCACTGGGGAACTTGGCAATTTCCACTCTGTGCTGGCTTGTTTTCCTTCAGGAACATAATGATGTAAACAAGACTCATCACCGGTGATAACTGATTCCAGAAACACATCCCCTCCATCAGCAAAGAGGCCCAGCACTTCACAGCATGTCTCAATTCGCACAGCCTTTTGTTCAGGAGTCTTTTTGTGTTAAGCAAAATGCAAGCGGGATATACAACATATGGGGTCTGTATTTTAAGTAATGAGAATAAATCCAGAAAAAAAAATTTATTATAGATATCGCTACAAACCTTTAGTAGTCTTCAAAGTATGCTCCTGAGTTCTGCAGGCGAGTTTTCCACGCTTCGTATGCTCCCTGAAAGTCAGCAACTGGAACAGCCTTCAGAGCACACTTGCAAGCCACTTTGACAACATCCAGGGTTCCGTGGTAGTGTCCTTTGAGGGCATTTTTCACACTGGGAAAGAGGAAAAAGCCTGCAGGGGCAAGGTCGGGGCTGTAGGGAGGCTGAGGAATCATTGTGTTGCCAGTTTTCATCAGGTACTCTGTAACCATAATGCAGGTGTGACATGGCGCATTGTCATGATGGATCTTCTAAGTGGCAGCAATTTCTGGACGCACTCGGTTGACCCGTCTCTTCAGTCTTTTTAACACTTTCACGTAGAAGGCGCCATTGACTGTCTGTCCTACAGAGTGGACCACACCTTTCTTGTCAAAAAACATAATCAGCAATGCCTTGATTCTGGACTTGGACATGAGAGTTTTTTTTTGTCAAGGTGACTGCGGAGTGTGCCATTCAGTCCTCTGCCATTTTGTTTTGCAGACTTTTTCCTCTTTCCCAGAGTGAAAAATGCCCTCAAAGGACACCACCATGGAACCCTGGATGCTGTCAAAGCGGCTTGCACGAGTGCTCTGAAGGCTGTTCCAATTGCTGACTTCCAGGGAGCGTACAAAGCGTGGAAAACTCGCCTGCAGAAAGGCGTTGATGCTCAAGGAGCATACTTTGAAGACTACTAAAGGTTTGTAGCGATATCTGTAATAAATTTTGTTTTCTGGATTTATTCTCAATACTTATACTACCAACCTACCAGTACGAAACTGCTGTTACTAATGGATGTTATACATGAAACCACGCTCTTTTCAAATATGCATGGTACAGACAGGTAACTATGAAGGAAACCACACGAAAAAATGAGTCTCAGTCTTTGTTGATCAGCCTTCGTACAATTATAGTGACATTCCAAAATTTTTTAGATCATACCTTATTTGCTTAATTTAAAAAAAAATAAATAAATAATTGTTTTGTCATACCTTGCAGAACTTACAGTAAAAATTTTAAGACTCCCCACACTGAAATTGTAGAACCCATTAACCTGAAATTATTCGCGTTGTTAGAATCTAACAATTGTGAATATCTTTTAATAACCCACATATGGCCTGCATGAGATAGTTGTTTTTCCATTAATGCATTCCGCAACATCTGTGGTTTATTGCCTCTGTGACTCAAACGTAAAACTATACTTAATGTCAACAGCGCTATTATTTCAAAGTGGTGCAAGATGGTAAATTTAATCTAACACGAGTGATAACTTTACACTTCTGGGTATTATTTTAACTCAGCAATTCTTGTGATACATAATTGCCTATAGAGAGAGAAATACTTTATTCAAGTCATCTGCCTGGCAATCCAGGTGACCATACAGATCCAGAACAAACAAAGAAAAAGAATCATACATTACATAGTAACATGAACTGAATTGAAACGGAACATAAGAATTCTAAGTACCATATAAATGATTGTGCAATAAAAATAGCGAATCTTCTAAAACCCTAATACATATTTTAACAACAGTGTCTTTAGAAATATTGAGAGACTGAAGAAATGAATTAACAAAGGTGAAACTTGCACCGCGAGCTCCAAAAAGCAGACCCTTCACCTCCCATGCATTGCTGTTAGTATGAATTTGTATTTAGTTTAATATTATTGGTGTTGATGTGATGACTTTATCACTCATTTCACTGCTCAAAAAAGATAAGAATACGCTAAGATCCTCAAATATTGTAATTGCCCAAATATAAGCCACACTTTTTTTTGCCTGGATTAAGCCCAGTAAAATATGCCTGCGGCTTAAAATCGCGTACAAGTGTTTTTATGCATTAATGGTAAAAATGCGCACAATATAGCCAGTTGATCTACCATGGCCAGTTTTCCTTTCCCAAACATGGCCTAGAATATTTATTTATTAACTGATTCAACATAGAAAATACATTCAGTTGAAGCATCATAGAAAATTTGTAAAACTGCATGAGGAAATGATGTTCATTTTATGATATGAGTTTTTTTGTGTGTATTTTGTCATTATTTATAGTGATATCATGGAATATTCCTGTACTATGAGCTGCTTGGCTGGAAAGAAATGCAAATAATGGTGACTTTAAACTGATAACTGAAAGTGCAGTTACGAAAAATAGAAAAATAGCAAGTCATAGTCATACGACATGTAAAATACTGACTTCTGTTTTCTGTCAGTTTCATTCCATGTTTGATGAAATAAAATTGGAATTTTATAATTTATTTGATACATTATTTTTCTTATTTCAGGCCTATTCCAGCTAAGAAATGTGATTATTTAATGTTATGAAAATGAGGAATTTTATTATTTCACTTAGGGGTTGATTTATTTATTTCTCTTTACCTTAGTGTTAAAAAGGCAGGTGTGGCTTAAATTCAGGAGTGGCTTATATGGAGGTAAATATGGTAATCTTATTTTGGTTCTATAAATTTTTCTCCGGTTTTGAATATTATAACAATAGAAAATAATACTAATAACAATAATAAACAAAATCAGGAATAAGAAAAAATAATTCAAGGTTTCATTATTACTTTTACATTATTGTGTTATTGTGTCTAAAACAGACGTGGCAAGCTTATTCAAAATGTGTTACTTCATTAATGTTTATATTATTTTGTATTTTTTCTAATGTCAATTTTACAAACATTATTTGAAATGTGTTATAGTAAAATAATTAACTTTTTGAAAAGGCCTTTCATTATTATTATTATTATTATTATTATTATTTTTATGGTTCTGAAAAAGAAAATTCAACATTGTTTTTTACTTAATGTTAAAATGGTTACACAGAATCTATTGTAAGTTTAATGCATGCGTTTGAGTTGTATTTAATGTATGTAAAAGAAAAAAAGTGTTAGTTAAAATCTGGCATGATAGCCATATACACAAGTTATGCCAGGGTAGAAGATATATACACAAAAACTTATATACAGTAAAACCTCTATATAACGACCATCGCTGGTTCCACGAAAAAGTGGTCTTTAAGAGGGGTGGTCTCTTAATAGGGGGAATGCATTTTTATGTCTGAAAATACAATAGAATAAATACGGTACAATACAGTAGGTGTATAATGTAACACACAGATGATTATTACTTACTTTTACTGTATTTCAAATTGCAGCACAACAATAAGACACTTTAATCTATGGAATGTGTTCTGTACGGTACTTGTATGCTGTCTACTGTAAGGTATTTCCCAGAACGCGAAAGGGAAAACAGCCCAAAGCATTGTTCAATCATATTCACATTTCTGTCCACCACTCTTGTAAAAGTACTGTATTGAAAATTGAAGAGACGTCTTGCAGTGCCCACATCAGTATTTCTGTTTAAATGCTGATTAATGCCTACCATTTGAGTAAATATTCTTGCAGTTGGTCGATTTTGGTCGTTATAGAGAAGTTTAACGAAAATGAAACTCTGGTCGTTGGTCGGGGAGAGGGGTGGTCGTTTAATAGGGGTACAAATAACATTGGCCTTATGGGTTTTACTGTCGGTTCCTAGAAAAATTGGTCTTTAAAGGAGGTGGTCGCTAAAGAGGGATGGTCTTTAAGACAGGTTTTACTGTACATACGTTTCATAGGTGACTATGCCTGAAACTGATGCTTATACAGGACATAAAACATCTATTTTGATTTTTGTGACCGGGCTCCCACTGTTATTGTACAGTTAACATTCAAGATAGATATATAAGCATTCATGAACCACAGATTATTGTCTCTGTTGGAAATTACATGAGAATATTATAGGAGAAAAATTCCTCCGACACTGGGACTTGAACCCAGGAACTCCTATAATATTCTCATGTAATAGACAATAATCTGTGGTTCATGAATGCTTATATATCTATCTATTTTGATATTAGAGCCTAATATTGCCTTTTTGCATGTTTTCTCTCTTCAAGTTCTACAGTGAGTCCCACGCAAGAGTTGGCCAATGATGCGGGTTTCTGCATCGCGGCAGGCACAGCTCCAACTACCGAGCGATCGGGTGAAATATCTACGCATATAAAGCCACGTAAACGTTTCTCATTGTCACAAAATCTGTACACTGAAGTGGCGTTATTATCACTTAAGGGATCCATCCAAATCTTAAGAAACCACCTGTACAATAACAACAATTAAGCTGGACAGGTTTCCTTTCTCCAAGTTTAATGGTTTTATTACTGATTATTTTAATTTTAATTTTCCTGTCATTATGTTTATGATCTAACTTGTAATGAAAGCTTGTAATTTTTTTTTTTGTGTAAGTGTATACTTTGTTGAAAGTTATTCTTTGTCTGCAAGGCAATCTGCGTTGTGCAGAAAGATAAATAAATAAATAAATAGATCCATTTCCTATACATTAGAAGAACTTAAAGACAATATCACAAGAGAAATTAACTATCTCGGAAGCTGAACATATCCCCGTGAAAGAAAATTTCCACGTCATTGGCCAACTCTTGCATGGGAGTCACTGTAGATAAGTTATTTTTTCCTACAATTTTGTTACAATTATACAATTTACTTTCAGTTCATATTGAGTTTTTAATTCAGATAGTTTAATCTTCAGCAGTTTACGAGCATTGCTCAAAATGTAAACGTATGTGTTAATAAAGTTTGATTTGATTTGATTTGATCAGCGCCATTATTCGTCTTGCCATGTAAATCAATATGATAAATACCAAGGGAAGAAAGATGAGCTATGTTGGAACAACTGATATGTATTGCATTTATGGACATAAGTATAGTACCTTTTATTGTACTGTTATTTATTGCTGTTGACGAATTTGATGATGCTGGTCAGACTTACAACTCATTTATTTTGCCTTTAAACAGGATATTCACCTCATTAAACTTGCTATTAGGGCTAGCTTCAGGATAGCACTGCAGATCGTGAAGACATTGCAACCCTTCAAGAGGGTGAATTTATGAAGGAGTGTTTACTTTTGGCAGTCACAGATTTGTCCAGAAAAAGGTGACAATTTCCAATCTATTAGTATATTCTCTTCCATGGTTTTATGGCAAATGAAGTGGAGTTTCCAGACAATGTTGAAGGTCAATTAGTTGAGGTTACAAAGGATTTTATAGCATATTCACTGGTGATAGAAGACAGGATCAACATTAAGAACACCTCTAGTGATAGTTGCTTTATAAGAAATGTAATATAAAAATATTGAAAATTAAGTAAAATATATATAGAAAACAAATTCTAACATATATATATATATATATATACATAGATGAGAATATACATAGATGTTAGAATTTGTTTTCTATTTGGCTGTGTTCAATTGGCACCCTTAGTTTAAGGCACCTATCCTGTGAGGATTTCCTCTTCCAATGATCAAATGACTTATTATGAAATTCCTATTTCATTTTATTTGAAATGAAACTACATAAATACATTCAAAAAGAAAACGAAAATGAGGAAAACAAAAACAAATCAGTACTGTATACTTCACATTACTCGCCATTGTTTCTCCGTTAATCCACACTTTCAATTACTATCAGTTTAAAATTACTATTACTTGCATTTCATGGCACTTGAGGAACGGATCGATGGTTTAAAAATTATTAAAAGCTTATGTTGTTCTTCATGCTACAATTAATTTTTTTAAATTGGAAGAATCAATCTATGGAGACCCAGCTGTGGTCTCCTCCTACTTGTCCATTTATCCTTAGTTGGGTGTTTCGGAAAGAGAATGTGACATGATTGACAGGCATACTTGAGCTTGGGATATTGGTGTCCACTGGTCCCAGTCGTGTTCATCACTTTGCATTGTAGTTTCCAAAGCAATGAAAACTGTATCAAAACATTGATGTTTTACATCATTGGTTGCTATACTGCAGCGTTTCTCAACCTATGGTCCGCGGACCACTGGTGGTCCGCGAAGATGGTGCAGATGGTCTGCAGACACAATTAAAAAATATCATAAAGAAAGTGGAAAGAAAAGAAGTAAAATTTTTCACATATTTCGTTATAATGACCTATAATTTAACACCCCAAATATTAAGAATATAGGCATTCTTTTAAAAATGGGATGTAAAATTAGGGGTCCGTAAATTTTTTTAGACATTTTAGAGGTCCTCGGGTTTAAAAAGGTTGAGAAACGCTGCTATACTGAATATTGCTCAAATGATTCCTCCTCTTGTAACTGCAGTAACGGTTTCGAGGTCATAATATTAGCATCACAGTCGTATGGACATTCAAGTTCATCCACTGTATACAGTGCATTCTTTTTTAAAGCAAACCTGTAAAGCGCTTTACGAGTGCTGCAGACAAAAAAGAACGGCAAAGCCAATCAGCTGAGAGCTTGCTAGATGAAATCAGGACTGTTTACAGCCCTCTAACATGGTTAAGACACGTGCAAATAACAATTATACGGGGATGGAAATAATAATTATGGTTCAATATGATGTACAGGTAAAATCAAATGGTACTAACTGTGCTGAAGAAGGTGTTCGTACTTGTGACTTTGAACAATGATGTTAAAGTCATCAAGGAAATTTTTGATGAACACCTACGCCACCAAGACAGTTCGTGCAGCAGTCGTAAAGCGAGATTTGAGTTCGCTGCATGGGCAGTAGAGTGGGGGTAAAGCAGAGCTGCAGCGAAATGTAAAACAGAACGGTCTTGATGCAGCAATGGTAAAGCGCTTTAGCTTTGCTTTAAAAAAGAATGCACTGATATGCAAATAGAGCTTTTACTTTATGTAGTAATTTGATTTGACCTATAGGCTAGCATTTAAGTGTTTGAAGCCACCCTTTCTTCTTTTCTTTGACTGGCTTCAGGTATATTTTATTTTTTATTTCCATTTATTGCAACGTATTTGGAAATTTGTCCATAAATAAATGCTTTTCAGTTCTGAAAAATTTGTGCTGTGAGATCTCTTCTTTCCCTCCCTTCTTAGGTGCAATTGTCACGAAAAACAAATGAGTAATGATCTCTGATATTTTACATATGGTGATATTCAAAGGTGGCTTTTCTACAATTCATACAGCCATGATGACTTAAATCTGAAGTACCTTGGCTAAGAACATTTAGTTCGGTGAGATGCAAAAGATGTAATTGAGAATTAACTTCTTTCTTTAATTAACTTTATAATAATGAAATAAAACAGATGTCATACCAGCTGCTCAACGGTACCTGAAATGTATTTTAATAACTTTATAATAATGAGTTTAATCACTGGCCCTAACGCTACTAACTGCCATTTCTAAGTTTTTCAGTACTACAAAAACAAGGTTTACATAAGGTTTTTGTATGTGGGCAACATGCCACAAAAACTTAAATATAACTTCCCACGAGAAATTATTGGTCTAAACCATTCATATGATATGCAATAACAACACTGTTGGGTAAAAATAAAACAGGGATGCTTCGACTCTCTGCTTGCTGTGTGTGTGTGACTGTGTGTTTTTTTTTTTGAACCGCCTTTTTAATATTGTTATGTTCTTTATAACCTAAAGAACTCATATATAAACTCAGGCAAAATGTAAGAAAAATCATGAAGAACTACACACTTATAAAACGTAAAATTGCGTGATTAAACTGGTTACTCACAAGATTCGGCTGCTGCATGTTGGTGGTGTGACGTCACATGGCGTCAATCCTAAACAACATAAGAAAATACGCGCAAGATTCAATATGGCATATAACGAAACGCGCGCAATTGTGTGTGCCACTGATAAATTTATATCACTGCTCCTAACCTAACACTACATGTCACTGACAAAGGCAATATATCTCATTGAACCTGCCATTGTTGGCAGCACTGTCTGCAGCAACCAATGAGATGAATGATCATCAGCAGATAATGGATTGCATCAAGCAGATCGCATGCAGAGAATCGAAGTAGACCCAATAAAATCATTTATAACAGGAATTCATAAAAATTTGCTGAAAATGTAGAAGTAAAACTAAGTTAACATTTAAATCACCAGTAATAGCATACCTGTTTGATCAACAATTCTACACAACAGTTGTATATATGAGTCATGAGTAAGTTTCAAACTACTCAATTGCCTGTATGTAAATAAATTCTCTCTTAAATGTATCATTTATCTGAGACTTTCACGGCTGGAATCTCGAACAACAAACATCTTTTCTGGGATGTAGACCATGTCAATGACTATTTCCTTCCAAACATTTTGTTTCCAGCTGCTGGGAACATCCTCAGTGGAAGCTTTACTCTCATTTCTCAGTCTAAAAAAATGGTGACTATATTAACGTAACTTGTTTATAAAAGGCTGTCAAAGAGTCACTTGTTTGTTCTTTTTTTAAGACTTCTATATATCGAAGGGAGCAGTTAAGCTATTATTTTTTTGTTGCGCCAGTGGTGACATCCCTGATTTTAATATATCTTTTACAAGTTCTTAACTGGAATCTATGTCAAGAAAGCTTCAGGCCCTTGTTCCTTCCTGTCGAAATTGTTTGCCTCTTTGAAAATTTCAAGTTTCTCTGTTGAAACCACTAAAGACGTTCCCCGCAGATGGGAACAAAACGTTTCAGAAGTAAATATTTCAGACTTATTGCACGTGTTCACTATTCTGTATTTAATTGCGTAATGGATGCACCCGAATTTTTAACAAACAATTGTTTTAACAAAATCTGGTCGTGAGATTGGATGGCCTGCTTATCTTTAAATTCAAGTTTTTAAAAACAACAATACACGGAAACAGTAAATGCAACTGGTTCTTATTAACTCACAAAATACATTCAATTGTCAAATAAAATCTCAGTATTCTTTAGACATCTGCAGTATGCTGCTGTTGTATTCATAAGCTTGTGTTTGGACAACAGATAAAAACACACCAAAATATTCAATTTATACAGCGAGTTTGAGGTTGAAAGTTATCAAATTCATGGAAGAACACGGTAGCAGAGCCTTAGGATGAGAATTTCCAGTGTAAGAGTGTAATGTGCAATAATTTTAGCTTTACCATTTTTATTACTTAGTACTTTAGTACTTAGTATTTTAATCCTAAACTCTTAATTTGTTATATCTTTATGTAATTTATTTGCATGTCCACTTCTTTCCCCCAATTTTCATTGTTATTAACATCTACCTCCGATCATGAGCAATGCTCATTTGGAGGCATTATAATAATATTAATCGATACAATTCCCTATTTAATAAATTTTAATTGTAACTTAGGAATAGCTTCATTAACTAAGATTAGTTTTGTATGTATTTTCTCTAAATGTTATGTATTTAAGTGTATTTATTAAGTATACTAGGTATATTTGGTATAGGTATATAGAAATTGAAATTGTAAGAATTGTATTAGTAAATGCTCAATAAAATGAAAAATTGGAGGGGGGGGGGAATTACAATAACAAAATACACAAAGATTTTACTAAGACTTCTGAAATTATTTTCAATACAGAAAAATAAGGAAATGGATTCAATAGAGGAACAAAAGCAGTTTTCAGAGTCTACTAAAATGCATATAATTACCTGTTCATTACGACCACGACCACCACGTCGTCCATCTTTTTCACGTTTACTTTCAACTTCACATCCTGCATCATCTCCTTTTTTTGCTTCTTCTATTCTTTCTGGTTCATTTTCCACTTCTTTCGATTCAACTTTCAACTTTTCAGTACTTCCTCCTTTGATATCTAATAGAATAAAAGAAACAATACTGTGAAACAATACCCAAGTTATACAGGCAAAAATTGAAAATATTTTGTTTCTAAATGAACACAGAGATTTTTTAAAAGCTGAAGAAATCGGAAATTTCCTTTTAACAAATTCTGATGGAGAAGTATTTAATACCATATATGCCTGAATATGAGACTGTCCTCCCTCCCCCAAACACCAAAATATACTTATAAAAACTATATTTTATATGCGCTGTCAAACATTTATAACATTTTTTTTTTTAACTTTCTCGCATATATGTAGTATGGAGAAAGTATTGTGATCATGACAAAAGATCAAAATCGAGATAACACTGGGAAAAGACGTTTCACGATGCTTAGATACAAAAAAAAAAAGTGTTTTTGAAATGTCTATCTGTGGACAAGCACAGCGGGTAAACGGTTCATTGTATTTACTTCATTTTTTGAATTAAGGACTTTTCAAAATTTTATCGAACCAACCAGAATTTTATATTTATAGCTCAAATATTAAGGGGACTTTGCATGAAATTTTTTTGAAAAATTGGCTCTAACGATTTTAATAAAAATTTAAAATTGGAAAAACGCTTATCTATGACTAATAAAATAGCTAAATCAGTTTTTCTGCAAAAATGACTTAGAGGGTACTTTACTCGTATCCATTTTCAATTTTTCTAGGCTATCTCCATTACATTGGGCAATACATGGAAACTTAGCACAGTCAAGTTGTAAAGAAAATAAAAAAGAACATTTTTTATTAAAAACATTTCTTTATACAATTAATAGGTATCAAGATAAAAACGAAATAACATGACTTAAATGTGAATTTCAGAACATACATTTTAATTAAAATATGAATGATATTCTTCTGTTGCCCATAGTAACAAGAATACTATAGTCTAATTATTGTTGTGAAATGTAGCCAGTTTACCACAGTCTAATGAACACACCAAAATCAATTAGAGCGAGATGGTTTAGGGTAATAAGGAAGAGGTCCTGGGTTCAAATCAAATTTCGTGGCCACCCAAATTTACCAGTAGGCTCTTGTAATACCTCATTCGTGCAGCATTTCCTTCTATTGTTCGGCTATATCTCAATGTATCCTGCATTTTTAGGTAGATTTCGAAGAAAAAACTACCTATTGCAATGGATACCATGTCATGATTTTCGAAAAATTCTTTCATATCTTTACGTTTCATGCTCCCCTAAGAACGAAACCACCGCCCGTTCAAAAAAAAATTTTGTGATATTTATATATATATATATATATATATATATATATATCTCTTTACACGATAGCGGCCGTAATTTTGAAGATATTTGAACCAAATTTTATTATGTTATTTCTAGGCCCAATAGTTCGGACAAGTTCGTTAATGGGCAAAATTGGCCCAAGGGGGTGGTCGGGGGAGGGGGTTGAAATTTTAAAACATTTATATCTCGGCCCCTATGAAGTATAGAGGGAAACTTTGTTTGAATAAATTAGAGTACTCCCTATGGAGTTCACAGTGACACCAATTATTCGGGGGTTCGAGTGAGGGTGGGGGATGAAAATTAGAAACTTTTGAAACCACGTCTTGTGGAGTATCGTTGAAAAGCTCTTGATGAGTACTCTACAAATCAATAAATAGTTTCTTGATAGCTCTCATATGACGCGAGATTTTAATGTTTGAAAATAATAACACTTAAAAGAATTATTATATCATAATTTTGTCTTGTTTAGCGGCTTTGCTAATTTTATTCATTGCTAATCTTGTGCACGGCCTCCCAGAATATTATATCCTATTCTTGTTGTCAAAACAAATGATTGTAGGCTCTTCCTCTTTACCGAATTCAGTTCTTATTACTGCAGGTTTGCCATGCCAAGGCTAAAGAAGAAGAGTGCTATGCAGCGACAATAAATTAAACCAAAAGCACTTCGAAATCTACCTCCGCCTGTAGGCCTGCCTAAAGGGATTTTTACCTTTGAAATTCAGAAAACCATGCAAACCCCAAGTTGTTATTGTTATTATTATTATTATTATTATTATTATTATTTTACGATGAAAGCAATGAACATAAAGATCGGCCCTGATGCTTTCTGTTCTAGATACTTGTTAATTTTATAAAAATGTAATAAATAAAATTTAACTGTCTCTATAATTTACTTTTTTTCTGTGCTAGCCTTGAACACGTGTATGCGAGAAGTTTGTGCAACATATTTTTGCACCATTTATTACCAGCAGTGGGAATCAACATGCATCATGATCAGAAGCGTCCACGTCGAAGTCAAAGTCATGCAGAAATTCACTATACTTGACCAAATTTGTGTTTGTATTGTATTGTAGCATGTCAACTCTTCATTGTCTCAATCCATAAATAAACAGTGAGAGAAGAGGTTATATAAAAGTAAAGTGTTCCCTATACAGACCATGGAGGCCCTAAGGGTTCCAGGAGGATGAGGCTCCCAGATTTTTAGACATTCGGCACGTGGAGGTGGTAAGGTTGTCAGCCTTACACACCGGCCGCGTTTACTCCCAGGTTTGCTCCTGGTACTCATTTCTGTTAGAGGCTGATTCGACCCCAGGACCATAGTGCCACCAGAAGGAATAGGCCAATTGAAAAATCTCAATGACCTCATCGGGAATCGAACCCGCGACCTTCCGGTTTATAGCACAGTGCCTCAACCACTACACCACGGCGTACCCCTGAAGAGTTTATGATATTAACTTAAAAATCAACACTTTACAAAACAAAAATGAACCAATAAGCTAGAAAAAAGTTTGGTATATCTGAATGTAATGTACGAGATTGGTAGAAAAAAGAAAAGTTGAAGAATGGCAGCACATCAGAGGACCCAAGACTGAAAGATTTAAAGAAACTGATAGGCTTTGTGAATATGTGCAGTAGAAATAAAACAAAGGGTTTGTTGTAAGTCAAGATGTTATGACAATGAAGGAATTGTAAGTTACTTTATTTATTTTTGTCAGTACCTTAAAAAATTCAGGGTCATCTTATACACGAGGTCATCTTATTTGGGCCAATATGGTAGATGACATTTGTGTGAATTTCCTGTACTCAAATTTTTTAGATGCCAACATTTCACTTTATTAACCCTTCACGTGCAGAAATGAGGCCTGTACTCACGCTCAAGAGCAGAAACCCATCTATGAGTTCTCTGACCAACTCATAATGTAACCGGCTCTTCTCATGAATGTAGTACATAAAAACTTCAGAAGATGGCAGGAGAATGTTCTCTTAACCATTCTGACTTGGGAATTCCCTTATATACGTGCCCAGGATGATTTTTGCAGAGGATTTCACTGGGCATGCATACCTAGTGAATGGTGTGCTTTCTTTGTTTTATGTTTTCCCCTTATTTTTGGTAAAATGGCAAGAAGAAAGTGCCTTACAGGTTCTGAAATCGACGAATTAATTATTAAAAGTGAAAGTGAAGTGTCAGAATTATCATAGTAATGGATGTTTTTCCAAGATCGCTACCGGCAGCATTAGTGAGAGTGAGAGTGATGTACGTGACACCAGAGGTAACAGTGCACCCAGCTGAATGGAAGTGAGTATTTTTGATGCAGCTCCATCATCTACCATTACAATATACAATATCCAGCAAGGGCCAGTTCTGCCTTCTGATTTTGATGACGATACCACAGTATAAGTATTAATACAGTAAAGAAACTGTGTGTTAAAAGTCCTATGACAACATGTTGGCTGGACGACACTAGCGCCCCATGCGGAGATTTAGTAAAACTACATTCTCATCATATCAAATGACTTGGGAAAATACATAAACACATCGCAAAATATGTTACGTTAAAAGAGAAATATACAGAATATTTTTATTTAATGCAAATCTAATTTTAAATTTAAGAAATAATAAAACAGATACTATATTATATTCTAGTTAAGAAGAGGTAAACAATACCTAAATAGGCTACTGTTAAGGACTGTGTCTATGCCTAGTACTTTTTCTTTAAAATCATTGCCCTTTAATATAATTTATAATTCAAATTATGATATTAAATAGCCTACGTATTAATTACGTAAATTATATTATAGGTCTGTCACGTTGTTCATCCTGCACATCATTGTTGACAGTGTATTTTGATTCTTTGCCTTATACGGCAATATACGGTACGATTTCAATTTATTGTAGGTCTATGTAGTGTCAATTACTGCAGGATGAACTCCATTAAACAAAACAAAAAATTCTGGAGCATTTGGAATTGAGGACACCGTCGGTACAGCAGTTTTAATTAACGAGTTTTTATAGGAATTCATAAACTGTCTGTTTTCGGCGTGTGTCAAGCATAGACGGTAATTTTCACTCAAATATTTTACATATTTTGTTACTAGGTTTTCTTTTCGACCATTAATGACCTATTTTATACACCAGAAATCATTACAACAGAATAAAATATAAAAATATTACATTAAAGTAACTTGAAACATAACCACACCAGAATCACGAGTAAGCCAGTAGGCCTACAATAAATATTACTTATTTTCGTTCTTACCTTTCTGGATGTTTCAAGAAAGTGAAGAAATGCAATTCAGGATTTTGTCTTTTATTATTACTGAAATTTACAGCAGAATAATAAGGTCCTTTCGAATATCACGTGTTCTAATAAATTCAACACTCCTATTTATTTACATACTTCCCGGAGTAGTTTCTGTAGTCTTACTTTATGGCCGCTACGATCGCTAGTGAATGCGTGCGCATGCTCGTCTGGCAGAAAAAACGGACTGAGTTTCTGTACTGTATTAATACTTATACTGTGACGATACTGATCCAATTGAAAGTCATAACCTACTGTAGGCTTATAATGTGCTCAGTGAGGCTTGTGCCGATTCCACATAAACCTTTTTAGCGAAGGAATAAAACATCTTTCCTGGAGCATATTAGTGGAAGAACTCTGCAAAAATCGAAGGTATATACTGTTTTTATGCACGAATGTCTGATTTTAGTTACTTTCAATATTTTTTCGATCAACTTATTTTTTCTTTAAAAATGCCTTTTGCCTACAGCCCTAAAACATTGTCGCCCACAAAGGGTTGATAGTGATGTTAAGGAAAGTAAGGCAGGACCAAGCAAAGCTCACCTGTGACTAGCAAATAAATGACAACACAAATTCTGCTAACTCGGTGCCTAACAGAAGCATCAAGTTGTGCAATTAAAAGAAGATGTGGTGGTAGGCCAAGTCCCTCCGGGGATGTAGCGCCATGGAGTTTAGTTTAGTTTAGTTTAGTTTTAGTTTCTGAAACTACATTAAAAAAAGTGAGGTGCTCGTGATACTGTTGTGCAATCATGTGCCTCACTGGTCATATTTATTGTCTTATGTCATATATTCTCCCTGCACACTGCATCACCCTGTTGAGATTACATTCATGTCAGCTACAGATGGCAGCTCAAGGCAGAGAACAGCTAACTGATGGAGGACACTATGAATGGCTCCCCAGGAGAATTTAATTTGTCTATAGCCATCCAAAGTGTGTACAGTGGGTTGTGTACAGTCGCCAATAGCAGGGCCAGCATTGATGCGCACTGATACATATATACATTCTTTAGCAGTGAAAGGGTTAATGAATGATCTGAAAAAGCTTGTGTTAAGAAACTGTCACTGAGAAGTTCTTATAGCTAAAGCATGAGACTTCAAATGATCACATATTGCTATTGCATATTCTAAAAGAGGAAGAATAAACAACATTCAACGTGCATAAACTACCAGCGGGGAGTAGTTCCAGGAAATCTGTACTATTTTTCCTCATACTGACAAATGCAGCAGCAGTGCACAAAGAATCAGATTTTGGGGTGTACCATTGTCCTTCATACAGCGTGAGACATTTAAAATGACAACAGAAATAATATAACGATTATAACTAACCGAGCGGTAACTATTCAATGTTAATATTCATTTACTACCAAAACTTTGCTTCAAAATAGGATCAGCCTCCTTTATTTTGGTTAGCAGAGGATTTCATGATTCAAAAACGTAATGCTTCATTTGATACTTACAACTACCGGTACTCCTACCTTTGATTCTATTATAGTTCTTGAACAAACTGCAACAAGAATACAAACCTTGTAAGTCTTTCTTGTCTGATTCTTTCTTCACCTCACTGCTGGTTGGTTTGGGATTTTCCTCAGATACACTTGCAGAAGGCTTGGAAGTAGATTCAGCAGCCTCACAATGAGGGGGCAACTGATCAGCCCAAGATTTACTTGTAGTTTCTGCACTTCTTCCTACAGTGGGACTGGTTGCTTCTGCATGTGCAGGGGTTGTACGATCTATAGTCTTTTGCTGAGTATTTCGACCCCAAGCATCTAAAGTTTCTGTTGGTTTTCTGTCAACCTTGTCAACCTGTGGAGAATGCAAAAAATAAACCATAGACATGGAAGGCAATTCTATAGCAACACCTGCTTTAAGTGCAAATTTTTTTTGTCAGATTTTGTCACCACATGTATTTAATTTAACACAGTTCTGAATAGCTCACCAAGACAAAATAATATTAATTAAAATATACTCATATTAAAACACTAGGTGATTAAATGAAGGATAATTATTATTCAAAAAATAATATCAAATTGCCAATAGTCATGTTTGGTATCAAAATAAGCAGAATCAGGATCAAATTTCATTGCTATTATTAACCCTTTCACTGCTGAGATATTGGCAAGCTGACATGCCCTCCTTGCTGAGATATTTTCACTGTCACTCGGCGCTAAATCCGAAAAATAAGAAGGCAGTTTTAAAATACGCCAGAACTTCGTCATCACGTTAGAAATGTTTTTCCTTGCTCGTGAAAGCAATGACTGTGTTGAAATTGAACATACCATGGCCTTGACGTGAATCCCCGCTTGTCATATGACTCGTGAGTTCAATGGCTTCTTCAGACATCACAACATCGTGCAAGGCCTCACATTTCCGTCTACAGATTGCACCACAGGGCAAGGAAAGCAATGAAAATAATTTCTATCTAACCCCAAGAGATGGCAGGACACTATACTTTCGTTGAAACCTTGTTAAAGAATTCTATTCTACGAGCAATTGTTTCATTCGTAGCACCAACTTCGCGGCAACGTTGTGCAAGGCCTCACATTTTCATATACAAATTGCACCACAGAGCAGGGAAAGCAATGAAATTAAGTTCTATCTAACCCCAATAGATGGCAGGACACTATCCTTTCGTTAAAACTGTGTTAAAAAATTCCATGCCTTGTGGAATCGTCTCGTTCATAGCACCCACTTCGCGGGCGGAACAGTTCCGTCAACAGCACACGAAGGTGCCATTCTCCGCGCCGTCACAGTTCCGTCGTTAGCAGTGAAAGGGTTAATAATTTACCTAATGTTGATAGTAATGAACAAACAGAATTTATAAATAATTACACTTTTCTGAATAAGCCATAGATGTGAGGGAACGGCCAAATAGCGCTGGAATTTCCCGTAACATGAGTACAAGCCACTACGGTCACAACACTGCCAGGTATCAACCCTTTAAACAATGGTCTAACTGTATAGGCAGAAACTTCATTTGTATATTTCTAAAGGACTGGTAAGTATAAGATTTATGTTAAGATACTAGTCTTTTGTATGAAAAGAAGTGTGTATATCCATATTCACTACCACAATGGCAAACTGATGGTTATCGCGTAGGCCTTCTCGGAGGTGAGAATAATCAAACCCTTCATGCGTTTCTTGTGGAAAGGTGCAGGGAAATCCATAAGCCCTTTTAGAAAGTTAGTCTTATATTATTGGCTGCTAGGAGAATAATTAGCTTCCAATTAATAGTCACGTGGGGTTAAGATTATTGCAGTAGAGGGCAGTCCTTATATGGATTTTTTCAGTTGTTAAAATTTATGCTGGAGTAAGAACCATCACTCGGCGATCACAAGTCTTTAGGGGCACTTGGCTCCATAGCACCGCGGTTGTTCGCGGAGACAATTTATTCTACTTGGAATATTTTCTAACAATAATATATATTATACTTAAACATTTCGACGATATATATAATTATTGGACTTAGAAAATTATTCATCCACGGGATATTTAATACTTAGTAACTTTCAAGTGAATAATAAATTGGACTTTAAAAATTATCCCCTACAACGAAATTTTATCTTCGGAGATTTCACTAAGAACATTATATCAATAATAGCCGAACTTATAAATTACATCAGTTTGCTATTATAGAACTTACCAATATTAATTAACGAGCATTATGCCTGTTGCTCACGGTCAAATTGTTTCGTTAAATTTATTGCACAACAAATTTAAGCAAACGTTTAAACAAATCCACCTTTGCTAACGGTAAAATGAGTCATCAAATGCATACTAGCAAATGGTTCTCCCTCTGTGTACTAGATTTCGCAACATCGTAGTATTACCCTGCCCCCTAGTGGTAGACTCCTGTACTCTAAATTTTGAGCCACTCATACTCTGCTGCTAATGGTAGTTTGTTGTATCGTTTACATTAAAAGACAACAATTATCCAGATTAATTGGGATGGGACAAGATCACATTATTAAGATAATTTACAAAACTTATAAATAATTTATTTCAGTGTTATGATATTACGAAAGACAAATATAACGTGCGGTTTAAGCTCCGCCCACTCGATATTCACATTTTGTTTCTCCGCGCAGCATGGCGACAAACTATCCTTGTATATTGTCGCCGACACTCCCGACCAGACCAAATATTAAAAATGCGGGAGTGCCCCTTATAAAAAATATTAAAACTGTGAGTGTGTCTCTTGTACCTAATATTAAAAATTCGAGAGTGCCCCTTGTACCAAATATAAAAAATTCGAGAGTACCCACAGGTTTGCCTTGTACCCAACAATTTGTCAGCCTGTTTATCCTCGAAGAATTCGCTAGATCGTGGTATAAAAGGAAGTGCTTCGCTGGGGGAGGGCTATTTCTCATGCGACGATGCACCTTATATTTGGTTTTTCCCATGATTTTATTAAAGGTGACCTTTAAATCTGCCGAACATTAATACTTTAGCTATTTATAATTATTATTGTAATTTTATAAATTTCACATCCTGTTGTAAGATTTCCTTTGCCCTGTGTATTTGAATTTTTCATATAAAAGAAAGCAAACAATGCGTGAAGCTTTGAAATATTAAAATCATACATTGTTTACGATCATTTAAAATAATTATGAAAGAAAAAAAATTACTATACCAAGAATCGAACCCGAGACCTCTAGCACCACAGTCTAGCTTGCTACCACGAGGCTATGAAGGAATGATGGAAGCAAGCGTGAATCGTGCATATCGTCGCTTAAGAAACAATACCGCGTAACTGACACTTTTGGTGAAAATGACATTTTTATACTGTTGGCATCACTGAAATAGCGCGCTTATGATGAAATATCGGTCAAGATGAAATTTTGTGTCATGACCTTGCTAAAGAGGCATACACAATACCGCATATCTGAAGCAACATAGAAAATTCAGAAATACCGCGTAACTGAACCAGTATACAACACCGCGTATCTGATTCCATTGAAAACTTTATATAATACTGCCTATCTGTCGCATACGACGCATGGTTCAACTTAGTTTACTAATGCAACACAAGGTGACATATAACCCTTGGATTTTTATTTGGGCTCACCCATTTCCGTTTCTGCACCTGTGGATTAAACATTATTAGGCTGCTGTCAGTTTACTTTTACATCAAGATGAGAGAAGATATATTTCATAGTATGAGTTAAGATCTATTCTGACAATAGAAGGTACATTACATGGTAAGTGCTATTTAAGATGTTTTGTATGAATCGATTTACACATTCTCTTGTAATTAACACGAAAAAATTATTAAAAAAAAATTCTATCTTGTATTGAAACAGATTGCCTGAAATCGTGCCGAACACACAGGTACAGTCCTGTAGATGACGTGGATCTACTTGAAGAAGTTGTAGATGGATTATTTACTGAAGAAGAAATAATTGCACAATTAGGATTTATATTCAGTAATTTTAGAAATTGTACCAGGATAAACGAAGTAAGTAGCCTATATGAGTACAATATTAGTTTTCGAATAACTGATGTCAGACATTTTTATTCAAAATAGTTTTCTCGAGAATCTTCTGGCTCAAAAAGTCATGAATATTAATTAACATTGGTATATTTTTTAAACGCTATATTTCAAAATAAAGTATTTCATTAGTAGAAGAAACTGCCGGGGATATCTTCACCGGTTGGTGCACCAGAAGAAAGCATAAATAAGACAATTTGTGTAAATGAAGGTGAGGAAGGGGAATCAAACATATCGATATCTGAAGACAGTGTGTTTTGTAATTTATTTTAGTATGCCCTAATAACATGCAGACAATACCGGGACTTTAAAACAAGGACAGCTACCGGAAATTGTAATATGAGATATAACTTGTGATTCATATGAAAAAATATTAAAACCGGTATCTATAGTTTATACTTTTGTATTACAAGGCCTGTTTTAATTTAAATTTAGATCTATTATTATCCACGATTATGCTATTAGCATTTTTATATATTCATCGCAGATTAATCTCTGTGTGTACCAGAGGGAAGCAAGGCAGAGACCCTACCTATGATTGAAGAAAATATTTTTGAAGGACCTTCTGTGAGTGATATAAAAGGAAAAACAATAATTTTAAAGCAATAATGACAAAAGAAAAGTTAACGTATTTTGAATTAAATTTATTATTATTATTATTTTTTCTTTTGCACACACATCCACTATTCTTCCGACTATAACGTAGATGACAGATGACCTAAATTATAAGCATCATTTTTCAGGGACTTCTTCGGGAAATCATACAGAAAGTGAGGAACAGATGAAAGTGAATTTTTTGAGGACTAAATAAGACATTTTTTAGGGAATTTCCAGAAAACTTCCCGAAATTGTCATCGCATTACTTTAGGAAAATGTCTACTAACTCTATCTGGAGCCAGGAATAAATTCTATAAGCCAACTGTATCATCCATACAAAGAAAAAACTTAAAGAACTGAACAAGGGGACAATAAGTAGACACACACTTGATGATATTTTATCAGACATGAATATAGGACGAATATAGGCCCAAAAAGGACAACTGCGACTTATGTGTTGGATATCCAACCGGCAATGTAAATGAGTATGATTATCAAAAAGGAAAGGATCGGGAGGGGAATACAAAAGATAAGGCAGCGGCCGAATCAGGCACATGTAGAGTTTTTACGATGGACTCGCAGGCTGTAAAGGTAGCTCCCTTTTTGCAAGCCAGTGCAATATATTACAAAACTACATTGGCAGTACATAATATTACAATGTATGAATTGGCTAATCATGGTGTAATCTGCTACGGGTTCGATGAAAGTGAAGCTGAGCAAGTAGCATCAACATTTTCCACTTGTGTGTTACTGACACATTGAAGAAAGTAATGTGCCCATCATTTTATATTCCAACGGCTGCACATATCAAAATAGGAACGCAGTATTGTCGAAAGCTTTGCTGAAATTCACAATGAAAACAAACATTACTGTTTTCCAGAAGTTTTTGGAAAATGGTCACATCCAAATGAAGTGTGATTCAGTGATCAGTGTCACAGAATGCAGGCCAAAATCTAAAGAAATATTCCTCCCTAGTCAATATCCAACTGTGACAAGAGAAGCAAGAAAAAAGTCATTTCCAAACAAGGCTACTTATCGTGATCAGTGATCACACATTCTTCATAGACTACAGTGTCAATAAGCTCTGCATTTAATTTTCCATTCGTCCTGAACGGAAACCAAATGACCCTACGGTATTTTATTTAAGAGTAATAAAATATGAACCTAAGGGTGTCATACATTATAATCTGGACTACACTGAAGATTTTCAGGAGTTGCCTAAGCGGCCTAAGACTCTCAAGGAAGGAGAATTCTCCAGGCTCTACATGGAGAGGCTGAAGATCAAGAAGTCTACAGTATTTTTCATATGGGAAGCCTTTTCCTTCACCGCCAATCACGTGCACAGGCTAAAAGGCTGCCGCTGTCAGTGAGAGTCTTCCCTCCGTCTCGCCGTCTCTGATTGGACCGCGTATATATGCAGTTGAAGGACATAGGGCTTGTCATCTGCAAAGCACTGTAATTGGGATCACTTACAGCAACTAAAGAAATTATTTCCTCATGATTTCCATCTATTCTATGACAACATTCCTCATTTTTAAATCATAGCATAAAAATTGTTATTGTTTATTTATTTAATCTATTGCTCAGGCTATTGAACAATTTTCATTAGGCTTCTGGCTTTCCAGTATGTTATTATTTTGCTTGCTCAGATTTCCCGGGCTTGTAGTTGGGTTGTTTATTCCCGACGTTTCACCGAAGGCTTTGTTTGGCATCTTCAAGGGTAGGTCCTTCTCTCTCGCAGGTCTAGGCTGTACAGCCCTGCGAGAGAGAAGGACCTACCCTTGAAGATGCCGAATGAAGCCTTCGGTGAAACGTCAGGAATAAACACCCAACTGGACCACGGCCTACAAGCCCGGGAAATCTGAGCAATCATGATGTAGCCGGCCGTTATATTATTATTTTGCCAGCAGTAGTTTGATAAAATTCTTTATCTCCAAATTGTAACTTCAATACAAAAACTGTATCAGGAAACTGTATTTGTACCATGTATACTTGATTTATTTATATTAGAGCACGATTATTTCAATATAAAATATATAAAGAAAAATAATTTGGTCAACAATTATAGTACTATACTACACTCAAAATATTTTTTCTTAAAAAATGCTTCTTTTATTCTGAAATAAAAATATTTAATTCTGCGTAACTGACATTTTCGTAAAATAATTAAGAGTTCAATACCGCGTAACTAGCGCCACGGTGCCAAAAAACTAAAATTCGACTCAATGTTGCCAACATATAATTAGAAATACGTTTTGTTTATTATCCTGAAAATGTAAACAATGTACGACGCCTAAAAGCAAAAATAAACAGTTTTTTGCTTCTCCTGTAAAATTTGTGTTTTGTTAGTTACGCGGTATTGTTTCTTAAGCGACGATATACAAGTATGGCTCCTATGTCATCCCGCTTCGAATTTTCATTTCGTTTTTGTATGGCAACGAGTCGTGTTCTCGTCATGTTTTTTATACTAATCCGTTCGGAATAACGATATCTACACAGGTATATACCCATGCTATTTTGATGGAGTTGCTACACTAGGAAAAGAAGAATATGTGAGGAAGGAAAATGGCTGCACTTGCAATCTTTTGGCTTGCAGACAGCAAGTTCTCCACAATACCGCCGGGGGCGCGGGCTGTTCACGTTCGTTGCGCTGATTGGCTGTTTGACAGCTTATTCGCTGGAATTAGAACATGACCTATATGCCGACGCGAATAACCAAACATTTGCAAAAAGGCGAATTTGATCGTTAGCAATACCAATTTGTTGAAAAGTGATAGTTGTGCAATAAATTTAAAGAAAAATTTGACCGTGAGCAACAGGCATTATACACTGTATAACTTGTATTTCTGCCAACTGGAACACTATAATCATTACAAATAAAACCCAGATATTAAACTATAAATTACATTTCATTTCTGAGTGTTAAGTGTCATCGATCTGCAAGCCTACCATTCCCGCCTTGAGAAGAGACGAAACCTGCTCGCAACTGACTTGGATGCTATCGGAGGGTCTACATTTACATCTTGATATAGTCATAACTAGGGATAGGAATTTTTCGCGATCGCGAATTTAACGATTTTTATTAAGAACTGTATTAGGAATGATAACTAGCTTCAACACACACAACAGTACCCTGAAAAATGTTTGTTGTACAGTCGGTCAAATAAAAAACGTCGGGCGGTATTTGATTAAGTATCACGAACGAGCATATGCGCATGTACAGGAAGACTTAAGGTTAGGTTCACACACGCCTCTTGTCTATCCATGTATTTTCTTGATTATTTAGTCAGTTTTGTTCCAAAACAAACATGTATAGAAGGCTGTGGCTATATGCCTCAAATCCGCCATATTCTTGGTTGCAAATTTTTATAATATTAATAATTAATAGATTCGCGAGGAATATGTTTATTCAAGGAGCATTTTTTTAAGATTTTATTTTATAATACCGGTACTTCTAGTGCAAAATCAATAACTTACGCTCAGCATCTGCAACCAAACTTAGCATCGAAATACGCGTCCAGCCAGATCAACGTTTGCTATGAAAACTTCCGGTCGCATTATAGTAAAGTTCCCACCTCTTAGCTGCTCTTTCATAAATATGGAACCTTCTCGCTGCTTCAAAGACCGAAAAATGCAGGTCAATTACAGCCCTAACTACACTTTCTCTCACGTTAGCATTTGTATGTGGCGATGACACAAAGCAAAATGAATTATGACAATGCATTAAGTTGAATTACGTATGTTGCGCATTCCGCGATGTTCATTTTTCCCTCCTTGTTCAACATTTTCCCTCCTGCCGCATGGCCTCATATGTTCCGAAAATGACCTGTATTTTGTGTTATTTATAGGAAACTTGTGAACTAATGCGTCAAAACTTTAATTTTAACAGCATACGAGTCCCGACGTTTTTTATTTGACCGACTGTACTCGCGAATTGATGCGAATTTTGCGTGAAAGTGCGAATTTTGCATGAAAATGCGATTTTGGCGCGAATTTTTACTTTCAAATGCGATTTTGGCGTGAATTTTTACTTTTTTGCGAGAAAGAGGCCGAAAACGAAAAAACCGGTTGATCTACCGTAGCTGGTTACCTTCTTCCAAGCACCGCCACCTATCGATTATCTCGAATCTCCAGGACTATCGATATATGAATCGATTTAACATCGAAAATATATCGATTTAATTGAAACATCGTAAAAGAGGCGTAAAAGTGCGGAAGCAAGTGATGTTAATTTTATTATCTTTGTTTTGCGTATTTTGTCATTTTTTATAGCGGTATTACAGAATATGCGTGTATTTTGAGTTGCTCAGAAGTAAAAAAAAAAGCTGTAACATATGGAAATGCAAATAATGGTAACAAAGTGGTTATGAAAAATAGAAAAATCACGCGAAATTAAACACTGAAAGTCATATGAAGTGTAAAGTACAGATTTCTGTGTTATTTTCCGTCAATTTTATTTAATTGTATTAACTTAAGTGAGCTGATACTTTCTTTTTCTTATCAGGCCTATTTCAGCTAAGACATGTGTTACCTTAATACACGGTTATTCAATAAGATGGACCCAATTTAATTAATTTGTATTTCACGAAATACAAATTGGATATTAACATTCTACATACCGAATGAAAGAGGAAGTTCCAAAGTTTTGTTTTCCACTGCTTGGACGGTGATTGTCGCGTGATTGTTGCGTAAATGGCTGCTCGCGCCGATAGGCAGGCATTTCTTGTCCCTGTTAGTTGTGAGATAGATGGCTACTATGCAGCATAAGGTTTTCTGCGTTCTTGAGTTTGCAAGAAGTGAATCGGCAGTTACAGTGCAGCGGGCGTTTCGTCGGCAATTTGGCATAGAACCACCAACTAGGAAAAGCATAAGTCCTTGGTTTAAGCAATTTAAACAAACTGGATGTCTCTGCAAAGGAAAAAGTCCGGGCCGACCGCGTATGTCAGATGATGCCATCAGACGAATAGAAGATTTTTAAATCAATCCCTTCCTCAGCGATGGACAGGTTGCTTGGAAAATCAAGACCTGGCTCTACACTTCTGGCCTCCGAGATCTCCTGATCTCATGCCATGCGACTTTTTCTTGTGGGGATATGTTAAGGAGGCTGTTTACGTCCCACCTCTACCAACAACTCTGGCCAACCTGCGGATCCGTGTCACTGCAGCGGTGAACTCAGTATCACAAGACATGCTGCTTCGCGAGTGGGACGAGTTTGGCTACCGCTTAGATGTTTGCCGTGCAGCAGAGGGAGGACATTCAACATTTATAACCTGTGTTAAAAATCTTTGAAACCTCCTCTTTATAGTAGAATGTAGATTGTACATCTCCAATTTATACTTCATTAAATACAAATTAATGAAATTGGGTCCATCTTTTTTAATAACCCTGTATTATGAATATGGGGCAATTTATTGTTTCACTTTGGGGTTAATTTAATTATTTTTCCTTTACTTACTGTTTAAAAGGCAGGTGTGGCTTAAATTCAGGGGTGGCTTATCGGATAAATACGGTATTAGGATTCCATTAGTATTAGTACGACATATTTAGTTCTCCTTGGAGTTTGGCGTTGTGGGTGCCATGCGCAAATGCAGACTGCATTTTTTTTTTCTGCATAGCGTATTGAGTGACAGGCGCCATCGTTTGTCACAAGAGAACAATGAACTTTTTAGTGAGATGTTCTTTGAAGGATAAACTTTACTTAGCCTTGTACATATTGTGTCTTGATCAAGTTTAAATGTGTATTATTTAGCCTTTTGTAAATATTGTGTCTTGATTGGGTTTAAATGTGCATAATTTAATTTAATTTTATGGTTTAAGTACATAAAAGGTATGATTCCCCGTGAATCTGCTACAGTTTTGAAAGTACCGAAAAGTTCAATTGGAACCACCGAATTTCGAATTTCAAAGTACCGCTTTCTCCGGTTTGAAAACACCGAAAAATTCCCATCTCTAGTCATAACTATATCTGGCGCCCAACAAAACCCTTAAAACCCGACCCGCCGCAAATTTTGTCTACAATATAGTTATAAAAACGTGAGTGAAGTTTTTATACACAGAACTTCAATAGAACTTTAAAATGGTCCAGAACAGTTTTATAATTCTAGCGAAGCTTTTATGTGAAATTGTAGTAGTAGGTCTAATTGTGAATTGAAAACAAGTGAGTGGAGATCTACTACTACAATTTCACTGTGTAAATTTCAACATTAATTAAATAAAAATATACAGTAGATCAGTGATTAACAGAACCTCGACTTACTATTTTCCCGCATTTTACATCATATTTTCAAAACACCAAATATTGTTAAATATAAATAGAGACCTCCAAAAGATGAGGTTATTTCATCTGGAAAAGTGGTGTTATTTTTTTATAAAAAGGAATACTATTTTCATAAGAAAGCGAGATTATTTAAACATTATTACTCTATTATAACAGGCCTACAAGGACAGCTAGAACACACATTATTCCCTCTTTTAAATTGGTTATTTTGTCTGTTAAAACATCGCTGCAATTTGAAAGAAATTTCTCTGAATCTACATTACTAGAATGGAAAAAAAAGTGCCCCTCCCAATCTGCTAAAATGCCGAGCCTGAGATCTTCTCTTCAAGACTTCTCACCAAAGCTGACATTGGCAATATTTGTCTTTATATGTAGGTCTCACTCTAGTAGCTAAGTAGCTAGTGGTTGAAAGCATGGAGAAAGGTTCAATGGAGCAATTCATGGTCAGTTACTATATTTTCCGGTGTATACGACGCTCTGGTCTACAAGAAGCACCTAAAAAATTAACACAATTTTTCAGGATAAACACTTTTTTCATAATGAAATTGTAACTCTGGTCTAATCACTTGGATATTAATGGTATAGAGAGTTCTTGCGTACAGCGTACTTCCAGTAAATACTCACAGCAAATTGTAATTGTAGGTAGGCCTATAATGTCTTGCAATATTGATGAAATATAATTAGAGTTGATGATTTGTGGTGAATAAAAACTCAGGATTTCGTCAAATAAAATGCAAAATTTCTACATATATTTCGCTATTTAAAAATTGAATTTCGTCATAAAAATGGTAAAAAAAAAATCTTGAAAATCAGCTTTTAAATCTAACTGAATTTTTTTCCGTACACTGATAATATATATCAAGCAACATCCAGGAGTGATATGACAATGTCTTGAATTCATATGAAATAAAAATGAAACAGCTTACCTGATTTATTTAAGGTGCTTGTATTTTAGTTTAAAATTAAATAAACTCCTTACTTTACATTGTGGTTACGGCAGTTAAAAAATTGCACAAATTCATCCTAAAATATTTTATTCGTCAACATGTAGAACTTAAAAAATAGAAGTACTAATAAAGTTAAAATAATCACTCGTCGTCATCATCACCATCATCGATGGAAAACAATCTATGTTTCTCCCCGACATTGATGTTTTTGAAGTGAAACATCTTTAGCTGCGGTAGGGGTAAATCGAGATCTTGCGTTACGTTAAAAATCATCACGAAATTAGTGTTATGCTCAAAATCATCACAAAATTAGTGAGGTGTGATGGAACGGTCTGCACAGAAAACAATCAACTCAATGATTAGGCTTATCCAAAATTTAAAAAATCCAAAAATTAAAAATTCGAAAATACAAAATTTAAAAAATCTAAAAATCCAAAATTCAAAATAAAAAATGCAAAAATAAAGAACTTCAAAGAACCAAAGTTTAAAAATGTAAAATCAAAATTAAAAACTCCAAAATTTAAGAATTAAAAAATCAAAATTTAAAAATTTAAAATCCTAAATTTAAAAATAAAAAAATCCGAAATTTTAAAATCGAAAATCCAAAATTAAAAATTCCAAAATTAAAAAATTAAAGATAAAAAATTTTAAAAATAAAAAAAGTCCAAAAACCCAATATTTAAAAGTTCTACAATCCAAAATTGAAAAAAAAAATAATCCAAAATTGAAAAAAATCAAAAAATTAAAACAAGTCTCACTTCTGTCGCGTGGCGTTCCACGCACACTTTTTTTAAAAAATATTCACAGTTTTTTGCATTAATTTTCATGAATATACATACTGAGTCGGATATTCAGGACGTATTGACAAAATTTCCAAAAACATCGTTAGTTTTCATGGAAATATTTCTGTTCATTTATGAATGTTGCCTAATTTTCTGAAACCATGCTTTTTTATTTTAAATATACATCGAGGTTTTTCGTCAAAATACATCGATATAATCGTCACATCGATGGGTTACCGCCGATTTTAACATCGATAGTGAATAACGATGTTTTAACAACCGATTTCCATCCCTACTTCCGTCTCATTCACGCGGGATTCGGCGGAAAACATGACGTTACAGGTTGTAGCCTCCAACACCTACTTCGTTAAACGCGAGATTGTTGAAATACGTAACTTACAGGTTGTTTTAATTCATTATTAAATTTTTATTATTCTGCTATTATTTAAAGACTGGAAGAATAGATCGGCCGTGAATTACGCCGCCGACCGCCGACATCTTGGTGCCAGAAACACCTTCCTCTACCCTCTTCCTCTAAAGTCCCTTCTTCAGTTGACCTTGACATCTTCGCGTTCCAAATAAAGCCGACGACTCACGTTTTCATCAAAGGCTCACATTTTTAATTAAAATATTTTCCGTGAATAAAAAAAAACACAATATATTAAAATATGAGTTAATTTAAAGTAGAACTTTTACATTTGCCCGTATTTCGCGTAAAAATGGAATAAAACCTTAAAAACCTGGTATTTCGCAAAAAGTATCACATTTCGCGAAACTTCGCGAACGAATAAACACATATTTTGAATAGAAAAACACGAGAAACGAATTTATTACAGTAATTTGAACTTCTATTACTAATTTCGTGTTTTGGGGATTAACGAAATGTGACTATCCCTAAATATAATTTTTTTGTTATGGAAGCCTGAATTTAAAGAGGAAAAGCTCCAAGTGTTTTCAGGTAGGCTACTGACAATAGATAATTCTTATTTTCCCAAGCTATAACCAAAAAATTTTAAAGCACCTGATTACAATTATTATTTTACTTTATTTTCCTTTTAATAATGTTAAATTTTTTGTTCGGGAAATGAAATAAGCTTCCAAGGTTGATAAATGCAGGTTACTGTTAAGTGGGAAATGGGTTGATGAACCAGTGTGACCGGCAGGTGCACTGCTTACTAAATACAATGTGGGACTAAAAAATACCATGCAAAGTCAAAGAAAACTTAAATCATGAAAATGTTTGAAATGCTAGGCCTTAAGATTGGATATTTTGGACCGAATTTACGAGTTTAAAAGTGTGTTTTATACACCAGAAAATAAAGTAAATGGTTTCTAAACCTGTACTTCCATTCTAAATTTGATAAAAGTCGCATTTTAAAAAAGAAAATACAGTAGAACCCCGATAATTCGAGCTAATTGGAGCTGAGGCTACCTTGAATTACAAAATACTCTGATTATATGGAAATATCACTAAATCAGTGGGTAAATCATAAATAAATGTTTAATGAGCACAATAATGGTTTAAAAAATAAAACTAATCTTGTACAATTCAACGGCCCTAAATAGAGTGTTCACTCGCTCGCCCGCTTCGTGAAACATCGGGTATACTCTGCGATGTTCGTCTCTCGCAGTCTAAACTTTCACAAAGAGTACAAAATTAGGAAAACCGTTTCTTTATTATATAAAGCATAAGTGAAACGAACACAATGAATAAATAATCTAATTTTATGTTTACTTACAATTTTCATAGCTCTGAACCACAAACATTTTTAATAAACTACCAGTGTAAATTTCTTAAAAATCCTGGAGTCAATTAATAATGGCGGATGAAGCCATGGGTACCAGCTGCAAAATATTGATGGTTTAACTCTTGAAATATCGCTGATAATAAAAATCCAAACAAACCATTCCTTCCCTTGAAACATTATATAATTTTTTAAAATTACACTGAATTGATCAAATAAAATTCACATCATATTCATCTGTCAACAAACAGTTGAGAAACAATACGTATTACTAGGGGCCGTATTTTTTGGTAACAACGATAAGCGCGATATTTTATAAAACAACCTCCCTTAGCTATATTTAGCTTTTATATGCTTAAAAATACCAATATGAACCAAATTGAATCCACGAAATATCGCGAAATTTACCAGATTCCGCGAAATGTGTCTATAAGCGCGAAATATACCCCTTCTGTCCGTAAAGAGAGAAATGAGCATGAAAATGTGCCTTAAAATCACAATATTGTGTTTTGGTGTACTGTATTTTTTTTATATTTCTTAGCAGCATGCTTTTTTCTGCTGTTTCTGTGGCTGTCAAAGATTTACCAATATAAGCTATCGATATTTGTGATCGATTACAAAGATTGCAGAATTTACGCAAAGATTGTCTGTGACCTGGTTTGTACTGTTGAGTACTCTCCTTTCCTGCTATCTCTTTGCCAAGTTAGCGATGCCTATGATCGATTACAGCAGAAGAGTGTATAATGTTTGTTACTTGAATTCAACAGATTTTGTCTTTTATCCACAATGGTATGGTTGGTACTTCTGTTTGGAAATGGATATCTGATGGTGTTTAGTAGAAATTATGATAATATTTCTCGTCATTATATTTGAACATTAACTCTAATCATGCCTAAATCGAAAGTTACTTCAGTTCATATAAGGGCAGAAGAATATAGAAATGGGGGGGAGGTGTTAGTTCATGTAAATAAAGATGCAAAGTTTATCATTCCGCAATGTTCCCATTGTAGTATAAGTAATTCATTTCACGAAATACCCACCGAAATAGAAGGAAGTTAACACCGAAATCAGCCATTTTATTTCACCAATTAATCAGGGCCCTACGTATTACGTGTTCACAGTTAGCTTTGGAACTGCATAATCGAATCTAAGATAGTTTTCCCAGGCGGCGATTTCTAATCGTGGAATGTACTCTGAAGGCGGAATTTTAGCCGTTTCATTAATTATATTGATGGCTTGGTTTATGAATGATTCGTGTGCGGGGAATGTACTCTGAAGCCGGAATTTTAGCCGTTTCATTAATTATATTGATGGTTTGGTTTATGAATGATTCGTGTGCAAGTGTTAATAAATATAATGCTTTAATAGTTATTATACTCTTAATTTTTAAATTAATTATCGTGCGCGAAGCCGCGGACACCTGCTAGTAAATAAACAATATAGTAGGCCTACGCCTGTATGTATACTGGCAAACATTTCCAATTTGCTACATCGGCATCCTTTAAGGATTAAGTTATCGTCTGACCCTTAATGGAGTGGAACGGGAAAGTGGCGCTACTAGGAAAACACTTTTAATTACCACTGTCGCTGAGTGGGATTACTGTAACAATACAGTATTCTTTTCTGAAAGGATGGTATACACTGTACAATTGATTGACATGAGGTCCCAACATAGAAAGATCGAACCTAACTGTTTCTGAAAAGCTGTAATACCGGTAGAAATGTATCAGCAGTCTGAAGCCAAGGTTATTTTTGAGTATTATAAATGAAAACCCTAAGTGGGCCAGTTTTACCTGCATTTTTGTATATGGAAAAATTGAAAGAAAGCTCAAAATGTAACACATTCGAAAGTGTGTAAAACTTACATGCGGACACCGTATAAAAACAGGATTTTACTCTAGTTTTATGGAAAATTTTAATTTTCTTAAAACCAGCTCGAATTACACGGAACCTTGAAATACCGGGGCCCAAATTACCGAGGCTCTACTGTACATGCGAATTTTACATATCCCTACATATAAACAATGTACTGATATTTTCAATTTAATATTATTCCTTGTAACATAAACCCCCATTTAATGTTAAACTGTGGACTTACAAATTTTTGCAGCAAAAATTACGTGTTGGAATTATACTGATATCTGTCATATTTAATATATTGCAATCTAACAACAGAAAGTGCTTGCTTGTTCATTCGCTTCATCAATAACAGATTTCTTATCATGACCCTGGTTAATCTTTGTTGCATGCTTGCAGTGAGAAACAGTTATGAACCTTGGGAAGCTACTTGAAAATTATCATAGCTTATGAACCAGTTACATGCAGGCATTGCTTACGTTTTAAGTGGAATTTGAAACTATCAGTGATGACAACAGAAAGGAACACACATTCATAAATAAAAGTGTATGAAATAGGTAAATTCCAGTTAAAGTACTAGATACAGCTAGACCCCTAGACCACGATATTAGTTTTAATCGTAATTCCAGTTTCTAAATAAAGCAGATTTCGGTAAATAAAATCAATTTCTACATGAACTGTGTTTTACTGTTTAAAAATAGCAAAACCACCATTAACAGTGTATCCCAAAAAATAATTAAATTGAGGTTCTATTGTTTCTGTTTTTATGATCTTTGTAGCATTAAAGTACTGTATACTGTAGTAATACATCAAATTTTATTTTTACTCAGGTCAGTAAAGTGTATTGCCTATGCATCTGAACTATTTAAAATGGGATACATACAAAAAGGAATCCCTAAACAAGGAGAATTTCAACAAACTCCTACTTACAACAACTAAGAAAGAAAGAAAGAAAGAAAGAAAGAAAGAAAGAAAAGCAAAGGAGTGGCATGAACTTGCAAATGAAGACTCGCTATCAGTGTATTGCAGGTTCGTGGATGAATGAACTGAACTTGTGAATTCTGACAAAAAATTCCACAAGCTGCCTCTAGTAAACCTCATTGAAGTTATTTATTAAATGATAAGAATTCAAAAATCTATTTAATAGTGACTTTTCTTACCTGACTTTCATTTTTCTTATTATCAAGTTTTTTGTCAAGTCCAATGGTGAGTCCACCTGAAGTAGAACGCTTCAACTGGGTAAGGCTACGTTTGGAATCCCCACGTAATTCTGCAGCCTCTAACTTCTCTCGTGTAATGGGGCCAGGAACCTGATGCCGACCAACTTCACGTCTTTCTTCACGGAAGTAGTCTTTCTTCTTTTCTTCTTTAAAATCTCCATAGTGAGATTCTAATGGAGACTCGGACCATGATCCAGGAAAGTCTCTACTGGACAAGCCTAATTTATGTTCATTATCGTGGAATGACCTATAAAACAAATGAATGCAAGGTGTTACATTACTGCCAAACATCTATTCATGCAAAAAAGTTCACAATAATGATCCCTGAAAATGCTGGTTTTTTTAATGCAACAAGGAAAAAAAAAAAAAAAAAGCACTTACTTATCTTCTCTGGCAGAGTCCCTCGACGTTCTTGATTCTCTGGAAGCACGGCTGTCACGACTGTCTGGTCTCTGTGGCCTTTCATCTCTTTCTCTGCGGTCCACATCCCTATCTCTGCCATCTCTCTCACGTTCTCTATCCCATTCCCTGTCACGTCTGTCTGGCTTCTCCCGATCCTCTTGCTGGGATGGGGCAAGGGATTGCTTCCAATATTCACTATTTTCCTGTCTTACCAGATCACGTGAAGGCTCACATTCTTCAAAAGGATCCTGATATAAAAGAAGCATACTATCATATTCACTCTTACACCAAACCAAAAGTAAACAAACAACAATAACAGAAAACTGAAGTCAGCGACATTTGCTATTAGTAGCTACTGAAAATATAAAAATTGGCATTGCAAATATTTAATTAATTATTACTCTGGAAAGGTAAAGTCAGACTGAAAAACTCAATGCCATATCCGGGATTCGAACCAGGATCTTCGGTTCTCGTACCATTCTACCATTGAGCTACCATGGCAACATGTCAATACAATTAATTAGTTTCATTATTCCTGTGGTATAGTTGACATCGGTAAGTTATATAATACATTATAAATACCACATATTTTATATCATTCCATTTTTCGTATACAATTTCTACAGTTAATAGCTATCCTTATATATAAACCCAATTGTTCTATTATCAATAAATCACCATAATATTTTATTATTAAATATTAATTTAATAACTTCCACCAGAATACATATTTGAAAATTTGTTCTACATATATAATAACATAATTTCATTAACCACTTTATATTAATAAAATTTTCTTCAATATTTAAATTTATATGAGTTTCTTTTGATTTTTATATAGTCATTTTAGGTATGACTGATGATGATGCCTTGTTTCGTCGAAATGCATCTCATTACAACATAAACAAATAAAGCTGAAGATTATTGAGAAAATTCACTACATTACAATACATCAAGTTCTACCTTTTAATTTAAGAAGAGGAACTTTTAAGCAGATTATAATTAATCTTTTTACTGACTAATTAATATTGAATCCTACAATAACAACAACCGTATTATCTAAGAAGAAAGAAGCAAGTGTACCTTTTCTAAAACTTCTACTAACCTAACTAGGAAGAAGAACTATATATATTACAATTATTTTGATTGACATTATCAGAATTGACTTTTATAATAGTGATAGCTACGCCATCACAAGAGGAAGGGAGCAAAAGGCAAACTGTATAAAAGACATACATCTGTGACAAAACTTATATATCAATAAGTCATCTTCTGATTTGTGACAATATTTGAATGTTTTAATTCAAATATGCTTATATTTTAATCCAGTTACATTTTAATCCAATAAGTGACTAGATTTACTTCATAAGTATTATTCACTAAGGGCCGATTGTATAAACAGTTTGATCTTGGATCAGAGACTAAACTGATCTCAGTTCACGCTGAACTCCGAAATTTTTGTTGTATAAACGCTAATCTGAGATCAATTCGCACTGAACTAGGATCAATTTTGACTGGAGAAATTTCTCCGATCAAACTAGCCGATCTCAGTTCAAGGGGATGTTTTCGTATTTGAGAAAAAAGATTAGCTCATTATAAACATAATATTAGGCCTACCTGTGTGGTTACGATAAATATAAAGAAAATACACAATAGACAACTTCATACATTTCTAGCTATAACGCAGTTGTGCATACATTTCCAGCTATATAGTAGTTGTGCGTATATATGCTATGTTTTAGGCTCCTTATAATGCAGTGTAACATAACTCTACAGTATAACCTGTACGTTATTATTATGTTGCACTAATTACTATAATACGAAAATAACCCTTGCACCACAATTGCAACTAATACGAAATTATCAATCTTCGCCATTTCATGCAGCTTCCTTAACCTTAAACACAGGAATTCTCGTCCTTAGCCGTGAAAATGTTAAGCCGATTTATAACGCCAGGAATGAAATTACAAGAACATTTGTCACCGCATTTTGCTCTTGCACAGATATTATCGCATCCGTCTTTTTGGATTCTATAATATCTTTATATTTTCCCAAGACAATTTCAATTGGGAACGATCCTTTTTCAGCTTAATTTCGATCATATTTTCCCTTCCTTTCGCATAGCACACGGTCTGAATACAAAGGAAAACAGAGTAACAATGCTCTCGCCTCGCGATACTCAGCTGTTTCTGCGATGTTGCCAAGCGTTCATGTATGAACTAGGATCCAAATTGAACTTCGATTAGTTGACCTTAGATCAGTGTTATACAATACGATTCCAGTCTGAACTTAGATCATTTTCTGATCTTAGATCATAATTGATCTCCAGTCAGTGATGTTTATACAATCGGCCCTAAGAGAATAACAATTTTTTTATCCAATTTGACTATTCATTGAGCTCAATCATATTTTAATATTTTAGATTTAATTGATGTACTTAATATATAATACTTACCTTTTAAAATAACTTAATAAACCCACATTATTTCATAGTTTATTCAATTATTTTTCCTCTCTCTCATATAAACTTCAGCTTATTGTTATATTTAGTGGTATATAGGCGGATTTTACAAAATTACCATTTATGTCAATACAACATTAAATTCTCCATGTTGCCATGGCAGCTCAATGGTAGAGCGGTGGCACAGAGAGCCGAAGATCATGGTTCAAATCCCAGCTATGGCACTGAATTTTTCAGTCTGACTCTACCTTTTCATCTTAGCCTACGAGGGGGGACCCAAAAATAACCGGAATCGAACTGTTGCGCGCGAATGCTTTCTAGTTACGAGTTGTGCTGTTAGGTGGTGTTATTTGGGGGTCTCCCGCGACCGTCAGTAAGCTGGCGTCAGTCAGAGTTAAGTGGCTTGGTTGTGGTACGCTGTTGTTTGCGTTCGTGTTTAAACCCATCGGCGATTGGTGAGATGTTCGACCACAAGGAACAAAGAGTGTGCGTGAAATTTTTTCTGTTAGGGAAAACTGCAGCCTAGATCGTCAAAAGAACATTGACCAAATTTCTGAGGAAACGAACGTGTCATGGAACACGGTCCAGCGAATTTTAACCAAAGTTTGAACATGAGACGGGTGTCTGCAAAATTTGTTCCTCGCCTGCTCAGAGATGACCGAAGAGAAAATCGCGTGATTTTCCCAAAGCATCATCATGAAAGGATTGCCTAAGCATCCCAACGGTCTTGGCTGCAGTTTTCCCTAACAGAAAACAAAATTTCACACACATTCTTTGTTCCTTGTGGCCGGGCATCTCGCTAATCGCCAACGAGTTGAAACACGAACGCAAACAACAGCGTACCACAACCAAGCCACTTAACTCAGACTGACGCCAGCTCACTGACGGTCGAGGGAGACCCCCAGATAACACCACCTAACAGCACAACTCGTAACTAGAAAGCATTCACGCGCAACAGTTCGATTCCGGTTATTTTTGGGTCCCCCCTCGTACACACGGTCAGTGCACAAAAATTATTGTTCATAATTATTACTCTAATGGTCATGTGTACCCTTCTTGATCAAAACATATATATAACCCAGGATCCCCAGGAACATGTTCAACAAATACTGCAATCAAAATATGTTTTGTAGTGTATTAATCCCATCCAGCTGACCACCCTCATAACTCGGGCTAGGTTAGATCACTTATTCTTTGGTCAAAGCAAAGCATCTAGGAGGGCAATCAACAGAACCAATTATTAAGTGTTTCGATTTTAATACTACTCTGCTCGATCTGTGTATTTTTAACGTTACAGAAGATAACGTGTTTATTTAGAAGGTGAATTACACTTATAAGGATTGGAAATCCTTACAAATCACTGGTGTTGCACCACATATGTATTAAAAATATCACTTTTCACAATGTTAAAATCATTAATGAACTTCATTTTGAAGTTATTATAAATAACAAGTCAAACCACCCGAACAGCCACAAAAAAGCCGCACTAAACAGCATGATACAAAGATTACTTCACATACCTATGAACCAACACAACTACAATAAAATCAGGTAAACTGATAACAAAGTGCCAGTATGCTTTTTTAATCATTAATAATTGCAGTTATGATATACAGAAAATACGTTTTTTTTTTTTTTTTTTTTTTTTTTTAATAGATCTCCGAGTTAAACTCCAGATCGATTCATTAAGCAGGCCTTACGGAAGAACAAAGGTCTAAAGTTTGATTCTTAACCTTAATTCATATTGGTATACACTGATATACTAATTCTTAAAATATGTAAACATTTTACAAAATGCATTGACAATGAAATAGTACAGTAAGACAATAAGAAGAGGATAGTTCCACCTAGCGGTATGCAGTTTTGTTCTGAGTATAGGCGTATGCAATTTTAACGCAACGCAATAACTTTAAAGCTAGTTTCTGTTCGTGAAATAACATTTATAGGCTTATGTTATTCTTTATGAATGATGTAGGTCAATGAAAGACAATGAATTCCCAGTTTTTTTAAAAGAAAAATGTAATACTTATTTAAGCACATTGACAAAATAGGACACAAGAATGGAATAGGCTCAATTTAACACAATTGATAATAATAAAAAAAAAATTTTGCTTCAGGGTGGACTCGAACGTGATATCTCTTGATTACTAGACAAGCATCTTACCCCAAGACCAAACTACACTACGACATTTGAGTGTCCAATAATATAGAATACTATCTCGTCGTAGCTCACAGAAAAGAAAAATCACCGTATTTCGAAATTAGGCTATATTTCGAGCCTTCTAGTTATCTTATGTTACAATATAGAATAATTTCATTCATTGGTAACATAATATTCGCGATATTCTAGTCATAAATGCGAATTTGGCCCTCACTAAAGCAGAGTACCAACTTAACCAAATTCTCAGAAGTTAATGTTTTTATTTATTAAGAGGTCAGGGATTATAAATCTGACATAGGCTGAAGTAAAATTCAATGCTTTAATCTAATTGTAATCAATTTTAGCAAAATAATTAGTCATTATACAACAGCATTTCGTCTATAATCGTACATATGGGAACATTTGTTTTTCATGTAGGTGTCAACTGTCCATGGCAACTGAAGGAAGCTTTATAAGCTGTCATTAATTGATGACGCTATAAGAAAGAACCGAGAATTTGATTTTGCATTTGAAGAAGGTGCCTTCTTTTTACCCTCCTTTACTAAAGAAGGTTTCGACAGGAATTGAAGGGTTGTACCAGAATTACCCTTTATTTACCTTAGTTACGGGACTCGCCCGCTGATTGGTTGGCCGCGAGCCAATCAAAATGCTTCGAAATGAACCAAAATATTATAATTAATTTGACTGATAATTACTCTTTATTTCGGTACTGGACAACCGATTAGGTCCAAATTCAATAGGCTTATTGCCATGATTGTTATAAATAAGTATATGAAGTTTCATGAAAATCCGATAAAGCGTATTTGAGTTACCGCGCCTTTTCTTATATGATACCATAAAAGGGCACTAAATTGGGTATTATTCCGGTACCGGCCAACCGATTTGGTCCAATATCAACAGACATCTTCCCATAGACATTATAAATAGGTATTCCAAGTTTCATGAAAATCCGATAAAGCGTATGTGAGTTATGGCGCCTTTAAAATATACACTAAATTGGGTTTTACTCCGGTACCGGTGAACCGATTTGGTCCAATTTCAATAGGGTTCTTCCCATGGACATTATAAACGCGTATACCAAGTTTCATTAAAATTCGATAAAGCGTATTTGAGTTAGAGCGCGTACAGACACACGGACGGACGGACGGACGGACGGACGGACAGACGGACAGACATTTTTCGTCCCCCACACAATCTCATAAAGTACCATACTGGCACTTAATAAAGAGCTTCAGACTATTTTACAAATTGTCCATAATAATGGATTACATGACTCCTTAAATTTTAATATGCTAAAGAAAACTAAAAACAAAATTAGAAATAATAAATATCCTATTTCAACAATAAATAGCCAACAAAAAAGTAATAAAAATGAAAGCCCAAATTACGTACATTCAATTTCACTGATAACAGAATTTATAAAATAATAAAACCCCTCACACAACAAAATTTATCTATAGCATTCAAAGCAAACAATAATCTTAGAACTCAACTACAAAAACAGAAAAATAAAGAAAATCTACTAAATCAAAGTGGAGTTTACAAGTTAGCATGCCAAGACTGCAAACAGGTCTAAACTGGACAAACAGGAAGAACATTCAATATTAGATATAATGAACATATAAAAGATTTCAAATATAACCGAAATAAATCTGCATTTGCCAACCATCTAATAAATAATAATCATACATTAAATGATATACATAAAACGTTAGATATTATCGATATACATAACAAAAGTCTCAAATTAAATACCCTAGAAAATTTAGAAATATATTTACACAAAGATAACATCATCAATGAAAACACAATCAACAGGAACTCCCTCTATGAAATATACGCAAACTATAAAACACGAAAAAAGGCTAATCTATACCCCGTCAGCTACCATAGGAATCAGTTGGTACACACAGCAGGACATCAGCTTAACGTAGGTATTTCAAATAAAATTTCTTATATATGGCTTTAGTGAACAACAACAACAACAACTTTTACTAATTTATATTTATTTTCATAGATGAGTGAAGATGACACGTAAATGTTGTGTCGAAATGCATATCATTTATATATTATACCGCTAACGACGATAAGTTCCGAATACGGAGGAAGTTGTTGAAATCTACAACGAGACACATTGACATTCTACAGGTTAAACAAATACAATTCAGTATTCAAGAATAAATCAAACGGTGTAGGTTAAACGAAAGAATCTAAACAAAAACTTACAAGTATTTTTTCATAACAAAATACATTTTATAGTAATTTTAAAGGTGCATATAGGACATGTTTCATGTATTTTTATCAAAAGGACAAAAGTGAATTACTTGTACACTTTACGTTTAGCACTGGACATAAGTACTTTTCCACACTTCACTTTTAAAAATGAAATATTACTCAATTCCATAGTCAGTATAACTCATAGTTAATCACACAAAAGGAAAATATTCACTTTTAACCTAATTTTGATGTTGGTGATACAATTCAATCTTCATGGTTCTTCATGTTGTATACTATAACCTTATTGAAAGTGTTCAAATACTCCAACAGGTTTAGATCTATGTTATGTGATGTTTTAGCTATAAATGTGTTTTTTATTGTATTAATAGCATTTCATGCAACAAATATATTAATTCAATCAAACAATGAACATTCTTAACCAACTTGAATGTTACTAAATATGTAAAATTACTATCTGTATTTTGCCAATGCACAAATTACTCAATACAAATCATAAAAAACTTTAATCCGTCTGCTTTTCAAGTCTTCCATATTCGAGCTTAATACGTCACATGTGGTTTTGAATATACTAGTACAGAGGCTGAAAACATTTATATTAAGTTTTATTACAATGTTAAAAGCCCCTATAGCATACAATCTTAGTGATACCATTTCACACTGATCTCTCTTAAAACAATGTAGGTACCTGTACACAATTTCTTCTATTTCATCACGAACATTTAAACCTGCACAATTTTTTTAACTTCACCCTGATCAATTTCAGATGATGGATCATGGTTAAGTTTTACCTTGTTCAAATTTCACGTTGATTCACGATTGATGAATCAGGTATTGAGGATGAACACAGCAAAATGCAAAGTGCTCACAGCCAAAAACTGTTCATTGATTACATTTTAAGGCAAGCTAAAATAAAATATACAGTATGCATACGTTTTAACATAATATTTAATCTTTGATTAATCTGACAGGTCATCTGCAGTAACCAGAAAATATGGTGGTCTCAATTGCAAGTATGGTTGGTCCTAATTCTTGATATATGAAAAGTGAATTTCACAAGCATTAATGGCACTGAATGTGTTTAACAAATAGCTATTCTTATGCATAAAATTGTAGATTATCAGCATCACAACGGCAAACATGCCATGAAATTCTGCACTATCTCTCTCTCAGATGTTTCCTTAGCTAGCAGATGAAGTAGAGCCTGTTGTGATGAAATACTGTATATTTACATCTAGTTGGGTTCAAAGAGCAAACATATAACATAAATTGGCATATAAATATTCACAATGGATCTTGAAGTTTTTCACAATGTTTCGGCCCAGAGTGTATTCTATAACTTGCAAAGAGGTTATATGTTGGGGAAACTGGGAGATCTTTTTAAAGTGAGACTGACAGAACATGAAAGGGATATGAAGGCTGGAAGACAGACAACTGGACTAAGCCACGTGATCACGAAAAACATCATATGGAGGAACAACAGTGAAGGTCGAACACGACCCGGTTAAGAGAAAAGTGTCAGAAGCTTTTAACAATATTGAAAACCAAGAAGGCAGTTTGAATAGGTACGACGGTGATTTAGGGGACGAATGTATAAATTTAATTAGAAGGTTCAGAAACAGCAGGTGTGTGGTAAAATTTCCTCCTCCCCCGGTGACGTGTGGTTTAGACACTGTTTATGACATCCTGAGTGATTGGATAAAAAGGTATGTCAGGACCACTGGATTTCCAGTTTACACACAGGATGAAGAAGCCAGCAGTGACAGTAGTGATGAACGTGGGACTTCACCAAGGTCAACGTGACCGTTAGATGGAAATGGAACTTCCATCAGTCAGTGTGGAACAGTGAGAGAATTTACAACCTCTTGCCTTTCTTTCTTCGCCTTGTTCAACCTGATGAAGGTCCTGTGATTGGGCCGAAACGTCGTGATAAATTTCAAGATCCATTGTGAATATTTATATGCCATTTTATGTGAAGATGTATATACATGCAAAAAAGGACTAACTTTAATTGATCATATAATATAAAAATTGACTTTTCACTCAAATGCAAATTCCGTTCACAGGATTTGACCATTAAATATAAAAATTGGCTTTTTACTCAAATGCAAATTCCGTTCATAGGATTTTTACTTACATGCTTTTCAAAGGCATCCTTCTTTGCATCTCCAACATCCCTCCTATCATCATAATGACGGACATCCCTATCACGATCTCTCTCCCAGATGTCTCGTGTGTGGCGGACATCTCTTTCTTGACTCTCTGACAGACGAGAATCTCTGCTATCACGAGAATCTGATTCACCATCTCTGTCTCTATTACGCTCATAGTCTGAACTCCTGTCATAGTCCATACGCCCATAGTTTCTGCCATATTCTGGTGGCCCATCATAGTAACTGCCAGATAGTTTGCGACCACTGCTGCTATTTTCTGTGTAGGCACGATGATCACGATCACGGCCACCATGTCTGTATCTATAAAAGTTAACAGGAAGTAAAATATTTCGCAACATTCATTTCTTCCTGTATTTGTATTAGTAATATTAATATTCTTGTATGTTGCAATAACAGAGTGTATATATATCTAGAGATTGGAATAATTCATGGTTGCAAATTTAGTGAATTAAAAAAAAAAAAAAAAAAAAAAAAAAAAAAAAAAAAAAAAAAAAAAAAAAAAAAAAAAAAAAAAAAAAAAAAAAGAGTTTTTGAACAGAATACTAGGGGCAATAGGCAATATTTTCATCTTGTCATAATACATTTTTTCCAGCTCAAAACTGCTTGGCACTTTACGACAGTAAAGAGTGACTGGCTGCTGGTACTCTCCAGCAGACTTCGGGAATTCGAGCAAATTGGTTCATGGCACGCAAAGGGTTAATGACAATTAGATAACATTTTGATATTTTAAAATTGGTATTTCATTACTGATAACATTATAAGAATAATTATTTTTATTATAATCAGTGTAAAATGTAGGGTGAATATCTACATGAACAAAAACGGAGTACCTAGAATAAAGGCGTAATTTTTTAACCTTCAAACTGATTTCATATGAAAAACATGTTTGGAGTCAAATGAAATTTTTAAAAGTTAGTGTGTGCACTTTTCCGAGAATTCTGATTTAGTATGAAATCAAAAGTAATGAGTATGGCCCAAATAAAAACATATGGGTATTTTTATTTATTACTGAAAGTTTCAATTAATTCTAAAAATGTAAGTCAAAACTTCGGACTGAGGTAGATTAACTCCTATGCAATTAAAGAACATGAAAATTTACATCACATGGTCTTTAATGAACATACCTAGTATACTGGAGGAAAATTCTAGAATACTCACCGGTCTCTATTATCACGGATTTCTGGAGTGTGTCTATCCCTTCTGTCTCGAGGTTCCCTCTGGTCCCTACTAGGCGGCCTGTCTTCATCCCTCTCTCTTTCTCTGTCACGCTCTCTGTCTCTATCATGGTCTCTTTCCCTATCTCGTTCTCTATCTGATCCTGAAGTTTCACTATCAGCATGGCGACGTGGAGGTCCAGATTTCGTACTAACACTGGAGCTTCCAGCTGCAATTACACATTACAAATTTAATACTAAAAATGATCATGTACACATGCAGAAATTATTAAAATGACAAGCAGCAGCACATTTTTAACAAGGAAACTAAGCTGCCATGTATCTACTACTAGTACGACAAGTCATTACTTATTCACTTACTGTAATGGATGCAGTTTTCTCCCATAATTTTTGTAACTGCAATCTGTAGTAAATCTTGAATTGGGAAATATTTTAGCAAAATAATGTCAGTAAAACATGCCTTGCAGATGGTTTTGAAAAATGTTGGGGTGATATTATTCGTGTCATTTGGCATATGTGCCACTCAGAGGTGAAATTGGCTACCTCCATTTCAAGAGAAACTGAGATAACATAGTTCAGAGTTAGTTGCCCATTGAAAATTCAGCTTTAAAGACAGAGAAAATCTGGATGTATTACAGCAATGGTATGGTAATACAGTAGAGTCCCGAAAACTTGGCCTAATGTGGACCGAAGGGTGGTCGAGTATGTGAAAATGCCGGGTTATCGGGAAAGGTTTTAAAAAAGAATAAGTACGAGTGTTTCCTCAGAAAATACAGTACTTGTATGTATTGGTTGCTTGAAAATACATAAGGCATAAAGGCATAAGGCTGTCTATAATAAAAATTAACTAGCCGACTTTGCAAAAACTGGCTACATTTAAAAAAAAAAATGCATAATATGGGTTTTTTTTGGCCCTGTCAGGGCGGGGCCGAGTTATCCGGCCTGCCGGGTTATCGAGAGCTGAGTTTTTGGGACTCTACTGTAACAATATTTTGTGACGTATAAAATGACTGGAAACAGTAACCGGGAAACCAGTGAATAAGAAAATAATATGAAATCTGTATTTTTTCAGGAATTAGTCACAATGTTAACTGAAAAACTAGACTTTATTTCACTTCAACTCACAATATGAATAATAATCACAGTAAACAATATTGTAATTCACTGACATTGACTAGTCATAAGATTTTTGTACTACTCATGGTGCACAGGTGGAATATATGGGGGTTATTCGGAAAGTAAGGTCAGATCCCTGATAAAAAGAACAAAAACATTAATAACTAAGAAATATTTATAGCAATAGATTCATTGGCTACTTCTCTAAATAGTCAGCACCGTTAACGAGGCATTTATCTTAGAGGTGTAGCAACAATTGTATGCCCGTGTCATAGGACTCTGCCGCCAACGTCTGGAGTCATGAAATCACTGCCATCTGTACCTCAGCGTTGTTATGGAAAGGTTTTTCTGCCAGAAATCGCTTCATAAGACAGACGAGATGGAAGTCACTAGGCACGCGGTCGGGGCTGGTTGAAGACTTCCCATCCAAACTGAAGCAACTGATTCCGTGTGGCTTGGCTGTATGGGCCATGCATTGTCAAGCAATATTCCAAGTCTCTTGTTTTGGATTGCCCTCCTCAGATTTTTCACCCATATTTCATCCCCAGTGACAACATTGTCGAGAAACTCATCACTTTTCTCTGTGTACCACTGGCAGCAGAGTCCTTTGACAGGCATACAATTGTTGCTACACCACTAAGATAAATGCATCGATAACAGCGGCGACTATGTAGAGAAGTAGCCAATGAATCTCTGTAAATATTAGAATAAATATTTCTTACTTATTATTGTTTTTGTTTTCTTTATGGGTGATCGGACCTTACGTTCCAAATAATTCTTGTACTTCAAGAAAGATATGGGATCTGCTAATTGTTTCTTGATGATTGGAGGGAGACCTGGATAGGCCTTATAGGGCATTCTAGTTGATATTCGTGACCTATCACTGACATCGTCAAAACCATCCTTTAAGAAATATTTTTTCGCACCTAATGGTCCATTATAACATTGGTATATGCATTCTTGCATTGTGTTCTAGAAGTGGAGTAATAGCTCAAGGAAAACAAGTTGAGCTTTCAGATAAACATACTTTAAAGTAAAGTTAAACCTTTTATTACCTGTGGGTGGAACAAAGTCAGAATCAATATCATTGTTGTAAATTGTTAATTAATCTAATTAAGAAACAGAATGATATATAAGTGGAGTTAGTCATATTGGCTTCTGATATATATACTACCCGCGCGCCACTTCTTGGGCGCTGGATTTACGGGGAAGTGAGGGTCAGGGGGGAACAAAACATAGCTAGTCCGCCAGTCTTTCTGCAGTGTTGTCAACCAAAGAAATAACGTTTCAGCAGAATTGTACGTATGGTATTTTATGTAGTGACTTTAATATACAACGTTTTAATGCAGTACAATAATATAAAGTGGTGCCGTTATTGGGTAACAATTAATTACACGTCATAAGCGTTTGGTCATCAAATAAGAACATTATACATAATATAGGCTCAATATTTTTACACTGGATGACTAATTTTAAGCATAAAGAAGAGTCTTAGCAGAACATGCTTCACCATTTCATGTTGTAAAACGTAAGAGGTAAGGCACCTAAAAGTGGAGAAAACTATAGGCCTAATTTTAAACATATTTAATACGTTTTGTGAAAAGTTTGCTCAACTTTCAGTCCATGAAATTGACATCAGAGTTCACGGGATCGTCAGAAATTAGCACATACGGAATTCTTAAAGAGGTGAGGAAAGTGTTGGATGTACAATGAAGTGTTTGTGAAATCAGCAGTTTGAAAGATTATATTTTTCCCCATAATTCCATGCGTCAGAAAAGATAATGTCAATAAATAAATAAGAATCCTGAGACAGAATGAAAGCTTAGTATTGAAGCCACTAAATGCCAGGGTGTATAGCGTACTTCGTGTTTCAATGTTGTCAGCTTTACCTACGAAGTTGAACGAAACCTACCGAATGAGGACTAGGGAGCCGAGCGCCCAAGAAATCGCGTGCGGGTAGTAATCAGACTTTCAGTTACCCAGGAAAGTGCAGTCATTTACTGGAAAAATAATGAATGAATGGAGATGATCATCTTAGCTACTGAAAATACAGGTATCTGTGAGTTTTTCACAAGCAATAGAAGAAGAATTTAAAAAAAAAACGAAGTTAGTCAGTTTGGCTTCTGAGCGTCCCATATTTAGAAGTCATAAGTATGAGATTAAAAATGTTAAAATTTTGGCTGTGTTAATTTGATAAAGGAACATAATTTTGGTGTTATTTCACATCAAAGTCAAATAGATCTTTGGCTCATGCAGAGAAAAAAGAAAAGTAAATTTTTGCAAAAGCTAACATTTAGGTGACGTAGGCCTATCATACTGAACATGCATAACTTAACGGCCAGTATATTTTGCTCAGCATCAAACACCTAAAATTCATCATCATATTTTTAAAAAAGCATTTTATCTTGCATCAAGAAGAAAATACCACAATTTGTAACGTCTTATGCTTTCACATTAAGAACATTCACTAGTGGAATGAATGTCAATTCAACATTTTTTTACTGTATTATGTGCCCGTATTGTCGTCATTACGGCAGAAGTCACAAAGTCCAAAATCTTAGTTTTAAGATACAACTGTTTTAAAGTTAGAATAAACCATTGCATACATGGACTTAGTGAAACTAGAAGTGTTAGTTCCTTGCAAATAGGTCAGGATATCAATCAGCAAGTTCTACCTGCCTATAAAGCATCCTTTCATCAATGTAGTAGTATATAAATGGCTATTTTTTGGAGATAGCGACTTTTGCCATTAATGACAATATATTCATGCAATAAAACGATAAATGCGGGAAGTGATATAAACAGTGAAACTAATGAATCTTAAGAGCTGATAGTCAACTTATATACACTTTAAGCTCCACTTGACTTACATACACTTTAATACTCACGTGACTTTTTGCTTGATAAAATAATAAAACATGAAGTTGTTAAAACCAGATGCTTCAACTGAAGATGACTTCTGTTCTACAATTTTTTCTGTTCATTCTTCTTTGAGAATTTGTTGGAATATTTCTGTGACTCTATCAGTGAATGGTATAATTTCTGACTTTTACATCTGCTAAGACCTGTTAATTATAATGAATTTTGAACAAACTTCCTAATGTTTCCTTTCTTTCTTGCAATTATCTTGTCAGCAGACAGGGAGCAATTTACAGTCAGTGCAAATGTTTAATAAAATTATACTGTATTACTGTTACTGGTAATTGTTGATAGGGAAAAAACACTGGTATTTAAAAACCACAGTACAGCTTTTACTTTCCTTTCTTATTGTTAGAACATTTAAATATTCTTTGACAGCCTGGATATCTGACAAAGTGTAATTATTTTTTAGAATTTATGCAGCCAACATTTTATTTCTATAGAGAAGTAGTGCAGTTTTAAGAAAATTGTCCAAATATAAATAAAAATCCAGAAGAATATGATGTTTGTTAAAATTACTTGTGAAAATAATATCTTACTTGATAATGAACCAGAGAAATGTGTAGAAGGGGCAGTCCATCTTGGATCAAAAATCTGTGCCGATGGACCCTGTGAAGCCGGGGATACTTGTGAAGAAGGTGGTCCTTGGGGAGAGGATCCTGACCCAGTTATTGGCTGGGGTGAGCTTGATGAACCACCAGATCCCACACGCATAAACTGCTGTTCAGCCAGCTTCTTCTGGAATCGAGGTGGCAAATTGTTTTGAAACTGACGGAACATGGAATGCTGATCATGACGTTCACGCTGATCGCGATCTCTATCACGTTCTCTTTCACTTCTCATATCACGTTCTCGCTCTCTTTCACTGCGAAGATCTCTTTCCCGATCTCGCTCATTGCGAGGCCCCTCACGTTCATTCCGCATAAATGGGGCACGATCTCCCATCTGCAAACAAATAACATAAGTCATTCCATGAAAAATCAACACACACACACAAGACATACAATTGACTTTCATCATCTCAGATGTTTTTGAAATTAAGTATACATGTTCGGCCCAATGTTGTATGATACCTTAGTTACTTTGTCTTTCCCATGCTTGGTAAGGGCGAATTTCACCAACATTATGGTAAAGCATCTTTAGCTAATGGTAGTTTAGTTTAAAGAGAGAAATTAAAGTCAGTTTTATTTGTATGAATTTCACCACAGTAATCTGTCTTTAGTTTAAAGCCAATTAGCTAAGTCCTTTTTAAGATTCCATGGCCTCCCGGTTCCATGGTAAAATCGTAATACAAAAGGCCATGATTCTGTATAGTAACTGATCGTCATTTGTCATGTTCGCCATGTCAGGTTCGCCATATTACCCATTCCATGTGAAGTCTTTTAAAATAATAATTTAGGTGAAGAATGTATATAATTTCTTCAGAATTGCTTAATTTAGCGTATTTTATAACTCATGTAACTGATAATGTGATTTACCAATGTGAAAATAAAGGCGATTAATGGAGATTGTGATATGGAATATTAGCGACACTGGCAGAAGTTCATGCTTGTGCTGCCATAACTGCCAGTAGCGTAATACCGTAGCAGAAGACAGCTGCATTTCTGAAACAAATGATTCTCTATCCCTCCTCATAGTTACATGAATAACATAACCTCTATTATCAAGCCAGTTTCATTGACTGTCTAGGTCTATGCTTTACAGATTATGAAGAAAATTAATTAGTAATAATAATGTAGAATAGCCATGCAAATGTTATTATGGTAGATTCTAACAACACATCACGTCACGTCTAATGGAAATTCCAAATCCTCTTCAGTGTTTTCCAAAACATTCCATGTAGATGCTTTGCTAAGACGAAATCTCATTTTGTAATCTCTATCATCCATTAAATTAAAGAAATCAGGCCTTTCAGCAACTTTTCTTGCAGCCTTGGAATTAAATCAACCTTTAAAAACAGGTATTTCATCATTCTTTGTCCCATTGTGATTTCATGCTAAAGTACCTTTAAGAAATTAAATAGTCAATAGCTGACCACTTAACTTAAAGACAGTATAGAGAGAGATTAAGGAGCAAATAGTGATGGTGAAATGCAAGTGTTCTATTAGTTTCATTTAGAACTTTAGTGTCTCATGTAAGTTAAATGTGACTGGTGAAATTGGCCCTAAGCATGATACAGGGTATGAAAGTTGAGCACAGAAAGTGCCACATTTTCATTAGTTACTATTCTTTTTTTAAATATCTTTATTTGTACTCAGTTACAGGAATTGTATGTATATTTTTTAAATCATAGACAACGTCCTTCCTGTTGATATACAAGGTGCGGCTGAGGAAACGGATGTTTTTCAAATAACCATAAATCAGAAGATTTTCAAGTTAAACAAAATTTAATTACACAGAAATGAAGCTTGTATAATGCAGTTTCTGTTGACTATTTCAGAATTACCTCCGAAAAATAACATCCGTCAAGTGACGACCTTCTTTCTGTATACACTCTCGTAACCTCACTTCGAAATTCTGCATTGCTTTTCCAACATTTCTTCCTCCAAATTAGAGATTTCTACACGAATGAACTCTGTTAGTTTTTGGATGTTGCGGGATCTGTTTAAGTAAACCTCTGATATGAGGTAGCCAAACAACAAATAGTCACAAATGGACAAGTCAGGGGAGCGAGGCGGGCAATGAATGTTGCCAAAACAGGAGATCACATGTTGAGGAAACATGTCGTGAATCACTTGCATTGATGCTCTCGCAGTACGTGCTGTGGCACCATCTTGTTGGAACCAAATTTGCTGCATGTTTACTCTTCGTCTGCGTAGTTCCGGAAGCAGGAACCTGTTGAGCATTTCAATGCAGCGTGCTGAAGTTACTGTCACTGGTATTGTCCTCTTCAAAACAATAAGGACCAATGATTCCAAATTTAGCAACACCACAACACACTGTTACTTTTGTGCTGTGGAGGTCTTTGGTGCAAAATTTGTGGATTCTCAGAGGTCCAGTACCTGCAGTTTTGTTTATTCACAGTCCTATCTAACTGGAAATGTGCTTCATCACTCATTATTATTACCATTTCTTCATTAAGAATTTCAAGCATTGCCTCACAAAATTGTCTGCTCAGTGCAAAATCCTCTTAAAGCAGCTTTTGCACTATCAATTTCTTGTAAGGATGGAAATTTAACTCTTTGTGTAGGATGCGACGTACGGACCGATCTGACGTCTGCAAACCTAAACCTTGACGTCGTGCAGAGCGCCTTGGCCTTCTGAGAACTGATTCCCTCACTCTTTCAAAGTCTTCAGGACTATGTACTGTTCGAGGGAGGCCAGGTGGAGTCTTCTTCATGACAGACCCTGTTGCTCTAAAGGCTTCAACCCATCTCAATAATGTGTTATAGACTTTGTTTCTATATAGGTTTCAAAGGTAAAAACTCGATGCTCCAAGGTCCATGTCGCCATGGCTTCTGAAACTGCATGAATCAAGCTGTTTTCCTCTGCCAATAATGAGATTGCATGTTAGATAATTCCATTGTTGCATCACTTGACGGCATTTATTTTTCGGAGGTAATTCTGAAATAGTCAACAGAAACTGCATTACACAAGCTTCATTTCTGTGTAATTAAATTTTGTTTAACTTGAAAATCTACTGAGTTATGGTTATTTGAAAAACATCCGTTTCCTCTGCTATACCTTGTGTTAGAAAAAGCACTGTTCCAGTATTGTGATAATTTACATTTGTATTTGACATATTTCAAACCTCATTTCCTAAACTATAGTGTTTTCAATTTTGTTCAAATTTGGGAGAAATTTCCTCTAATAACACACTGAAATTTATCCTGAGACCTCCAGTAATTTCACTATAACTGTATAAATGCTATGTAAAGTGCAAATAAATCAATGCTAGCAAAACTTCATTTCACGTCACAGTGGCTTTAATAAACAAAACAAAAAATCCCTTTAGGCAGGCCTACAGGCTGAGGTAGATTTCGAAGTGCTTTTGGTTTAATTTATTGTCGCTATGCAGCACTCTTCTTCTTTAGCCTTGGCATGACAAACCCGTAATAATAACTGCAAAAAAGAGGAAAGAGCACTTTTTCAAACATTCAAATCTCGCCTTATATGAGAGCTATCCAGAAACTAGTTACTGATTTGAAGAGTACCCATCAAGAGCTTTTCAACGATATCCCACAAGACGTGGTTTCAAAAATTTCGAATTTCCATTCCCCCACCCCCACTCGTACCCCCAAAACCCCCGAATCGTTGGTGTCACTTTGAACTCCATAGGGAGTACTCTAATTTATTCAAACAAAGTTTCCCTCTATACTTCATAAGGGACGAGATATTTTTTTAAAATTTCAACCCCCTCCCCGACCCCCCTTCCTTGGGCCAATTTTGCTCATTAACGATCTTGTCCGAACTATTGGGCCTAGAAATAACATAATAAAATTTGGTTCAAATATCTTCAAAAATTACGGCCGCTAGCGTGTAATGATATATATAAATATCACAATTTTTTTTTTTTTTGAACAGGCGGTGGTTTCCTACTTAGGGAGGCATGAAACTTAAAGATATGAAAGAAATTTTTGAAAGTCATGACATGGTATCGATTGCAATAGGTAGATTTTTCTTCGAAATCTACCTAAAAATTTTTTATCATTCTGTACTCTCTGTATGCCTTTCAATTTATAGGAATGTGTTGGCAGCATTGGGAAATGTTACCAGTGCGTTTCTTTTTAAAGCAAACCCGTAAAGCGCTTTAGGAGTGATGCACGATCGCTTTACGACCGCTGCAGACAAAAAAGAACGGCAAAGTCAATCAGCTGACAGCTTGCTCAATGAGACCGGCAATGTTTACATCCCTCTAACATGGTTAAAACACGTGCAAATAACAGTTATGCCGGGATGGCAATTATAATTATTGTACAATATGATGTACAGCTAAAATCAAATGATACTAACTGTGCTCCAGATGACGTTCGTACTCGGGAATTTGAACAATGATGTTAAATCCATCAAGGAAATTTTCGATGATCACCTAGTGCGCCATGACAGTTCGTGCAGCAAAACCATGCAGCAGTAGTAAAGCGAGATTTGAGTTCGCTGCACGGGTAGTAGAGTGGGGGTAAAGCGAAGCTGCAGTAAAATGTAAAAAAGAACGGTTTTGATGCAGCAATGGTAAAGCGCTTTAGCTCCACTTTAAAAAGAAACGCAAGGTACTTCAAGAGATTAATTTCATGTGAGTGATGTATTAACTGACAAAATGTAGGACTGAAATTAAACAAAGACCTACAAACATCACATGCAAGTATATATGTTCCTACTATCAACATAATAATTATTTCATTTGACTAAGTTTTAATACATTGTGAAGAAGTTTCTTAGGATATTGCACATACCTGGGTAAGCTGCCTGAACTCAGCTCCAGCATCCCTGGGTTCCCGAGTTGATTTCTCATCTCGACTTTCACTGCTGGTGCGAGATCTATCTTTCTCACGACTATCTCTCTCTTTTTCTCTTAATTCTCTTTCCTTCTCCCAGTCAGGTATTGGGATTGCTGTACTCTCTTCAGCATGCTCCTTATTATCTGCATTTTTTACTTTTATTTTTTCTTCTAACTTCTCCAACTTTCTATGTGCAGCCTACATTCAAGGAAGATAAGCACAATTAAATGAATGCACAACTGAAAGTAATGAATTCTCTACAGATCTATTCAACTTAACTGAAATCTTGAGCACAGGTGTTTTTTCTTATCTGTATCAACAATTTTAGCTTAATGTTATTATGATTATATATATATTCTCAACCACGATATATAATTATATAGTAAAGAAAAAATTTCTGATTACACAAAAATTTAAATTCTAATTTTATTATGTCCTTCACTTCACTTCACTTCACTTATTTGAGTAATTAATTTTTAAATAATATTTATTGAGACTATTTAGCTCAGGCTCGGGAAGTAATGCACTGGACGTGCAAAATAATATACCCCTCATTTGCCCCCTTCCTTATTCTTTCTATCTGCCATGCGACTAGTCCCAGAAAGAACCGGTTTAGTTATCTCTACCTGTGATTGAAAGACAGTAGTAGGGGCGGGAGGGAGGGTAACTTCACACTTCCAGTGCTTTCCTTCCTGTCCCTGATTTAGCTCATGAATCAGTGACCTGTCTAGTGTACGAATATGTGGAAATTGTTATTGGCATACTTTTACAATTTTATTTTTAAACTTTCATTTTATTGCACCTATGTGCATTCGTTTTTATTAAATTCTTAAGGACTGAATACTGAAAAATCTTCATGTGTGTAGCTTCCCATTTTCAGCACTGAAAACAGCAAATGGGTATATATTATATAAGCTGCATATGACCGAAGGAGGAATGAAAATTATGTACAATTTTACATGTGGTGAAGTGTTATAATCTCGTATGATAATAAGTAGGTCTACAATATCAACACTAGCTTGTGTAATAGCAAAAGATTTAAAGCAAAAAGTAAAACACTTTACTATCTTGTGAAAGATTTGTTACCAGAAACAAATTCATTAGTACAGGATCCATGTACACTGGAATCGACAAATTGAAGAGGAATATAATGAATATATAGTGAGTAAGAAGAATGTAAGTCAGTAGAATGTTAACGATTCTGCAGTTTTATTTGCTAAATAGTAAAAATAATAATAATTAGAGTCTGGATTTTCCCTAAATGAAGTCCGGATCTCTCATTATATTACCTACGGTCATGCATGAAAGTCTGCAAAAGCCATTTTTATTTCTTGGTACCCTAGAAGAAAGTGCCAAATGCAGTTGAATGGCCCATGAATTGGACTGAAGTATAATAGACGTATCTGGATGTGCTTTCTTAACAAATCAATTTAAAGTTAAAAATTGAAACTGCCTTATTTTCTGAGAATACAAATTAACACCATGGACACAGAAATCTTTATATATTTGTAAAATTATTACCTCAGAATAAATAATAATAATATTTATTTATTCTAAGGTATGTATATAATGTATACATAAGGTATGTTAATTATAATTATCCAGTAGGAATAGAATCATCCACTGACAAAATTTATTGAGAAATAAACAGTGCAACACTGGGCGCAAAGTCAGCAGACTTTTATTTCACTTTAAGGATGTGTCATGCTATCATACATCACAATACCCAAATTTAAAGGTCCATTGAAGATACATGTTTCTGTCTGTCTAGAATCCCGAAGGGGCCTCCAAGTGGAGGTTTCTGTTACCTATAGGGATTTTGGTACACTTATTTTCCGAGAGAGGGCAGAGGGACAGGTGGTAAGCCCATCACCTCTCAACCCCCCTCAGGAAACTTGGACGTGAAAGGGCCAAGAAATTTTGTCCAGAGGCTCTAATTTAGGCTTGGAGATCTTTTACGTGCCATAAATCTATGACACGGGCCCCCCAGCTTAAAGTCCCTCTCAGAGGACTCTGTGCCCAGGATTTTTATGTCCTGAAAAACTCATCGACTGTGGCCGGGTTTCATCCCACAACCTTTGGATCTAGAGGCGGGCACGCTACCTCTAGACCACAGTGGCCGACTGAAGATACATGTTTACAGTATTATTATCCAACTCTATTTATTTTTACAAGGATAAACAGTTTTGTCTCGCTAGATTCGCTGTTTTTGACCACTGTGCAGTGTTCCAAACTCTACCTAGCTCAATTAGCTTGAGTGCAGACAGCAGAAGGTCGAGTTCTGGTTTCAGACAAATGTTTTCTTTACAGCGCTGATTTTAAATCAGTTAAATTTACAAACTGCTGTTAGAAACTTTTCGGCATTCAGACACAAATATATTTCACCATGCTTATCCTTGCAGTACCTGTTTTGATTCCATATATCGCTTCTCCTCCTCTTCCTTTCTCTGTTTAGCTCTCTCCACAGCAATAGCAACTTCCTCAGTTTGCTGTCGTCTGCGCTCTCTCCAGATTTCCTCCTCTTCAGCTTGTCTGAGCCCAGACGCATGACCCTGTTATACATGCAACAAATATTTTATGCACAATTCAGCATGTTAATGAAGCAAAGTATCTTTTAAACAGTAGAAGTCCAAGCCTAAACATCCAGAACCTAATTAAAAGGAGAAAATTGTTAAAGAGCTACATCTACAATAGATATTGCTAATATGCTTGCATACAAACCTGGTGTGGGGGAGCTCTCATGGGTGGAAGAGGGAAGTTCATTGACCCATGCCCATGAGAGGGGCCAGTGTGTGCAGGAGGGGTCCGGAAATCAACAGACATGGTACGCCCTTGTTGCCATGCTCTCTGGTCTGGAGGCCCTCGGCTTGGCAAGGGCTCAGGCCTTTTCTCGCGACGATCCTCCTAAATTTACACCCATATATGGGGTGAATAAGTTATCTACATATATGCCTGCTCAATTTTAGGAAGCTGTTCATGCAAACTACTACGAGATACATTACAAAATGGTGCCCCTAACTGCAATTTCCTTTCTTTTTCATTTTATTTTATCCCACTCAAGACCCGTTTTAAGATAACAAAAGCAATATTTTATTACCTACTGAATAAAAAGGTTACATTTAGCAGGATATGAGTGGCGGAATTTCTAGTTACAGTAAAACCTCCTGAACAACAAACATCACTGGAATTCTCGTAATACGTTAAATAGTGGACTGTACTGATTATTAGTGAGCAATGACTGCATGCAGGTTTAAAGAATGACAATATTATGCTGACTTCCACCTTACCAGTGATATACTGTCCCTAGAAAACTGTCATAAGCGCAACTTTTACAACAACACATGTTATGACATGACTAACTTCAGACTTTTATGCTGGTATGTTAATAATATTCAATCCACAGATTTTCTGCTTGTCTGGAAAATTCTACAAGAAAGTTTTGACAGTTTCCTTGAGGATTTAGCACAAGCTCTACATCTCTTCCCTCTTCAAATTTCTTCAGCGGGGGAAAAAAGACATTTCATATAATGAAATACTAGTTGAGGCGGATATAAAAGTATCGATCCCCTGAACAACACAAGCTCAAAAAACTGGCAGTTCATACATAGTCTGAAAATACATCTTTAATCAATTTTCAATTTCAATGTTGTAACTTCATGATAATGTCTACTTTTTTGGCGTTGTAAAATAACACAGAAGGATATTTGAGGAATTAACACCTGTCTCGAAAGTATGTTGTGTTACAGAGTTTGAATATCTTTCTAATCGTGGGTAGGTTCATGTTCTCATGATGCTCAACATTCCTTGTAACTAACGTATCTTTATCCTGCTGTACGAAGCAAGTACGAGTAGTATTAGGGCAGATGATGGTTTAACAAAAATATGCTCTTAGCTTGATGCATTTATTATATTATTTGTGGCCTTCAAGGAAAAACTGCAAAATAAATCTGAAAGTTTTAATTAACTTAAAGAAGAAAATTGTTGTAACAGTCCTTCTGAATGGACTTCATTAATTTGGACTTGGACATTTTTTTCACTGACTGTACTGAATATACAGTGAGCCCCATGCAAGAGTTGGTCAATGACGTGGGTTTCTGCATCGCGGCGGGCACAGCAACTCACGAGCAATTGGGTGAAACATCTACGCAAATAAAGCCATGATTGGTGTAATGATTCAGGTTCTAAAATTTACAGTTAAAATTACAATGAAAATAACCACGTAGGCCTACCTCATCACAAGAGATGTTGGAGATGTTCTCCTCTTGAATCCACACAGTACTGGCACCTTTTTAGGAAATTTTCTTTCACACGCATAAGTTCAGCTTCCCAGACAGAGTTTCTCTTGTGATAGGCCTATGTGATATTGTCTTTAAGTTCTTCTAACAGTATGTGAATATTATTTAAGGGGAAACTTGAAAAATAAAGTGTATAGGTCAATTTCCCATACATTAGAAGAACTTAAAGACAATATCACAAGAGAATTTAACTCTATCTTGGAAGCTGGACTTACTCGCATGAAAGAACATTTCCTAAAAAGGTGCCAGTATTATGTGGAGGAGAACATTTCCAACATCTCTTGTGATGGGGTACGTGGTTATTTTCATTGTAATTTTAACTGTAAATGTGAGAACCTGAACGTGGCTTTATTTGTGTAGATATTTCACCCCATCGCTCAGGAGTTAGAGCTGTGCCCGCCGCGATGCAGAAACCCGCATCATAGGCCAACTCTTGCCTGGGACCCACTGTAGAATAATTGAATAGATTAAAAAACTGATGTTAGCAAAAAATAATTTGGGCTCTATTTCAATCTAACAAGAATATACTGTGTTAAAATTTCAAGACTGGAAAAGGAGCTGTTAGGGCTGTTACCTTTCAGCTTACAATCTCCTTGAAGTTGTATAAATAACAATATTTGAGAACTTTTACATGAACTTCTATTCCTTGTGACATGTGCAAGCTTGAAAATAGTTTCAGTACCAAGAATACTGCTTTTTCACTCAAATAACATTGCTCATTTATTACATCATGGTGAAATACTGACCCTAGAGATACAATGGGCATTAACTGCACACACCATTCTTTTTTCAGCATGTAAAGAGACTTGGTATAATCTATCATGCATTTTCATAACCGATGAAATATGTTTTCATTTCCATCACGCATTTTCAAAACCAATGAAGCAATTCATGGTGGCATACATTCACAGAATTCAAGGATTTGGGACACTGAAAACCCTCATGCTATACACCATCAGTGCCTTTGTCAAGACAATTTTAGTTAAAAACTGTATCAGCAAAATTGCTGTGTCTGGTAATGGCCACGTGCCAAGCAGGTAACTTCATCTTACTGTACATTAACAAATTAGAGAGGAATTATATTTTCTGTATTGTGTAAAAGCAGATTTTTTGAGGTTTAACATATTGGCTCTAATGATTGGACATAACTGTCTGGGCCAACACCTTTACAGAATCAACATCTTTCCTTCCCCTGCTTGCATCCTATGTAACCAGCAAGACAGCATCATGAACGAAGATCATCTGCTGAAGTGCATAAAACTTAATCAAACCAAACAACAAAATAAAGATTTAGTGTATCTGTATTGGGAGGCCAGAAGGAGAATGACACTGGTGTCAAATCCTGCCATTGGATAAATAACATATTGGCTCCTGTAGAGCAGTTAACTCGTTTAACATATTAGTGCTGTAAATTTCAACATATATTTATGAAGTGGGTTCTAAATTGATTAACTCGCGATCGCTTGAGCTGTTAGGTCAGAACAATTGTGTATATATTTTAATAACTCGCTTATATCATGCATGAGAAAGTGGTCCTGCTAGCAATTACTTGTTCAACACATGTTTATTATTTTTGAAATTCAACTTTAACATATATCACATACGTGTCATACGTGGTATTATTAAAAATGGTGTAGGATGTTAAGTTACGACTAACGTACGAGTGACAGCATGACACATTTTTGCTGCCTGTTGTCATTATATAATATTACCAATTCAGGACTACAGAATAGCCCATAGAATGTTGTTTTTATACAATTACCAATTGAGCATTATGAATTCTCAGCCCACAGTGAAACAATTTTATCTTTATAAATTTGGCCATTCAGCATTTACAACACAGCCTGCAGTAACAGTTCAAATAAGTTCACAAACTGTTAGCAAGAAGTTGATACTTGATTGGTATTGACGTTGTGACTATTTCAACCTGTGTACGAAAGGTAAGTTTACGATACAGCTCTTGAATAATATAAATACAGTGAAACCTCGGCAAGACGCTTTTCAAGGGACTGCGTATTAGCGAAAGTGGGTAATTTTTACATTTAAAAAATTTTAACACCAAGGTATGAAACAAAATGCACATTTGTTGAATCAAATTAAGGATTAAATAATACATTAATTATGCTGAGGAGTATTGTATATTCTTTCCCTTCAGAAAAAGGTAAGAACAAATATACTACAGTACTGTAGTAAAATTCGAAAACCGCTTCAGGATTTTTCACTATTGTTCTAAGCGTCGAAGAAGGGATTCGTAATGATTCCGCCAACTTTCTGATTTCTGTTTTCATCATGTTTACGGAGAATTTCTAATTTCTCCGATATCGACAAAGCTTTCCATTTCACTCCTTTACTTATGTTGGCACTAGCAAATCACTTCACACTACTGCACAAGATCAAGTCACAATGCGATTTAAAACTAGCTGTAAATAGGACCGTGGAGGACTGAATCCGTGCTATGAATACTCAAGGGTTGCATTCCATTCTATTGAACGTGTGGGGCACTAATGGTAAATGTAGAAGCCTGGAAAATAACTTCTCAAGTATCCTTAAAAGCACGATATTTTAGATTTTTCGGCAGACAAAAGTGTGTATTAAACGGAATGACGGGTGTATTAAGAGGTGGATTTTGTATAGTGATGTCTAGGGACCAGATGAAAAGAGAGCATATCGCTGGATAGCTTAACAAGCAGGAGTGTATTATCGGGGTTTTACTATATTTTTTTTTTTCACTTTTAAATGTTATAACACTGTAATAATAAAAATTTAAAAAAAAATAATAATAATAATAATTTTTATAATAATAATCAATGTAACAAGTGTAAAAAGCTTAAATGCAAAGAACACACACCAAAAACAGTTTCTGTTTGCTGTGAGTGTATCTCTCAAGAAGTATGCCCTGACTGAGACAAATAGGCCGAGGCCTAAACCGAGACCTGCGTCAAGTCTTTGCATTTCGTGAATCAGTGGTTTCATTATTATTTTTATATTATTACTGATACTTTTTTCATACCAATATTACAAGAACATTTAAAATCTGTGACTATATCATTATGTTCATATTAATGTATTTTTTCTAGTATAGTTTTCCACGCTTTGTTTAAAATGCGTGACCTCATTTTCATGCCCATTTTATTGGTAATTGTCTTTAATATCAATTTCACACATATTTGAAATTAGTGATTTGTAAAATATTTAACTATTTTGAAAGGGCATTTACCGGTATTTTTATTATATGTTTTTTTAAAAGAAAATATAACAGTATTTGCTTTTAAAAATGTTAAAATGGTTACTTATTGTAAGTTTAACTATGTGTCTGAGATGCATTTAATAGCTATAAAAGAGGGGGAAAAAAATACGCATGTTAGAACAAATCTAACACACGAGTGATGGCATGACAACCACAGGCACAAGCAATTGTGGGTTAACTTGGTTGTCAGCTTATTCTAGGATTCAAAATTGGTTAGTTGCCTATTTTATGACATCTGCAACTGTTTATATGAAATAAACAAATATAATAAATGAAATAAATTTCAATTTTCACCTAAAGTAAAATGATTTTCCGACAGTGTAGTGGTAATGCACCCTGTCAACATCCACTGCTTATCTTATGTGGGCCCTCCCACATCCTATACCAAAGGCACATCAGAACTGCACGGGCCGGAGATTACAACCTGCCACGTTCTGGCTGTTACTCACCCTGGCCAGAAGTGAGTAGTGTCTTAGACCGTGTGGTCAAACTGCAAGAATGTGCAAGCCACTTGTAGGATTAGTGCTTAGATCTGCCAGATTCAAATTCACTGTGTAAAATGATGGGCACCTATGTGTTAACACATGCTCCTTTCCAGGGACAATGCAAGCAAGAATGTTAGGAAGAACACAGTGTTAATATCCCAAACAAACAAAACAAAAACAAACAAAAAACTAGATTTATGACACCACATCACACTGTAATAAAATAATTCCATCAACATTTTTTATTTATTTATTTATTAGATCTCCAAAATTAACTATTTAGGTATAAAATTACTTGTTATCAGCCATATGCTCTCAGTATAATTTTATCTAACCTTCCCTCATATACGAGGGACATCCACAAAGTAAGTTTCCCTAAGTCCATTTACAGAAATAAAACACAATTTCAAGTAAATAGTTATTGCAACAGACACAGCCAGTTTCAGCTATTTTTCAACATATTCGCCACTGGAATCGAGACATTTGTCATACCGTGGGACCAACTTTTGAATACCTGTGTTGTACAAGTCTACCGCCAGGGATTTGAACCACTGTGTGACAAACATCTTCGCCTCTGTCATTATTTGTCATTTCGTGAGGTGTAGGAAAAGATGGAAATCACTGGGAGCGATGTCTGGGCATTAGGGTGAATGTTTAAACACCTCCCACCCAAACTTCTGCAGGATACTTGCTAGGAAGTGTTTAAACATCCACCCTACATTTATTACATACATTATTTAGGACTCCCCTAATAAAACATCTTTCAGAAACTGAATAATTGCAAGTACCCATAAACCTGACTGGCTCTCGTCCACTGGGGGGTGGAGAATATTCAACAAAGGATCTGTTGTTAACTGCATAAGAATGGAAAACAAGAAGCCATATTTCTAACGAAAGAACGCAATTCTAGGTGAGTTTATGGTTTTTTTGCATTATTTTATTAAAAGCGCATCTTAAAATCCATTTTTACATGAAAAACATTACTAAATTACTCAGTATTGAGTCTTAAACTTTTCAGCCATATAAATATATATTTAAAGATTATACCTGTGAACATCTATGAGTATGACGTGATCTCTTAGACATTTGTAAATGTTTATTTAAAAATTTTCCATAAACAGAATATAGACAGGTTTATAATATAATAATTGTTATTCCTTGCGCACATTTTATTTGGTTACATTTTCCAGTCTTCTGCCTCTGGAAAGCATTATTCCATGTTGTTGACTTTTAAAACTTCTAATTACTATTCCTCTTTGGTTATAATAACTGTTTCATATCTATGATTACATGCTCTGTAATTAAATTGTGACAAATACATTGCAATCAGAAGTGTCTTGGTTCATCTTATAGATTTTTAATTTAACATAATTTCATGTAAAATAAATACAGAAAATACACAACTGCACATTGATCTAATTGAGAAATTTATTTTTCTAAGTCAAGACGATTATTGCAAAGCAGACTAAAGTTTATTCTTTTCAAGTCTCCTTCCATAATTTAGAATAATTTACCTGAAATAAGTAAACAAACCTATACATGTGAACTTAAAAACCTTTCAAAAATAATCTAAGCTATATCTACTAGACTACTTAACTCTGATCCAGATAAAATTTTTCCTAACTTCGTAAAGCTGAACTATTCTTATTCGTACCTGTGTTAAATATTTAATTTATTTTGTGTTAAATCCTCTTTATATGTAGGATGGTATGCATTCTATCTTTATTTTGGAAACATGCATTATTGTTGTTAACACGATGGTGTTTTCGTGTTATTTCTTCCCATCGTTGCCATTGTATGTAGCTGCTTATTCCTGGCGCAGGCTAGGGGTGATGTCACACAGCAATGTAGGACTCTCACCACAGCTCTTATGTGAACAAGGCAACCTTATACAGAGTCTGTCCGGAAAATAATGTCAGTGAGTCAATTACATGTTATTTATTGATCCGATCGGTACAACAGGTTCCTCCTATGTTGATATATCACTTCCAGCGGGATTTCCAGGCATCAAAGGCATCATGGTAGGCATTTTCTGGAATGTCCTTTAGAGCCTTGGTGAAAGCCTCTTTGACTTGTCAACTGTCCCAAAATGATGCCCTTTCATGGTGTAACCATCTATGCCAATTTCTAAGTGGAAGTGCTCAAGAGACTCAAACGAATGCATCCGAACCATGGGAAATTTCACAACGCCTTCTTCATGACCCGCTTCCAGGCCGATTCAAAGGTGCCAACGGTTCTCCAGATGCCCTAAAGTCCTAACGTGGCTCCCCCAACTTCTTGTTCTCACGCTTGAATACTCCCATGAACGGACATCATTTTGGAACAGTTGACAAAGTCAAAGAGGCTTGCACCAAGACTCCAAAGGACATTCCGGAAAAGGCCTTCCGTGATGCCTTCGATGCCTGGAAATCTTGCTGGAAGCGATGTATCGACACAGGAGAAACCTATTTTGAAATCTTTTAATGTATTGTACTGATCAAATCAATAAATATCTTCTAATTGACTCACTGACATTACTTTCCGGGCAGACCCTGTATATACTAGCCTTGGGCTGTGATAACCTTTCATCTGTTTGGTCCCATGAAGAAATTCCTGGCTGGTAAACGCTTTGCGTCAGATGCAGAAGTGATAACAGCAGTCCGCAGATGGGTATACTCCAACCGAACGGACTTCTATGAACAGGGTATTTTGAAACTGGTATCACGATGGGAGAAATGTGTTGAGAAACTTGGCGACTACATAGAAAAATACAAAACACGTGTGCATTTGTTTGTAATTGTACCTATTAAACTTTTCATTAAAAAATTATAGTGCATTAATTTTCGATCCACCCTCGTGTTATGTTAATGTTTCTTGTTATAAAAACAACTGCGTCTTTGTAAACATGGTTTGTTTGTTTGCTAAATACATCAGAAGACATACAAGTCATTCTAATTTATATGCTATGCTATTCAAGTGAATAAGTTCTGTAAGTTCTTATTATTTCTAGGCCGATAATACCTTTTGTTTAATATTTTAATAATTTCCTTGCATATTACTGTTGGGGACTTTGTGTTATCAGTCTATGCTATCAGCCATGTTTGATTCATTATTATCCTGATTTTGAGGATTTTTTTTTTTACTTATAGGTTACAGTATTTGTAAAGAAATTTTACAATTTCAATTTAGTTTAATTATCTTTTGTATTATTATTTCCTCTGAATTATCACTAATTAATGTTTATTATAACTAATATCATTCATAGTTTGCTTGGCACGTTGCTCTGGCCAATCATCATCAGTTACCTATGCATCTCACCACTGGAAGGACACACGTCGCCATTACTTTCATATATCTGCAGTTTGCTAACACCTTGTGTGCACGTGCTCATCACAATTACTATTGACGGAAGTCAACATTCGCAGTCACTCAAGTATAGGTTTTTTGTATATGCGCATAATATTGTGCAGTACAAAGTACATACACTTCTTCGTCAGACTCGCTGGTGCGTGATCCATTTTCGTCATGTAATAGTGCTTTTGGGTCAAGTGCTGCTCATCCTATGATGGTGTAATTTACCAACCTTATTGATTCACCAACATTCAACATATATTTAATTGACTAAGCTACAGGTATTAAAATACATGTCCAATAAGCTACAAGTGGTAATCGTTTTTGTAATGGCTACATGCTGAGTGAAGCGTGCTGTTGTCTTTATAAACATGACCTTTTGCCAGTTGTCTTGGAAATATGACAACGTTTGCCTCCAAATGCTGAACGTGCTCGGCAATCATTCTTCATAGCATACAAAATTTTGTTTTAGTATGCTTTTCCGTTACAAGAGGCCGTATTGGAAAGAGTGCATATTCACAGTGGGTGGTTTATAACTACCATTCAGAGAATATTTTGAAAAAATTTTCAAATGAAAGTTTTAGCTCTCAGTATAAGCAAGCCATGTGCAAAATTTAATGAAATTCGTTAGAGCCATTTTCGAGAAAATCGTGGAAAACAAAAATTTCTTCATGTCAAGTCCCCTTAAAAATAAGAGAAACTTGTCGCCAATCTTTGGTTCTCATCTTCAGAAGGTAACTGACCCAAATACAAAATTTTGTTTTTATATGATTTTCCATTTTGGTGCTAGGCTGTTCACAGACATCGGTATTTTTGGATTCAGGGAGCCTCAAAACATGTATTTATGTTAAATCAACTTGGAATTTGGGGGTCAAAAACAATACTTCGTCTAGTACGGGCAGAGGAAGTAATAAATAGGAAAGGAAACATGCCAGTCATCAAGGGTGAAGAAGTAATAGATTACCATACATCAGTAGTTCCCAACCTTTCCTTATCGGAATACCTCCACAGTCCATCGGACCATGGTGGAGTAAAAACCCTTATTTGTATCGTATCCTTTCCTTATGTATATATAATTTACCATCAAATATTGCAAATAATATATAAGCTTATACATGCTTTTTTGAAGTCACAGATACGATATATAAGCACTTAGTAGCAAACCAGTTATTTATTTAACAATAGATATATGTTTGCAATATATGCAACAAGTGGTTTCATACTCACTAACAAGTGTTCCTAGGTGAAGAGAAAAACTACAATTATAAAAGTACACAAAGAACATTTTGATTTTTCAGGCAAAATTGCTGTTCTTAAGTAAGAATACTATATTAATGAGATTTTTGGGACTGTTTCGATTGAACTAACACGTTGATGTCAGGATTGAATGAAGATGTTTTTAATCTTAAGTCACTTTCAACGTTGAGTTGATTTCTGTATTTGTTTTCTAGGAAAACCAAACACAATTTGATTTGTTTTGATATTTCTTATCTTTTCTGATGGTTTATTCGATGGTTTCTGATAGTTTTAGAATCGAGTTGCGACCCACCTGTAACCCTTCTGCGACCCACCGGCTGGGAACCACTGCCATAGATGAATGTTGTTGACAAACATGAGCAACAAATGTCACCTTTTCCTATAATGAGTAGATATGCGAAAGACTACAAAAAATATTTTTCTAAACGATGGATGTAACTATTTTCAATAGCTTTGCATTACAGAAAAAGATAACAGAGAAAAAAAACAGCACTTCACAGAATTTAGAATACAGTTGTATGTGAAAATTGAGGGCAACCACAGCAGGGCCTTTCCCCTATTCATCTTCAAGCTAATCATCGAGCCCATTTTGTACAGTTTATTTCCTCCAATCCAAAAAAGAAGAATCCTTGCTGTGATTGTGTGGTGTGCAGAGCAAAAAAGAAGAGAAGTGAGTGTGTGAAGAGTTTGGTGGCGCTTCATGCTCTAAACCAGCTATCATCAAGTACTGAGCAGTCCAGTTTGGAGCTTCCCCGCTCAGTACATAAGCATGATGGGAGCAATGGAAAGAGGAGCAAAGGGGAAAATGATGTCATTCATACCCTCCCTGCGCAGCGGCGGGTAAGTTCAGTCCTGTTGGATAGTGTTCAAAATCAATTTCTATTACAAAATTACTCCCGTGTAGTTACAGGAACCGCCACTGAGTTTATAAACTGGACTGCTGCTCAGCTTTCTTTGTGGTAGACGCTAATGATAGTGGAGCAGGTAAAGCCTGCTTCCTCAAGTTGTGTACCGATGGTGGCTGCTCTAGACTGTTTAGGGTGTATCATACTACAAAACATGTATAAATAAGCATTCTAGGGACCTTCCCAGCATCATGCATAACAAGGGTATGTATTGAAGTCAATAAAACTGAATGTGCATGAATCTATATTAATAAAAGGAAGTGTCTCTCCTTCTGTCTGTCTGCGATGCCCAGCGAAATCTACTAAACGCAGAGATCTGAAATTTTAAACATAGGTGGACTGAAGGGTCAGAAAATGCACCTCGGAGCCGGAATTTTAGCTTTCGTTCGCGAGTTATGAGTGAAAAACTGGCAGAAAACGTGTATTTTTTGCGCTTTCGAATCATCGGTTCTCAGTAATACGTTTCAATTGTCAAATCAATTAGAGTTGGCTTTGTCTATTTTTGTCATACCTAGGAGATAAAAGCATCGCGATCGCTTGATTTTGTAAGTCCACCCTGGTCAATTCATTTGTTTGGAATGTCAAGGCCCACAGATATCTGAAATTTTCAACCTACACAAAAGAGGGATGATCAGTATAGGCCTAAATATGGTCAAAGATTGTTTGATTTGGCTGAAACTCACCATAATGGGGTTTTCTGGACCAAGGGATTCGAATCTGAGGTCTTTTTACCAGGCGATGCTTTCTAATCGTATGTAGTCCACGTGATTTAGGTGTTAATAAATATAATGAATTAACTATTTTGCAAAGTACCCAGACATCTCAAATTTTCAACCTAGACAGAAGAGAGATAATGAATGTAGACCTAAATGGATAAACACTGATCAATTTGGATGAAACTCACTTTGCAGGGGTTATCTGGGCCAGGGAACTTGAATCTGCGGTTGTTTTTCCCATGCTGCGCTTTCTAATCGTGGAATTCACTTCATAGCCGGATTTTTAGCTGTTTCATTTATTAGTTGTTTATTTGAGATCTATGAATGTTTTGCATGCTACTGTTAATAAATATGTTTTAATTATTAATTATTACAGGAAGTTATTAACAGTGAAGTTTTTCTAATATAGTAATATAAGAATTGAGTCAATTTTTGTGACACTTACTTCACTTGAGTTCTCTATTTGGAGACTAGTTTCGGGAAATTTTTTTCTCCCATATTCATTCCATTTTGACAGCAGATGTTTTTAATTATTTTGCTCCTAATTTTTAACCTCCAATTAATTATCGCGGGCGAAGCCGTGGGCACCTGCTAGTAGATTATAAATATACAAAAGTCCCATGTTTGGTTGAAAATAGTTTTTGTGGGTGTGCTATGTGAAAGAAAATAAAAACAAAACAACCAATGCTTTAACTGATCTTTGGGTGAGATCAGCAATTGTAGTTTCCTGTGATCATTTGGTATGGAGTGACTTTACAGTTTTCAAGAATTAAAACTGCAAAGCTATTAACTCAAGAGCAGCACAGTGTTTAAATTTTGGATTGAATCACATGACTATACTACAAAATTTGTCTTAAAAACATAATACTAATACTGTCTTAAAACTAATAATAAATCATACTTTGACTTTTGTGATATTAAAATACATATTTACAGTGAATCATTGACATTTCAATTATTCAGAACATTGCCTCTATCTTAGATAGCCATCCTTGTGATTAGAATCTCACTCTACCAGATCAACTTATCAATACTTCTAGCTGAGGCATAGCCTATTTCAGGGTAATCTACTGATAATATTGCAACAAAATCCAATACCGGTATTCTGATCTGTCTATATGTAGAAATCAGATTGGCACCCATTAACGCCATTTATCGGATCGAAAGACAATCCTGAATAAATTTACAAATTAATGAATGAACATCCAGTAAACTGGTAACGGCAAGATACGGATTTATTTAACAATCACAGAGCAAGAGCAGTAAACTTTAGACTGACTTCTGGCTCTATGTTGATATCGCTTTCTTCCTGTCTATACCATTCTTGTTACCAATGTATGTAAGAACTGAGTCAAAATAATTCTTAAGTCCTACACATACCAATATTAAAAACGAATAACCGAAGAGTATGTTTCTCAAATATTAAGTTATTAACATTCCATGCCACCAACCACACTAATTCTGCAAATATTTATTAATGAGCAACCTGTCCTCCACCATGCCTTCAAAGCAATGACACACAGCGAACAAACTGTTAACATACAATGCTTACACCTCCCCCAAAAACAAATCTATGTACTTCAGATATGGATTTCACTATACATTAAGCTTTAAAGCATTCACAGGTTCACATAATTATTAAATTAGAACATGTTTCAATGTGTTCCCCATCATCATCAGTTTGCCAAATTTGTTTCTCTGTCCACCAAATGTCCTCCAGGTTGTATGAATTTGAAATTGTCATTGTCTTTCGGGCTGTCGAAATTGTAAGTCTATCTTTGTCTTTTTGGAAGTACACTTCTCCTCAAATTTGAATTCATTTCAAGCTCTAGACCAGAAATGATGAGCCAATGCAGACTTCTCTTTTTGTTAGTATTTAATATTTCTCACGTGTTCCTTGTACCTTGATTTAAACTTATCTTTGTTTTGTCAACATATACTTTTCTACAGGTATTACAGTCAATTTTATAAATGCCTGAATTGTTACTTGGTGGAATTTTGATTTTCATATCTGAACTTATGCTACGTTCACACAAAGGAATTTGTTGCGACACGGATTCTACATATACATCTAAGATACATGTGTAATGATAATTGTATCTGGATTCTTATCCCAGGTGCATGTTTCTGGAACAAGTATCACATGTGAGCGTTTACAATGAGGGATTTGTTGTCAGGCACAAGAATGGCTTCAGATGCAGAACTTTTGTGCAGATCTTATCCATACCACTTTTGTACGTAAACATCAGTACTTCCAGAACCAGATTTCTCATATAAAGTGAGATTTCAGGCTATGAATTTTATTTTCTATATCTTTATATCCAGTGTTAAACAATCTTCCAATCTCCTATACAGTTGTCTCGTCTCATCTGGTTTTTGTAATCGGGGCACATAGGGTCCCATAAGCATCTTCTCATTCGAAATTCCTCAATTCATTCAAGGACAATTCCATGGTCACGGACTAACATTCACAGAGAAAAGTCACTATACTGGCAGCCATTACACCAACAATATCAAACACAGAAGAAATTGGCATATGCAGAGCAACACATAAAGAACTAAAGTATTTACAAATAAACTTAGAGTTCTCTAACATATATATGCACAGATATATTTAACTTACAGCACCTTGTCACGGACTAACTTATTTTGGACATAGGTTTCATTTGTAGGAACAAAACAGAAAATTTCTGTGATTTGATATACATTAGGCAGATGTGTTTTATTTGTTTTGAAGTAGGTAGGTATATAGCAGCTTATGATATGGTTCTTTAAAATATGAACCATCAGTTTAATGGTAATAAAAAATGAAATACTAGTGTCACGGACTAACATGAAAAGTTGTCACGGACTAACTTCTGGATGTAAATCAGAAAATCACATTTACAACATAACAAAGAGGTGGAACGCTTAGTACATGATTTGAAACTTTTGTCTAATAATCTCAAACTCGTTTTCATTTATTCGAAATATGTTAGTTCGTGTTGAAGACGTGGTTTTGGGCTCTTCAGTCAGTGCATGGAAAATGCTTTTCAAAAGCGAGTAGTCTTCATCTTTTACAGCTCTGAAACTATTTTGGCCTTCTTTCAGCTGTTTAAGTCAACCATTTGAAAACAACTTTATTTTTTAACCCCTTCATCAGTGTCTTGACTATTGCTAGACAAAATATTGATTCTAAAATCCTCAATTATGAGGTTGTTGAATACAAATGTTGCATCGCTGAACCTATCACAATATTTTTTGGTTCTTTCAGCAGATGTCTTCCCCATTTTTATAGTATAGGTCTAAACGAAGAAAGAAAAATGCGTTAACTTTTCAGAAAAATTTGTTTTATTGAATATCGTAACTATTTTGATCTCAATAAGTAAAAATTTAAATCTTGGTTCTTGAAAATTAAACATGTTTCATATAAAAATAGGTTAGGCCCACAAAACATTTAATTATTCTTTATTTTTCTCCACTGCCCTTCACATTTTATTACAAATATTCTAATATCTGTGAAATATATCATTTTGAGACTCTGTGACTGTTAGTCTGTGACACCATTATTTGTGGAGAAAAAACATTCAATTTCAGTAACCAAGTGAAGGTGTACTGCTCCATACTAGTACTCAGAGAATATATAATATAATTACAATACATGCATTATTTATTGCTTTAGGTAAACTTTTACATCTTTTTTGTCACGGACTAACAGTTTCTGTGTATTATTGGACTTCCTTACATATATTATTTACCTAATTTGACTTCTGCAATTCAATGAAGTAATGTTTTCCCTCCATAATAAGTCATCTTTTGTTTTATGATGAAAAAGAATCCTTGGAAAGCACTGCTGCCGTATCTGTTGGACTAAATTGTGAATGTCCATGTTCATCGTAAATTTGGTGTTTTCTATCAATTATCTAATAGATTATATTTTAAGTCCAAATTTAAAAGAGAAATGCATGAAATATTTATATTTTCTGAAACCTTAACTCTTTGACTTAGAGAAACTGCAATAATTTACAATATTTATAACATTTTATTTTTTTCAATCTGTGTCAATGTTATCATGGAATTGCCCTCAAGTGTGTTCTGTTTAGACAACTTCATAGCAAATTATCCATAATTTCATGAAATAAAAAGGATCAACATAGCAGTATAAAGCTCACCTACATGGATAAATGCCTTGGTACAAAACAGCTGAGAGTTGTCAGTCAACTGTCACATGAAACGTAACTACAGCACAAGAGCACTGAATATTCTCGCTGGGATTTGTTCCATGGTATTGCTCTCGGAGAAAAAACAAGAACTTGTATTGGAGCCTTGTTTCCAGTTCATTTTATCAGCTGTTTGTGCCTGTGGACTAGGAACGTGTTCCATAGGTTTGCACCTTGCGTCTCATAGGTTGGGATACATGTTCCTACAACAAATTCCTCAGTGCGAACATAGCAGTAGGAGATTTTGTATACTAAACTAATTGATAGGTGCTAACGTCATGTTCAGTTCTTTATATATTTTTTAAAGTTATAATGCATTAAAGGAAAGAAAATGAATTTTTAAGATTGTTTAAGGTGGTATTTTCTTTAAAGCGTTCTTGGTTTTAAAAATTCTTAATTTTTCCGTTGATCGTATTTTTAGTAAATCCATTGCTTTTTCTTTTTTTTAAATATATGCTGATATTCAATTTAGATTCTTTGATGTGCATAGGTAAGTTGACTAATCTATAAGAAAGACTGTTCATTATTGCTAGTCTGTGAGGAGAATAGTCTTTCTTGTAAATTCCAAATTCTAATTTCCTGCAAATTCTGATGCCCTCAATATCTAGAAAATGTTGTTGTCCTCTGCCATGAATTTTGCTGAACTGCCCTGGAGGTTAAGTAGTTTGACAGCATTTTCCATCAATTTATTATTCACTATGGCGAATATATCATCCACATATCTATGCCATGATCTAAAATTCTGAGGACAGAAAAGTCTGCAGCGGCTCATCATTTCTGATCCACTTGATTTATATGTTTGGGGAAAGTTAAACCCAAAAACAAAAATAGACAAACTTTCACATCCCTGAGGACAATGACCTTACTTTAAAATTCATACAAGCTGGAGGACATTTAGTGGACTCAGAAACATAGTAGTCAGTAGATCTCAGCTGATCATAAATGGGGAATCCCCGATTTGTAAGTTTCTACTCACAATAATTATGTAAAGTTGAATGCTTTAAAATATAATATATATAATAGTGACATTTCACAGTGTTTTCCCAGATTGATTTTATTTTAAAAAAAAATGAATTTCATTCCCCCTTGTAAGGACTGCTTTTCTTTCCTAAAAGCCTCTGATTTTTATCCAAATGCAATAAAATTAATTAAATCATAAGATTAACTAAAATTATTTACTACCCAATCAGGGTGATCACACTGATTCAAAATACTTAATCACAAGTCGGATTTTTATATTTTGGTTCTATTTTATGTTTTCACACATTATCAGACAAACTGTATTACTTGGATAGCTGCAAGATATCAAACTTTCGTTACGAGTTGGTTTCAATACAAAATGAAAAAAGCTCTTCAATATGAATTAAGAACAGTAAAAAAAATATGGCCTTTATGAACACATAATTCTAATAATGTTGCTAAGATTTCTCTGCTTAATTTTATGGTGGTGAGAACACACACCATGTTTTACAATTGAGAGGGTCAGCACAACAGTTCACCAACAAGGAAAATTGGATAATGATGGTATCTTTATCATTTGGGGGGTGAATGAACTATGTTGGATCAATAATTGCATATTGTTGGGTTAGTTTTGATGTAGTTAATTTATTCCTTAATTTATTCCTCTTGCATAAGTGCAACAAAACCTTTGCAAACCAAGACCAATAAATCTCAGGAAATTACAGATATTAACGATCATCTCAAATACTGTATACTTCCACAGATAAGAGAACCTTCCGATAAGACAAGGTATCAATTTTCATCCAAGTTTATAGTTTTAGCATATATTGGTCCTATAAGACGACCTCCAAACATCAACGGCTATGAATTTATGTTTATGAAAGAAATTCAAAAGTTTCATTTTTGTTTCAGTTTTCTGGTATGGTATCGCAAAAATGTTGCTAACCATCGCACTATTGTAATCCATAGGGTGGGTAGTAGAAGTAAGGGCAAAATAACTACAGTTAGTTAAAAAGACTGTTGGCTACCCTTATCGGAACAAACCTTCCTCAATCCTTTTTTCAAAACGGCATCACTGAGCACAGCTGCACCACAATGAAACAGAATACATGCATTGTGCATGAGCCATGTGATACTCGTACCGGTAAATAAGGAAAAGTTTAAAAAATACCAAAAATGGGTTACATTTTACGGATTATTTTAACATCTTAACATATCAAGGTAATATAATCTTGACATCAGAATAATCATTTTATAAGTGTTTTAATCTATATCAATTTCAGTCTAATTTTTTTTTTGTATCTGTCCTATAAGACGATCCTAGAATTCGGCTTTTTTTTTTACGATTCAACTAGTCTTATCTGCGGAAACATATGGTATGTATTTGACATTAATTTTATTGTAAGCTGATTTCTTTAACTGTGGAAGGAATGTGGAGAAAAACGACCTTTATGATGTAGTAAATCATGTGCAGAACTGGATAAACATTTGAACTTCTAAATAAAACTAATTCAAGTGTGTTCCTATTAAAATATTAATTTCACATAAGATGTTCAATAATTATTGAAATAAACATTTGAACTTCTAAACAAAACTAATTCAAGTGTGTTCCCATTAAAATATTAATTTCACATAAAAAGCCCAATAATTATTGAAGTATTTTTCTTATCTTTTTCCAAGTACAAATAAATGTCAGTGCAACAGTGATCCAACCTTGAAAACAAAATTACAGTGTATCACAAAAATGGTGGTATCTTCTAAAGTTCAGCATTGTAGGCTAGACTATATAAAATTTTAGTTAAGATTACTAAGCACCATAGAACACACCACTTCTAATAAAATTGGATTTTCTAAATTGTAAGAAAAACTACAATCACAAAAATTTTACATCTTTATCAGGGTTCTTAGCGTGGTTTATACCACTGCTGCACTAACCCCTCAATTCCTAACAGTGAAACTGAAGAACACTTGAAATATGATATAGGACTGTTACATCGGTTCAGGAAGTCTGAACCAGCAATAATTCTAAACTAAACTTTGGTTCATTATAATTCTACAGGCTTGGAAGGGGTTCAATAACTTGGAGATATCCAACAGTGTAAATGCTGTATTTAGATCCCTGCTGAACGCAAGAGGCAAGTTTCAAAAACTTAGAGCCATCCAAGCCTTGTATTTCAATTCACTGTAACTAGGAATTGTCCAACTGTTTTAAGTTAAATTTTCAATTCACTTTCAGATCCCTGATGAACTCAGAATGAGGATGGAAAGGGGAGGTTCAAAACTGTATAACCCACGAAGAAAATAAAATATTGTGTGATTTTGAAACGTGTTTGTAGTCTCCGGAACCTAAAATTGTGGAGGCTTTACTGTATCTTATTATTATGACTTATGTGCCACAAAAGTAAACAACTGCTTATATCCTAAGCCTGAGAAGCAATTTGTTACTGTAAGCAGGCCTTATATAAGCACATTAATATTAACTTGTCCATTATAATAACAATTATCCCACTTAATATCCTGGGCTGAAGCTCCCAAATGCAGCAGGCACACCTTCAAAATATGTCAATGCTCAATTCTATTGCTTCCTTCAAACATGCAACAAAAACATTCACAAAAACAAAACAGATGTGATGAATGCTGTAACTTACCCTTCTATCATCTCTTTCTTTTTCACTTGATTCACTGTCTCTTTCGGCACAGCGTTTCTCATCCTTGTTACCAGCACTGTGGCTCTGACCACGTGCATCTTTCCTTGTATCTTCCTCTTGTGTACTTTCATCGTCACTGAATGCCAACTTCTGACTGAAAATAAAGGATTTTCTGTTGTTTGAGGGTATTCATTTCCTAGTACTACATAAAGCAAGTTAAAACATTATTTAAAATTAAAACTTTATTTGAAACAACGTTATAAGTGACAGAGTTTTGAAAAATGTGATTTCCGTGTAACAAGGTTTTATATACTCTTCTCCATATCTAAAAAAGGTAGTAGCAATCTTATGGGCACTGGTTCTGTGGGCAGGAAGGTGTGAAATACTAACTAACCTGTAACAATGTACTATGTAACAAAAATGGAGATGCTATACCCATGCTGCTGTCAGCTGCTACTCAAAAGGATGCAGATAGAGCCAAAAAATATGTTGAGTAGAAACATAATGTGTAGAAAAGGAAGGAAGGATGATGGGAAAGAATATATCTCAATTCCAGGAATATTGTAAAACCAGTGTTGGAAGAACCAAATGAGGTACAGATAACGTTTCATGTAGAGACCAAACTAATCTCATGTTAGTTTTCAGCTCAATACTAAACAACACTGTAAAATATTGCCGTTGAATATATCGGGGTTGCAGATTCTATAAACACTTAGAATTTTCTATTAGACTTGGTGCAATACAACACATTACTTGACCCTGTAACAACACTGTAAGCGGACCACACATAAAACGTTGTTACGTTGCTTCATATTATCATCTCTCCTTTGTTGGAAAATAATAATACTGTTAGTAAGACTGTAACAATGTCACACCGAATTCTTTCTTCATAAATACAGGGCATAATTTGCCCTCTTATTCATCTTTTGTTTGCAAATGTCACAACATTGTTAGAGCCCATGCTTCATTTATAATTTGTAGTTGGAAATCACTATTTAGGCATGCAATTATAAACCTTTAAGAAATACAGCCCCAGCGGTTATACATCAGTTTGCAGGCTGGGTTGTAGTGACCAAGGACCAGATTTCAAATCTTGGTACAGGAGGAGCCATGTTTGTGGGGGACAAATTTGGGATCTTCCAAGTTTTCTTAGGGTCCTCCCATTTTCCTGAATTTAGTTTTACAGTGAAATCCCCGTAGAACGATTACCGATATAACGATAATACTCCTTATAACGTTAAAATATTTTGGTCCCGGCATTCTTTCCATTCAAATAATGTAAAATTCCCCTCGGTTTTACGATACTCTTAATAACGATAAACCTCTCCTTTACGATTACATTTAGAATCCCCGTAAAATACCTTTCCCTCAGTACAAGGATAAAAATAGATCGTGCAAGTGCAAATCATGAACTCCCCGGATCTACCGGAAGAAAACATTGAGGAAATCCAAAGCAAGCAGGCGGAAGATGAAAAAGAGGAGGTAGAACAAACTGTGCATCTACCTGTTCATAAAAAATCTGATGTGAAAGTCACATAACTTCCTCTGCCCAAATAAAAGTTTGCAGCATTTACGCTAATTATGCTATAAATATCTTATAGCCCCTTCTTTGAATGTTGCGACTAAAAACGCAGGCTATGGGGGGAAAAAACAAGTGACTGCAAACGTTTATTGAACTTTCTGCTGTTAAGAATAATTTCCGAAATTTATCAAATATTCCCCTCAGACATTTCTTTACTGTAAGCAGGGCCAACAGTACATTTTTCTCTCTTCACGTGCTTATATAGAATAAAATGCCTTAAATGTCCGCGTATTAAGTTGTTCACCAGGCAAGTTGGTAGGTTACAACCACCCTTCAGAGAATGTTTTTGAAATGGTATAAGCAATCCATGTACAAAATTTAAAGGAAATTTTTAGAGCCGTTTATGAGAAAATAGCAAAAAACAAAATATTCTTCATGTAAAGTCCCCTTAAATATAAGAAAAGGTTGTAGCCAATCTTCACAGCCTCAGAAGGTACGTAACCCAAATACAAAATTTTGTTTTCGTACGATTTACAAGAAGCCGTATTGCAAAAAGCACGTATTCACAGTGGGTTGCTTATAACTACCCTTTAGAGAATTTGTTCGAAAAAATGTTTCAAATAAAAGTTTTAGCGCTTGGTACAAGCAATCCATGCGCAAAATTTAAAGAAAATCGTTAGAGCCGTTTTCGAGAAAATCGCGAAAAACGAAAATTTCTTCATGTAAAGTCCCCTTAAAAATAAGGGAAATTTGTCGCCAATCTTCGAATCGCATCTTCAGAAGGTACCTGACCCAAATACGAAATTTTGTTTTCATACGATTCTCCGTTTCGGAGCTAGCCTGTTCACAAACTTCCACACAGACACACAGACAGACACACACACAGACATGTTTCCAAAAATGGTATTTTTGGATTCAGGGGGCCTTGAAACGTGTATATATGCTAAAAACTCAACTTCGAATTTTAGGGTCGAAAACAATACTTCCTCTACCTATAGTACCTATGGTACGGGCAGAGGAAGTAAAAAAGCTAAACAGACTGTCATTTCTGACTTTTACAAACAGGGGCAAAAATGAGCCGTCCTGTTCATGGTGCTGTGCTATAATGCATTGTAAAATGTGTTTGCTCATAGTGTAATAATTTAAGGGTGGAGTGAATACAGTACAGTATAGCAGTTCTTGTGTTAAATTTTTTTATTTCTCTAAATACTTAAAGATTTTTAGCTATGGAAGTTGTTTCCTATATACTACCAAAATTTGAACATTTTTTGTAAATTCTCGATGTAACAATATATCTCTCTACAACAATATATTTTTATGGTCCCTGCGAAATCGTTGTATCGAGATTTCACTGTATATACATATATATATATTGCGAGCCATAAGGCTCTTTGGGACCTTTATTATAATGTAAAATAAAGAAATAAATATATATATATATATTTATTTTACATTATAATAAAGGTCCCAAAGAGTCTTATGGCTCGCAATGAGGGACAATCAAAGTACAATTATTGGCATATGTTAGCAAGATATAATTACTACACAAGAAGTTTACAAAATAAAATTACTACACAATATATATATAAATGATATGATATGATTTATTTGTTCTAAGACACTTTACACTGGCCCTTAAGTTATACATTTTCGAAAAGGAGCCGTACCTACCTTCCGGTTTCTGGCAGGTCCTTTTACAGATAATACATGCATACATAATTAACACACGGCAGTTAGTTCAATGTCATCAATCACATTAGCTTTAGTACTTAAACACTACCTAAATATTGAACTGCCGATCGTATATCTTCATAGGGCAAACGCTATCATGGACGCTGCAGACGTGTGATGGATGTGATACTAGACACTAAATGATTATTTGATCCTCAACTCCCTAATCTTACAATAATGATTTGAACTATTCTACTATCTCCCTACACTCCTTGGCAATTCACTCCTAATGAACCTTAATCTATTTAAATTAACACTTCATCACAGATTACTATCCCTTATTTGAAAACTCCCGGCTAAGTTCTATTGTTTGAAACTTAATAATCTGGTACGGCTTCTGGTGGTTATCGTTGAGTCATCAGATATATATAAATACAAAGTCATGGCTACCAATGGTTGTTAAAAAATAGATAAACATAGAAACAAGATTCACAAAAAGATATGATAGAAATAAGTGTAATCATGGTGTAAGATTCAGCTCAAGTATTAGATGAAGTTCACAAAATTATAGACAGTTATTGAAATACCCACTTAGTAGGTGAGCTTTAACCTGTTTTGTGAAAATAGTTAATTTATTTGTTTTTTTTTTTTATATCCGGAGTTAGATTGTTATAATGTTTTGTCATCATACTGATGACCATATTTGGACGTTTCAGCAGTATTTACTATGAAGTTATTTTGACCCCTCGTATTATGATAATGTATATTGTTGAATTTAGGGATGCAAATCTTACTATGGAATAGTTTGTTGAGAACATAGTGATTGCAAACATAGTGATTGATAGTTTTAGTGATACAGCCAGTGGGATAATTCCTGATTCCTGAAATATCTGCTTTGTGCAAGTATAGAAGTCTACATTATAAATTATCTTTATAGCCCTATTTTGAAATGTTTCAAGTTGTCATAGCTGCGTTCTACCAACAATCTCCCTTCTTGTGTCTCCCCTTCCCTCTCTCATTTCATTCATTGCCCTTCATCCACAATTTCATCTGACAACCACAGGAGTAAATTCACGTGGATGGTAGGGAGGACTACAACCCAATTCCACTTCTACCTTCCTCATGCCAGTCAGAATATTGACTAGTGTAGCAGTGTTTGTCCGGTCCAGTAAACCACCATTAATGGCCGTGGGTGTCGGCATGCTGACCACATGCCCCCCAATCCTGCCATCTGCCTACGGGAGATGATGCAGCGGTCGGGTGGTAGGCCAAGTCCCTCCAGGGATGTAGCGCCACGGAGTTTAGTTTTTAGTAGCAGTGTTTGGCAGGGACAGACCAGGTGTACAAAACCCTCAACATCACGTTCTATCACAGCTGGCATAGTCCACATCAATTTAGGCTGGGGGATTACCTTCTTAGTCTGAGGTGTTATTCTTTTTAACATGTGTTAAAATTCAGGAAAAAGTAACAAACAAAAAAAAATCCTGGCCCAAGATACTGGCACCATTTCTCACTTGAAATTTTTAGCAAAATGTTCTCTCTCTAGAATGGTTCTAGATATTTTGTTGCAGGCCTTTTTTATTTGAAAGACAATATTTTCCTGATTAATACAATATCCTCCATTTGGAAATATTTCTCTTGTGGTAGCTTTCTGATTTTATATATAGGCCTATATATATATATATTTTTTCAAAATCTAAATCCCCAAGATTTTATTTTTCAACTGTTGGTCAGTACCGTAGAGTACTTCATTCCCTGAAAAGGAGAATTTTCATTTTTGAATTCTGGAACTTATCATAATCTTTTCCAAGAAATCCATTTTTGGACCAATGTGCTCAATGTGAAAAATGATTAATTAAAGTTGGAACAGGTGAAATGTTACATAGAATCTTCCAAATCATTAAAGGTCATCTGGAGCAATATGGAAGCTTCCTGATAATTTCAGAATGTAATAAAACCTTCTAAAACAATCTGGAACCATCCAGATACTTCTTTCAAATCATTCAAGGCAGGGTTCGGATTAAACCTTTTAATGAGGGAGCGGGAGAAATTAAATGTGGGTCCAATGTACTAACACTTATACACCGTGTGGCACATAAAACCGGCCCCTTCGTAATATTATGGTATATTGGTTTTTTTTTTTACAATTATTTGTTTACATTCGTATATTGCGTTTTTGGCAACACTTAAATTATCTACCTTCCTACCAAGAGTTGGCTGTCGACCTGGGGTCATATTCAATACATTACATTTAATTTTATGTGTTTACTTTATGGGCCGGTTTTACGTGCCGCACTCTGTATTATTAACCTCATATAAAAATAAATGTAGTAATGCTAGACAGCTGAAAGGAAACTTTTTTCCACCTCTGTAATTCAGTCGCATGATTGGTTTGATATATCTATTTTTACATACAGTAGAGCCTCGATAATTCGAGCCCCGGTATTTTGAGCTTCCGTGTAATTCGAGCTGGTCTTAAGAAAATTAAAATTTTTCATAAAACTAGAGTAAAATCCCGTTTTTATATGGTGTCTGCATGTAAGTTTTACGCACTTCCGAATGTGTTACATTTTGAGCTTTCTTTCCATTTTTCCATGTAAAAAATGCAGTAAAACTGTCCCACTTAGGGTTTTCATTCATAATACACAGAAATAACCTTGGCTTCAGACTGCTAATGCATTTCTATTACAGATTGACAGAAACCGTTAGGTTCGATCTTTCTATGTCGGGACCTCGTGTCAATCAATTGTACAGTGCATATCATCCTTTCAGAAAAGAATACTTTATTGTTAATTATTGTGCCCATTAAACATTTATTTATGATTTACCCATTGATTTAGTGATATTTCCGTATAATCTGAGTTTTTTGTAATTCGAGGTAGCCTCAGCCCCAATTAGCTCGAATTATCGGGGTTCTACCTAGACCACATATCCCAAAATCATAAACAATACGCCCTTCTGGCATGATGCCCTCGATACTTTCTACTCATTAATGAACTTCATTTCTGTGGAGGCAAGTAATATTAAAATGTATTCAAATTTATAACCACATACCCTCTACTAAGTATTTCTTAATACAATGTCCTGTAGATGCACACCAACACTTTGAATGCCCTGTTGTATGTGGCACTGGAAGTCCATTACTTTTCGTAATGTCACTGGCTCTACTCTGTCTAACGCCTCCTGGATTTGATTTCTCAGCTCTTTCAGGTTTTGTGCTTTAGATAGGGGGGCTATAAAGGTCTGCAACGAGGTGGCCATGGTGGATCTCCGAACTGTTATTACACATCCCGGAAACAAATTCTGCAGAATGTCATGCCCACTCCTGCAGTATGCGATCTAGCACAATCTTGCTGGATAGAATCACACAGAATTTACATGACTGTTTCTCCAGCCTCATTCTCAAAGAAATATAGTCCAATTATGGTGGAAGCCGATACAGCACACCACAGTGACAGTGACACATTAGATGTGGGCAATAGCAGTTTCAACTGTAAAGATCTGACCGATTCAGATCCAGACAAATCCCTATTTACAATACCAACCAAGGTCTCATAATATCATCCCAGTTCGACAAAAACACAGATCCAATAGACTACTTTTTATTCTTTGATGATTAGATCTTGGAACATAGTGGAATATCCCTTATACCTCTCTTCTGGTAACTAAGTGCCACACAAATTTTTCTATCATCACCTGCTTACTCCAGCAGCGAATATTATCTCCAGAACAAGGTAAATGTTCGATGCTATGTAACACTGAATTTCTTTTATGAAAAATTGCATGATTGAAGGAGACTTTTATTTTAAAGAGAACTGGCCCCACACAGCCATAAAATTCCTCGCTCACGAAGGGTTACAGCAAGACAATGAATTCACTGTTCTTGTGGTTTATTACACTTGTATGGTCTAGTAGTTAGCACTGCTGACTACAGATCCGCAAGTCTGGGTTTTATTCCCGGTAGGACCTGGGATTTTCCTAACGTAGGCAGATCTGAAACAAGGTGCATTCAGCCTTGTGATGACAACTGAGGAGCTACTAGGTCAGGAAGTAGTGGCATAGGTCTCAAAAACTATTAATAATGGCCACAAGTATCAGCATGCTGACCACATGACCCCCAATCCATCGGTTAGTTGGTAGGCCCTGTCTCACAAGGGATGCAGCACCATGGGGTTTAGTTTTTACAGTTTAATTACATAGAAGAAAGAACTAGAATGCTGCACAGGAGATTTTTGTTTGATCGTGAATATAAATATGAAATGATTTGCTAGATGTTGCATAGGAATGAGAGATACAACTCGTGTTTTAAGTTACAAGCGAACAGTGCTTACGAGAGGAAACCGAGCGGCTGGCAGAGGTTGTACATGTACATACACCATCAAGTATGCAGCAAAAATTGGAAGACGTCATGAAGGTGAAGCTTCTTAAAGAGTACACACAAAGTGCAAAAGTGGGAACAAAGAGGCAAATCTGGGAAAAATTACAAGGCTGGTATACTGTAGAAATTGTCTTATCATGTGGTAACCAATGAGAGAAGACTTGCTGTGTGATGCTATCTCTATCTCAAATGGGGCACACCATTTAAATAATAAGTGAACTCCATATGTAACCTGTGTTACTACTAGGTTAAAAACTAATTAACTTACTACAATAATTTGACAGATCTCTAAATGTAATTTCATACAACTATTTTCTTCAAATGATGAGAGTTAAATACACAATAAGCACTCCATATCCACTTTCAAAATGTAAACACGTAGTTCAGGCCTTAAGACACACACTGAAATTTCATTCTGCACATAATATACAGGGTGTTAATGAATGACAGCGAAATATTTTACCAGTGTAAAGAAGGGACATAGACAAGCAACTTTTATTAGGAGATTCTTCCTGTTACAGCATAAAATCTTCCAGGGCATGGCCGCCACTGACTTCTAACATTTGAGAAATATGCAAAACAAACAAACTTCGTTGTTAACACTGTAGTTATGAATAAAATAAACTAATGAAGTCGCGACCAGTCAAGTGATTAGTCTGTAAATTTTACAGATAATAAAAAACTCTAAATTACGACATAGCTGTTGATGAATGATCAAGAATCAGGTTTTTATTGATCATAAGAAGGCATGAAGTCAATTTAATGAAAATTTTAACCCTATCTCGCTTAATTATTTACTTATGAGCACCAAACTGTAATGACTTTAATGCCGTATAGCATACAAATTTTACGTCATAGAGCAAAATTTTCCTAATAAAAGTTGCTTGCCTATGTCCACTCTATACTCAGGTAAAATATTCCGGTGTTATTCATTAACACCCTGTATACTGACCAGACAATTTATTAATAAAACTGTAAAACTTCTGCCATACAGTTATTTAACAATTAGATAATCTGACCTCTGTCTGGATTAAAATAAAATTTTGACTGAAGATTTGAAATTTTTTACATATAGCCCTCATAACTTAAAACACCCATTGTCATGCTCAGTAGCATATTTCATTAACGATTATATCCTTTTTTACCCCCTATATTTAATATTCATAGCCTACTCTCACATATAGAACCCTTTCTGTCTATATTTAACGCACCCTTTAGTCCATGTGTGTACACTAAAAGTGTTTACAATCTTTTTTGCAGATCTGTGCTTAACAAGCTTGAAGGAAGAAATATGACAATGCTGAAGTATGCATCAATAATTAAATGTTTGTAAATATATGTAGGCCTATATTCTGTGTTACTTTCAAATAACATGAAAAAATGAGAATTGCTCGATATTAAACAGAAGTAGACCCTAAATTACTTAATAACACCGCCATAGTTAAGAAATACACCGAAATCTGCATTTTTTTAAAATGAATTTTACTTAAAACTTTCCGCACCACGCCATTTTCAGCGTTTTTATCCTGTGAACCAGGCGTTTTCTTCCGATTTTGTGATTTTTTAAAAACATACAATTTATATTGCAAAATAATGAATTACTTACCCATGAAGATTGAAAATTCCTCTTTCTAGAAATGATATTATTTATTGAATTCACTCTCATATAAATATATCACAGGCAAATAAATGGGAGGCTCTTTTGAGGATTTACTTTTTTCGGAAATAATTCTTTCAAGGTTTGGAGGGTTAAAAACCTATTTATTGCAAAAGTACTAACTAAAATTACTGAAACAATACACAATATAGAATTCTGACAACATTTTGGTTGCATATTGTCTAGTAATTAACACGTTTGTGATATTCTTGGACATCTTCACGAATTCTAACCTAGCATCTTGTTGATGTTTTGGTAATCGCAGTAGGTCGATATAAATTCGATAAAAAAAAGTCTATATAAATTGATACAAGAATCGATAAGTGTATGAAGCACACTCTGTTGGGAAGTTCATAAACTAAGCTTTGTGTTTATCTGTTCAAATCCTGTATTACACCAGTATTTTCCCATTGCTTAGCACGGGATCGCACGCAACGTAAGGGATACGGTCTTGGTTCACGCGGGAGTAAAATGCGGAACGTATCCTGCACGGGCATGGTGCGGAAAGTGTTAACAATAAAACCATTTTCAGAGATCTCTACTTACTGGTAATACACTGGATTACTAGAGAGAGGAATTTTTCAGTGTTTTCACACCGAAGAAAGCGGTACTTTGAAATGTGAAATTCAGTGGTTTGAATTGAACTTTTCTGTACTATAGCAGATTCATGGGAAAGCATACCTTTTATGTGTTCAGTGGAATAAAATCCATCTTTCTGATATTGGAAAGCCCTATCCTTTGCGCTTAGTTTGTTATTTGGCATCGTAAGGCCTTGTTAAATTTACTTTTCGACAATTTTTACAGCAACAATCACGACAATCGTGTGAGGTCTTATCATAAAACAAAACCAAAACGATGCCAAACTCCAAAGAGAACTAAATATGTCATACTTAGGGCCCTGATTTATTGGTGAAATAAAATGGCTGATTTCGGTGTTAACTTCCTTCTATTTCGGTAGGTATTTCGTGAAATAAATTACTTTATACTACATTGGGAACATTGCGCTATGATAAACTTTGCTTCTTTATTTACATGAACTAACACCACCCCCCCCCCATTTCTATATTCTTCTGCCCTTGTATGAACTGAAGTAACTTTCGATTTGGGCATGATTAGAGTTAATGTTCAAATATAATGACGAGAAATATTATCGTAATTTCTACTAAACACCATCAGATAGCCATTTGCAAACAGAAGTGCCAACCATACCACTGTGGATAAAAGACGAAATTTGTTGAATACAAGAAACAAACATTCTACACTCTTCTGCTGTAATCGTTCATAGGCATCGCTAACTTGGCAAAGAGATAGCAGAAAAGGAGTGTACTCAACAGTACAAACGAGGTCACAGACAATCTTTGCGTAAATTCTGCAATGTTTGTAATCGATCACAAATATCGATGTATCGGTAAATCTTCGACAGCCACAGAAACAGCAGAAAAAATGCATGCTGCTAAGAAATAAAAAATACAGTACACCAAAACACAATATTGTGATTTTAAGGCACATTTTCGTGCTCATTTCTCACTTTACGGACAGAAGGGGCATATTTCGCGCTTATAGACACATTTCGCGGAATCGAGTAAATTTCGCGATATTTCGTGGATTCAATTTGGTTCATATTGCTATTTTAAGCATATAAAACCTAAACATAGCTAAGGGAGGTTGTTTTATAAAATTTCGCGCTTATCGTTGTTACCAAAAAATACGGCCCCTAGTCATACTAATACTAATCGAATCCTAATAAGCAATACAGATCCAAAGAGCTCGTAAAAATACAATAAAAAGTTATTTTTCATACTGAAGGTTGATCGTAATGTCTTGCGGTAACTTTTGATACTAATCGAATCCTAATAATCGATAAGGTAAAATCCTACATCAACTTCCCCCATATTTTAACACGAGATTATCTCCATAAAACAGTTTAAAACACATGGATTACAACACATATCATTCTCAGGAGAGGAGATGATGTCTTCACGAGTGATTTAGTCCAACCCGCCTGCCCTAAATAGTACACTTTCTTTTATAGTATGAAGTGATAAAAAGTAGCAATATTTTTGCCATATTAATTGTACAGATCGCATGATTGGACGTTGGCTGTGTGACCTCGTTTTAGCGATTAACTGTGACCAACATAACAACACGCGCACAACTACCACTAATCAAGCTCTACACATCGCTAGCACTAATATCACTGTTCCTAACCTAACATCCTGTCGTTACACATATTCACATATAGTCCTTTTTCCATTGTCTATAGTTAACTTGAATCATTAAAAAATACACATATACAATGGATCTTTAAAACATTTAAAGTACGACGTTTCAACCCTTCCTGTGGGTCTTCCTCAGGTACAATAAAAACACTAAAATACAGCTTGAAGCTCTCATGAATAAATATCTATCAGTCACTGCCACTTGGGTTGTTCAGAAATTCTTCACCAAAATCCACCATTCGTCCATACTTTACTATCCATGTCTTCGGGATATTGAAGTCACTGACCAGGTCTGCCAATCCCGTGGTGGGGGGAAATTTTATAGATGTATTATAGTTTATAACATTCCTAATTAACTGTAACCATTCGTCCCCCAAATCCCCTTCATATCTATTAAGACTATTTTCTTTTAGTTCTATAATTTTAAATTCATGGAGCTTATAAAATTATAGAACTAAAAGAAAATAGTCTTAATAGATATGAAGGGGATTTGGGGGATGAATGGTTACAGTTATTTAGGAATGTTATAAACTATAATACATCTATAAAATTTCCCCCCACCACGGGATTGGCAGACCTGGTCAGTGACTTCAATATCCCGAAGACATGGATAGTAAAGTATGGACGAATGGTGGATTTTGGTGAAGAATTTCTGAACAACCCAAGTGGCAGTGACTGACAGATATTTATTCATGAGAGCTTCAAGCTGTATTTTAGTGTTTTTATTGTACCTGAGGAAGACCCACAGGAAGGCTTGAAACGTCGTACTTTAAATGTTTTAAAGATCCATTGTATATGTGTATTTTTTAATGATTCAAGTTAACATCCTGTCACCAACACAGAGAAGCACGTAAGTGTATAAGTGACTGTGCACCCGTTGTATACCGCAGCGGCCATTGTACTGCTGCAACAAAGATAGTTGGTCACCCTGGCTCGGTTGAAAACAAACACATCATGCCGGACGTGTGAAGAAGCCATATTGCGATGATGGGGGAGTTGTTATTGGACTATGCCATCGATAAAAGTCCAAAGAGGTTGTAAAAGCACAATATAAAGGATCTATCCGAATATAAGCCGCCCCTGAATTTAAGCCACACCTGCCTTTTTAGCAATAAAGTAAAGGAAAAATAATTAAATTAATCCGAAAGTGAAAAAAATTAATTGCCTCATTTTCATAATAGGCTATTAAAGTAAAACATTTCTTAGCTGAAAGTATCCGCTGACTTAAACTATGAAATTCTAATTTTATTTAATATAATTAAATAAAACTGAAAAAAGAAAACAGAAATCAGTACTTTACACTTCATATGACTTTCAGTGTTGAACTACGTGCGATTTTTCTGTTTTTCATAACTGCACTTTCAGTTACCATCAGTTCAAAATTGCCTTTTTATTCACATTCCCATATGTTACAGCATTTTTTTACTTCTGAGCAGCTCATAATACATACGTATTCTGTAATACCGCTATCAAAAATGACAAAATAAGCAAAACATCACTTGCTTACCCATTTTTACGCACCTTCTACGATGCTTCGATTAAAATCGATATATTTTCGATGTTACCGTATTTCACCGCATAATCGTCACACTTTTTAGGCCATTTTTTCCCGTGTGAAAACACAGTGCGACCATTACTCGAGGAAAGCCTGGAACTAACATGTATAGGCCTACAGCAGATATACCTTACAACAAAAGAAAAAAGTATTATTAAACTACCAGAGCACTTTACTATTTACAGTTGCAGTGTTATTAAACTGCATGTGCAATGAAATTACGTCAATCATATCAATTCGCGGAAAGACGATCAATCCGAAATAAAGTTACAATTACTTTGTGTTATTGTGTATACCTGTAAATATTACGATTGTGAAAATTTATTCGACACGATGTCTTGTAATACTAACTACATACTTCCACAACATGTTTTTTTATTATTATTATTATTCTTTGTCTTCGCGCATCTTCCCTACAGTTGCATCAGAACCCCGCCATCCGCAAGTTTGTGTTCTGTGATCCGCACCTCGTGCTGTCTGTTGGAAATCCCCGTCTTCTTGACGCTCTTTACAATGATTTTTTTCATGGGAGATGTGATTGCAACTTTAAATGACACATGAATTAATGAGTCCTAATGATGTGCGCTGCTGATTGCTATTTTATTTTGTGCCAATCTCGTTCAAGTTTTTCGTTCACTAAAAACCCCCTGGTTTCCATTTTCTTCTGCGAATGCTATTACTTTCAAATGAAAACTCACAGTATAATTCCTATTTCTTCCCTTTTTCTACAAGTGTAGTGTACTGAAACTGACCCAAATGGTGTTTCCGCAATTTCTCATGAATTGCCACCCCTACCCCTTGCTATTGTGTCAAGCTAGCGGTCACCGGTCAGCACATTCCTTAACCTTGAATGCATCGGGTGGAGGATAACAGTGCTCTAGATTGCAGTGGCGGCGTGTCAGTTATAAATTTCTGAATCATCGTGAAAGAGGAATAATGTCAAAATATCCATGCGATGATTATGCGATGAAATTTTTATACACCAATTTTGGACTGAAAAATCAAGGTGCGACGATTATGCGGTGGCGACGATTACGCGATGAAATACGGTAAATTGATTAAAATATCGATAGTCCTGAAGATTCAAGAAAATTGATAGGTGGTGGTGCTTCGAGGAGGAGAACCAGCTATGATGTATCAACCGGCTATATTGTGTTCATTTTTACCATTACAGTAGAGCATCGGTAATTTGAGCCCCGGTATTTCGAGGTTCCGTGTAATTTGAGCTGGTCTTAAGAAAATTAAAATTTTCCATAAAACTAGAGTGAAATCTCGTTTTTATACGGGGTCCACATGCAAGTTTTACGCACTTCCGAATGTGTTACATTTTGAGCTTTCTTTCAATTTTTCCATATACAAAAATGCACGTAAAACTGGATTTTCGTTCATAATACACAGAAATGACCTTGGCTTCAGACTGCTAATGCATTTCTATTACAGATTGACAGAAACCGTTAGGTTCGATCTTTCATTGTCGGGACCTCATGTCAATCATACGGTTCATAAAGTGTATACCATCCTTTCAGAAAAGAATACTGTATTGTTACTGTAATCCCTACTCAGCAACAATGGTAATTAAAAGTGTTTTCCTAGTAGCGCCGCTTTCCCGTTCCACTCCATTAAGAGTCAGACAGTGACTTAATCCTTAAAGGAAAAGTAAACTAAAAATTCAGTATCATTTTCTTCATACGGATTGAAAGAAAATGTTTTTAAGAAATGATATTCACTGTTAGAAATGTTTTACACCTTCACATTTAATCACAAAACGAATATATTTATTGTAAAGCGATGGGCGCGTGACGTCACGCTTGACGAAGGCTTGGCTCAGTCTCGCCCGGTGAAAGACATTTCACAGCATTCTGTCTACTGTTACAGTTTTTTAGTGAGTATCTGTTCAAACAATGGTTTATTGTTGTGTTGTGGGGTGTACAAACTCATCGTCGAAGAGTGATAACACACTTAAAATATCTTTTCATCGATTTCCCAACAGAGATAAGTCATCCGAACGTAAATAAGCAATGGCTGATAAAAATAAAAAGAGAAAAATTTGTTCCTACTAAATACAGTACGGTTTGTTCACAAAATTTTGAAGAAAATGATACCGAGCTTTCGGTACAGTTACGAAAACAGTTATCTGGAGAAACCCCGCAATCTGTTTAAAAAAGAAGTGCTGTGCCATCACTTTTTTTGCGTGGGAAATCTGAAACACCGCCAATGAAGTAAAGAAAATCGTCGTACTCGAGGAAGAAGGAAATGAGAGAGTTATTGCAAGATTTGAACAGTAATCCTTCAGTATCCGGGAATGGACAAATCATGAATGTGGAATCTAGTATTTATGACGAAAATTCAGTTTCTAACAGCGTAGGCGTTCAGTGTGAACTAGGAAATTAAACTTATGTCAATGTTTGCACAGATTCATTGAATGTTTCTTCTAGAAATTGTGATTTAGATAGCTCTTTTAGCATTTCAGAAATTTCTACTACCGCAAAAGATGATTCTGAATCTGAATGTGACTCTGTTCGTATCTTGAAAAAATATTTTGTTTTTCAACTGTTTTAGATCTAAGTATTAACTGATAACGCCTGGCAACTAGTGTATCTTTATTTATAATAACGCTATCGAATGAGCAATGTCGTGTTATACAGTCTACAACCCCCTTCTGTTCACAAATTACTTCACAGTCCCAACAACACACACTTTCGTGACCCGTTTTCATATGTATACACAGCCCACATTTACACCATTCCGTATTTTCTTTTCTTATATGCAATTCTTTAAATAATTCCTTGTCATTTTCTTTTCGTGTGATATTAATTTGTGAATACCGAGATTTGTCCTTAGAAGGTAACATTGCAGGCATCTCTATCAACAAAAAACACAAATGAGACTTTGTTGTGTATTAGAAACACATGCACGAGCATTACCGCAGCTGTTGTCTTGCCAGCGAGTTAGTCAGGTGTGACGTCACAGCAGCGTTTTACTTCACCCGTACAAGGCGTAATATTGGGCGCCTGAAGTTCACGAGATCACCATTCGTTTCGTAATTCAAAGCTCCGTGCGATGAGATTAAAATAAGAAAATTGTATTTTTTTAGTTTACCCTTCCTTTAAAGGATGCCGATGTAGCAAATTGGAAATGTTTGCCAATATACATACAGGCCTATTAAAGATATGTATGCCTACTATATTGTTTTTTTTCAACCATTATTATGCTTATTAAACATTTATTTATGATTTACCCATTGATTTAGTGATGTTTCCGTATAATCCGAGTTTTTTGTAATTCGAGGTAGCCTCAGCCCCAATTAGCTCGAATAATTCTACTGTACTGCCTAAAACACTTGTAAAACACTTGTAAATAAGCTACAAGCTTATTTTGCTGGGCTTAATCTAGGAAAAAAAGTGCGGCTTATATTCAGATAAATACGGTGCTTTAGCGTTCAGTAAATTTTCAATAATTTTCACTTTCGGCCTCTTTCTCACAAAAAAGTAAAAATTTGTGCCAAAACCACATTTTAAAGTAAAAATTCATGCCAAATTCGCACCAATTCGCAAGTACAAAAAACATTTTTCAGGGTACTGTTGTGTGTGTTGAAGCTAGTTACCTTTCCTAATACAGTTCTTAATAAAAATTGTTAAATTCGCAATCACGAAAAATTCATATCCCTATGGAATACTATTTAGAAACAAGTTTCATGTATGGGTTGCATTTGCATAATATTTTATTGAAGTATGGTTATAGAGCCCATTGAAACAAAATGCCTTGCACATTTTATTGGAATGTATTTGTAAAGTTAAATGCAATTCAATCATTGTTTTAACAGCGTAACTAAGCCTGACTGGCTGTGGCAAACTAAGAGTTTGACCTGACTCGAAGTGTTCTGCATGGTCAAATCAGTATGATATGTGCACAATAAGCCTGACCACCATGAGGTCTAGGCTGAGGCACTCAAACAAGTTCGAGCAAGCTAATGGATTGTATTGCAGCCCTTCAGTAAGAACAATAAAATAGGGATTTACGGTATATAAGTGGTATACTTACTTATAATCTATATCATCATGTGTAGCCCATCCAGCATCGTGGGCAATATCATCCATTTTATTCAAATCTTCTTCTTTAATAATTGGCCTTGGAGCTATCTCCTCATCAACTGCAGTGGCTGTGGAAGCAGCAGGCCGAGAAGGGGGCATGAACCTATAATGACCGGAGTTATATTAAGGACAAGCATAATTAACAACGCTGACATTTTTTTCATATTGTCTGCTTCTTACCTGTTTTCAGGATATGGAAAATGTGGCCTTGGTGGACCATGGATTGGACCTTGAAAATTGGGTGGGAAACCACCTGTGAAGTTACCTCTGTACATCTGTCAAGAGAACAGAAACAAGACACTGAAATCCTACACAATAAATATACTGTTAATACATTAATACAAGAAACACTGATATACCATAAAACTGCAAGTCAAGTTCCATCCAGAAGAAAAACACCAGGTGAAAAGTATTTGACATTTATCAGTTATTCCAACAGGTTTTAAGGAAGTTACTGCAAATCTGAAATGTGATGTGAATACTTCTGTGCAAGTGTGAAATTTCTACACATTCTATAAATGGCCTGAACTGTAGAACTTGTGGATCACATGCAGTTATTAATAAGCAATATGCTTTTAAGTTCTTAATATCATACTGAACTTTGTAAACTTTTTGTAAGGAAAAAGCAATAATTTATTTTAAAGGATGATTTTTTTACCACATTAGCACAAATGCAATATTATGGTTCTGCATTGAATTAATACTAGTTTGTTTCATGGTCGTTGTACAAAATAAAAGACAAGTGGAACCATGGTTTGGGTTGAAAAATTATTTTTTCCAGTTTTAGATAGTTCAAGTATCCTATTCTGTAATCAATACGTTACCAGTATACAGTAAAACCCCTTTTTTACACTTTTCAAGGGACTGATGCAAAAAAGTGTAAATGGCAGGAAAGTGTAAATTGCAGGAAATGTGAAATCTGTAATGCTATATAGTGCAAAATTTAATATATGAAGGAAAAAAAACAGGTACCCATGTACACTTACATTATCTATTTAAAAAAGTCAGAAATGGTTGATTGTCTTTGCTTGTTTCTTATTTGTATCAGTTCGACCTGTCTCTCCACAGCATATAGGGCATTAAAAGCCCCATCCTCTCCCGAGGCACTTGCAATGTACTGCCTCAAAACAGCTATTGCTTCCACGGCTTCGTTGCTAAAGTGTGTGAGGTTTATCTTTAGACGGTTGTAACGCAGGTTTGTAGTAGAAAGTGGGGAACGAGGGTGGAGAATAGGAGGTTGTAAATATTTCGACCACTCAGGGTGAAGAATTCTTTCTGTAACTTTCCTAGCATTGCCAAGTTTGTTTTCATTCAACTTTTAGTTGTTTCCTGCCTTAGTGTCAGTAACAAAGTAAAGCCAATTTTGAGTATTATTGATTTTTCTGGCCCAGCTTATTTAATCTATTCTAAGTGTACAATTTCGTTATTAGTTTTGTTGTTGTTGTGATTTTATGTGTTTTGTAATAGTGCATAGTTAGGCGTAAGTTATACGAGTCATATTTTTATTACGTTTATTGTGTTTGTTGAAAATATGGTGTCTCAGTTATAAGGACTATTTCCATAAATTTAATTATCTATTTTTAAATTTTAGAAGACGTTACTGCAAGCGAAATGGAGTATTTAGAAATGTTGTGCATAATAGCTATTAATTTATTTTTTCTGGCGATATGTGTAACCGTCTTCCAAGCTGGTGTTAGACAGGGAAAGCCACTGCAATCAGATGCCAGAGAAACAGTGTGCCGAGTTCATAAATATTTTACTGATGAACAAGACTCTTTAAAAAATGGGAAGCCGCTTGTTTTAAAGAAAAACGCCATAGAAAAAACAGGTCTCGCAACAGGGATATCGCGGGCAACTATTTATAATATTTTGAATGAAAAGAAGAAAGCTAATGAACAGCAAACTGTTATGCGAACTCCAGGAAAGAAAAGACCTAATAGAAAGGCGAAAAAATCAGTTGTAGACTCGTTTACTATTGCTGCAATTCGACGCAAAATTTATAGTTTGTATTCAGATGGTATAGTGCCTAGTTTATACGACATAAAGGAAGTTTTAGAAAAAGATACTTTATTTAATGGTAGTATATGGTCCCTGCGACAGTTACTGAAAAACATTAAATTCAGATATGTTAATAACAATCAGGGACGTAAATTTCTTATGGAAAAGTCAGATGTAGTGGTAAAACGATTTGAATTCCTACGAAAAATGAAAGATTTGCAGCGCTCTATAAAAGACCTATTGTTTATATTGATGAAACATGGATTATCATCAATCATACGAAATCCAAGGTTTGGATGTATGAAAACGAGAAAAAGGAATTAGTGCTACCCTTGAAAGTGCCGCTGGGCAAGGGACAAAGGTTTATTGTTGTTCACGCAGGAACAAATGATGGATTTATTCCTAATGGCTTACTATTTTTCAAATCACGATCTACTAAGGACTATCACGAAGAAATGGATGGTGAACGTTTCAAACAGTGGTTCTCGGACCAGCTACTCCCCAATTTACCTCCAAATTCCATAATTGTTATGGATAATGCTAAGTATCACTCCGTGCAACTTGATAAAGCACCTGTTTCTTCAACGCTCAAAGCTAAGATGCAGGAGTGGCTCAGTGAGAGGGGAATAAATTATCACGTAAAAGCAAATAAAAGAGTCCTTTATGAGAAAATCTTGGAAATAAAAGACAAAAACAAAAAATATGTAATAGACACCTTAGCGGAATCAAATGGGCATACAGTGGTCCGACTCCCACCCTATCACTGCGATTTTAACGCAATTGAACTTATTTGGGCTCAGATGAAAAACCATATTGCTAAACATAACACTACATTTAAAAATAAAGATGTACTGTCTTTATTTCAAGAGGCTGTTAATCTCATTACACCCGATAATTGGAAAGAAGCCTGCAATCACGTGGAAAAAGTGGAGGAATTTTATTGGGAGAAAGATGGGCTGGTAGACAATGTGTTAGACAGATTTATAATTAATTTAGATTCTGACACTGACTGTGATGGCAGTGATAATGGTAGCTTGTGTGCAAGTGAAAATTCAGGTAGCGAAGATGACTCAAATTTAGGAATTGCTGTTCTCCCGGATTCTGAAGAGGTCGATGACACTCCAAGACCAGGGTGCAGCTCCTTTGTATGAAAACATCGGCAACGCTGAGGGTGAGTTCCTCTGCCCCTCTCTTTTACAACTTTTACAACTGTCTAAAGATACACCTCACACACTTTAGTAGGTATTTTGGGTTCCTGGTCAGAGTCTTCCTCACCTACTTCTTTTTCAAGGTGGCTAGAAACAATGTCTTCCACTGTGGGCACCACTGATGTTATTACATCAGCATCAATGCTGACATAATCTTCGAATGAAGAAGACTCGTCCACCACACCCCAGTTGCTGGGCTCTGACATCTCTTCCTCGGGCAGATAGTCCTCTTCTTCCACAAACTCAAACCCGGCCTTCCGGAAACAGTTAGATATGGTCACAGGACTGATACTTGACCATGCTCTGGATACATAATGCATGCCATCAAGGACTGTTATGGTCATTTTCTTAGGGTCCATAGCATTGTCGTGCATGAAGACAGCCTTCTCCACTAGCATCTTCCTGTACTTGAATTTAAGGGCATGAATGATGCCCAGATCCAGTGGTTGGAGCTCGCTTGTGCAGTTTGGCAGGAGAAACACAAGCTTAATGTTTCTTAGCTGCAGATCATCAGGGTGGGCTGCACATCTGTCCAAGAACAACAGTATTTTTCGATGAGTTGCTCCCATTTTAGCATTCAAAGCATGAAGCGTAGAAGTGAAGATGCTGCTAGTCATCCATGCTGTGGCATTTGCATCATACTTTGTGGGCAGATTTTTCAAATTCTTGAAACACCTGGGCTTCTTGAATTTACCGATCACTAGGGGGGGTAATTTTTCTGATCCGTCAGCATTGACCATTAGCAGAACAGTTACCCGCTGTTTGCTGAGTTTTCCACCATGACACTTTTCCCCCTTAAAGCACAAAGTTTTGCTTGGCAAAATGTTATAAAACAAACCAGTTTCGTCAGCATTAAAAATATTCCTTGGTTCGTAACCCTGAATAATAGCTGGCAGGTTTTGCTTCCACTCTTGTACAGTTTCCACACTGACACTTTTACTTTCTCCATAAAGTTGATTGTAGACAATATTATGGCGATTCTTGAACCGATCTATCCATCCATTAGATGCAGTAAAATCGGTGATTCCCAATTTTGCAGCAAACTGAAGGGCTTTAGTTCGAAGTATGGTGCCATCAACTGGTGCCAATTCCTGCCGCTCTCGTAGACACAAACCATTCTGCCACAAGTTTGTCCATCTCATCATACGCTGATGTGCGTATATATTTGCGCTTTTTGGACATTACACCACTTTGTTTGGCATTAAGTTCAATTGTCGATCTATTATTTACGATGGTATTCAAAGTTGAAACAGAGAGTCCAAGCTCTTTCGCTAACTGAACACGTGTTCCACGTGTGAATCAACACGACGAAGAATTTCAGTCTTCTCTTGCAAAGAAATGCATTTTCTACTGTTTTTATTAACCTCCATGATACCGCCAAAAATCACGCAACACTTCGCTAAAAATCCACGATGAATTAGGCCTACGCTATGTGAATATCAAATATCTACAAGCACAAAAGAAACCAACTCCCTCTCAACTAACACAAATAGCCACTGTCGCCGCGTGTAAGAGAGTTGGCAACATAGCGGAAGTGAGACCTTGAGTTCCTTTTTAAAGCGCTTCAGGGTTGCGTTGGTGAAGCGAAGTCTGATCTCGCTTACGGGTTTTGCTGCAAGGACTGTCTTGACCGTTCTTTCTTCGCTGCAGCAAAACTGAAGCGCTTCACGAATTCGCTTCGAAAGAAAACGCATGGAAAACGGTTCATCGAAAATCAACACTACCTTCGGCAAAAATACGTAAATGGCGGGAAATACAACTGTGTAGAAGTTGTTAATGGCGGGAATTCTATGTATTGTCAGCATAGGTTAAAAAGTGGGACCAGCTGAAAATGACGTAAATGGCAGGAAAACGTAAATGGCGGGAACGTAAAAACGGGGTTTTACTGTATATGTAAAAACATTCTATAAAACTCGAAAATGTATTTAAATTGCACATGGCATTACAAGATAGGTCCCCATTTTCAAAGCATAACATTCAATGACATGGTGTTTTGTATTTTGTAATCCAGCAAAGGAGGGATTTTCCAATGTCTGAGATGTTTTTTCACTTGCCAAAATATGGAGAGCATTACTCTTTAATTTTGTTTTATTTCCATGTTAATTGAATTTTCAGTCTATCTGAAATGGCAAGTGGTAATTCTTAATTAAAGTAAACCTTAAGTAAAAACAGGAAGGGAAACGGGTCCAGAAAGAGGAAAAGTTAAAATCAAGAAATAGATATTTAAGTGTCATTGGTGTAAAATGTATAGAACATGTCAGTGTACGTAATGAAAATGATAGGATTGGAGGAACGGATAAGAAACGAGAAATGATATTTTAGGAGGAGATGTTACCCATACAATTATAGTGTTTCAATTTCAGAGAAAATTCATTAACAAAGAATTTATAGCGTCAGATAAGGATATGGTACTCAGTGGAACCTCGTTAACAAGTTTCTCTAGAGACCAAAATAAATAAACGTCTTAAACGGGAAAACGTACTACTGAAAATTTAAAAAAAAGAATCGTAAGGAGTATGTAGATAGGCCTATGTTTGCTCAGAACCACCCAAAGTGCATCCTAATGACTCAGAAATACCCATATTAACACACAGGAGCTTCTATGCCAAGCCATTGGTTATGCAAGATTTATATCATGTAAATGAATACATAGGCCTAACGATTTTGTTTGAAAAAATTAAACAAAATTTGGAAAAATTGAAGGAATGTGTGGGAGCCATATTTAATGAAAAACCATACAAAATTCACAAAAAAAGCATCCACTTTATTCTAAAACATCACACATGAAACAAGTTGCACTCCACAATCTACTAACAAACATAAAATAACTGGAAGTGTAATTGTTCAAAATTTCAGACGTGCCAAAATGTTCAACGAACAAAGTCAAATTGCTAACGAAATGCGATCCAATACCCTTATGAGAAGCATGATCTGCTTTTCTAGCCTACATTTCTTCAAACATTCTAATATTTTCTTCTTGACACCACACGAACCGTAAGAAATTTGAAACATAATTCACTTAGAGAACACAATAAAATTATCATGAAAAAAAAAAAAAATGGCGGCTATACAGCTGATACTGCAAAATCCGCGCAAAACAAAATGACCAATGAGAAGCAACTGCAATGGCTGACGATTGGTGTCCAAATGACCAATGAGAAGCAACTACAATGGCTGACGATTGGTCCCAAAGAGCAAAGAGTACAAAAATTCTGACATAGAGATTACACGATCGGATGCGCAAGCAGGCTTGTGTTTGGCAAAGTGTGATTGGCGAGCCAAATACGAACGTACTAAGCGTTAAACCAAAATGTGTTAAGAAACATTTATACATGTAGTTAGTAAGATTGGAACTGGGACTTCAAAAAACCGACGTACTATGCGGGAAAAAGTAGTAATGAGGAACGTGCTAATGAGGTTCCACTGTATTTATCCAGACAAGCCAAATATGTACTTGTACTCTATTTGCTGTAATCATGCATTAATGTATCACTGCGCTTAGCTCACCAACTAGTGATAGCCCAAAATATTAACTTCCATGCCACGGAACTAAAACATTTTCATAGAGAATTACTGTTAGTAGGCCTATCGTGTTTTATTTATATGTTAAAGTTTACAGTTTTGTGCTTGGGTCTCTGGTTTTGTCATTTATTTTCTTGCAATTAGATTTCAGAAAACACTACACAAACAACCACAGCAGAAAGAATATTTTTACCACTTATATTGTGTGATAAACTGTAGTTTTTGTTTCATATAATACTGATTTTTTTTTTAAATTGGTTTAAAAAATAACATTTTTTATCTTAAAATAATCTGGATGTTTACAAAACTACAGTATGCCTAAAAACCATAATACATGCATGTGTGATAGTTTTAGAACAATGTGCTACTTAAGATGACAAAAGGAGCACTGTAAAGATAGGGTATTACACCTCCCCTTAATTGTGTAAACATACAGAGAACATGCTGAGACTTACAAATGGAGGAACAAGGGCCCTGAATTGAGGTGGTCCAGCTCCTGGTGGCATGTGTGCAAGGGGGGGACCACTCAAGGGCGGTGGGTTCACCCCAACTCCAGACAGGCCGCTTGTACCGCCCGTGTTCTGTGCAGGTGTTCCTGGGCCTCCCTGGCCCATACCCACACCCTGCGGTGCAAACGGGACCAAACTGCTCCGACCGCCAACTGGATCGCCACCTGTTAACAATTAAATAATACAATCCATTTTAATATGTACAGCCAGCTGCAAAAAAGGATGGGCCTCTAAGGCCGGTATTCATAGTCGAAATAAGTCGTACTTATATCCAAGTCGAACTTTAATCTCGTCTTAAGTTGACTTTCTGACACAAACAAGTCGGACTTATGACGTATTTACTTTATAAAGTCAGACTTGACAAAGTCGAACTTATTGGTATTCATAGTCACTAAATTACGACTTATTTGTCGAAATAAGTCGTACTTTATCAAGTCAAGGGTCCCCCTGACTTATTTCAGTTTAAGCCAGTACCATGGATAGTAATTTTTAGGATCTTGGCGAGTATTAGAAGAAACTCACGCCCAAAAGCGTTATTTGCGAAACATGATGAATCTATTCAAATTCTACAGTGACAATGAATTTAAAAAGAGATTTCGTTTCAAGCAGACACAATTTTGGAAATACCAATCGCCTATTTGTGTTTCTCCTACGAGGGATTTGTATGTCGTGTATAAAATAATTCCACCTATTCCCTCGTATAAAATGTTTTTGTTAAAATATCAGCTCATAGCTTTGTCAAATCTAAAATTTATATGTGTCAATATTATAAAACATATTAAAAATTATATCTGTCAATTTTATAAGATAATTTTCGTATATTGGACAATATATTTCGGATATTCAGCCATCTTCAGGTCCTTTTCTTTCACCAGGTGATCTTACTCTGTTGGTTAATCCATTACAATATGTGGAATTATTTTATACACGACATCAATCGCCTATCTTTCATCAGCATTTCTCTCTGCTGGCATTTCATATCGGCCCAAAGCTTCCTAAGCTGTTTTGAATCTCTCTAAAACAATAATTAATATCGAAATAAATACATAAGCGTACCGGTATTAATTCTGAACAATCTCCAAGCTAATATACACGCAGAATATTCTCAAAAAAACTATTAATTAGTTTACTTACACGCTGCATAATATGACTGGATGAATTGAATTCTTTGTTTACAATGCACAGAGCCGTCTGTATTTTTATATCACGATATCACAAAAACGAAATATTTACTCAGTTGGCTTTGCTTTACATAAAATCTGAAAAAATCAAACACGATTGGCTAATTCAGTTGTTACGGCAGTGAACGCGTGATTTTTCATATTATTGAGTTCGACTTTAGTATGTAGAATAAGTAGAGCTTTATGAAGTCAGACTTAATAAAGTACGACTTTAAAGAAGACTATGAATACGAAAAACACATAAGTCGACTTGTCAAATAAGTTCAGCTTTATAAAGTCGGTTCTTAAGTCGCTGACTATGAATACCGGCCTAAATCTTTTAAGTTCTTGATACAGATTACTGTTCATGCTCATCTCATCATCACCTGAGCACAAGAGATAGTATAAAACTAAATCATTTAAATTATCTGTATTTTATTTAAACATCCTGACACTTGTTATTGGAAGTAAATCGAATGGAGAGTCAATTCTGGATACACTAGGTTATCTGAAGAATTAAGTAAGAACATCGTTGATCAACATAAAATCCACTGGAGTCAATACCAATTATATAGCCATGTATCATGCATGATTACTATATCAGCAAGAAAAGTTGCTATAGTCGTTAAATAGTTGATCTGCAAAACGAGTGAGCAATACTGGCTTTACGTACGATTCACATACAGTTCTTAATTCCTCACTTTACTGCCAGAATGCCATATGTTAAAATTCCACTGAAAATGAGTTTATGTGCGAAACAAACTTCAAACCTATGCAAGCTATCTTGTGACAAAGCACTCTCACTTAATGTAGATGTATATTTCATATGGTTTTATGTTATTTCCAGGGGGCGGATTTCTATGACCTAAAAAATAGGATATATGCATGCATTTATGACCTAAAAAAACATTAAAATATGACCAATAAAATTTAAAATATGACTTTTTGTATGTATATTTTTTTTAAGTTTCATTACAATTCATTTTATTAAAATATAATGTCAATTATTTAAAATATCTGTAAATTCTCAAAAAGTATCAGTATAATGCAAAATTTACAAAATATGATATGAAACTTCAAAATTTCTTTAATATGCACACAGATATGCCAAAAATATGCATCTTCATACTAAATATGCTACAATAGTTGAAAATTTCCTAATTATGCAGTTATATGCACAATAAAAGTCGTTCCATTTTCACCAGGATGCTTGGAATCGGGTTTAAATCAGTCGGAAACTGATATAATGCAAAGGGTAAAAAATGACATGTCATAGAAATCCGCCCCCTAGTTATTTCTTTCAATAGTCCCAGAATCAAAAGGTCGTATGTTGCATATACAACCTTCAGACAGAAATCCACATAAGACCTTATGGCAGTAAAGCAACGAATTATTTTAATGTCGTGTTTTTTTTTTATCATATGCCTTGTTTTTGGTTATATTATATTTTCCTGTTATTTTCTCCTACCAAACGAACAAGATACTAATCCCAACAGGTTGAAGCTGTATTTAGATTTCACAATAGCCGAAAGACACCTACAAGCATCATAAACAATTACATGTTAATAATTTATTGAATAATTGAGGTAATAAATTATTAGGAGGCATAAATGAGATGAAAAATGGCAATGTTATAATGTTGAGGTACTTACATATGCTAGTCTTGCAAAAAGGCAGCAGTTTCCTAACAAATGCTGGAGGTAATTCCCGGTGAGAGCCAGTACAAGCTTTTAACAGCTATAATTCAAGTAATGATGCTAATAAAATTCATATAATTAGCCAATGAGAGTGTTTGAAGTATTTTTGCAAGACTTTTGAAAGCCCCTCTCCGGGTGAGAATCCGGATATTACGAGAAGATTCTCTCGTCTATTATAACAGCAGGTGCAATCCCCACCAGAAGAGTGCCCGAAAAGAAGTCATTGAGGTTAGACCTGTGCAGCTCCGCTCCAGAATTACATACGCCAAATCACCACCTTCAACCGCCTCACTTATTGAAGTTCTGAATATCATCACAATTGAATATTATTCAAGCAGTATTATGTGGCTCTCATCTATTGTAAGTTTCTGAAGGATATTTAATAAACGACCATAAAAAGTACCTACAATTTTCTTCAAATGGACCAAACATTATTCACGAGGAAACCTAAGGCTCTAATTAGCTCTACCAAGGGGTGGTTGGAGAACATCGAAACAGCTAGCCTGCAATACAAGAAGACCACTCAGAAGCAAGTATAGCCTACACCATTTTAAAATCTGACAATGAATTTGTGGGCTAGCAACGCTTTCAAGGTTTCTTTCATGTTGCTTACGGCATTTGTTGTTTTTGTGTTAAGGAAAGTAAAATCTATTTATTTATTTATGGTATACACATTATGTTTCAATGGGTACCCTCACATGTGGGGCTGATAGGCAAAGAACAAGTAGACAGTTTAGCAAAGAAAGGCTCCAAAATCAAACAGAGAACAGCAAAAGAGATAACTATACAAAGGAGGCAACAGAAGCTTGAACACAAAATACATCAAAACAGAAGACAACAGAATACAAAGATATGAACACATAGCTAAATATGCAGAAAAAATCAAACACCTCCCCAGAAAAACAGCAGTAGCGCTCTTCAGACTGGAAACAGGTCACAACTGTCTAGATGACCACTTTAATAGAATGGAAATTGTCCCCACAACCAACGGATGTTCCTTGTGCAGCGGAAGTGTCCTCCTAAGCAAAGGACACCTGCTGCACTGCAGGCGATTAGACTCCGAGAAAAAGAAGAAACAAGATCTAGCGGAACTCTATTGGGAAGCAAGAGGACTAATGGTGTAAACCAAGCTCCAACCATTTGAAAACAACTTATTTATTTACAGTTTTATTAAGGAAGTTAATATTTTTAAAATAATATTTTTAATAATATTAATAATATTAATAATTAAGTTAATAATATTTTTTAAAAATTACGAACGAAAAACTGGGTTGTGGGTATTATTTGAATACTGGGCTTCTCTCATCTGAATTTTGACATTTTGTACCATATTGGCTCAACATAGCACGATGCTTTGTAGTAGCATCACAGCATAGTATAACAGTACCGTAGCAAAGCTGTAATGAAAATGAGACAAAGAAGATACTTCCTTATGCACAAGGTCCACCATGACTGGCAGTTAAATAAGGCTTGGACCATGACTGGTGGTGAAATAAAGCTTTACGCGTAGACACGCCAAGCAAACAGTGCAGTACAAGCAGAACCACTAATTTGGGAAAAGTTTGGTGAATTTCCACGACTTTGACCTTGGGTTGAACACGCGTCATTGCACGTGGATTCCCGCAATTTCCAATGCACAGCTAGATTCATACCTGAAGGGTGTTGAAAGTGTCTGCGTGTATAAGACAGTGAGATTTCGACTGGCTGTTACCATGCACGTTATTTTATAATTACATTTTAGCCTACCATATTTCATTCTTTTATGATATGTAATGTTAATTATAACTGCTTAATTAAGAGCGGGTATTATTCAGGGGTGGGTAGTATTTGGGTATTATTATTTAGTATTCTGCCTAGTGGCAGGTCCATGTCTTCGTACGGAGAATTTCTGACGCCAGTGTTCCCTATCTCCAGCTTCGTCCTTCAATCTGCTGTATCTCCTCCCATCTTTCATGTCATCCAGATGTTGTATTCTTCTCCTTCCTCTTCGAGCAGTTCCTTTGATCTTCCCTTCGATGACATCATGTATGAGTCCCTCGTGTCTAAGTATGTGTCCAATCCAATTGGCTTTCCTCTGAATAATTGTATTCAGAATAATTTTCCTCTCTCCTACCCTTCTCAGTACTTCGTCATTTGTCACCCGTTCTGTCCACTTGACCTTCTCTATTCTCCTCCAGCACCACATTTCGAAGCTTTCTAGGTATTTCTTCTCCCTCTTTCTCATGGTCCATGTCTCTGCTCCGTACAGTGCAATGCTCCAGATGTAGCACTTCACCAGTTTCTTCCTTAGTTCCAAGCTCAACTTGCTGGTCAGTAGAGTCCTCTTTTTGTTGAATGCGGCTTTGGCCATGGCGATTCTTGTTCGAATTTCATTCGTGCAGTGGGCATCCTTTGTCAGCAAGCTTCCCAAGTACTTGAACTGCTTCACATTCCCCAGTTCTCGATTGTCGACAGTTATCCTCAAGGGTTTCTCTCGTTTTGATATTCTCATTACTTTTGATTTTTCAATGTTAATTTCCATGCCATATTTCCTTCCTGTTTCCACTAATCTGTTCATCATGTATTGTAGTTGTCTTTGATTCTTGGCGAACACTACCAAGTCATCTGCATACTTGATGGTGTTGATGAGGCGTCCTCCTATCCTAAAGTTTCCACATCCTTTCAAAGCTTCTCTTGCCAGCCAGTCTCCATACAGGTTGAAGAGACTTGGTGATAGACAGCATTCTTATCTGACCCCTCTTCCTATTTCCACTCTGCTTGTTTCTCCATGTTTTAGTTGTACTTTTATTCTTTGTCCCAAGTACAGGTTGCGAATTAGTCTCCTGTCTCTCCAATTGATTCCTATCTCCTTAAGGGTATATACGGTATTTATTAATAGTTATCAGTAAGTGAAAACATAACCTTCTGTACAGAAGGCAGGGAAGTCCAGCAATGATTGTAAGTACGTTTACGCTTGTGAACAGCCCCGCAAGTCGGCCAATCATTCTTGCAGCCGACTGTACAGTGAAAATAAAAGCCACCAGTGATTTTTATGAAAGAAGATTCCACTTGCATTAAAGTTAAAATTTCTAAGAGAATGACTTCTAATCACCAGAGGTCTGTGAGCATTATCATTGTAATGATAATTCTTTCAATACCGGCTGTATGTAGGCTAAGCTGGGAAGGTAGAGTCAGACTGAAAAATTCATAGCCGGAACTTGAATCACAGATCTTTGGCTCTCCGTGCCGCTGTTCTACCAACTGAGCTGCCATGGCAACGTGCCGGTACAAGATTAAATTCTCCAACTGGCTCACATATCCCAGTGTACCATCAGGAGCTCTCAATATGAGATAATAACCCAGTGGCGACTTACTTTAGGGCCCGGGCTTAATAGTAAACCTCTAGTAGGTTACAGTTGAATGATAATTCTTTCAACAATAGTGGATAGTCCATGCAACTGTGAGGTATTAACACCTTCTACATTGACCAACTCATTCCTCTGATTTCATGTGTGGTTCTGTAAAGAATCATATTTATGGATGACCTGCGAACCAGCATCAAAGCAGACAATGCTGAGATTCACCACAACATGCTACAAAATGTTTGGCAGGAAACTGACTATCGGGTTGATGTGTGTCGTGTTATGCATAGTGCAACTATTGAACATTTCTGAGGTCTCTAAAGAAAACTTTGAAAGTTTACTTTTCAAACCACATGTCTCACAATGTGATATGTTCATTAGACTTCATACAATATATGATTGAAATCGGGCCCTGTATATTATTAGCTTCTGAGAGAAAAATAAAATAAAATAAATAAATAAAAAACAGAATAATGTGTGTATGGGTGTGTGTGTGTGTATGTATATATATATATATATATATATATATAATGCTCATACTAAGCTAGTTTTGCCACAGTTGGGGAAAAAAAAAGCTGTGAGAATTTTAAAAGGCTGTGACCCATATGAGCGTTGCAAACCTATTTTTATTGAATTAAGTATTTTTAACTGTGGCCTCACTTTATGTTCTTTCAACTATTTTATTCGTTCATGGAAATGATTTTAATCCTGTGTGTTTTAATGATGTACATGACTATAACACTAGAGGGAGATATAATTTGGTTGCTCCACAGTGTAGACTGCAAAAATCCCTTAACAGTCATAATGTTTTAGGAATTAAGTTTTACAACAAATTGCCTCTAGAAATTAGAAATATCAGGAATTTTAGAATTTTCAAGCATAGAGTTAAGACTTTGCTTTCACAAAAAAAAACTTTTACACTGTTGGAGAATATCTAGCGGCTGATTTTATGTAATTAGGCTACTTCTTTTTTAACATGCTGACTACTCCTATTGCATATACATGCTTAATGGTGTAAAACAAATAAATAAATTTAAAAAATATGAAATATGGTCGTTACAGACCATTGCTGAGTGATTTGCGAATAAGTCCTTGGATCTGACTGGGTTTGTTTTCACTTCGCTGATTTTAGTCTTTTAGCCAAATGGAACTTACAAAAATTTAAACATCACAAGTCCAGTCTAAGGGCGTACAATGCACTGAATTTTGCTGCTCACCTGGAGGATGATGATGTAGGGGGCCCGGGACAGCTGCAGCTCCTGGTTGGCTGCCAGTAGTTCCTGATCCGCTCCCAGAAGGAAGTTGTCCCGGGGCCTGTGCAGTGTTCCGTCCACCACCCTGTATCCAACTGCCCTCCGCTACAAAAAAATTACCTCATTATTTGGGGTACAAATTTTTGGGTAATTTCAAAACTGGTGCTTTGACGTGGGAAATTTGAATTCAATTTATTATTTTGGCATTTTTTTTCACAGGTACAGTAGAGTCCCGCAAACTCGGCCTGATATGGACCGAAAGGGCACCAAGTTTCCGAAATTCCGAGTTATCGAGAATAAGGGCTTAAAAATAAATCTGTTACTGCAAAAAATGAAAAATGTGTCAATTATCTTCAAATATAACAAACACCATTAAAAATCTTTATAAAACATGTAAATCCAAATTTAGTTTCTCTTCTATGAAACAAAAAGTATATGTGTCAATATAGTAGGCCTACAACAAAATAGTTTACTTATTTCTTGTCAAAGAATATTGTTTGATACTCGTGTCATGGTTACCGAGTAATCCGAACTGCTGGATTATCGAGTGCAGAGTTTGCGAGACTCTACTGTACTACCTAAATTTGACTGTAATCCCTGTAAAAAAATATACAATGGCAACCGAAGAGAAAGTTAGATCTAAAGTACAGTGGAACCTTAGGAATCCGAACTAAATGGGGCTGTCCTCTGTTAGGATTCCACAAAATTCGGATTATCTGGGAAATTCTGTAAAATATTCTTGATATATACCAAATGCAGTAGAGTACTGACTTTGGATACTCTGTGAAAGAGTAGGGAAAGAACTAGAGGAGGGGAAAAAAAAGTATTTGTTTCTACTAATTAAGGTCCTGCATTCGTTCTTACAACCAATTCAAATATATCTTAAGTTAGAAATAAACATTTCTTTGTTTCTGATTTGTAACTGCTATTTTTCCTTCATTTTCAATATAAAAAATTGTTCCGATTATCTGAAATTTCTGATTAATGGGGTTTGGATTTCTGAGGTTCCACTGTACAAGGAACACACATGAGAAATATTACCATATTGGCCTGAATATAAGATGACCTTGCATATAAGGTGACCAAGAATTTTTGAAGGGTACAGTAATATTTAGAAAAAGATCAACACAGTCCTAACGACCAAAAAATAGCAGCTATCCATACAGATAGTAGAATAACTTTAGATTCGTTAAAAAATCCAACCAATCAACTTAACTTAATAGCATCAATCAGAGAAAAAACTAGAGAATTGGAAGCAAAACATTGGACAATCCACTTTACCTGGATCAAGGCACACAACGGGAATACCGGTAACGAAACAGCTGACCATCTAGCAAAAGAGGCTGCAGGGAACGACGACATACCAGTGAGTTACGATCGTAAACCACTAAGTTCAGTGCTAAACGAACTACAGACAATAAGTGTTAATAAATGGGAAGAAGAATGGAACAGTACAAAAAACGGTACAGTGACAAAGTCGTTTCTCCCCAGTATAAAAGACAGGTTAAAAATAAATGTACCGCTAAGTGGAAAAATAACTAGCTTCTTAACAGGCCATGGGAAAATGAACTCATACTGTTTCCGATTTAATGTAACAACCAGTCCTATGTGTACGTGTGGAAACGAAGAACAAACAGTGGATCACCTACTATTTAAATGTATCAAACTTGAAAGGGAAAGACAAATTTTTAAGGACAATATGATAAGTAAACATGGAAAATGGACATTTGACAAAATCAAATTAATGCGCTATTACACAAGAACTAATCTCATTCATTAATTTGATAGATTTAGATAAGCTGTAAAAGAATGAAGTAGTAATACAAGTACAGTAGTTAACTAATATATTATCAGAAACACAGGAGATTAACTAATATATAAATAGAGTATACCTACATGTTAAATAATATTGTAAAGAATAGTATGAAAATTTTGTTTTTAATAAGGTAATGAATAAATTCCACAGTAACCAGCCATAGAATAAGGAAGATAAAAGACAGTATATTATATGCATTAAAATGTAATACAGTAAAACCCCTTTTTTACACTTTTCAAGGGACTGATGCAAAAAAGTGTAAATGGCAGGAAAGTGTAAATTGCAGGAAATGTGAAATCTGTAATGCTATATAGTGCAAAATTTAATACATGAAGGAAAAAAAACAGGTACCCATGTACACTTACATTATCTATTTAAAAAAGTCAGAAATGGTTGATTGTCTTTGCTTTTTTCTTATTTGTATCAGTTCGACCTGTCTCTCCACAGCATATAGGGCATCAAAAGCCCCATCCTCTCCCGAGGCACTTGCAATGTACTGCCTCAAAACAGCTATTGCTTCCACGGCTTCTTTGCTAGTAGGTATTTTGGGTTCCTGGTCAGAGTCTTCCTCACCTACTTCTTCTTCAAGGTGGCTAGAAACAATGTCTTCGACTGTGGGCACCACTGATGTTATTACATCAGCATCAACGTTGACATAATCCTCGAATGAAGAAGGCTCGTCCACCACACCCCAGTTGCTGGGCTCTGACATCTCTTCCTCGGGCAGATAGTCCTCTTCTTCCACAAACTCAAACCCGGCCTTCCGGAAACAGTTAGATATGGTCACAGGACTGATACTTGACCATGCTCTGGACACATAATGCATGGCATAAAGGACTGTTATGGTCATTTTCTTAGGGTCCATAGCATTGTCGTGCATGAAGACAGCCTTCTCCACTAGCATCTTCCTGTACTTGAATTTAAGGGCATGAATGATGCCCAGATCCAGTGGTTGGAGCTCGCTTGTGCAGTTTGGCGGGAGAAACACAAGCTTAATGTTTCTTAGCTGCAGATCATCAGGGTGGGCTGCACATCTGTCCAAGAACAACAGTATTTTTCGATGAGTTGCTCCCATTTTAGCATCCAAAGGATGAAGCGTAGACGTGAAGATGCTGCTAGTCATCCATGCTGTGGCATTTGCATCATACTTTGTGGGCAGATTTTTCAAATTCTTGAAACACCTGGGCTTCTTGAATTTACCGATCACTAGGGGGGGTAATTTTTCTGATCCGTCAGCATTGACCATTAGCAGAACAGTTACCCGCTGTTTGCTGAGTTTTCCACCATGACACTTTTCCCCCTTAAAGCACAAAGTTTTGCTTGGCAAAATGTTATAAAACAAACCAGTTTCGTCAGCATTAAAAATATTCCTTGGTTCGTAACCCTGAATAATAGCTGGCAGGTTTTGCTTCCACTCTTGTACAGTTTCCACACTGACACTTTTACTTTCTCCACAAAGTTGATTGTAGACAATATTATGGCGATTCTTGAACCGATCTATCCATCCATTAGATGCAGTAAAATCGGTGACTCCCAATTTTGCAGCAAACTGAAGGGCTTTAGTTCGAAGTATGGTGCCATCAACTGGTGCCAATTCCTGCCGCTCTCGTAGACACAAACCATTCTGCCACAAGTTTGTCCATCTCATCATACGCTGATGTGCGAATATAATTGCACTTTTTGGACATTACACCACTTTGTTTGGCATTAAGTTCAATTGTCGATCTATTTTTTACGATGGTATTCAAAGTTGAAACAGGGAGTCCAAGCTCTTTCGCTAACTAAACACGTGTTCCCACGTGTGAATCAACACGACGCAGAATTTCAGTCTTCTCTTGCAAAGAAATGCATTTTCTACTGTTTTTATTAACCTCCATGATACCGCCAAAAATCACGCAACACTTCGCTAAAAATCCACGATGAATTAGGCCTACGCTAAGTGAATATCAAATATCTACAAGCACAAAAGAAACCAACTCCCTCTCAACTAACGCAAATAGCCACTGTCGCCGCGTGTAAGAGAGTTGGCAACATAGCGGAAGTGCGACCTTCAGTTCCTTTTTAAAGCGCTTCAGGGTTGCGTTGGTGAAGCGAAGTCTGATCTCGCTTACGGGTTTTGCTGCAAGGACTGTCTTGACCGTTCTTTCTTCGCTGCAGCAAAACTGAAGCGCTTCACGAATTCGCTTTGAAAGAAAACGCATGGAAAACGGTTCATCGAAAATCAACACTACCTTCGGCAAAAATACGTAAATGGCGGGAAATACAACTGTGTAGAAGTTGTTAATGGCGGGAATTCTATGTATTGTCAGCATAGGTTAAAAAGTGGGACCAGCTGAAAATGACGTAAATGGCGGGAACGTAAAAACGGGGTTTTACTGTATTAGTAATTATGACATGTAGTATTACTCTCATTGTAATGGGACATGCAGTTAATAAACATATTAAAAATAAATAAATAAAAAAAAAAGGGGTACAGTAGTTATGAAAAAATAAATAAAATAGTTTATTAGTACATTTTGCTTCACATAAAACGGAATTTTGCAGTTCATGTTGAAACTTCTTCTCACGCCTTTATTTGCTTTGTGACAATTGAAGATGCCTTCTTTTCCACATGGTCCACCATGACAGGTGATCAAACAAAGCTTTACACATAGAGAACAGAGAAGTAACGGTGCAGTACAAGCAGAACCACGAATTCAGGAAAAATAAAATTTGGTAAAGTTTGGTGAATTTCCACCTTTGACCTTGGGTCGGACGTATGTCATTGCATGGGGATTCCCGATGCACAGCTGCATTCATGAATGGAAAGTTGTTGAAAGTGTTAGGCTGCGCGTATGAGACGAGTATAGCTTTTATAAACACATTTTGAGGAAAAAAAAAAAAAGTCTTATATTCGGGCCAATATGGTAAATAACAGAAAGAAATAATTAATTTGTCAATTTCAGAACCTGTAAGACACTTTCTCCTTGCCATTTTACCGAAAATAAGGGGAAAACACGAAACAAAGGAAGCATGCCATTCACTAGATATGCACACCCAGTATGAAACCAAAACCATCTACTAAAACCATCCTGGGCACGTGTGTAAGGGAATTCCCAAGTCAGGGTGATTAAGAAAATATTCTCCTGCATCTTTTGAAGTTTTTATCTACTATGTGCATGAGAAGAGCTGGTCACATTATGAGTTGGTCACAGAACTCACTCATAGATGGGTTTCTGCCCACGAGCTTAAGTACAGGCCTTCCATATCAGTTTCCGTCCGCGAAAGGTCAAGTAATATTGTTAGCAAGTTCTATGAAACAAGTCACAGGTCATGATTTCAATAGTAAAGCAAAATAACTAAAATGTATTCAGAATGTAGCTTAATTGTTTGGGAGAAAGTCAACATCCAGAACAGAGATAGACATAAATTTTGACACCCCTAAGGGCAATGACCACATTTCCAAATTCATACAATGTGGATGATGGAGAAATAAACTTGCCAGTAGATCTCAGCCGACGATGAAACATACGAGGGCTATTTCTTTTTCTCAACCTCCGATGGGGCATAAAATGAAAACCACAGTGAAAATCAAAACTGTTTTATTTCGAACATTTAGGTAGACCTTCTAGCTACTTCTCTACATAGTTTCGCTCCGATTGAGACTTTATTCGCAGCGTGGTACCAACTTTCCAATATCCTTTTCATAGAAGCAGCCGCCAGCCTATTTAGAAGGGTCTTCACAGCATTTTGAAGTGTTTTGAAATTCTTCGTTGCTGTGGAAGCCAGATCTTGGGTTTGTTCAGGAAATTTGTGTTCATCCATTATTCGGATTGTTCTTTTGACTCCGGACTGTCCTAACGAATTCACATTTCATCCCCCTGTCACAATGGATTTCAAAAACTCATCCCCGTGACGAGTGACTTGCAACTTTTTCGGCAGCTGAAGAAAGATCTGGGAGGACAGTGCTTCCAAACCAATGAAGAACTTCAAAACACTTCAAAATGCCGTGAAGACCCTTCTCAATACACTGGCGACAGCTTCTTTGAAGAGGGCATTGGAAAGTTGGTACCATGCTATGACAAATGGCTCAATTAGAGCGAAACTATGTAGAGAAGAAGCTAGAAGGTGTACCTAAATGTTCCAAATAAAACAGTTTTGATTTTCACTGTGGTTTTCATTTTATGCCCCATCGAAGGTTGAAAAAAAAAATAGCCCTTGTAGTAAGTTCCAATCTGGTAAGCTTTTACTTACAGTAATTATTTCTGTTGAATGTTTTAAACTCAAATGTATAATTTCAATGCTTCACCATGTCTTCCCAATTAATTTAAATCAAACTGAATATATTACTTACTTTGAGGACGTAGGCTTGGCCCTGGCCCATACTGTGTATCTGATCCACCTTTCTGTCCAGTTGCTGGAGCCTGCCCATCGCCACTGGACAACTTCGGGAATTCGTGCTGAAATTGTGGAGACTGATGTGCCAGAAAACTTGGTGGATGTGCTCCTCCCTCGCCCGGGCCTGCCATTATACTGCTCCAAGACTTGTCGCTGTGAGCCTGCTGTTACAAAAATCAAAGTACATCTTTTTTACCTTAATCCTATGATGTATGAAACAAAATGAAACAAAAACTCAAACAATAATTTTTAGTCTTAAACACATCTCAGAAAATATGAGTAACGGAACTGTAAAATTGTTAGGTTTATGTCTAGACTCTCAATTAACTTGGCATGCTCAAGTAGATGTTATCTGTAGAAGATTAGCTAGGGTTGTACACCTGTTAAGAAGTATATATACTTCAAAGTTTCAAAGCACTGCCTAAAACAAACATACAGTAGAAGCCCGATATAACGCGGTTGATGGGGACATGCTTTACCCCCGCGTTATAACCTTACAGCGGTATATCGAAATGTGACTGAAGAAGTGACAAAAATTGACCCCATGGAGGGGAACATTGGTTCAATAATAAATTACAATGTTATACAGCAATATAAAATACAGTAGTTTTAAAAATTACTCACCAGTTATGCTATTTAATCCAGTCCTGTAACTGATCTCAATTTAAAACTCATCTTTCACAGATGGGGAGCGAGAATTTTTTCTAATTCCCGAAAGTAACGTACAACATTTGCTAAAACATACACTGTAACATTCAGGTATAATATTCCCGTTTCCCCCTTTTTTACACGATCAATAATTTTCAGCTTACCTCCTACTGCGACATTTTGTATTCCAAACTCGCAACTTACAATCCGAATGCGTGATTAAAACTAAAATCATATTTCAACTTTCCTAGGTTTTAAGAATTTCTGGCAGGTGCAGATTTTTTTAAAAATTCTTATAGAACTACATTATTCATTCCATTTCCAGTTACTTCTGCTAAATCCTTTGGAATGCGGTGGTGACGGTCAACTACGGGGTGAGGGCATGTCTAATAGTAAAAAAAAAAAAAAAAACTGCAGAACCGCTCTTTGCAGAATTGTTACTGTTTTAACTCAACTTCCAAAATAAAAATTTTATTTATAAAACTACAGTACAGTGATACCTCGAGATACGAGTTTAATTCGTTCCGTAACCTTGCTCGTATGTCAATTTGCTCGTATCTCAAAGCAATTTTCCCCATTGAAATTAATTGAAATGCCATTAATCCGTTCCAGCCCCAAAAATGCTACCCCCAATTGTTTTTTGTTACGTGTTTTTGAATAAGAAAAATTTATTTATAAATGACAAATATTGTATAAAAATAATACTGTACTGCCTCGCCAAGTCAGCTACTCGCGCACCTTGCTCATTTTTTTCTATGATTTCTAGAAAAACTTAGCAAAGATGCTTCGACAGCGAGGTAAACAAGCACACTGGGGGAATACGTGGGATAATGCGCGAGACGCACGAGGCACAGGCGCAGTAAACTGGTGGGCCATGTGTAGCGTCGCAGCTGGCAGTTCCTCGTATCTCAAATGTCGCTCGTATTTCAAAACAAAACTTTGCTCGCTCGACAGCTCGTACCTCAAATAACTCGTATGTTAGGGCATTCGTATCTCGAGGTACCACTGTATATTTTTATTGGGGGACACACTTTCCCCCGCGTTACATCCGAATCCGCGGTATTTCGGACTTCTACTGTATTTTGCTATATTTGAAGATGTTTACAGATACGGACTTTTGCTTTACGGACACAGCACTAGGACTAATGAAATTCTACTTTTGCAAAAAAAGGCTATTAGAATTTTAACTAATGTTTCTTTTAGGATGACTTGTAAGCCACTTTTTATACAAGAAGGTATTTTGACCGTTTTTAGCTGTTCCATTTTAAAACTTTTATTGTATGTACATAATATAAACCATGGTGGAAGGGGGTGTGACTTAACTGGGCCTTCCCTTCTTACTCCATGGGCTGTGTGTTCTAGCAGTGTTGTGTTTAAATTGTATTAGTTAAAATGCCTAGAAAATGTTGTGTTCCGGGGTGTATGAGTAATTACACAATAAGGGGTGTTAAAAGTGATTATATAACATGTTTCAGTTTTCCAAAAGAACAGGAATTACACAAACAGTGGGTGAAAAATATTCCTAGTAAGGACTGGATTCCATCAGCCGGGAGTGTAGTTGGCAGGTGGCCTGTTGTCAGGTTGTGGACCTGTCTTGTTTACTATAATAGCGTAAATGTTTTATGATATCCTGGTGTTTTTTGTGTGTAAATTACCAGGGCATGTAGAGGGCGAGGGAAAATTTTTCTTTGCTTTTACCCTTTTTTAAATGAAAAGGAACCCTAAAATATAAATTCTTCGGTTAGGGTAGTGTCTTTTCATTTGTTCTGTAGTAAAAGAAGACAGTCTTTTATATTTTTACTAGCCTGTAAATTCAGAGATGACCGGATGGTTGCTTAAGTTGCAAACAAATCTGACCTTGAAAAACACCCCAAACTGAATGACTTTATTTTCTGTAAGCATACAATATTTCACTTTCTCAAGCAAACAAGGTTCCTGTAAGATTAAAAAAAAAAAAAAGTGGGGGGGGGGGGTAATGTAGAGGGTTTTCAAGAGTTCAATGTTTCGAATTACAGTAGAGCCTCGGTAATTCGAGCCCCGGTATTTCGAGCTTCCGTGTAATTCGAGCTGGTCTTAAGAAAATTAAAATTGTCCATAAAACTAGAGTAAAATCCCGTTTTTATACGGTGTCCGCAAGTAAGTTTTACGCACTTCCGAATGTGTTACATTTTGAGCTTTCTTTCAATTTTTCCATGTACAAAAATGCAGGTAAAACTGTCCCACTTAGGGTTTTTGTTCATAATACACAGAAATAACCTTGGCTTCAGACTGCTAATGCATTTCTATTACAGATTGACAGAAACCGTTAGGTTCGATTTTTCTTTGTCGGGACCTCGTGTCAATCAATTGTACAGTGCATATTTCCCCATCCTTTCAGAAAAGAATACTGTATTGTTACAGTAATCCCTACAATGGTAATTAAAAGTGTTTTCCTAGTAGCATCGCTTTCCCGTTCCACTCCATTAAGGGTCAGACAATGACTTAATCCTTAAAGGATGCCGATGTAGCAAATTGGAAATGTTTGACAATATATACATACAGGCGTAACACAGGTATGTAGGCCTACTATATTGTTTATTTATTTATTATTTAAACCATTATTGTGCTTAATAAACATTTATTTGCGATTTACCCATTGATTTAGTAAAATTTCCGTACAATCCGAGTTTTTTGTAATTCGAGGTAGCCTCAGCCCCAATTAGCTCGAATTATCGGGGTTCTACTGTAGTTCCAAAATTGCACAATATATTCTTTAAGCTTAATTTATACGTAATTGATTGCACTACTCTTGAATATACAAATTTGTTTTCATTTTAGCCCCCTGGACCAAATAACAATAATACGCTTACTTGTATAAAGTGTTGCATTTTAAGATTTAAAACAATGTTCTGTATACCTTTTACACCAGTACACACGGAGATTTAAATGCACCACAGTTTAGAACATCTTACAGTACAGTGGATTATTCTTTTTTATAAAACTTGGGCGCCTATTCAAATATTGTTTTAGGTCCTCTCTTTATAAAAGCCTCTGTTATGATACTTCACTTTTATCACAACGTTGTGGAATTTAGCAGACGATAATCTTTAGTCACTTCTGCTCTTAAATCTTGCGATTCTTTGTTACCACTTTGAATTTATCACTCGTACACAGAAGCAGGTCATTTTGTAATCAATACATTTAGTCAATAATACAGTCTATATTCATTATTATTGTTTAAGTTAAAAAGGAAGGAATTTTTACCTCGCGTATATAATTAAGAACCGACAAAAGCAATTCAGCTCTGTGCAAAGTTAGGCCTCATGACGTCAGCGGAACTCCGAGAAGTGGGGGTAGTATTCCCGCCTGAGTAAAGTGCGTCGTGATATAAACACATATAACACTGCAGCTCACACACATTCTCACAGTACAGTACTAGAAATCAAGATAAAATACAAGTCCTGTTTCTTAGACTGAAAAAAGTAAAAAAGTAATAAAAAAAATTAAAAAAAAAAACAGTCATGTAATAAACAGCATCATGCTCTATAACATTGCCAGCACAAATCAGAAATTTGAATATTATTGCCTTGAAATCCAGACTGAAATGTTTTCTAGGCAATAATCCATTTTATAGTATAACAGAATGTATCAATTGCAATTTTAAGCGTTATAATTTGTTGTACTATTTAATTATTTGTAAATATTTTAGGCAAAGTAGGGCCTATAATTTAATATGACTTATATTCTCTATGACCGCTGGCGTGGTCTTACAGTTAGAGTCAGCCTGGGTTTGATCCCCGGTACCTCCTCCGATTTTCTGAGGTAGGGAATGGGGTGCACTCAGCTTCGTGATTCAAATTGAGGAGCTACTTGATAGAGAAGTAGCGGCTGCAGTCATGGAAACCACCATACAATGGAGATTAAAAAATAGTCAACTAAACATCAATATAAATATTTGATGGAAATTTACAGTGAAGTGTTCAAATCTATAGCAAGATTGAGATCGGAAATATACACACAAAACTTCACTAAAGAGGTATAGTGAAGTTTTGTGTGTATATTTCCGATCTCAATCTTGCTATAGAGTCAACTAAACATTTATTTAAAGTAATATATAGGCCTACTAGGTCTTAGAAGTTCTAAATACCGGTATATCTAACTCTCTGCCAATTTTTCAAATAATATTTTAAACGAAAAATATAACAGCTAAATACTAAGTATTATTTGAATACAGGACTCCTCTCATCTGGATTTTGACATTTTGTACCATATCGACTCAGGATCACAGTACAGTATAACAGTAGTGAAGCTGTAATGAAAGGAAAATGAGACAAAAAAATGCCTTCTTATGCACATGGTAAACCATGACCTGCGGTGAAACAAACCTTTAGGCATAGAGTCACCAAGCAAACAGTGCAGTACAAGCAGAACAGCAGAACCACTAATTCGGGAAAAGTTCGGTGAATTTCCACATGAGTTTGACCTTGGGTCAGATGCACATGGGATTCCCATTGAACAGCTGGAGAGTGCTGTTGTTGTTAAAAGTGTTATGCTGCATGTATAAGATGGAGAGATTTCCAGCTGGCTGTTGTCATGTATGTTATATTTGTAATTACATTTTAGCCTAGCATATTTAATTCTTTTATGATATGTAACATTAATTTTAATTTTAATTAAGAATAAAACTGGCAAAATAATTTTATAGAGGCTTATAGATCTTTTTTTTTTCTCTTTCTTTCAAATTTTCTTTCGAAAAATTTGGGGGCGGGTAGTATTCGGGTATATACGGTAGTTCATGTTTGTTATAATGTGCACTCATACCATGTGATTTTTCTAAGCTTTATTATAATAATAATAATAATAATAATAATAATAATAATAATAATAATAATAATAATAATAAGCAGTAGTAGTTTTATGTGTAATGTTTACCTTTAGTAAGATACTTAACTGTGCTCTTGCCTACATACCTGCATGGGAAGTGCTGGTCCTTGGCTGGTTGCTGGTGTTGTAGCTGCTGCAGGGGTTCTGCTTACAGCACTCGGAGCAGATGGAGGTGCTGCTGATGTCTGTGGAGCAGCCACTGATGTCGCTGTAGGAACAGAAGATGTTGTTGGTTGTGAGGGGGTGGCAGCTTGGCCTGTTTCTCCTGGTTTGCTGCCCCATCCTGTGCCACCACTAGGAACTAAACTTATGGCTGGATCGTTGCCGCTGTGTTCAGATTTCAGGCTTGGTAAATTGGCTGGAGCTCGACGAGCTGATGGTACTCTGCCCAGACTTTGCATACCATATTTGCGGGGTGTTGAGCTTTTCTGTTGATGTGGTTCCAAAGATTCTCCCTGAAGAAAGAAGAAAGAAAGAAAAAATAAATAAATAAATATTACACACCCAAAGGAAGTTTATATGCAAACGAAATTAAAAGTAAAACTTACCCTATACAAGCTATTTATGTCGAGTGATTGAAACTTCGATTTTCCTTTCTCCCCCTTCGAAGCAATCCCTGACAGAGTAGACATACTGTCTGCAGGCAACCATTTAGATGAAACAGACCCGTGGAACGAACCCTATTGCTGTAACACAAAATAACATTATGTCAAACTACAATTAGGGCAAACACCCGATCCAAAATAAAGTGCTTACTAGATCAAGTAAAATACAGCAGTTTTCACATGCGAAATCGCTCAAAACCATTTCATTTTTGTATTTTCAGTTCTCACAGGTTTTTGTACAGTAGAATTTGGTTGATTCGGCGTTGGATAATTCAAATAAATATTCACTCCCATTAAAATTCCTTTAAATATTTAAACATTGCAATTAATTAGAAATTTTAAGTGCAAATTTGGATAAATCAAAGCCATGATATTGTTTCATGTTAATTTTGTAAGGATTCCAAGAATTCAACGAATGCCCAAGAATTCTCTGTTTTACTGCAGAACCCTAGTTTTGCGAGGTAAGGTATTATTCGCACACTTTATCTTGAGCTTCACACTCCATAATGCTGAAAACCGTCCATATAAAGAAGGCCTCGCTCGAAAAAATGAAGATCGCGACCCGTCCCCAGTATTGCCATACCCAAAAACTTCCCGTTGAGGCATTCTTGAGCTACCGTCAATTTTTTTTTATTTGTTTACATCATATTATTCTGAAAATGACAGAATAAATCCAGGAATATTAGAAGAACAGTACTGGTGTTGTGGAAATGGTCGATATAAGTGACAACGAAGTTAAAAATAAAGATTCTTTAAACCAAGAAGTATCGGAAATCAGCGAAATAATGAACCAAATAAATGAAATGGAAAGAAAAGCAATTTAATGTGTTTCAAGCTGAATCTGTCGGAGAAAAGAACAAGTCAAGTTTTATTATTTCGTTGTATGAATTGTGTTGTATTAATTACCTACAAACTTTCGCGAAAGGCATTTAGTTAAATTACATCAATTCAGGCATGTGAAAGTGCGTATTCAAGTAGGCCTACATGTACAATGCTACGACTTTTAAACGATTTTCTATATTCTGAAGACCGGGAGAGAAATTGTCTAAATAGGCCTAAATATATTACTTTATTCATTTCTCCAGCGATATATTCTACTATAATATCTGAATCAATATAAAATCTTTAGTTTGGTAGCGAGAGTTGAAAGTGCTACAGATTACAGTTAGTTCCATTGTGACCTAGCATAAAACTACACACGTTATATTTTCTGGTAATTGGCAACCCTTCAGAAACAATGTCAATTTCAACTCACCGCCTTCTGCAATAGTCAATCTCTTATACTGCATGCAATACAGCTCCCCTCACCCCCGCATTTTTTTGGCTCAAGATAAAGTGTGAGCATAATACAGTATTGTTATCTCTCTGGCTGAATGCTAAATAGGGGATCGCTTCTGTTCACTGACATGCAATCATTGATAAGCTAGTAACCATTAAGTGGTACAGCATTTTTGTGAAAATTTTATTTTACGGACCATTTGAATCTCAAGGAGTTAATGTGACTTGAAAATGTCTAAGCATGATGCATCAAACATGAAGTCTGTTAGCATTCCTTGTCTCCATTATAATTACTCAATTACTGTTACTCCTAACAAAATTATAAATGCCTTTAATAACCACTTCTGTTAATGTTGCCAAAATCTAATAGATAAAATTCCTTTATCGAGTCTTTTCATTCAAACACATTTAAATGTGCCAAATTCTTTGTTCTTTACTCCAACTAATAACGCAGTCTCCCAGAAGCTGTATCAAGTCTCCCAGAAGCTGTATCAAGTCTCCCACTATTAGGGAAACGTGATATACTTTGCACACTCTTAAAAATTCGAAAATTTAAAATTGAGTGATTAATTTTTTAGATCTAAAATTGTACACGATAGAGGAGATGTTATTTTATCAAACATGATTGGAAGTTTTTAGAGAAAAATATAAAAATCTTTTTTTAAAACTGTATAAAGTGTCCCCAGGGCCATTCCGTGAGAAAGTGGACATGAGGGATAAATTTTTTTATTTGGCGAATAATGTTTATTTTGGCAGCAAACATTTCTTGAAGATCTATATTTTATTATACAAAGTACCAAAAACATGATATGAAGAATTACTTTTAAAAATATGGGGTTAAAGTTGGCTCTCTTTGAACTTGCTGTTACCTTTAAAAAACATATTTTTTTGTTGGCTATACAGCTTGTACAGAACTAGCAGAGACAAATTCTGCTCAGGTCATTGTTAACAGCATCTTGTGCTCTATATGTTACCTGCATTTCATCTTAATCCATCAAGTGAGTTTATTTTAAAATGCATATTAAGTTGTCATAGTCATAAATGTAACATACGTAACAAAAAACTTCAAAAAGTTTTTATTTAATTGCAAAGAGCTGGTGGATTTCTTTGTTACCTTGTGGAAGTAAGGTTAGTCATGAGTTCTAATGATTGCAAAACTATTTTCACCAAAAGAACAATTATTTCCTTAAAAAAATATGTAAACAATAAGTGTAACATACGTAACACGTTTTACTGCCTTGGAATAAAATATGAATTTGCCTTTTGATAGGCCTACAGTTAGGCCTACTTGAGTGCTGAAACTGATTTCATATACATAGGCCCAGTGGTGCAGCCATTTGGGGGGGGGGGCACTAAGGGGGCTAAAGCCCCCCAGCCCCCCAAGATCAGAATGATTTTTCTTTAGTTTACCACTTTCACTTAAGTTAAGAGTGCAAGATTATTTAAAATGTTTCACAGTGTTTGAAATTGTTGCTTGGATTAATAATAGTAATTAATTTTCGCCGTACATAACAAGAATTTTATATCGATTTCAAATGCATTAGTTTGCAGCCTCGCTTTACATTTGCTGAATAAAGTTCAAATCCCACTGCACCATGTTTGCTACAGAATTCATACTGGCAGAATATGTTAAAAACTTCTGTACCGTAATAGCAATAATTTCAAGTCATCACAGAAGTCGAAACAATTTACTGGTAGTATGTTTAGTACTGTATATTACTGCAGTAACAACAACCAGTGCTATATTCTCCGTCAATCCATTATTCAATGACTAGATTGTCTTAATGCTGTTTTTTAAACACTCATTTTTTTACAGTGCTTCATACGATCACTTTAAAGACACACATTAAAATACTATGGGGGAACAGATTCAGTTCTGATTAGACCTAATGGTACGATAACAATAAATTTCAAAAGTTTGACATTTTCGACAACAGGTGATATGGAAATATGTGTTGATATCCAATTTGATGATGAAGATAATGATAATAATAATGTTAATGATATTTGAAACAGGATAATAACTTCAATGAATAAGAATGGGTTGTAAAGAAAATTGAAAAATTAGTCCTTTGCACCCAGCTTATAATAAATAATCTTTTTTTAAATTTTATTAGCGTGCATTTAAGTTTTAGCAACCCCAGATTAAGATCCTGGCTGCACCACTGTATAGCCTAAAGGTAAAATTCAATAATTAATAAAATAATTGCTTGTCTCATGAATATAGGCCTTATTATTTATTATTTAATCAGAATTGCTAAAATTATGCATAAACGAAAGATATTCTTTTTGACTTATAGTTCGAAATGAGTTCAAAGGAAAGAGTCAGGAAATAGAGAGACAGGATAAAACAAAATAAAGAGGTATTTGAGGCCAATTTAGAGAAAGAAAAATAGGAAAACAGAGAGAAATTGGAAAACAATATCTGACTATGTTATAAGGTAAGATATGTAATACTTATATAGCCTACACTGCTACACTTTAAGCAGGGAAGCCGCGCGCGCGTCACCGGCGGCTAATGCGGACTCCGTAGCGGAGAGTGAAAACACCGGTCGCCCCGTCTCAACTTATAATAAAGACCCTGTATATATATAAGGGGTGGGTCTCTGTCACCACAGCATGGTGCATCCTAAGGTTGTGGATAGAGGATATGGCCGCCAGATCTGGAGGGTAGCTGTGAATATGCTGAATAAGCAGTCACGAACAGATGACATGAGAGAGTATAAAAACTTAAATATGAGTGAACTATCATGTAAAAGTTCTTAAAACATTCAAATTGTTGAAATATTGCACAATAAAACATTATTCTTGTTCATTATTTTGCACAGTGTAACATACGTAACAAAGTACTGTAACATACGTAACAGAAGAAAAAAATTCTAATTTCTGAAAATCAGCCTGAACTATTGAAACAAAGATACTAGGTTAATGAGTGTAATCTTGGCTACCCAGAAAAAAATGTCCTGGAGTTCTTGTGTTAGATAATTCACAGAGATTTCCATGTAAGATAGATAAACTCAAATTCTGTGTCCATTTTGTGTAACATACGTAACACCCATTTTATTAAAAATAATATTTAATCTATGGTACTTATTAAAAGAACTTTTATATATTCTGAAAGCACATCTTTGAATCTATCTTCTGGTATGTATGAAGTTCAAGTTCATACTATATTTTAATCACTGTAGGGGTCTAAATTGCATCCAAATGTAACATACGTAACAATGGAATGGCTCCCCAGTCTCCCCTACTGTACTTAATATATTATTCGAGTAATGTGTTTATTATTACAGTACTTATTAACATTTCTAAGGACAGGAATATAAGATCCAATATTCATAATAAAGAGCCACATTGAATTACTAATCAATGAAACACAGTAATCCGCCTTTCAATATTAAGATTTTTTAATTAATATATATATTTCGACCAGCTTGTGGTCGAAATATATGGTCGGTACGACGCCAAAGTGAACTAAGCGCCAATTTGTCAAAATATAGACTATTGGTAGTCCATGGTGCAGATTTTGATATCCTAAGGTCTGCAATAACGAACTAAGCGATACTGGTAAAATCAGCTGAGAAAAAAGGAAATTTCGTTTTGGTTGGATGTTAGTGTGGCAACATTACAGCCAGCCAAACAGAACTAAGCAACATGCAAGATTGCTAACCTCATTTTGGATGATGACGAAATGGAAGAGGTTTTGAACGATCTGAGTGATTTTTCCTTCTCAGGAAGTGATGAATACATTCCTTCAACTACTTGTGGTAAGTTGAATACATAAATTTTACTTAAAATAAGTTTTTAACTCATGTTTTGTTCCGTCCACGAGGCTGTGTCTCTAACTTTATCTGACCAGCCATAGTGAACTAAGTGACATGCTCATTATTTAGCTTATTTTAAGGAATTGCATTGCGTTTATTAGACTACTTTTGCTCCATTCTCTTAAGCATAATATATTTTATTATTTATAGTGTAACCCGCCTCCTTAATTGCCATTTTAAAAGAAACACAGTGATGTTATTATGGTTATGCTTAGGTTGGTTTATAGGACAGTGATGGAGTAGTCCTGGAAGATTTCATTTCCAAGGCATATGAAAATTAAGACGATAGGAGATGGTAAACATTAAATTAATAAGCTAAAGTACAATAGGATATTATGAGGCTATGCAATAGGACTGCTCAATATAATACTGTGCATAAAGAGTGTACGTTTTGTTTCTTTGTTTAATAAAAAATATTTATTAAAACAACTGTATATGTCTAGTTGTTTCAATTATCCAAATACCTTTTTTGAATAGCATGGAACTTGTTTTTATTACGTTGCATCCAGTATAATTATCCAGCCAAAGTGAACTAAGGTGCTACTTTAAACGGCTCATATCCAACCAAAGTGAACTAAGTAACTATACCATTTTAATAAATTTAACAAAATTACCTATTGTTATTGTTTTTTAATCGTACTTCTTTGTATTTGAATAATATAAGAGGCAAAGTAAAATATGTTGTAGTTCAAAAGTGTTAGAAGTGAACACAACCCTATTTTACAACACTCAAACTTTAACTTCAGTTTTCTCAAAATAAGGAGTTTGGCGCTTAGTTCACTTTAGCGTTGTACCGACCATATATAATTAAAAAACCTTAATATAGAAAGGTGGAATTATTGCATTTCATTGATTAGGAATATAAAATGTCATGCCAAGCAATGTGTTCATGGCAGAGGCAGACAAGCAACTGAGGGAGATGTATGTATGTGTAGGTGAGAAGAGCAGGGCAGAAGGGGGAACTCACACATCATGACAACGTTTATCGAGTCCGCACACATCATTCTTGGTCAGCCAAACCGCTTGCCACAGTAATGTTAGTGATAGCTAAGTCACAGACTCTTCACAAATTTATTTAACATATATCTTAACAAACAATACTTTCTTCAATTTCTCTTCTCTTTTTATGAAATGTAGCCAACGTAGATTGTGAAAATCCATAATTTTTTGCAACTTATGTCTGCTTAAACACTCATCCAAAATTTGAAAGGCACTAATTTTGTTTCGAGACTTAATGATTTTTATTGAGCAGAGACCACAGCTATTTCTCGCCTGCTCACTGAAAAATAACTTTAAACACTGGTTAAATGTTTAACAACACCAAGCATACTTCGCAGAAAGTTCAGTCACGGGGGGGGGGGGGGTGGAAGAAAGAAGAAATACGAAACAATCACATTGGTCAGTGACCTTGTACTCCACCCTCTACTGAGAATAAAATTTCTCTTCTGGAATTTCTGAAGGTGGCTTAAAGGTTTGCACCAGATGGGAAGGGCACTAATCTGCTACCGCCTTCAAGGCTAAGTTAGCTGGTCTAGAATGGCAATTTTACTTCAAAACATGTATCATTATAAAAGGGTGTTCACAAAATATCTTAATCGCTATAACAAGGGACATGTAACGTTATTAAGATAGGAAATTTTCCAGGACCATAGAAAAATATTGCTTAATGTGGATTTATCATTATATTGGTCTTCCTCATATGGAGGTTTGACTGTATATCACATATTTCTCCTTGCATTTCTCCATCTGTTTCCTTTTACAAGCACAGAAACGTCATTGTTAGGGAACTCTTGCACACACTTGTTTCTTATTATTTTTATTTCCCTGTTATCTATACCTGTGTCTCTTTACACCAATTTTAAGAGATTTAACTTTAAGCTCAAGCCAATAATTCCTCTTAGTATGAATTCCTATGCAAATTTGGAAAACAAACAAAACGCAGAAAGACAAACCTCATATTCGAAACCAGATATTCTTAATTTTCCATTTTATTTTATTTTAATTTACAAAGCCAAGAAAGGCTTACTCATTTTAAAACTGATTATGTGTAGTAGAAATCAATTTTATAATGATAATATTTAACAAAAAACTGAGAGAGATTTGTCTGTGAAGAATTTAGATAAATTTATTGTAATTTGTAGTAATAAAAACTGAAATGAATATGAAATGAAATGAAATGAATGTGTATCGTAAGGGCCCTGATTTATTGGTGAAATAAAATGGCTGATTTCGGTGTTAACTTCCTTCTTTTTCGGTGGGTATTTCGTGAAATAAATTGCTTATACTACATTGCGCAATGATAAACTTTGCTTCTTTAATTACATGAACTAACACCCCCACTCATTTCTGCCCTTGTATGAACTGAAGTAACTTTCGATTTAGGCATGATTAGAGTTAATGTTCAAATATAATGACGAGAAGTATTATCGTAATTTCTACTAAACACAATCAGATAGCCATTTGCAAACAGAAGTGACAACCATACCACTGTGGATAAAAGAGGAAATCTGTTGAATACAAGTAACAAACATTCTACACTGTTCTGCTGTAATTGATCATAGGCATCGCTTACTTGGCAAAGACATAGCAGGAAAGGAGTGTACTCAACAGTACAACCCAGATCACAGACAATCTTTGCGTAAATTCTGCAATCTTTGTAATCGATCACAAATATCGATATATCGGTAAGTCTTCGACAGCCATAGAAACAACAAAAAAAAAGCATGCTGCTAAGAAATAAAAAGTACATTACACAAAACACAATATTGTGATTTTAAGGCACATTTTCATGCTCATTTTTCGCTTTGTGGAGGAAGGGGCATATTTCGCGCTTTTAGACACATTTCGCGGAATCGAGTAAATTTCGCGATATTTCGTGGATTCAATTTGGTTCATATTGGTATTTTAAGCATATAAAAGCTAAATATAGCTAAGGGAGGTTGTTTTATAAAATTTCGCGCTTATCGTTGTTACCAAAAAATACGGCCCCTATCTATCGTCCAAGAAATGGAAATATAGACTTAATGCTAGTAAATAATAAAACACTATCTTTAAAAAAATGTCCCATTTTAGTATTTTTCAGCACATTTATATGCATGTTTCCACGTTTACATTATATTAAACCGCACCCTATTAAAAAATATTTATTTAGATTTTGAATCTTTTTATTAATCATTTTGGCGGCATGCCCACTAAACGTCTTTCTTTTGTTTAAGTCTCTCCTATTGTAAATTCCATTTATTTTTACACTCTAATTAATATTACTTCCATTTTAGAACAGGACAACCACACAACTCATTGCTATAAAATGTGGAACAACTTTCAGACCACTTGAACCAACTGATTCTGTGCATTGCTGAAACATCCCGAAGTCCACCTGGATGACCCTATGGCAGCAATAGGGCGACCAGTATCAATTTACACTTATACGACTGTATGCCGACTGAGCAACAACTACGCGCAGACTGTGTTGGCCATAATCGCTCTGCTGGGTGATGCATGACAGCATGGTAGGTGCATTCATTGCCCAGTCCTATATGTGTAAATGCCCAACTGCTTTTCAATGCAAATCAAATGGATAATATAGTTTAGCGATTCAAGATAAAACAGGATATGGTAGGAGCAGTCTTTTCCCGATCCTATGTGTAAATTGGCTTTCAGTTTACATTTAGCAGGAACCTCATATATTTTCACTTCTCTTGTTTATATGTGGCCCCGTCAAATTAATTAATTTTTCTTGATATCATGGCAAAATCATTAATTTAAAGTTCTTCTAAAAGCACAATTAATCCAGCAAAAGCATTCAGCAAGCTCTCATAATCTGTCTACTTTGATATTTATATCGAATACACATTGTTGTTCATGTATTGTGTCAGTAAATGCAACATGCAAACTCGTGCAACTTCTGTTTTAAGTGGACAACACTTCTCAGAGTAAAGTCGGGAGTTTTACTCTCAGAATTGGACTCATGAGGCTTTAAGGAACAGACCACTTGAGATCACTCTCAAGAGTTTCTCGCACTCTCAGCTCTCATGCTGAGTTATTTAAGTAATGTTTATAATATGATTTTGAAGAAGGTTTTGTATGGTCTGAAGACGGTTTCTCATGCTATGTAATTCTGGTGGTAGTCAAGGTAATGTGTGATTGTGTTGATAGAAGTTGAATTCTGAGGAAATGAATCAATACAGTCAAACCTCTGTATAACGAAGATTGATATAATGATAAACCCACATTAGAAATATTTTTCTTTGGTTTAGCAAATTTCCTATCTTAATAATGTTAAACATCACTAATTTCAACAATGAGTCAATTTTAACAAGACCTTTTTACAAGAATACTATTGTTACAGCAGACCTGTAGGTAGCAGATTCATGACCATCTGAGCCATCAATTTTTCCTGCAGGACTGATAACCGTTACTTTTCTTACAAACTCTACAAGAGAAAGGGACACTAGAGAGTGGAGAATATGCAAAAAGGAAATTGTGTTTATTTGCTACTTATACTACAAAGCTCTTTCAAATGGCTTTAGTTTTACTCAGATATGTTAAACTTAGTCTTTTTCTTCATTCCCTTTTACCAGAGTCTTTGAGGTTGAAGTTTCTGACAACTGCTAGGCTCAAGTTTGGCGTGATCCACATTTTTCAGTAGTCGTGGCCTCTGCTCATTGGAAATCAGTAGGTGAGACTGTGGTGGACACTTGATAAATTATAGGGAGACTTGGTACGCTTCATCTAGTTCATTACTCTATGATCGGAAACATGTAACTCATGTCAGATGATTTTTAGTTTCTCCCCATTTAGAGCTGTTGTTTAGAACACATTGCTCCACAAACTGTGAAATTTATTTGAAAAAAAAAAAAAAAAAAACAAATGTGTACATATTTTTTCTTTTATAAAAATGTATCTCACTTGCCAGATTTATATTTCTTCGGCAAGTTAACATATCTGAAGATACACATGAAATGCATGCTCAAGAAGCATGTTTGGACCGATTTATAATTTTTTTTTCAAATGAAAAATGGCCACATATAGTGATTTGATACAGTTTTCAAGGGGACTCTTGATACAATGTATCTTGTTAAAAATTCCTTTTAAAATATACATATCTCTACATACCAGGTATTTATCTTTATTTATGATAAATACCGTTTCTTTTGGCCTAATTGTATAGAATGGTCCTTTAATTTGCAGTAAAAGTCCTAGATTTGAATTAAATCAAACTTTTTAAATATTTAATTGTTTTTCTGCTCCATTTTCACTACACATGCAATAGTCTGAGTTATCTCAAATTTAAGGAAGCAAGTGTCAGGGCATCACACAACCTATAAAACAGAAGTGTCCATTGATTCATGACAGTGATTGAAAACAAACATCGATGATTATAGTGTCAAGTTCGCTAGTTGTACTGAAGGCAGGAAGTTTAAATGGCCAGTTTATGAAAATGTCAGCATCATTCATGATGAACAAACTGAAACTGTCACCACCCATGTTTCAATACAATTCGTGGGTGAGTGGGCAAAGAGATAAGTCCACCATCCTCAAAAATTGAGATATGTCCATAGAGTTATAGATAAAAATGTTCTCTACATTTGAGTTAAGTCCAGTAAGTCATATTCAAAAACTTACGGTAGTTATGGACGTATGCATCATGGGTTTATCCATCTCTAAAGCGATGTTGGGCGGGTAAAGTGTGTTAAGTCACTCAGTCACTCAGTCACTCAGTAACAAGAAAGTGGGCTTAATTCCCTTTGCCTGCGCACCCGTGAATTAGAATCGTATGTTTTATTTGCAAAGACAAATTTGATGGTTACTTGGTTCAATAAGAGCAAGCATAACATGGTTAGTGTGTGGAAAAAATTGGGTAATCATAGCCTACAATTTTGTTTTATCTAGGCCGTGCTGATTTTTGAATGCGCAAATAAAAGTAATGTTAAATTCTAGTAGATGTTGCAGACTCGAAAATTTAAAATTGAAAGAGTAATTGTTCAGATCTAAAATGTTTGTACATGATAGAGATGTTCTTTTATCAAACAAACATTGAGTTTTTAGAGAAAATAGAAAAATCTTTTTTTTGAAAACTGTATCAAGTGTCCCCAGTCTCCACTAGGTTTGAAAACAATTTAGCACTTTTACATGAACTGGATTTTTGGTTAGGCTAATTGTTCTTCTTTTTTGCATGTCTGCTCCTTGAATTATCCTGAAGATCACAAGTTAAATTCTACATGAAATTTTCCTAATAGGCATATGTGGTATGTTACAGCCCCTCAATATAAAAATAAACCTCGAAGAACAATACAATCGGCTAGGCCCCACAAATATCGTTATACGAAAGTTTGACTGTATAACGTTCAATTTTCTACTCTCTCCTTAAGAAAGTGAATACAGTGAACACCGCTTAACGTAATTTCGGACAATGTTAACAATTGGGTATTGTTATCACTTTGATGAAGTCCATTACAAATTAATACTGATACAATGAAAAAAATGCTGTTTATTGTGATCAAAATTTTGGTTTTATGTTATCACATTTCCCATTTCACAGCTTTATTTCTAAGTACTCTATGGCATTAAAATTTCGTTTTTGAGGGTTTTGTTTTAACTCAACTTGATTTGTGCTGTATTGGAACTAGGGTTACTGTTCCCAGCTCACAGAATGACCAGTTAGAAGGGGTGGCATTACCTAATTTTATCTTTTAAGCAATGAAACATGTTTCACCCCTCAGTTACGCTGCACCTTTTGATTTATGAAGAAAACAGTGTTGACATGAAGTGATGGCTAGTGTAAAATGAAAAGGACAGACAGGCAATGTTTTTCTACGTGGAGTTCACCACAGATCAGTATACTTCCAAAAACACTCGTAACTTGAAACAGAGTATGGAGTATTGGTTAATGGATTCCTATAGGAAAACAAAAACAATCAAAAACTTTGGTACTGGTTGAAAAAACAGTTGCTTGCAGTCTATTACTGTATTATGAGTGGTTCAATGATTTAAAGTTAAGTATTATCTTATTAGCCCAGTGGTTGGGGAGTAAAAATAAGCTTGATTCGGAATTAATTAGGGGAAAGCTGGAAATTTTTTTAATCCCTTCAGTAAAGGTCAGGAATGAACATACTAAGTTTTCCCCCTCCTGCTAGGTGAGCTTTCACTGTAGCGTAGTGATTTACAGTCGGAAAACAAGTTTTTTAAACTAGCATAACAATATCTCAAAAACAATCAACGCTATCAAAACCATTGACCATACAAATTTTGTAGAGCTTGAAATTCTGAATAAAATGAGTACCCACACTTAATACCTTCGTTGAAAATTAAGGTCACAACTCGTTTTTAAAGTTTTGCTTAAATTGCTAATCATGCGTTCCGAGACAGAACGTACCAAGTTACCAGTCCACCTTGTGACCAATTATAATATTTGTGTATATATTATATATAACCGTGTATATATATTATATATAACTATATATAATTACCGGTGCTGTTATAAATATATAGGTAATTATATATGATTATATATAACCATATATCATTATATATTTCATTTATTGAGACCTTCACAATGTTTTTGTCAGTCATTACACCAACATGTATTAAACACAAAATAAATTGACATATGCACATCAACATATAAACAACTGAAGTAATTACGAACAATCTTACAATTCTCTAACATTTATGTGCGCAGATATTTTTAACTTTGTTACGGACTAACTTATTTCGGACCTAGGTTACATTTGTAGAAACTGACCAGCATGTGGATGCTAGGGATTCAAGAATCGCAAGAGACAAGGCAGATGTACAGAAACTAGTGAACTGGTTCTCATCCCATGACCCATTTCCAAGTTGTGAACATCTCATGTCAATATCAAGTGATATTGTGGCAGATGAAAGCATAAATTGTCACAATGCTCACAAAATCGGAACTGATTCTTTGTAAAAAATGTTGGTAATAACTTTGCCGATGTTAAATTTAAAAGGAAAAACCAAGTAATGCCTATTCGTGGTTCCAGTTCCAAGGTGAAAGTTCATGATGAATTTATACCTGTAAATCGTGATACAATTTTCAGAAGAATCTCCCTACTGAAAAAGTCGGATGCAGAGTTACAGAAATTTTTCGAATTTGAGTTGGCTCCTTTTCCATTGTCACTCTTTGATGAAGGAGGACTGCGTAAGACCCGCAAATCAGTATTTTATTACTTATTTTCTACTACGAGTGATGTTGTGCGTGTCAATACTACTTGTCATGTGGTTGTTGGTGGGTTTCTGTTGCATCGGTTAGTGTGGCAGAAAGGGGATTCATTTTCCTCCATCCTGCAAAAATATGTTGAATACACGAAAAGGCACTTTAGTGCAAGGGCCACAATTGTTTTTTATGGGTACCCTGAAGACATTGCAGAAAAAAGTACAAAATCAGCAGAACGTAACAGACGAGCAAAAAACACATAGGTGGTTATTCTATGTTTGACGAGTCTATGACAGCTCTTATGTCTCAAGAGAAGTTTCTATCAAATGACAAGAACAAGCAACAGCTTATAAGTATGTTATGTATGAAGTTTCAAAAAGAAGGTTTTGTTGTGAAGCAAGCTGATGAAGATGCTGACTATCTGATAATCAGAACTGCTTTGGAAATGGAAAACGGATCGCAATGTGTTGTAGTTGATGGTGAAGATATTGACGTTCTGGTAATAATGGCAGCATCTACTACTTCCAAAAATATGTTCTTCTTGAAGCCTGGCAGAGGTAAGGCAGAAGATGCTTTATATTGTGCAGCAACTCTGAACATTCCTCCACACATAAGGGAGAACATTTTGTTTCTTCATACGTTCAGTGGCTGTGATACCACATCCGGTCTTTTCAGACAGGGGAAGATGAAATCTGTCAAGGCTCTGAACAGTACTGCACTGCAAGAAGCTTTGAACATTTTCCGTGATGAAAATGCTTGCACGGATGACATCGATCAAGCAGGACAAAAAATTTGTGTAGCCTTGTATGTGGGAAAGGGCAGTGGAGAAACATTAGATCTTTGAGATTTCACCTTTTTCAAAAGTCACTAATAAAAAGTAATTTCAATTTAGCAACTCTGCCTCCCACTACAGCAGCTGCACATGAACATTCTCTTCTTACATGCTTACAAGTTCAACTTTGGAATGGATTTGGGGAAGAAAGAAAAAAAAAACTTGGATTGGGGTTGTAAGAAAACAAACATGGGCTATTCCCAATCACTACCCTCAAAGAACCAGCTCCTTTAGCAGTGCTCTCGATGATATCGTGCAAATGTAAAAAGGGTTGTAGGCCTACTATGGCCTGTAGCTGTAGGAAATCTGGCATCAACTGTTCCACAATTTGCTACCACTGCAAAGGCCAAGCTTGTACCAACTCTCCGGAGAATGATGACATCACTGCAAATTCATCTAACCAAGAGGATGAAATCGATATTATGGAGGTGCTAATTTCTGAGGAAGTTGATTTACTGCAGGAAGAATGTGAACAGGTGCAAGTAGACGAAAGTGACAGTGAACACACTGACATTGATGTTTATAATACTCCTTCAACACAAAAGAAAATGAAATTGGTGTAACCACTCCTTTATTGTATGTAATATCATTTCAGCTCCGTTTTTCTCAAAATATCCAGAATAAAGGCCTGAAATAATGATAAAAACATCCTGAAGGTCTCAATAAATTAAATATATAATGATACATGGTTATGTAAAATTATATTTAATTACATATCGTCACCTGCCTGCCATAACCACGAATGTGCATTTTACTAGTTTTGAGAAAAACGCAATTGAAACTTTAGAGCTTAAGCAAAATTACATAATTAAAAAATAAGTGAACATTTGTATTGGAATATGTCTTATCAGCAGTTAGAAAGGTTTGTATACCATAATGTTCATTTAATTGTGAATACAACCCCTTCTATGGATTGGTTTTGTCACATTCGTGGTTTTGGCAGAGCAACAAGGTTAACAAATGCACTTTTATTTACACATAGAATAAAAGCTTAGATGAAATTACTCTTTATTTTATGTTTAAAAAATCACTTCAAATTAATACAAAATTAAAAATTATAAGAGGATCACATGAAATTTATAAAAAAGTGAATGGTATAACTGTTTCAATCCCACAAAAAGGATCACACAAACTGTCATCAGAATTTCCAGTATCTGGAAGTATCAAAAGTAAAAACATTTTTATAGTCATTGCAATTGAAGTTAAATGCAAGTATCACTTATGCCCATAAAATATCAAGTAGATAAGTAAAATACGTAAATTGAACAAACCTGAATTATTTTTAATTTTCTTAGCCAAACTAAGAATTTTTCTTGAACGTTCACTCATAATGAATACGAAAAAGATGCTAGCAGAAAGCAACAACACTAGCAAACTAAGTTATACAAACTATTATTGACAAGCTTCTTCACTAGGAGGCTACTACCTGCATTTAAACTGACACAATCTCGCCTGGCTGCAGCTGTTCCGGGCTGGTCAACTCTTCAGATCGGACATTCACCCTCGTGTAGCATACGTGCCCTTTAAACATGCCGCCCTCCTCAGTTTAAATGGCCATAAATTTTTCAAAATATAATAATTGCTGAAATACAAATTTTTGTGCACTAAACAGTGCCGATAATACTTCAAAGTACGACACCCGCTAGCAATCTACTTATTGGTGTTCTATGAAAGCTACCCTGGTGGGTTATTGTGTGCTGCTTAGGGCATTGATGCTTTAACAGATCCTTTTCCCCCTTATTGGGAATTCAAGGCCAACAGCTTATTTTCTAGGAGGTTTTGTTATTTTAGTGACAGGCTGTGACATTTATAGGCACTAAATGCTTTGAATAGGGCGGTATTTAGAAACAGAAGCAGAACAGTTTTTGCTGCATTTAACGGAATTTTCTTAGAATAGTGTTCAGTACTACTAAGAAATCTGCAAACTGATCTGCGTATACAGTATACAACCATACAGTATTATGTACTATAGTTTCTATATTAGTAATTGTAAAAAGGTTGGTGAAAATACGTTTTTTTCCTCTGCTCAATGAAAATCAAAACAAGACTGCAGAGTATTGTCTGCCGTCATTGTTATAAACAAAAAATATAATAATAAAAGGACTTAGTAGAGTAAAGAATACAAGGACAAGTATGCACTTCACTTTCTATCCATTGATAAATGACCATGACCTAAAACATAAAAGCTAACTCCTGAGAAATCAACCCTTTGTCAACATAAAGATCTCTCGGGCCAGTCATGTACTTCAGATACATGGATATCAAAGGCCCATCATCAATGCGTTCGCGAATGTTGAAACCTTTGTCATTGATTTAACCAGATATGTACTGCGATTTTAACGAATGTGGTACATACACCGTATCATCTTTCATCAAGTGCTGCGTCTGTTCTGCCAAACTCCCGAATGTGGCACATAGGTGATTATGGCGTAACACATAAAACAGAACTTGCACATTCATGGAAATGAAACTAACTATTACTCGCCAAGGAAAGAAGATACAACATTCACGGTTCTGGCAGAACAAAGATAAATGTCTGTAGATGCCAGCGATGCACTTAACTCAAAACCTCAATTTTTGCACATTCGTGGTTATGGCAGGTGACGATATATATTTATAACAGTACCGGTATTTATATATAGTTATATATAATTATATATATACATATATTATAATTGGGCGCAAGGTGGACTGGTAACTTGGTACGTTCTGGCTCGAAACGCATGATTAGCAATTTAAGCGAAACTTTAAAAAGCGTTGTGACCTTAATTTTCAACGAAGGTATTAAGTGTGGATACTCATTTTATTCAGAATTTCAAGCTCTACAAAATTTGTATTGTCAATGGTTTCGATAGCGTTGATTGTTTTTGAGATATTGTTATGTTAGTTCAAAAAAACTTGTTTTCCGCCTATAAAACACTACGCTACAGCGAAAGCTCACCTAGCAGGAGGGGGAAAACTTAGTATGTTCATTACAGACCTAAACTGAAGGGATTAAAACAATTTCCAGCTATCCCCTAATTAATTCCGATTTCAACACCCCAACCACTGGGCTATATGAATAATCAGCTTTTAATTCTGTTTTTGTAGAGTATTATCTTATACATGAATGAATAACCTTCAATTAATTCTTTCAGGTGCTGTCATCAAACGATTAATATTATCAGATAAGCTGCATCCCGAAGTGATCACAATTAGCAGCCTACACTGTGTATGAAATTCCGGAATTATACATGTGACCTAACATAATACTATATACAGTAACAGTAACACACAGAAGACATTAATGGAAAAGTCAGGCACCTTAATCTTATCTCTTCAGTTTACAGAAAATAGTCAACCAAAGTTCTTATTTTGTTTAGCAGGCCAACAGCAAAGATTAGATAGCATGCAAGCAGCCTAATTTCTTGATTTTGAACTTAGTATTTATTTTGGACAAAGAAACTTTGCAAAATACATCAGACGGAGTAGTTTTATGTGGTTTTCACAAGTCATAACAGCTTACTATATACCAGTATCGATCTTATTCTCCTAGGCTACGCATACTATATCTGAATCAAAGTGGGTTCTTGCTGCCTCTATAAGGGAAAAAATGACAACATGAGATGACAGGAAGAAAATTTGAATCCTAAAACCCAGAGAAATTATTAAACATCCATGTTAACACCTAAGGGAAAGCTTGGGGAAAAAACTTCTACCATAATGAATAGAGGAGAAAGTGTGATGACTGAGGTAGTTCACTGGTTCCGCCGCTAGGTAGCAGTTACTCTGCTTGAGATTCGCGGGAGCAAGATTACTACGGGCGGTATAGGAAAAATTGCAAACATTCTTAAACAAAATAATACATTAATCTATTTCAAAATGACTCACCTTATCTAAATTGAATTGTTAGATACTTTTGACAATTTTCGGGCTGCTTTACACGTCTTGGAAGATCTCGTCTCCATAAATAAACATGGCCGTGTGTAACAGTAATTTCTCAGATTGCAAGAAGCTTGACCATAACATTTCGTTCCACATCTTTCCAAAAATCGAAGATGTTCACAAGCAATGAACAATTATATAATATAGGTATGAAACAGCTAAGGGATGATTTGATCTAATATTTTGTTGCCTAGAAAATAGGGTAGAGGGTATGTTAGTATAATATGATGAGAATTTTTTTAAAGAATGTACATTTGTATAGAAATAACAACGTAGAATTAGGGTAGAAAACAGCTAAGGGATATTTTATAAATTAATATTAATATTACATTGTATAGAATATTACTGAGTAGGCTATTAATTTGTATTAATAGTAATATTATTTATATTAATATTAATTTTCTCCTGGCTGTATGGGGTAAGTTATGTAGGTGAAACAAGGTCAAAAGTGTAGATCTGTGTACAAATTATGTGAACAGAGATAATATAAACTAAGGGATGGTTTGTGAATTGAAGGGCATGGAAAATTTCATAAGCAGCACTACAAAAATAGGGCGCGTGATCTTTAAAATTGGCGTCTCAACATCCGATAAAGACGCACATACGCAAAAATTGTTTTGCAATGCATTCTACATATATCACACAATATTTCAAAGCATTTTCCCTGATTTTTTCATAAAAAAATTAAATCCTCTTGCCTTAACTACAGCCCGCTATTTGCTCAAACCCTCGACCATTCGCCGTTCGCTGTAGCTGATGTACGTCTTATGTTGTTAAATTATATTATTAAAAAAAGGATCAAGATATTAAACTAATAAGACATTTGCTATAATAATTATACATAAAAATTACTAACATAAGTGAACAGAAAATATGATAAATAATCCAATAAATGCATAAATAAAAGTAGTGCAGATTTACTAAGTTAGAAAAAAGCTTCATTCGCTCCTTTTCCCCAACGGGTCAATCTTGCAGTATGGGTACAAGTAGTCAGTTAATATAGTATTATTATTGAGTCCACGAATAAATTATGTAAAAATTTTACGTTATTGCTGGTATTTTATGGAAAAGATGCCTGCCAATACCTCAATACCATTCTGATAGCTTTAGCTTTAGAGTAATTACTATTACTCGTTAACCATTATAAATATATAGGTGGTACTCGATTTATAATAAGATCCAAATATTTCACTAAACCTTACATGCTTGATCTCTTTCTGGACACAAAAATAAAGTAATAAATGTCGCATAGTCAAATTTGCTTCACCCTCAACATTTCACGATCGTCCCACATCATTCAGACGGCTGTGCGCCAGGAATAATTACCACTCAATTACTCGTAAACCATTCAAGATATAAAGGTGGTACTGAATTTAAAATAAAGTTGAAATATTCCACTAAAACTTTCTCGCTTGAAGTTTTTACGGGACACAAAAATGAAAAAAATTGTCGCATAGTCAAATTCCGTTTCACCCTCCATGAATTTTATGTAATTGGTGATGTTTATATAATGAAATAAAAACATTTATGTCCGCATTTTTTAAATCTCTGTTTTAACCATCAGAAGGACTGTGTTGTGCAGATTATTTCTGCACAAATTTCACAGAAATAGGACCAAAGGTTAATTAAAGATTGCGAGTTTAATCATAAGATGCCAAACTATCATGATGCAGCATTGAGAAGTTGAAACGCAAACGAAGGTGCTGCCAGTGTTTCGGTGGACCGCCGCTCTCCCTATACCCACCACTGTATTAGCGGCGAAGTCATCACACTTTCTCATTCTATTCATTATGCTTCTACTTTGACCCACTGTATGTTTGCACTGTTAGCTCACCTACGCTCAGTTTCATCATTAGGGGTTAAATATACACTAACGCGGGACATGTTAACTTTGAGCTAAAACTCAACTCTTTCTTGTGACCTTGTGAGAACAGCATCAGCATCGAATTAGGCAGGATACAAGAAAGATGAATTTATGCTTGAAGGCTTAAATGCAAACTTTTTAAGTTGCTATAAATATACATGGTAATGGAGGGATAACAGTTCTAGCATCTCTCATAATCAAATGAAGCACAATAGACCTAATAATAGCAATTCGTGCTAGCTAAAATTTAGCTAGATTCTTAATGTTGGTACAATTATTTTTAAAAATATTTTCAAATGCTTAATGCATCTACTCAGCACAGTACACACACAAAATTATGACACGAATGATCTTGAATTTTGCAGAATGCTTTGATTTCACTAATTAATGTTTATACATTATCTTTAATTTGTATTTCAACTTGTATAAATGTTACTCGGGCCGCATTAATACACATTATAAAGATGTAGCCTACAACAAATGAAGATCATTTCGAGTCATAACAGTAACCATAGCCCTCTGTAATATGGTATTGAATATTAAGAACATATATGGGTCATTCTTCAAATACGAGAAAATTTGGAGTGTGTAAAATCCAAATTTTTTACTTTGTTTTTAAAATCTCAAAAAAATTACTAAAATACTTCAGGGGCTACTTGATTATAAGACACCAGCAGAGCTTAATGTTTATATTTTTATTTTTTTAAATTTTTTTAAAGCCATGTGAATGACATCCATGTACATGTGGATGGCAGAAGGCCACATTAATGACTAACTTTGGCAACAATCTGCTTTTCTTTATGTGGTTTCATATTTTTCTCAGTGTGCTTCAGTTGATTTTGCTCCAAATTTGCAAATTTGTGTGCATACTCCGGAATTAATGTAATTTTAATTAGACTGTGTTTTTATGGTTTTGGGGGAGGGGGGGATCAAGCAGAAATTCATTTAATCAGTTTTAAGATTTTAAGTACAGGTCACAGACACAATAGAACCCTACATTTATCATCTATGGTACATGACTTGAGAGTCATCCACATACCCCTTCATGAGGCATGTGAATGACGCAAAAATCAGGCATGTGGACGACAAAAAAGGAGTGTTAGTGGTCTCAGCAAGCCATTTCTAAACCTCTGTAGGCTCAACTTCATTCAGGTACTTTGAATTGGAAGGTTTGTCATAGTTCATAATCAAAATAAATTAATATTCACTTTCTGCCTACTTTCTAGAAGTCATGTTAATGACGGGGAATAAAAACGTTTTCCTTGAAAATGATGCAGAGTCCTTTGTTATTCCCAAACTGTTTTTAAGCAAGCAAAATTCAACCACAAGCTGCCCTGTTGGCTTTCTAACACTGTTGCCATTTATACAAATTTCTCATTTCTGCAGAAAAAATTCTATTCTTTTCAGCCATGTGGATGACCAAAAACCCTTGGGACATTCTATGTTCATTAGGTGGGGTGACAATTTTATTTCATTTTATTTTTTAGGGGTTAATATTCTTCACACATTCATACTCATTGGCAGGAAAAAAGTTGAAAAGGAAATAACATTTTGTTTTGTGGAAAAATGCAAATATCCAAACTTGGGTATGGGACAGGGCATGTGGATGACATTTCATTGAATTAAATTTGATTTTGGAATATCAAAATTTAAAGTTAGTGACATTTCAAAGTGATAGTTGTAGTATGGAAGTAGTAGAAACATACTTTTATTTTAATTTTTTTTAAAAGTTGAATTTGAAGGGAAATATCACTCCGGAACATATTTTCCCGTATTTGAAGAATCACCCATATGTCCTCTGGAGCCAATCATAATGCTTCAGAGCACTTTCCCCCTTCTTGATAAATGCCAGGAAAAACCGGAATTTATCTTAGTAATTAGACTCACCATTATACAGTCATTTATAATCATATAAGAAATGCTTAAAATATATATGGCGATCTCACAGAATGCACTGGCAATTAATGAAGTTACACATAGCAGCTCAGCTGCTGATTGGCTGTTTTTGAGAGCCAATCAAAATGCTTCGGGGCTTCGAATATTGAACTTTGTATAATAGGTATTTATAGGTAATACCCATATTTGCAAGATTACAAAAACACATGCTCACCGAAATCACCTTCAAGCTGTAAACAATCCATCAATTAATACTGGCACATAAATAAGTAGGGAGTCTTTTAAATTAAATATAGTTACTCATATTAAAGTTTAGTGTAGATTTAACAATGATGTTAACTCCAAGGTTGAGCATAATTGCTAGTATTTATCTTTTGCTACATTGTTTACTGTTCATTGAATAAATCACTTTGGATCAAGTTATCGAAAAGAAATATTCTGTTCAACTTTAAATTATAACATATTAGTTTTAATATATTACCCAAAACATTTATTATTAGGGACATGCATAGTTTGCAATTGCGATAACGCGATTTTATTCGCAAATTTTAACATTTTCCCATTAAAAACGTGAATTTGTTTTTCCATGAAAACACAAATTTTTACATTTTTACTTCCTCTGCCCGTACCATAGGTACTATAGGTAGAGGAAGTATTGTTTTCGACCCTAAAATTCGAAGTTGAGTTTTTAGCATATATACACGTTTCAAGGCCCCCTGAATCCAAAAATAGTATTTTTGGAAACATGTCTGTGTGTCTGTGTGGAAGTTTGTGAACAGGCTAGCTCCGAAACGGAGAATCGTATTTGGGTCAGGTACCTTCTGAAGATGTGATTCGAAGATTGGCGACCAATTTCTCTTATTTTTAAGGGGACTTTACGTGAAGAAATTTTCGTTTTTCGCGATTTTCTCGAAAACGGCTCTAACGATTTTCTTTAAAATTTGCACATGTGTTTCTTTTACTGAGAGCTAAAACTTTTATTTGAAACTTTTTTTCGAAAAAATTCTCTGAGGGTAGTTACAAGCCACCCACTGTTCACCCACTATTTGTAGAAATTTTGTCTTGTGTGATGAACAACTGAATAGCGCTCTTTCACGGCCTCTTATTCTATATAACAATGTGAAGTGAGAAAGATGTATTGTTGGCCATGCATAGAGTAAAGAAGTATCTGAGGGAAATATTTGATAAATTTCGGAAATTATTCTTTACGGCGGAAAGTCTGCAGTCACTTGTTCTTTTTTTTTAAGTTTGTTATATAGCCTTGCGCTTTTAGTCGCATCATTGAAAGAAGAGATAATTATAGGATAATTAGCGTAAAATTGTGTCTTGCGATTCTGTAAAAGGATATGTGAATACTGCTAACTTTTATTTGGGCAGAGGAAGTTATGTGACTTTCACATCAGATTTTTAAAATGTAAATCGCGTTTTTTACATTTATGCATTCCTAAGTATACAGTCAATTCACGATTATCTGTGGGTGGCTTATCCACGCACTTATTTCAAGTTTCTCGCACTTTATTTCAAATTTCACATACTTTATTTCGAATCTTCCACACTTTATTTTGTAAGATTTCTCCTTTCACTCAATTAGGGCCTGTATTATTATGCTCACACTTTATCTTGAGCCCAAAAATTGCGGGGTGAGGGGAGCTGATATTGCATGAAGAGACTGACTATTGCAGAAGGCGGTGAGTTGACATTGACGTTGTTTCTGAAGGGTTGCCAATTACCAGAAAATATAACGTGTGTAGTTTTATGCTGGTACACAATGGAACTAACTGTAATTTGTAGCACTTTCAACTCTCGCTACCAAACTAAAGATTTTATATTGATTCAGATATTATAGTAGAATATATCGCTGGAGAAATGAATAAAGTAGTATATTTAGACCTATTTAGACAATTTCTCTCCCGGTCTTCAGAATATAGAAAATCGTTTAAAAGTCGTAGCATTATACATGTAGGCCTACTTGAATTCGCACTTTCACATGCCTGAATTGATGTAATTTAACTAAATACCTTTCGCGAAAGTTTGTAGGTAATTAATATAACACAATTAATACAACGAAATAATAAAATTTGACTTGTTATTTTCTCCGACAGATTCAGCTTTAAACGCATTCAATTGCTTTTCCTTCCATTTCATTTATTTGGTTTATTATTTCGCTGATTTCCGATACTTCTTGGTTTAAAGAATCTTTATTTTTAACTTCGTTGTCACATATATCGACGATTTCAACAACACCAGTACTGTTCTTCTAAAATCCCTGGATTTATTCTGTCATTTTCAGAATAATATGATGTAAACAAATAAAAAAAATTGACGGTAGCTCAAGAATGCCTCAACGGGAAGTTTTTGGGTATGGCAATACTGGAGACGGGTCGCGATCTTCATTTTTTCGAGCGTGGCCTTCTTTATATGGACGGTTTTCAGCATTATGGAGTGCAGAGCTCAAGATAAAGTGTGCGAATTATACCACCTGCTGACAATTCCTCCCAATACGTGACTTCCAGATAGCTTAAATGGAAGATGTCTTGTAATACCACCGCTGAACTGCTATGGGCAAGAATGCAGTAAAATTTTGTAAAATGATAGCTAGCTCGTTGAGCAAAGAGTTGTGTTTGGTGTAGTTCGGTAGGAATCCACTAGGTGCGGCACCTCGGATTTGTATTTGTACAGTTAAATTACATAAGAACATATAGTTTTAAGTGCATTAATCGATTTGTGCAGTTCTATTTCATTCATATGTGAGCCTAAAATGACATTTTTGTGTAAATTTATCTTCCAGCATCTGAAATTCAGGTGGCTAGGAAGCTTCGGAGTGCTGCCATCTTGATTCCACAAAGCTTCCCCAGCTCAGAGGTGGAAACTTCACTATAATGCGACCGGAAGTTTTCACAGGGATCTGGCCGGCCACGTATTTCGATGCTAGATTGTTTGCAAAAGTTGAACGTAAGTTATTGATTTGCAGTACAAATACCGGTGTTATAAAATAAAATCTTTAAAAAATTCTCCTTGAATAATCATATTCCTTGCGAATTTATCAATTATTAATATTATAAGAATTTGCAACCAAGAATATGGCGGATGTGAGACATATAGCCGAGCCATTCCATGTCAAATCAACACAGCTGCCAACCTGACCATCTCAGATTTTCATGAAATTTGGTGTGCTCATTGCACATGATGAGAGAATGAAAAATGCCAAATTATAGAATTCTAGCACCAGTACAACAAAAGTAATGGCTGGCCAAAGTTCGGAAAATGTGCTGAAAATTTGATAAACACTGCAGACAAAAACGGCTGTAACTTCTGTTCTAATAGAGATAGAACTGTGAAACAGGTATTTTCACAAAGGTCTTGGAACAAGCTTTCAAATGATTTGTAACATGGCTATATTCAAAGAATGTAAACAATTAAGGTCAATGACCTTAACCTTTGACCTTGAATATCTCAAAACATGTCACCTTCAAAATTGATGAAAAAAAATATATTTGCTTCTTCATGTTACACTATACAACATAGTAAAAAATCAAGTTGGGACGACATTGGGGTTAGGAGATATAAATTAATTTGTACAGCTATTTGGTGCAATAAAGCAGTAGAAATTGTATGCAGACTGCAACAAAGTGTCATAGAGTTCTGCAAAACCTAATCAAATAACGCCCGACGTTTTTTATTTGACCGACTGTACATGACTGATATAAACATGTGTTGATATGGGTAAACACTGAAGTGCTGTATGGTTAATTGACTTCTTTGTACTTATGTGTATGTATATTAATAAGAGCATATGCTAAAATAGGTTAATAAGTGGCTTGTCTTCGAAATCATTCTTTAACTCAACAATTAATTGCATTAAGACACCGATCTTGAGAGAAAAAAAATACCATGTTTGGTAAAAAAACTCTAATTTTGGGAAAAAATAACACCACTTTTGACCAAATAATAAACACACATTTTGCTTGTCCCTATTTATTATAGATGAATGGTATGAAAATTAAAGACACCAGAGCGAGACACTCGAGTGAAAAAATCTTATGATTGATACCTTATACGGCTCATTCTCCTAAAACAGGGCATTTTATGTAACTGGCAAATATTAAGTGTAATTATGAATAATAATTTGCTGTTTCTTTCTCATGGTAACTAACTTAAGTTATGCTTCAAAACTCCACTACTTATTTTGTGTCTCTCCATTGATAAGAATTATATTTCCGAGCTGTTTTATATGCTCAAAGTCAACTCCATGGAATGTAACCAGCTCATAAACAGATCTTCAAAATATAGCCTAATATTTTCAATTAGAATATTTAGTTTTCTTAACGTAACCTTTATTTTCCTAAAGTCTATGCTATATTCAAACACATGCATTATTAGAAACTTGATATTAAATAATTAAGGAATCGCGCACAATGTGCATTATCTTAACCTAAGACTTAACCTACTGACAAACACCCAGTCCTGAACCCGGGGAGGGGATCTTTCACTACTGAAAAATCCCCGACCCGGCCGGGAATCGAACCCGGGCCACCGGAGTGGAAGGCAGGCGTGCTACCGACTCACCCACGGCGGCGGACAAGCTTACTAATTTCTGGAATTTTTTGCCGGAAATATAAAACCCAGTTTTATGTCAACTCCATGGACAAAGCGAAATTTAGTATTTAATCATATAGGCCTATTGGTTTCTCTGAATGTAAGGAGAAATACATCGAAAAGTGTGTTGGACATGTTGTTTACTCTTGTGAAAGAAACCACATGCTAATCCAATTTACGTTTTTATTGCGGATGAAAACAGAATTCCAGGCATGTCTCACTTCATCATCAACTCCATGTCATAACTTAAATAAAATACGTTATTAAAGTTTTATATTTTATTTTTAGATAATTTTTTAGATACAAAATGTTGATCTGATTGTGTAAACAAACTAATGATATCCTAACTAGTGATGGGAAAAATCGAATGATTTTAACAATCGAATGATCATTCGAATACAGAACTAAACATTTCGAATGAATATTTCAAATGAAATCATTCGAAGTGTTTTATTCATAGAGGGACATGCAACTACGAGATGTTCGTTCGCTAGCTTCAATATTCTTCGAATGAAATCTTCTGTTCTCACTTCACTTCATTGGCATTCGAAAGCGGGTAGATTTAAATTTAGTGCGCATATTTCCGGCAGAGAACAATGCGGCCAGCTTACAACAAACGCGGCCTCCAGAGATGTTTATTATTTTAGTCATGTAGTCCTGAACAAGTGCTGTAGTAAATACAGTAAATTAGGCCTAACATGAAATTTCTTGAAGTCCTACAAATATAAATTGCTTAATCTTATAAATGTATCAAATATAAAAATTTGAATGGCTGTATTTAATATCATAATTCATAATATACGGTAATTAATCAAATAAATAATCCATTTGAAAATGCATATGTTTCATGTAGAAGCTAATGATGGATGTAAAACATTAACAATCTTTGAAAAATTGAACTTTTTAATATTCGAGAGAATGGCTATTTTATTGTCAAAATATATTTTGTAGCCTGGGGTTGAAACTCATGAAAATAAATCTTCGCTCTAGCTCTGCGTCATGCCATCCCCGCTTGGAATGGGAGAGACGGAAGTTACCGAACGCTTTGTTAACGGGGACACGATGGAACACGAAAACAATCGAATGAACGAGAGAACGAGCCGAGATACCAGATTCCGAGAGGTTGAAGAAGCATTCGAATGAATTCATTCGCTTTCACACTTCAGTTCAGTAAGCGAAGCGCTCTAATGCTAGTCTGGAGTAGAGCAAAAATCATTCGAATGATTTTTTTAACATCTCGAACATTTCGAATGATTTTAACAATCGAATATTTCGAATGAATTCATTCGAATGGTTCCCATCACTAATCCTAACCTAACTCTTGAAGCCATATGCAAGCTTTAACTAGAAATTTAACTCCATGGAATAAATCAACTCCATGGAATAAATTAATTTGTTATAATTTTTTTTTTTTTGCTTACTGAAAACTCTTATTTCTTTTATTGTTGCATATTGTGGAAATAATATTAAAAGTATTATTTACCAGTTTTTTTTTTTGGGGGGGGGGGGAGGGGCTACTACATTGAAATACAGTAAAACCTTGTTAACATGAACTCGCTTAAGACGAACACTCTGTTAACAAGAACAAAGATTAGGTCCTGGCAAAGACATATTGTTTCTTATGAAAGTTTTGTCGGTTAATGCAAATTTCGGTTACCACGAACTGCGAACTGTCTTTCTGTCCCTTGAATCTTGAAATGTCATTTAACACAAACTTCCAAAGCTTTTCAAATTATTTCCTGTTCTTTTTTCGCCACCAACAATCGGGTTATAACGTTTCTTATTTTATTTTTCTGTTCATTCAAACATAACCAGTACGATTTCATCATACTTTCCATTAAAACTTGTAAGCAGTAGACTCTAATCATGGCCAAAAGGGGAAGCAGACAAGCATAGACCTGCAAACAAAACTAAAAATCCTAGCGGAAGCAGATCGTGGTGCATTGAAGAAAACGACTATTGCTGAACAGTTTGGAATTGCCAAGTAAGTGGACCTATAATTCAGTCAAAAGCAAATGACATTGCTAAAAGCTTAAACATTCAATATTTCAGTTGTTCTTCCGGTTGGCTGTACCGGTTCCAAAAGACACACTCAATTTCATCATTAGTGATTTGTGGTGAAGCAAATAAAGTTGATGAAGAAGGAGCGAACAACTGGTTGCATGACTTGGACCGAGTAAGAGAAAACTATGCATTGTGTGATGTGTTTAACATGGACAAAACTGGTCTTTTTTTTACAATCTTTTTCCTAGCCGCACCCTCGGAATGAAAGGTGACAAGTGTCATGGTGGAGCACGCAGTAAACAATGCCTAACTGTTGTTCTTGTATGTAATGTGGATGGCAGTGAAAATCTTTGTCCATGGGTGATTGGCAAGTTCAAGAAACCAAGATGTTTTAAAAATGTAAACATGGATACTCTACCTTGCACCTACTCTCACCATAAGAAAGCTTGGATTGACAGATTATCATTTCGTAAGTGGCTTCTTCACTTCAATAGTCGAATGGTTGCTCAGAATCGAAATGTTCTTCTGACCTTGGACAGGTGTACGGCCCATAACATGTACGTGACCTGAACTTAACTAATGTAAAGGTCCTTTTTTTCCCCTAAATGCTATAAGTCTTCAGCCTGTGGATCAAGGCATTATTGCTTTTATGAAGAGATATTATTGCAAGCGACTTGTGAGAGCTGAAATTCGTGCTGATGAAAATAACACGGCCACCCCAAATTGGAGTGTCCTTGACGCAGTGAAAGCTGTCACCTCATCCTGGGAATGTGTGTCATCACAGCACATAAAGAACTGTTTTAGAAGAGCCTGGAGGCATAGTGACGATAATTGTGCTGATGAGTTAGATGGTGACGTCAGTACCACTTCTCCTGACGAGTGGGATATTTATTCTACAGGACACTGCAAACCCTGGAGTTAGTTTTGAGGAATTTGTTAACGCAGATGACGATGTTGCTGTGCTGCAATGGAAACTGATACACAATCAGTTGCATGTGAAGTGCAAGAACTGTCATCAGAAAAAAGTGAAGACGACTATCATTCCACCCACCCGCCAGGAAGTGTTTGCCGCCATAGCCACTTTAGAATGTTTTGTTGCAACATCCGAATCATCTGCTTGGTTTACTGAAGCTGTGAATACAGTTGGCCGTGAAATTTCCAGGCACTTTCGTTCCCATCAGCAACAGCGCAACTAACTTGAATTTTTCAACAGGAAATGATACGTAAAGCAGTATTTTTTAAAGGTAGGACGAATTACATAGCCTACTTTTGCATGTAACAGTATTTTCTACAATAGTGCGTACCGTAAATGGTTCATTAAAAAAAAAAATAGAAAAAAAAAATAGTCCCCGGTTAGCACAATTTTTTTTAACACGAACCCCTCATTTTTCAGTCCATTGGGATTTGTGTTAACGAGGTTTTACTGTATTATAATGGTTTCTTATATCTAATTCAAGTGCTAATTAAGAAATGATAAAATTAATATTGAGCTAGTCTATTGAGGTAAGGTAATTAATATCACTCTACACTTCTAAAATAAAAACAAGATACACATATTTCAGAAAAAATATTTTAAAAAAATTATAGCTGAAATGCCCCATTTCTGGAGAATAAGCCATACATACATAATAACCCAGTATTAGCTTTAAAATGTGTAATTAAATGACCAGTTTGTGGCAGCTCGGCTGTCTTTGAGAGGTAATCAAAATGCTTCGGGCTTCGGACATCGCACTTTATGTAATAGGTATTCATAGGTAATACTGATATTTGCAAGAATTCAAAAACACATTCCTTTCCACTATCAACTACAAGGGTACCAATTTACCCAGTGTCGCTGAGGAGCAGCAGAACTCCAAGGCTCCAGGCTACTGGTATGGAACCAGTGGTGTAGCATGGGTTAAATAATGGGGTGTTCACATTTGGCTCACACTAGGAAAGCAAAATACAGAGCTTACCCATTTCATCATTTATAGAGAAAGTGAATTTTCCTCTACTATTGTTGATTAATGACTACTAATAGGCCAGTAGAATTAAAATCCAAATCGGAAATAATTGCTACATAAGGTTTTATTGTTTTAATGGCTTCATTTGTTGCCCTATATGACTATCCTAGGTTTCCCCCCCCCCCCCCGGTGGAGTTGTGCTTAACTGGTGGGGGGTAAAAATGTGACCTCCAAAGGGGTATTTTTGCAGTTTTACGGTTATATCTCGTAAAGGACTCATGATATCGAAAACATGGTCCTATTAAAAGTTGTAGGGCATTAAATTCTGCATTGAATGACACATATATGTTTAACATATTTTCTGGACAATCCGTTTGCATAATACTGCTCATCCAAGTTGGACAAATTTTACATATTTATGAAAAATTTTCGTTTTAACTTTAGCTTTTTTGTTAATATCAACTAACCTAACCCATGTATCAATAAAGTAATAAATTCTGCGTTCAATGAGATTAAAAGTGAATTTGTTGGACCACCTGTTTCCGTAAAGTTCTATCTTAAAGTTTGACCAACTCATATTGATTGTTCGATGCAGTTGGCATGAGGAACACTCCCAAGTCAAGTGTTATATGACTTCTTCACACCACTGAATGAGGTAAACCTGGAAGAAGCAGCTTTCGTCATCGATGGTGGATTTCTTCTCCACTGGGTTGTGTGGAAGAATGGTGAATCATTCCACTTAATCCTAACCAGATACATTTACCACGTTTACATGCGGGATTGAAATCTATCTGAATCCGATCCGAACTCAATATGTTCCGGTTCCCTGTTTATATGGAAAGTTCTTGGAGTGTATTGAGATTGTTGCACTATTGGCTAACTTGGAATGTATGGCTAATTGTGTGGCTAACCCGTGTAAACAATTGCCGTGTTAATTCCATGTTCAAAAACATTAAAAAGTGTGGGTTTTATTAATAATTTCTAGTCACCTTAAACAAATCATGGCATAAAAGAGTAACATAACAATGTTATTATAGTGTGAGTGAGTATTTTTTATTAAACTGACGATCAGGTGACCGAACAAATGACGAACACCGTGCGAGTGTATGCACGCGCACCAGGATTGAGTTTGCTACCGTTTACATGGAACTGAACTTGACTTGAATCCGGATTTGAACTTGAAAATTCATTCCGGACTGAGTCCGCGTTTACATGGCGATCTCAATATGGGATCGGACTCATATCGATCTAAATCCTGCATGTAAACGTACTAATTGACCACCTAAAAAGACATTACAACTGAAATGCGACAAGTGTAGTGTTTGATGGCTACCCAGAAGACCTGACCACCAAGAGCATCAAATCTGCTAAGCGCCTCTGCCGAAGCAAAGACATACTTCTCCTGAGGTCATCTTTACAGAGTGACCATAACTCAGGGGCAATTCCTTTCCAGTGACAGAAATAAAGCACGTCATATTACCTTGCTTACTGAGAGGCTTGAAGGTGAAGGCCTCTCAGTAAAGCAAGCTAATGAAGACACAGACCACTTGATTGTTGCCACAGCCCTTGAAGTATCACAGGAGCATGAGAAGGTTGTGGTAGTTGAAGATATGGACCTCCTCATCATGTTCATTGCCCTAGCCACACCATCAGCAAACATATATTTCTCAAAACCTGGAAGAGGAACGACCCCATCAAAAGTCCCAACAGCTTCAAACTGGCAGACATCAGAAGGCCACTCTTATTTCTCCACACCATAAGTGGATGTGACACAATTTCAGCACTCTTCAGGCAAGGCAAGAAGAAGGTGGTCAAGCTGTTGGTCGAAAATAGATGTCTTCTTGAAGAAATCAAACCTTTCTTTGACCATGACACTCAAACTGAAGCTACTGCCAAAGCTGGCCTACAATTTTTAACAACCCTCCAAGGAGGTAGGGCAGAAGACACTTTAGATAAATTGCGATTCGACCTGTTTTCCAAAGCCCTCGTGAAATCCAAATTCAACCTGGCATCCCTACCACCAACATCCGAAGCAGCCCGCCAACATTGCTTGAGAACTTACCTACAAGTACAAATGTGGCTAGGACACCAGATGGATCCGCACCTCTGGGGATGGCAGGCTTCAAAGTTTGGTCTTGACCCCGTTCCTACCTCTAAGGAACCAGCTCCACAGTCTCTTCTCTCCACAATTTTCTGCAAATGCAACAAGGTGTGTGCACGTGGGTGTCGGAAGGTTGGGATTAACTGCTCATTGATTTGTGCCAACTGCAAGGGGAACTCCTGCACTAACTCCTTCCAACCAGATGCAACTGAAGAACCAGATGCTGACGAAGACCTGGACTGCATATATGGGGTGACGACAATTACAGACTTTTAGGAGCCGAGTGATGGGGCGACGGACTCCTTATCAGAAATTACAGACTTTGAGGAGCCGAGTGGCCCGACGACAATGAAACGTTGTCTGTAAAATTTGTGTACCGACCTATTTTCTCCCCTTTTCATCTTCATACCTTTAACTGCAATTTTTGTTATGAAATAAAATCATGACTAATTGATTTGAAGAATTGTGTTTCTTTTCTACAACTTTAATATTTTATATAGTCTATTTACTTAGTACAAGACTAGTACAATGGAGTGCGATAGTACTATGTTTACACATTTCTATTACCGTTTTCTTAATTTGCATAATTTTTTTAACGAATGGTATTCAAGCACAGATATATTATCGGGCATTGAAAATCACCCAACTACCACCATCCTCGAGAAACAGAAATTCTGTAACTTTGAGAGGCGATATCTCAGGCTCTAATTAAAGTACGCAGCTGGTGATAGGCTGAGAACACTCACCAGAAACAGCTCTTTAAACATACCAAATTGATCACTCAAATCAGTTTCAAGTGAGAGGAAAGTTATGCGCCGACAATCAATTTTTATAAAACTGACGAGGGGAGAAAAAGAGAGATTTTTAATAACAACTAAAAAAATAGTGTTGGGGTGCAAGAATTTCTTCTTCTTTTCTTAATTTTTTTAGAGATATTTTTAGTTAACAAAAAAAAGTGATGGGCGCTAGACATTTTCTTCTTCTTCTTCTTTCAGAAACGCTGCAGAGCAGCACGGGTCCACTAGTTTTTCATAAATATATAAAATTTGTCCAACTACGATGAGCAGTAGTATGGGAACGGGTTTGCCAAAAAATGTGTGTTTAGTCTCATTCAATGCAGCATTTAATGCTCTACAACTTTTAATAGGACCATATTTCGATATTGTGAGTTCTTTACGAGATATAACCGTAACACCACAAAAATACCCCACCTCCTCTCAAGCACTTAAGCACAACTCCACTGGGGGGGGGGGGGGACCTAAGATAGTCATATTAGGCAACAAATGAAGCCATTAAAACAATAAAACCTTATGTAGCAATTATTTCAGATTCGTCTAATTTTTTTGTTTTACGCTACTGGACTATAAAGCCAGGACCTACAGCTATATGTGAAAGCCAAACCTGCAGCCCTATTCTGCAAACTTTAAAATTCGAGATTTACATTCAGAATCAATGAAGAAACCAATTTTTCCATGCTTTGCTATTCTGAAACTTCAAATCAATTTTGGATTATTAAATCATAATCATAACTAATTTAAAGTGGTACCAATTGTGCATATAACTTATAAGTTAACTTAATTCAGGTAAGCTAATAGCAGAACAGAATAAATGCATACGAACTGGCTTGCACCAAATCGAAATTGTGTTTTTAATCGATGCACAGGTGGGGGGGGGGGGGGGGAAAGTGGATCGACTCTTGTAGATGATTTCAGAGCCTTGTTCACACCAGTGTCCATGAGTATTCCTTTGACCTGTGTAGTTGGACAACAGCCATGCAGCTGGTTACTGCTTTCATCTTAGTTGAATAGCCCAGGTGCTTGGGGCACATGACCTTCATGCGAAAGGTCGCAGGTTCGATTCCCATGACTGTCAGTTTGTTTTAGAAGCCTATATCATAGAAATATTAATCGTCACAACTTGTGGACCTATTGACTATTGAGTTTAGTAAACAATTGTGGGCTGTTATTTGGCCAAAATAGCTATTTATGTATGAAGTACGCAAAATAATGCTTTAGCGGACGAATCTAGTATAGCGGCCGAGGCTGAAATACAGGATGAATCCAGTAAAGTTTTTGCGTATGTGGTGCACACAATATTTTATAGTAAAAGCTCTTTAAATTATATGAAATGAAACAAAAATACCGTATATAATTAATTATAACGAAAGGTAGTCAGCCATATTCTCATAGCCCTCTGAAACGTAAGACAACAATGAACCGTACATACCAATACGAAATGTGGTAGGCTATAGATGCGTTATATGAGGTGCTGATTTGTAAACAATAATAAATACGAATTAGTATTTATTAAAAGCTTGTGAAAATATGAATGATAATCCCGAGGAAATTTCACTCCAAGCCAAAAACATTGAATTGGAGCTGGTGCCAGCAACATCACGGTGGAAGGAACAGGGAATATATTGCAATTAAATGCTGGTGCGTCCATGGTAGGCTATGTGAACGAAGATGTGAAAAGTTGCTGGCTTATATCTGTTGTAATATGATGAAGTTCGCTATGCTGTTTTGCGAAAAACACTGGTAAAATTTCTGATTATGATAAAGAAACACGTTGGCATGCAGTTTTATGCAATTTTAGCAGCCTTGGTTGCTAAAATGCAATTTTTCGGCGTGTTACCAGTCCAACAAGCAACTGTTTTAGAGAGCGTGTACTAAAAAAATATTCATCTGGAAGGTGCATCTTGTTATTTGGTTATTTTCTAATGGGTTTCACAATGGGCTAAGTCAACAGTCAACATTAGAACAAATTTCAATATATTCCCTGCTATCCTGTGAATGCCACTAGGCATGCGCAGTGGCTCATATCAGCAACTTAGATATTTTAGTCGGTCTGCATCCCCCCCCTTCCTGTACATTTATATTATTTCAATTTCCAAACAAGTTATGTTGTATAAAATAATATGTTTTCGTGCTGCTTAATGACAGCATGTGACGTATTAATCACTGCAAATTGATGTTTACGTGTCCAGTAATGAGCTGACAATTTTATAAGATAAAATCCCTTCCTCATATTAATAGCAAGCATTTTATAAGATAAATGATCGTGATTCGTCTATATCCGAGCAATTGCTAAATGTTATTGGTCAAAATCAAACACACAGCATATGAGTGGAGTTACTTATTCCTCAGGTTCGCGAGCAACCCCTGGTGATCCCATAAGGGGATATTCACAGCGGATTTGTTACCGGGATGCGCCAGTCCCCTACCTACTTAAATCTAATTACACACACACCCAGTCCTGAACCTGGAAAAGGAATTTTTCTCTACTGAAACCCAACCCTGCCAGGAATCAAACCCAGGCCGCCAGAGGCGTGCTGATTCACCCATGGCGGCAGACATGAGTGGAATAGTCATTAATAATCCTAACCGATATAAAAAAAAGTGTGTGTGGAACGCAATGCAACAGAAGTGAAACTTGTTTTAATTTTTGGATTTTTTCTGTTTTGGATTATTGGATTTTTTTCAATTTTGGATTGTTGGACTTTTAAATATTGGGTTTTTGGACTTTTAAATATTGGGTTTTTGGACTTTTAAATATTGGGTTTTTGGACTTTCTTAAATTTTGGATTTTTTAAATTTTTGATCTTTTAATTTTTTAATTTTGGAATTTTTAAATATTAGATCTTTGAATTTTTATTTTTTAATTTTAGACATTTTAGACATTATGTTTTTAAATTTTGGACTGTGGATTTTTTAATTTAATTTTTAATTTTGGATCTTTGAATTTTGGATTTTTTAAATTTTGGATCTTTGAATTTTTAGATTTCTTAAATTTTGGATTTATGAATTTGAATTTTTTAAATTTTTGATAAGCCTAATCATTGAGTGGATAGTTTTCTGTGCAGTCCGATCCATCACACCTCACTAATTTTGTGACGATTTTGATCGTAACACTAATTTTGTTAAGATTTTGAGCGTTACACAAGCTCTCGATCTACCCCTACCACTTCGCTTCAAAAAAACTTACCATTTACTTTTCTTAAGAAAGAAGAAAAAAAACACACAAACTAGGAATAAAACAAACCATAGAAAAAGATGTACTCATTGTTAAAAATGTATGTGTAGGCTACTTAACCTATGCCAACTAAACTCCTAAATAAAGAAGAGACTTTTATATGAAGGGCCAATAACTTCGAGTTGTTCATCATGTGCCATTCTTAGAAGTAAATTTACATTCAAGAAAATAGACCAACAGATTGTTGAAAAGATGAAACTGATAAAATGAAATATCAAGAAATAAATTATTTCATTTTTATCAGTTTCATCTTTTTAACTATAAATGGCGTTGCTAGTTTGTGATATCTAGTGGGCGATACCTGAAACCCTGAACCCTTCCTTCCCAGGTAGGTCCCGTTAGTGAGTTGGTGAGAGGAGCCTAGTACATGACCTAAAACTATTTTTTCCTAGTAATAGTAATACAATGTCTTTAATTAAACTTATACATTTTTTAAAACTCCTATGTACTGCTACAATATAATTGCCTTGACAATATCTCCTAAATGTAAAAATGCACATAGGAGACACTACTTGTCAGATTATGAGAACATGGGAAGCTTTGCTGAAAATCATCCATCCATACACCATCCTTCCACCTATCCATGCATTTATCTATCCATAAGCCAATCCATTTATCTATCCATAAGCCAATCCATTTATCTATTCATTCATCCATTCATTCATTCATTCATTCACCTATACATCCATTCATTTATCCAACCAACCTCCAATCCATCTTTCGATCCATTTATTCAACCATCCATACAAACATGATGAGAATGGGCTTATTTAACTGTCATCTGTGAGCAGAACGGGTATTTGCACTAGTTTTAATAATAATTCTTTTCTCTACAAGTCCCTATGCCAAATTAAACTGTCACCCGTGAGTAGGACAGAGTTATTGAAGAATCGGCTTAAGATAGATATATGCTATCCACCGGCAAAGCTCCACCCGCTGTCGCCCGCCCGCTCGTTTCCCCTGCTGACCCTCGCTTCCGAGCCAATGCGCATGCTACTGCTTGCTTCCCCTACACCTCCTATCACGGCTATGTACTTACTCAGTTACGAGAATTACGAAAATTACAATTGTACCGTAGTAAAATTACTTTATTAATTTAGTAGGGGATTCTGAATTCTCCCGAAATTCTAGTTCAGTGGCAGTTAGGTTATGAACAGTGATATTAATTTAGGAAGGCATTCTGAATTTGGTATTAGACTTGAATAGCCCTCCGGTTCCTTCCCCTCGCTTCCAAGCATGCGCACTCACCTCTTGTACCATGGCTTCCTTGACAGTTTTAACGATGTTTTATGAAAGGTGTGGAAGGGTAAAAAGCTTCTGCATTTAGTTAAATAATGATAGGTAAATTCTAGGTCAGTGATGGGTTTTGTTAGGTTAGCAACGTATGTAAGTTTAGGAGCAACATAGGCTACTGAATAGCGCGATGCCTTTTATGTGTCACATTGAATCTCTTCTGCGATAAAACCCTAAACCCCTAACTCTATAACGGGACCCGCCTTTCGTGGGAGGAGCCTAGCGGGCAGCATAAAACTATTTTTTCCCGAAGAATCACCTGTGAGCAGAAGAGTTTTTTGCACTAGATTTGATGTAAACCTTTCTGTATGTAGGCTTAAGTTCGGCAAGCTGACACTTTGCGACCCACCCGGCTCCCCTTTCCATCCGCCAGCCTAACGCGCATCTTCCCCGCTTGCTGTGTTAAGCCCGCAGCTTGCTCTAATAATTGCAATTACCATTATAAAAAACAAAATAAAATTTCACGAATTATAGAAAATGTCGAACAATTAAAAAAATACCCTTGTACCAAACATCATATTTCACGATCTTTAAACACCGATTTGATAATATAAAAAATCGAAATTTACATAATATTTCTCAATTTTTAAAAACGCCGTGTTATGATATAAAACATGGCTTAATCGATGCAGAAAAATTCCCTTGCACCAACAGTACTCTTTTCGTAACAAACAAAACATTTCAAAATTATAAAAAGCGATTCTTTTGTTAACACTCGCGAATGCATTAAGTCACCCTTAGTACCTTATATATATGAAATCTTTCTTCACTGCTCTAACTTGTCATTCGTGGCGTAGTGGGTTAAGACTCCTAGCTATAACGCTAGGGGTTCCGATAGATAGGTAGGGTGAAGAGGAGGTGAGAGGAAGAGAGGAAGAGAGGAAAGAGACGGGAAAGAAAGAGAAGAAGAGACTAAAGGAGAAATAATTATTTTTCTCCCCACCCAAAACCCCTACTTTCCACGCGGGTAGTGGTGGGGGAATCGGGTGGGTCGCAATGTGTCATTTTCCCTTAAGTTCCTATGTAAAACAAAACTACCACCCGTGAGAACAGGAAGGAACTATCACTCTTGTGTAGAACGAAGTTATGTGCTAATTTTTTCGAAACAAGGACTCTGCCCTCAAGTGCCAGAGTTGGAAGTATGAACGGATTTCGTTATGACTTGTGAATCACGTAGGCTGCGGCAGACTCACACAGAGCCTGTTTTAAATTGTGATTTATTACTAATTACATAACTTATCCCCTATCACGCTAATGAATGTATTTCTAGTGTAATGTATTCTCTTTGGTTGACTATGTTCTTTAGTTCATTGCTGCCTAGATCACATTGACTGATAATTGGTAAAATAGTCTAAGTTATATGATTCTTCTTATACACACAGTCCCAAGAGAAAGACATGTACCACTATTATTAATATCCTGATTACAGAACTTTTTCAAAACTGGTAAGACATTTACCTAAAAGTAGTTTACAACCTGGAACCCATTATAATCGAAGAGAGGTACCAAAAACGCAAAGGAGATGTAAGTTCGAGAATTGCACACATAAACGAAATACCCAATTTTATATGCATGTATTTATTAAACATTATCATTTACGATAGCCTATCATACTCCACAAAACAAAACTGGGTTCGAAAACTGATATTCTCTACTTTCATAATCTAAATTTTGTCTCAACTGTTGAATTAAGTTGCTTACAAATTATAAGTAGCACAACCATCGTCTGACGTACGAAAGGTCGTGTATCACCTTACAATACATCCTTACCCATCCTACTTGTATACGGATTGAATGAGAATATAAAAACATGGATTGACAATTGTCAGTTTCAGTGTTTATTTACCAAATCCCTTATTTCTAAGCTTCGGGTAACCAAATTTGACACAAAGAACATAAGAAAACCATCCACATAATACTGAACATTCTTGAAAAGTGATTTACCCTTGTCTACAGGATTACGTATCCCATCAAACGGTACATGCCATGTCTCAGATCAGAACTTTGGCTACACCCTAACTGAAACAATTGTCTAGCAAATGAAAAGTAAAAGCGGCCAACAAACAGACCATTTATAAAATATCAGGGTTCCACATAGCTTTAATCGCAAAACAGTAATTTCATAACCATAACACAATCACCACATTAAAATCACGAAAGAATTATTGATATGCGCTACTAAACAAAATTCTCCACGCAAAGCTTGCTGCAATTTTCTTAGAAATACATTACTAAAAGGCACTAAAATAACTTACCTTGGTCCGTCCAAATGGGTTAACAAGAGAGAAATGGAATTTAATCCCTAAGAATACAAATAATAAAGGATGGTTTGAGATTTAAATTTTCTTTCTTCGTAATAACTATCCACAATCCTCAAGATGGCGATGCGACGGATGTCTTTTGCGATCAATACAATGACGTCATGGCAAAGAAAGAAACTCGTACAGACACTTCAGTTCCAGACTCCAAACATTCTGTGAAATGTAAAAATGAATAAAAACATTATAATTTAAGGAAACGCTTGATCGTAAATTTCGCAGTGGAAATACACAGTTCATACAAAATCAGCGCGATTATAATTTCTAGAGGCAAGCTACAAAGATGGAGATTTGACAAGTTGGAAATAATTTTAAGTGAAGCCGCTGAGTGGAACATTTTGTTTGTTTAGTTCTCAGTTTCCCCACAATACCAAGCAACATAGAACAAATAAATTACTATCTTCAAAAAATTAACTAACGAAAACATTTTCAAGTAAAAAACAAAAAATTCTATGCACTTTGGGGTGTCATAATATAAATTTTGCTTACGATATGAGTGCTATTACGTTAAAATATTGTTTTGAACTACAGTGTTATCAAGGGGAACCAACCTATGAACAAAGTACTGTACGCCCACAGATATTTATTATTATATGAGGAAATGCGCACAATGTGCAAAGTTTAAATAAATGTTATTCGTTTTTGTCACTGCAGAACTGGGTCAGAGATTGCTTTCTCTGTTCGCACCACATTACATGATACCTATCACATCGTCTGCCGCACAACGAGCATTCACATCCGGGTTCTGGCTGGTGGTAGTTCTTGTTCTTACAAACTCTGAAATGGAACCCATGCACTGAAAATCTTGTCACTATGTGCCTCAGGTCATATGAGCTTTTCATCCAGTCTCTGGTGAGCATTGCATCAGTTGTAAAGAACTCTTCCCAGACTTCAGATCTCTTTAGTTTCATCGTCTCTACCAGCGCCACAAAGCTGGGTGTTGATGGCAGAAGCAGCTCCAACCTTAACTCTTCCATCCAAGGAGGCTCTCTTGTCAGCAAATACACGAGCCGCGAAGGAGTAAACTTTGACAGGCACAGCACTCGTTTCAAAAATGTGGCTTTGACAGCTTCCATTTCCATCAATTGCTTACGCTTCAGGTGTGGCCACATTAGTTCCAAACCATATGTTATTATCGGAGCAATTTTTATCTTAAAAAGACTCATAGCAGTCGCAAGTGATAATCTTTGTATGTGTTTTATGTCACTCATCGCTCTTGTCGCCGCGTTCACTTTCTCTTGGATGTGTATTGTAAAAACGTTTCCAGGTGTCTGAAGAGTCAAACCTAGATACTTGAAATGTGTCGCAAGCGTGAGCGGCTTGTCCCTGTAGTTTATGGGCGTCCCTTTTCCGCCTTTCCTGAATGTCATTGATACAGTTTTTGTCTCGTTCAGCCGTAGTTCGTTCCTTTCCGCCCAAACTGCCACCTTGTTGAAAGCTGTCTGAAGATCCTCGTGATTGGTTGATGTTAATACCATATCATCAGCATACATGTATAGTTTTACATTTGCTGGTATCACTCTTACAACATCTGCCGTGGCGATGGAGAACAATATGGGACTGAGGGGGTCTCCCTGCAGGACCCCATTCGTTTGCTGTATGGGTTTAGATTTTGAGATGTCGTCACATACTTCTATCCAGTTGCCGCTCAGTAAGTTTTTAATTAGTCTGACTATGTGTTTGTCTTTCCCAACTATGCCTTCCAGTTTGTTCATCAGCATTTGCCTATTGACAGAGTCGAAGGCTTTTGAATAGTCTAGGAAGACTGCGTGCAACTTGCCTCGTGGGGTCGACAGTGCTTCCTCTATGTCCTTTAATAGGCACTGTATGGCCTGGATTGTGGATCTGCGTTTTCTGAAACCGAACTGTTCTTCCGGTATATGTGCCTCGACTGCTTTTGTCAGTCGCTCGCATAACAATTTTGTTAGTAACTTTAACAGTGTGCATTCCAATGCGATGCCTCTATAGGAATTCGGGTCACTACTGTCTCCTTTACCTTTATATAGCATTTTCACTGTTGAGGTTTTCCATCTTTCTGGGATGGTCCCCTTCCTCAGGCATTCATTGAACAGCGCGACAATACATTTCCCCAGATCTTCAGTTGTGTCTTTGAGATGTTCGTTATAGATAAGGTCTGGTCCGCACGCTTTATTGTTTTTGGAGGTTTTGATGGCCGATGTCACTTCTCTCTCTGTGAACAGTTCTATTTCTTCTGTTATGTCTGAGTCATTGGTATACTGACATATAGGTCGTGTTTCTTTCTCTTGCAGAACTTTCGTAAGATGTTCTTCCCAGGTCTTTATTGGAATGTTTCTCGGGTACTTTGGCTGTCTCGGGTTCAGAGCTTTGTAGGGATGCTCCTCAGCCTCCTCTATAAGTTTCCTTTCCATTTCTAGTTGGAAGATATCCTTTGTTTCCTTCACAAGGTCCTTGTATTGGCATCTTAAAAGATGATAGTTATGGAGACTGCTTTCTGACTTATTTCTTCGTACAAGGTGTAGGGCGTTAAGGGCTTCTCTACGAGCTAGATAGCACTTTTCGTTAAACCATTCCTTACCCTTTTTTCTCCTATCTGTGAGTGGTGCTGCTTGGGTGATGAGCTTTTCTAGTGTTGTTGCTGCTCCATTCACATCCCCAGCTGAGATTAGCTCTAGTGTGGCACTGATATCTTTTTGTTGTATCATTTCCTTCTTTATCCTTCTAGAAACCCTTTTGAGCGGTTTGCTGTTTTGAATGTCAGTTTTGTCTTGTTTGAAGAAGGTTTCTACAGGCAGGTGTTTCCTGAGTGTTTCTCCAACTGTGTTTTGGCAAATCGCTGTGATGTGCGTTCTATTAGTAAACACTAGGTCTATTGCACTAGATCCCTTCGAGCATATATATGTTATCATAGGATCGTTGACTAAGGTGAGTCCCTCCTCCTCTAGGTATTCCAATACTTGGGTTGTCTTGATCGATATTTTGTCCGTTCGGCAGTTCAAATCCCCTGCTAGGATGACCGTGTCATTGGAAGTTGTCTTTCCTAGGGCAATGGATATTTCTTCTATTATATCCCTGGAGCTCATATCAGGTTGGAAGTATGCGCACAGAAGTATTCCTATGCTTGTGCTTATCATGAGTACGTTATCTGTGGTATGAGAAATCTTGAACGGTGAGAATTTTCGATTGAGAAGGCACGTGATGCCCCCTGAAGGTCTCCCTCTGGGCCCTTGTCTTGCTAGATTGTTTATTGTATAGAGTTTCCTTGCTGTCCATTCTACCGTAAGCATTGTTTCTGTCAACACAACTACATCGTATTGTTCAAACATGTCGTCCGCTATTATTTCTGTTGCACTTTTAAGTCCTTCAATATTCCACAGGAGCATTTTTATATTCCGTTTCTTCTCTTTACTTGGTTTTCAATTATTCCAGGTCAACTCCTCCGTAGCCTCCGTAGCCGTAGATATTTATAGAGATAGGTCGGCAATGGCTATTCTATTGCACGGAGGAAAGAATACACGGAGATGCCCTGAGACCGCAAGCGTGAAGCCAACTGTCCGAGCGTTTGGTACTTAAGGGGGCGTGTCACTGTGTTTATATGTTTATAGTGTGCACGGATAGAGTGGTTACTCGTCTTTGTTTCTTTGTTTTGAACAATTCAGAAGTGAAAATGAGTGCATGTTGTGCATTATTCTATGAACTTACCTTAAAAATTAATAATTTTGTAAAATTTAGGTACTGAAAATAGTCAATTTTTGGGATGAATGAATATGGCAGGGGTGCCCACAGGGGGGTGGGGTGGTTAAGACGCAGACTGCGTCATTGAAATTTCTGGGGGGGGGGAATATTATCATTTACGAATTTTCTGGGGGGGTTGAAAATTGTTGCAAAATTAGTTTTATATGTTAAAAATAAAAACAGTCAAGTTTTATAACTTCAAAAGGTCTCTTCTAATTCTTTATAAAGATAAAGATGAAGAATTTCGACAGTCATGGGCGCCCATACCTGGGGGGGGGGCGCAAGGAAAAAAAATGTATATTAATAATTATTATAGTCAGGTATTTTTCTTTTAAGACAATTATTTGAATTGCAGAAGTTTTACCAAATCGACAACATGGAAGCAGAATCCACAGTGGATTAGAAAAGATGGGTTCAGGGGGTTTGGACCCCCAAAAGTCAAAACCTAAAATTCTATATTTGTATTAAAAAAAATATTTAATTAAACAAGATTTGTTGGTGTGTCAAATATGATATAGCAGTTATTTTCTTTTCATAGCATAATGGCCAATTACGTCCACTGTTCCATGTGTTATTAAGCTTTTCTTATAAATAGTAATAAGTATTATAACTTAGGTAACAATTTCTTGTTTAAGTTGCCATGTCTTAGAGTATAGTAAACAAATTTGCTAACTAGTTTTTCAGTGCTAAAATAGCGTAAAATGTGATTTTCATTAGTTCAACATTTAAAAATTTTCTGGGGATGGACCCCCGGCACTTCCGACCCTCCCCGCAATTATTTTATGGCTACGTCATTGTTGCACTTATTATATTATTAATATAATGTTACAAAGTGGCCCAAAAACTTAAAGTGACAAAAAATCAATTAATTAAAAAAATTGCCCCCCCGTGAAAATATTTTATGGGAGCCCTTGTCGACAGCCAATTGGGTTGGGGTGAGCAATGAAGTTTGGGGGTGAGCAATGATGTTTGGGGGGGTGAGTCATGACGTTTGGGGGGTGGGCACCCCTGAATATGGGTATAATTGCTAAGCATAATTTACTTGTATTTTACACTAGGCTGCTAATTATTGATGTATTTTCTTTATAACGGCCTTAGGCTACTTGTAATTAATCAAATAAAGTGCATTTATCTGAATTATTAGTTATACTAAGTAATTTATTGCTTTAAATTTTCAATATTTATATTAGTTGCCATTTATTGCGTTTAATAGAGTCAATAACCACATGGTGTAGCTATATAACTGTCCAAAATATTTTTCTCGTTCTGAATTATCATAGTCGCACGGTCACTTAATCATTTTCTGACTCAGTATTTATACTCGCACATGTAAAGTTGCTCATTTGAAAGTTACATTTTTGGCTCTTCTGAGATAGGTTAATGCTTACTACCGGGATTATTATGATGTCAGAGTATGTAGTTAATATATGAAATTAGGATATTACATATTTTCCCTACCGTTACGTTGTTATAACCCGTGAAACTTCGGAGTATTTGCGTGCTATTGTATATAGCAAGCCTCCCTTTTGGTCATCTAAGGGGGCGTGGTCATTGGCTTCATCTGTTTCCCATACGACACCGCAAGCACGGCGTCTCCGTGTATTCTTTCCTCCGTGTTCTATTGGCGGCTGTTATAGTAGAGTAATATGGCGATCCGCGCATCAACGTCAGACCATTGAGCCCTTTAGGGCCCGGATTTTTATGTGCTAAAAAACTTAAAAATATTTATTTTTTATGTGCTAAAAATGTTAAAAATATGTGCTAAAATTTAAAAAATATGTGCTAAAACTAAAAAAAAAAATATGAGAAAAGAAACAAAAACACCAGAATGTTCGTAACTTACTAGAACAATTTATATTGAAACTCGCCAACATCAGATTAAAATGCTGACAGGAGTTGCAGTGCACAACAAATGTCATTTCCAGATTATGGATCACAAATCCTTGTCTATTATCCGAGAATAATGCCTTATATTGAGAAAAGGAATGTTCTACATCACACGATGTTAACCTTGCATATTTGAAGAGGGGTAGATCACTAACACACACACACACACACAGTCAATTCGATTATGTTTTAGCCTTCCAAAACTTGAGCGACTTTGCCACCATTTTTCTCAATCATACCTTTAAATGTTGTTCTTAGAACTTCTGTTTTCGAACCTGAGATAGTGTTAAGTTGCCTTGCAACGTATTGTATTTCTTTAAGTGAATTACGCAATGTTGAGATTGGGTTCGGTTCTGTTCTTCCCTGATAATAACTCTCACCTCATTGCAAGTGAAGCATTTGTGTTGAATTCTTTCGAGATACAAATTTTTGTTGTAAAATGTTAAAAGAGAATGAGGAAAAGTACTAAAATATTTATTTATGGAGAATATATCGAAAATATTTATTCACATAACTTTTTTGTAAAACATGTGTTTTTATGTAAAATAAAATTTGGAATTTGCTGTTGTCGGACCTTGATATGAGCATCAGGGGAAAAAATTACATAAAAAATCCGAAAAAAGTACTAAAATATGTATTTATGGAGAAAATATCGAAAATATTTATTCACATAACTTTTTTTGTAAAATATGTGTTTTTATGTGAAATAAAATTTGGAATTTGCGTTTGTCGGACCTCGATTTGGATATTAAACTTTGTTTTAGGAATGTACGCATGAGGAAAAAAAACATTTTTTTACATACAAATCCGGGCCCTATGACTATTACATACTGGAGGTAGCACTGCATGATGGAAAATCGTAAGGCAGAGTTCGCGGTCCGCCATGAAAGTGAACGTATACTTTAGCTCCTATCCCGTATCTCCCTCTAACAAACTCATGTGTATTAATGGAATTATGAAGATGTATTGGCGTTTTTAAAACACTTTTATGAATGAGACGTTTCAATATAAACTACTTGATGCTTTTTAAGTGCATAACAAAAGTAATTTCATATCGTAATGGTTTGGTAAAAATATTTCTTTAATCTGAATCAGGCGTGAATGTACACTGGCACTGCCTTCTTTATTTCTTACAAGCCATGTTGTTAAATCTGGAAATATCTCATCGGTAGTCCTATCGGCTATCAACATGCCGTAAATAAAGCAATGAACTCCATCAGAATCATCGCAAATTAAGCATATTTCAGCTTAAATTAATCCCAGTCATCATCGCCTATGGTTTAGAGAACATCTGGACACACCTGAAGAGCAACTGGAGAGCATAGAGAAGGTAAAAACCACGTACAAAATGAGATATTTATATATACCGTCACCTCTAATTGAGTACACCAGAGAATAGTTTTTCATAGAATATTTTCATGTTCATCAGCTATTACCATCTACAAACGAATACAAGAGAGAGGTACGGTATGATATTAGTGTCCTTCAGGAAGAATTGGCTGATATTAAAGAAGAATTGAAGAGAAATATAGTCACTTTTACTGGTATGAACTTTTATCAAGCTGCACCCAGTAGGCCTAATTCATCTCAATCTGGTAGACGCCAAATCGTAGTATATGCAATCTCCTATTCTCCCAATATTACTACTAGAAAATCGATTCAGCGTTTTCCTACAGTTTGGTGAAGCCAATGAACGGGATTCAAACCTTAATCTGGCGAATCAACACAGTTCACCACTGGAGCCAAGGATGAACGAATGGATGATTTTTAGACAGAAAATAACGGAAAGCCGAGTGCTTCCAAGGAATCAGGCAAAGTTATTCTTTTCAGTGACAGTCATGGGCATAGTCTTCCACAAAGTGCATGTTACAAGAAGATAGATATCAGTGTTCTAGGTTGTATTATACCTGAGACAACTAGTTCAGTGGTGGTACAAAATGACCCAGAGAAGTGTAGCAACTTAATAAAAGTCGACTCTGTTGTGGGTCAAATAACAGAGCTCGAAGGCCTAATAGGATAAGTGAGATTATTACCAATAAAATAAGAAAAAACGCGACATCGTAGCGTACAATGAGACACTGAAAACTACGAATTCCTTCAGATGTGTGGAAATCACCGCACGTTACGTTATTATGCAGATCACAAGTATAGGCTATGTAATATAGGCCTACTGATTTGGCTTAAATAAATTCAGTATTTGTGTTAAATAACACTATCTGCATTAAAAACGTGTTCAATTGCTTTACACAGACCACCACAGATAGGACTACCTCCTGTGTTGCCAGATTTTAAGCATCATGGCTTGTAAGAAATATAGAAGGCAGTGACACTGGTAAACAGTTGTAAACACTCGCATTTAAAAAAATTAAAATAACTTCACATTAGGCACGGCCTCCTTTATTGTACCAGGCCGGAGCAGTTCAATCTGACAACATTTGATTCCGGCCGGACGGCGGTGTTGGTATATGGACGATTAAACGTTGTGTTCTGTGTTTTACTACGTTTTTTCATAGAAATTACCAGCTGTATATTACGAGATGTAATACCATAGTGTGTTGTGTATATAGTGTGACATTTGTATAGTAATATAATATGGAATGAAGTATTGCATAATATTGTTTTACGGATTCAGAAAGGTGAGTGTGTTATGTCGCGAGTACGAGCGGTTTCATTTTATGTTAAAAATCGACATAATAAATCTATCTTTATTCTTGGAGGTTTACTTTACATGTAAAATTATCAGTAACTGAAAATAAATATCATTTCGTTATTAAACTATTCTTTAAACCGTAGTACAGAGTTTTTCAAGAAACAACATAACCTTATATGTTGACAAAAACCGGCCGGAACTGATCAGCTGGTGAGAGAGACTGTCCTGGCCTGGTACAATAAAGGAGGCCATGCATTAGGCCTACATTTTGCGATATTATGCTTGATTTCGATAAATAAATAAATAAATAAATAAATTTTTTATTCACCGTTGGTATTTAAAAAATACATGGTTTCGTCATCATTTCCTAAGATTAAGTCTAAAACTAGTTATAATACAGAGCATAAAATACTACAGGACAAAATATAAATTAGTTATATATGTTGCAACTGTGAAAGAAACTAAAATTAAGTTAGCCTAGAATATTTTCTGTACATACACTAAATAAAAGAAATATGCGAGAAACAAGGTAATTGAGGTAGAAATGAGATTGAATAGTCACATGGCAGTTTAGGACTATGAATCACAATCACAAGGCATACATAGAGACTAACAAGAGAAATTGGAGTAGAGAGAGAGAAAGAGTGATATCCTGTAACGGAGGAGAAATTAGTCAAATTATAAATCTTTAAAGGAGGACTGAAAAAATTCGTTTACATTAAAGAATGAGAAATCCTTTAATAGGGAACTTACTTTGTGTTTAAATTTCTTAGGATCTAACTTTTTGAATGAGTTGGGCACTTTGTTATACAGTTTAATGCCTTGATGTGCAATGCTTTTTAGGAATTTAGTGGTTCTATGGTTATTGAGATGTATATCATTAGAGATTCTTGTGTTGTACTTATGGAGATCATGGTTATATTTGAAAAGTTGTTGATTACAATGAATGAAATGAACAGTCTCCAAAATATATAAACATGGTAAAGGCATTATATTAAGCTTTTTAAAAATTGGTTTACTGCTGGTTCTAGTGGGAACATTAACCATGATTTTTAAAATTTTTTTTTGAATTCTAAAAACCTCGATCATTTTTGGAGAGTTACCCCAAAAAATTATACCATAGTTTAGTACCGATTGAATACAACCGAAATAATATGTTTTAAGTATTCCTATATTTGAGATGTTGCTTAAAATACGAAAGGCATAACATAAAGAAGATAGTTTCCCTTTTAAATAAGAGATATGATCATCCCATGAGAGATTTTTATTTATATAGATACCTAGAAATTTAATTTTGTCAATTTCGGATATCTTTGAGTTTCCAATGCTTACTTCAAGAGAATTATCATTGTCTGTATGACTGTTGAAGTTGATAAAAAAGGTTTTGTCCGAATTTAGAAATAGTTTATTATGGTTAAGCCAATTAAATAGATTTAGATTTGTTTCATTTATTTCAGCTTTTAGTTGCATTATATGCTTGTTTATGAAAATTACGTTGGTGTCATCTGCATAGAGAATTGTTTTAAAAGGTGACAGAGAGACAGGTAAATCATTAATGAAGATTAGGAAAAGAAGGGGTCCGAGAATTGAACCTTGAGGAACACCGTGTTCTAATGTAACTTCGTTTGAATAGGAGGAATTTATTTTGACTACCTGTTTTCTGTTGGTCAAATAAGAGGCAAACCATTTATTAGCATGCCCTCTAATTCCGTACTTATCTAATTTATGTAACAAAATTTTGTGATTGACTGTGTCGAAGGCTTTCCGAAGGTCAAGAAATAGTCCAATTACATTAGACTTTTGATCTTTTGCCGATAAGATATCTGTTAAGAAAGAATATAAGGCTCCATTGATTGACAAACCTTTCCTAAAACCAAACTGTGAGGCAGAGAAAATATCACATTTTTCAAGGAAGGGTACTATCCTGTTATACATTGACTTCTCTAAAACTTTTGAAAAAACAGATAAGAGAGAAATTGGTCTGTAATTTTCAATATTATTTCTTTCTCCTTTTTTGAATAAGGGTTTGACTATTGCTTGTTTGAAAATCTCAGGGAAGCAACCCGATGAAAGTGATGAATTACATAATATAGTATTAGGTTTAATTAAATTTTTTGAACAATATTTTAGGACAGTTGAAGGAATTTCATCAAAACCATAAGAGAATGTGTTTTTTAAATCTTTTATTAAACATGATACTTCATTTTCAGTGACTGGCTTTATGAATATTGATTTAGAGTTTAGTAGTGATTCAGGAAAAGATAGAGGGTAATTATTAGCATTTTTTATTAATTTTTTAGTTACTTCTGAGAAGTATGCATTGAATAAATTTGCTATTTGTAGACTATTATTGATTTCATTATTATTGTGTAATATTTTGAGTGGTTCCTTCCTGTTTTTATGAACTCCAGTTTCTCTTTTTACTGTTTGCCAAAGAGCTTTGTTAATATTTTCCGATTGGATAATAACATTTGCATTATGCATGTTTTTGGCTTGGAAGATAACTTTTTTCAAGATTTTGCAGTAAGTGTTGTAATATTCTTTAAAGTGAATGTCGTTTGTAGTCTTATAATAGTGATGCATAATCCTTTTTGTTTTACAGGACTTCCTAATCCCTTTACTAATCCAACTATTGTCCGGACTGTAAGCGTTGTTATTACAGCTGGTTACCCTTTTTTTGGGTATAGCTACCTCAAGGTAGTGCAGGATTGTATCAATGAAATTTTCTGTAATAAGATTGGTGTCTGTTTCCTTAGAGATATCCTCCCAATCCTCTTTACCTAGCAGGAAATTGAAGAAGTTAATATTTTCTTTAGAGTAGCTACGTTTTAAACATACAGATTCAAGAATGGTATGTGGAGAATGTAAATGTAAATTTAGTAGTAGCGAGTTGTGATCAGAGATTCCAGAATTCAAATTGAGGGTACTGAAATTATAATTATTTGGGTTAATAAAGAACTGATCTAAACAAGTATGAGAAGTAGATGTTATTCTAGTGGCGGTATTTATGACAGGGTGTAAATTATAAGTTAGAAATAGATTACATAAGTCCACAACATAAGGAGTTTTTAATAAGAAATTTAAGTTGAAATCGCCACAGCTTATAATGGGTAAATTGAGCTTATGTAGCACTGAGAATAAGGATTCTATTTTGTCAAGAAAGATTGGAAGAGATCCATTGGGAGATCTGTACAGACACACTATTAAGAATTTGGTATTATTTAAGCTTACTTGTGTAACCGAATGTTCAAAGTTTAGTTCATCATTGAGATGGGCTGTATTTACTGGGTTTTCAAAAACTATTGAATTTCTCACTAGAATTGCAGTTCCACCATTTTTATGATTTTTGCGACAGTAAATATTTGCTATACTAAAAGAAGGAAGTGTTAAGTAAACTGTTTCATTTTCTAGTAACCAGTGCTCTGTCAGGCAGATTATGCTTACCTGTGAGAGATCATGAGACAAAAGAATTTCTAATTCAAATAACTTGTTTCTCAAACATTGAATATTTTGCAACAACACAGAAAATTCTTTAGTTCCATTTAAGATATATAAAGAGAATAGGCCAAATCTGTGCTAAAGTGCTTTGGAAATGTATAAACCGTGACCTTCAACTGTACCGTTACTGTACTTTATTTATTTTAATAATTCCTGTAGACTAGCGCAAAGGGAAGCCACTGAATTGAAATTTCAAAATACTTTAAGTCAGTAGGCCTAATTAGAAGTTCCTTTTTCTTCAGATCTGAAATTAATTAGCCATGCTATTTATCTTCTTGTTCTTGCGACAGACAATCGTCTTTAGCCTTTTGTTCTTTCTCAATTCTGTTTTGATAGGAGATGGTGGGAGATAATGTGTTTGGGTCTGTTTATTTATTTTCGTATAATAGAGGTCTTATACAAAAACATCTGCTTCCTCTTATTTCTGCAATTAAAGACTAGCGTGAAAAATGTAGGCCTACACGCATAAGAATACTATGTTTACATGACTGACATATTGCATAATTTATATTCCTACATGGTACCTAAAGTAGGCCTACTACTAACCACATTACGAACCAGTTGTCTTTTTGGAACAATAATTTTTTGAAGATGTCCTGGAAAATTTAAGACTGGTGGTACAGCATCTTTTAGTAATTTTACAAGTGACTGATAGCAATCAGGTGTAAAGTGTCTACTGCTTAATGTACTGTACGCTGTGGGAGACCAATATTCTCTGCGCATTGCTTGAACCCACTTCTTCGGAATTTCAGGCCAAGAAAATGGAAACCTGTACAAACAGGCAAGAAAAAGACAAGCATTCGTGGCTATGCTACCCTGAGGTTAAGTCAGATTCGGCCAGTATCCTCAAATGTTCCAAAGAAAAATAACCTACTTGTGCAACTTAAGTCCACTTCCATTTTCCTGGAGCTCTGTGCAGCCATATGCCCCGCAATATTTGACCATTTTGTCATGAAAAATAACAAAAACACATTCATAAATATATGTTTACCGGTAATACCGGAGTTGACGGGTCCCTGTACGCAGCAAGCCATGTTGCCTTCATTCTGGCAGCGTTCCGTAAGGACAACTCCAACCGCCGCCGCCGCCAAATTCGAATGTGTTACATTCAGAATCCACAACGCCGATTTTCAGTGGTTAAAGATTTAATATTAAAAATAGCGCAAAAGCCCGTTCTTCTCACAGGTGCTCCCGGGTGATAGTTTAAATTGGCGTAGGGACTAGTACTTAAAGGTTTAATATTACGAGCAACGACCGCAAGAGCCCGTTCTATTCAAAGGTGACAGTTAAATAACCCCATTCTGCTCGCGGGTGATAGATTAAGTTGGCATAGGGACTAGTACTTAAAGGTTTAATATTAAAACGACCGCAAGAGCCCGTTCTATTCACAGGTGACAGTTAAATAACCCCATTCTGCTCGCGGGTGATAGATTAAGTTGGCATAGGGACTAGTACTTAAAGGTTAAATATTAAAACGACCGCAAGAGCCCGTTCTATTCACAGGTGACAGTTAAATAACCCCGTTCTGCTCGCGGGTGATAGATTAAGTTGGCATAGAAACTAGTAGTTAAAGGTTTAATATTAAAACGACCGCAAGAGCTCGTTCTATTCACAGGTGACAGTTAAATAACCCCGTTCTGCTCACGGGTGATAGATTAAGTTGTATATTACTGTAGCCTATTGCATCTGATATCAAAATATAAATTCTGTGATTTCTAAATAGCCAAGTTAGATTGACGGCCTCGAATAAAAATTGTGACAATTGCGTTGCCAATTTAATAGGCTATATAACTTAACGTATGATAATTATTAAATTCTGCCTTTATAATCTGCTATGTCATGCAATGAAATATTCTTAACAATATTCTGTTTCATAACTAGAAATGAAAATCATGTAACGATGGTCTAGCATAACTTACCGATAATAAAAGGAATACGAAAGAATGAGGAATGAGAAGAAAAAAGAAGAAAAAAAAAGGCCTAATCGATTCTCAAGTTCGCATCTATTTTAACAACGAGGGACTGGAAAAGGTAAGTTTTCGTGTTGTAAACATATTTTAATATTTTGATTTTGAATACGTTTTTAATATGACGGTATAGGCTAAATATGCATTTGATATAGAAAATAAATAATATTAAAAATGTCTGCGAATACACACCACATAAATCAGTGTTTATCACGTATATCAATTAGTATTTTATTGTCTGAACCCTAGAGGTATATTCTTTTAGTTACTTTGAATCATACCCAATCGCCAAATTAGCAGCACTGCATATAAATATTCATATCTGCATAACATTTTGTACGTCGGGAACATTGTAATGTAGTTAATAGCGGGTATTTCTCGCAGTATTTGTCAGCTTATTCTTCTTTCTTTTCGACTTATATAGCGTCTATCTTTTGCAATTTTTCTTTAAGTTTTTTCACGTAAATATATTCTGGAAGTGTCCAGTATACAAAGAAATGCACCTAGTAGCGTTTTACCCGCTACAAAAAAAGAAAAGTTCGAACGTATTTTTAAGTCTGCTAAGATGAAACGCCATTTAAAAGCATGGAACCAGCAGACAACAACTCGAAAAACAAGTGACGAACGGCTAGCGCATACCGGCTAGAGCAGTGGAGACATCTGTTGGTTCTAGTTCGCTACATCCCTATTATTCGAGCTTGCCGACCTCGCCATTTTGGTGGGCGTTTCCCAGTTGAACTTTGGTAGCCATCTTAAATTATTCCCTGGTTATAAATAATTCATTCTTGCTATGCAGTTTCGGGGATGTTCAGAACTATTTGATTGTGTACCAGGATTATATTCAGGCACTCTGTATGATTTGGTGTATTATTTGTATTAAACAAGTATTCCTTGTTAGGTTCAAAATTTATTGAAATCGTATTTTCACTTAAAAGGTGATGTAAAATATTGAATAATATTAATAGATTGTATTATTTGCTTATTTTGGCAGCTTGATTTATTTCACATAAAATTTAAGTGATATAAAGATATTTGGCACTAAAATTTGGATAGAGTTAAAATTACCTTTTTCCACTTAATTCTGGCTTGCTCTCACATATATTATTACTTTACTTGACTTAGATTGGAATTCGATGGTGGGAATATTGTGGAAATTCCCTCTTTTTTTTGTATTGTAATTCCGTATATAATAAATTATTATAGATTCATTCTAACCTAGGTAGGCCTAAATTTTCTACCGTTCAGCATATTCATATGGTCTTGGTTCTCAGCTTAGCTATATTTTTCTGTATTTCAGGAATATTATTATGATTATTTAATTAAAGTTTTTCTACTTGCATTTTGTCCCTTTGCATAGTTATATTTCTGACCTTCTGTCATTAATAAAATTTTCATTTTGAGATTTATTGTCTGGTTTTGTGAATTCTCTTTTCTGGTTCATTTAGATTTTCAATATTCTAAATTATAGTAATTCTTTCCCCCTTTTGGCTATTAATTAATTATTGATTTTTTCTGTCATAGATTTTCATTTAAATCTAACTTAACGGTTACTGATATCTCTTTCACCTTTATTTTTCTGGTTAGATTAGATTCTCTTGTCTTATTGTTACATATTTTGGCTGTGTATTTTTCAGTAAATATATTTTTCAATTTAAGATATTTCTAAATTATTCTGACGTAAGTAAATGCATATATAAATCTTTTTCTCTGGACACTCTTATATTTTCTCCGACCCTAATTATTTGAATTATTGCTTTCATGTTTTCTTATTCAATTATTTAGCTGAGTATTAGTAACTTGTTCTATGCTGCTAGAAATTTATTGTCGTCGCTCACACCATTTATATTTCCCTAAGCTTATGCTTGATCTTATCCTGGCTAATTAATGAGTTAGGTTATATTAGCTCGCATTGACCCTGCTTTGCACTTAGTGAAATTGTGGAATAGGATTTGGATAGCTGGCATTAATTTGGGAATAATTAGTAGTCAGTGTATGCTTTTCTGTGAGATTATTTTATTATTGTATATAATATTTGAAATTGAATTTACTCAGTATTATTGACTGTTATGCAGATTTACTCCGTTTTATGATAGTTGTGGGAGTTATTTATTAAATGTTGTTACTTCCATTATCGAATACAACCTGTTTTCTATGGTGCTCTATTTACCTTCCCTCTACTTTGCCTTGGTCTGGAGAGTTCGATCTCCCTCTGCTGGGCAATTCCTCACGCCTTCCTAAAAAGAATCAGTATTACTAAACTATTCAGCAACTAAGTTAACCTTATAAATAGTTGAGATATTAGACTTATATTTATTATTTGGTATTTGATGGTTCTTGTATCTACTAATTCTGAGAATCAAAGTTACTATACATATTTTTCAAGGCTTCTTTATATTAGAAACCCTGCCAGATATATATACCTAGTTAGGATTTCCATGGTTTTGGTTGGCTTTTGGGTTTTGGCGGACGATTACTGTGGTAGACTGAACTGTGCTTGCAGGATTGAGCGACACTGTTTGGTATCCTGCATGTTCGGTAGTGAACATGTGGAAGGGTAACGATAACCGTAGGGACCTTTTTTTTATTAGGCTATACTACACTCATCGTTCGCCCTGAATCTTTGAGTCCTGCCAGGCGTGGCATCTTTCTCTATATATGTCTGGCTGCGTTTTTGTTTTCCTTCGAGGCAGTTTCCTTATTTCAAGTTCAAACTAACCTTAGTTATCAGCAACCAGTGAAAATTTAAATTTTAAACGTTGCATTACAGCTGTTGCCCCCGGCTTCGCCCGCCATTATTCATTGACTCCAGGATTTTTAAGAAAATTACACTGGTAGATTATTAAAAATGTTTGTGGTTCAGAGCTATGAAAATTGTAAGTAAAAATTAAATTAGAATATTTGTTCATTGTGTTAATTTCACTTAGGCCTTATATAATAAAGAAACGGTTTTCCTTCCTAATTTTGTAGTCGTCATGAAAGTTTAGACTGCGAGAGACGAACATCGCCGAGTATACCCGATGTCTCACGAAGCGGGCGAGCAAGCACGCTATTTAGGGCCGTTGAATTGTATAAGAGTAGATATCCTGGTTTTCACTAATAGGGTGTGCTCTGATTTGTGTAATATTGCGAACGGCGAGAGGCTTGGTTTTAGTAGGCAGGATATCCCTCCTCTTGGCCGGCCTGCATCACCTTGGGTAGCGATGCTGTTGATACAATAAAACCCTTTTATTTCCCAGTCGTCAGTGAGGAATAATAATATAATAATATTTATTCACCATTAGGGATTACAAGAATCCAAAGGCTTCGTCATACTTAAGAACTAAAAAAAAAATATTAAACAAAACATACCTATACGGTACATACAGTACACACTCATACAAATGCAGATATTAGAACAAAATAATACAGAGTACAATAAGACACGGACATTTAGAATTTTACTTGTGATTCAATTTTGACTTATAGAAATGGAGAGGAAAAGAGAAAGAGGAGAGATCAGGAGAAATCACGTAGCTCCAATTACTCCATAAATTATTATCCAGTAAAAATAAATTTATAGAGTCAAGAGTAAATCTTGAGTACTATAGAAAACATGCTCCATAAGAAGATTTCTCACTTTGGTTTTGAAAAGTTTTGGACTGGTGTACTTAAAAGAGTGGGGAAGTTTCGGTGAGCACAGCTAAGTCGTAATTTTGGATAAGTGTTTCCGGTGTGAGTTGTATAGCGTTCTTTACACCTTCTGCATTCCACAGCATTAACTGTAGTATTGTTTCTTTGCCTGTATGATTGTTCCGGCCCTTTGCATCTTTTCTGTTCCACAATCTATCCCGTGTACCGTCTTCCATTGCCGTGTCCGTCACCGTGTTATCAGCATGGGCGTCGCCAGGAATTTTATTAAGGGGGGGCAAATTCAACATAATGAGATTCACTAACTAAACTAAAATCCGTGGCGCGACATCCCCAAAGGGACAAGGCCTACCACCCGACCGCTGCGTCATCTACCTATAGGCAGATGGCAGGATTGGAGGGGATGTGGTCAGCATGCCGACACCCACGGAGGTTAGTGGTGGTTTGCATGACCGGAGCCGCTACTTCTCTATCAAGTAGCTCCTCAATTTGAATCACGAGGCTGAGTGCACCCCTACCAGACCTCCCTACCTCAGAAAAATCCGAGGAAGTACCGGGGATCCAACCCGGGCCGACGGATCCGTAGTTAGCGACGCTAACCACAAGACCACGCCGGCGGTCATGAGATTCATTAGGCTCAACTATACAGTACTCTATAAAATTGAGAATTAGAGGTGAATTCTCAATCAAGTGGTATGAGCCACACATCAGTATTTTATTTCGGTCGATTGAAAGTCAATTTCAAATAATACATACCTTAATATTCATACTGTTTCCTGGGCGGCAGTTTTGAATGCAAGTTGAATTCGGCGAGGCTGCACGTACTATGAATGCACCCTGAAAACCACGATGCACTGTCGGTCGAAAAACCACACAATGTCGACACAAAGCACCCTTTTCTTTGGCGGAATAAACCAGCCATGATGAGTAATCAGTAAGCCATTGATATCGGAATGATCTATTTCCTACTCCTACATCTGATCTGAAGTCATATGTTGTTGGAGGTACCCAAGGATTGTTTATAAGTTCATATCTTGTGTCGTCGCTCATTGACTGACTCCTGTTTAAATAACACCCTACATCCCGAACACGAACGCCAATTTCTGCAGAGTAATTATTATTATTCTCGCTCTCCGATTTTGAAGAGCACGCTGCAAGTTCTTTTGATTCCATGTCCACACTAAGATAAATTATTTGCGATAACAGTATCACTTGAAATCGTAGAAGAACCGTCATTACATACATACATATGGGACGCTCGAAAGAGCATTAAAATAAGATTTTAGTTTTCGCTGTATTCTCTACTACTACTGGTTAAGCGTCTCTATGAGGAGATACTTTTCATGTAGTGTTTATTTACCTTAATAGTATAGAAAATTCTACTAACAAATGTAAAAGGGCATGGAACTTAATAAATACTATTCCCAAAGACTCAAGAAAGAAGAAAATTAACATTTCTCCACAAAAATTAAAGCAGTATTTTATTTCCTCATTTGAAGAAATTGGCAATTCTATTGAAAAGCCTAATGTCGAAGCATCATATCTTCTAGCTCAACATTTTCAAAGGGCTACACCTCATCCAACTTTTGCTTTTTCCGACGTATCCTGTGAGTAAGCATTGTCTGAAATTTTAAATCATCAGAGAGTCGAGATGTCTATGACATATCTTAAAGAGTGATTGATTGCATTGTCTATCCTCTGACACACTGCATAAATAAGTATATCTCCGAGGGTTATTTTCCGGATGAGCTTAAAGTGTCCAAAGTCATTCCTATCCAGGGCCGTAGCAAGGTCCTTCTGCACCCTTGGCGAGTTTGACAAATCTGCGCCCTCCAATACTGAACAATTTTTTTAAAATTTCTGTAAAACTGTTTATTATTTTAATATAAAAACACTGTTATTATCAAAGAAAACCTCTATTTGAAAATGAACTAAGTGTTGGACTTTATTTTCAGATGATTGAACTACTTAAAAAGTAATGAAATCATAAAATCTAGAATCAAAAGTAAAGTACATAGTAGGCCTGAGGCCTAATAAAATGTTTAACACATTAATATAGGTAAAAGTATTTTTTTCGAACAGTTGAACCACTTTCATCTCAATAATAACGTACATTTTAATTTTTATTGTCGTTATATCTTTCCATACTGTTCATGAGTTATGTTATCATACTCTGTCATTAAGAAACGTGTTAATTAAAGAACGTTGCATGACTGCTTTTTGTTTGCAGACAATCGGCATAATACTACAGATAGTTCACGTGCAGTAATTTTTAATAATCTGAAAGATTTCTTCCGTTAACGTGGAATTTTTATTGCTTGATAAATTGCACCAGTCTAAAAAAAAGGCGGGATTTTTCATGGTTAATTTTGCGCCCTTGGCGGGGGCACATCTCGCCACCGCCTATCTACGGCCCTGTTCCTATCTATAAAAAAGGGAAAAAAGACATCCCTCAAGTTACAGACCAGTGTCAATAGTTCCAGCCATCTCAAAAATCTTGGAAGCTTTAGTTTTAGTCAATTATCTCTCTATTTTTCAGATCATGGGATAATTAATGAAACTCAATATGGTTTTAGAAAAAAACTGTCAACCATTGATGCCACAGATGCGTAGGTTAAATTTATTCTTCAAGTGTTTGAGGACAAGGGCCACATTTTGTGATCTGAGCAAAGCCTTGGGTTGTGTAGAACATGCAGCAGTCTTAAACAAACTTAATTATTATTGGGTTAGAGACAACAGCCAAATATTTTTAAATCTTATCTAGAGAAGACGAGTCAAGTTGTGTGCATTAATGGGGAGAAATCCGGCTCAAAAAAGATCAAGATAGGTGTCCCGCAGAGATCTGTATTGGGTCCTTTTCTTTTTCTAATAATGATAAATGACTCGCCATTCACCTAAAGCTCCCATATAGTGTTATACACAGATGACACAACTTTCCTTCATTCTAGTAAGGATATCAATAATTTAAAATTACTTGTAAATGGAACTATTACACAGGCATCACTCTGGTTCAGAATTAATGAAGCTAAAACTCAACAAATAATTTTTAATTTAAAAGATAAAGATCCCTCTGATGAACCTTTTAGCTCAAGTTTTTGGGTGTGTACGTGGATGGTAAATTGTCATTAGAGTTATTTGTTGAGCTGTCTCAGGAAGTACGTACCTGATGTACCTGACGTATATTAGAGTTTCTTATTTTTCATTTTAGTGTACAGCATTATTTTGTGGGGCAACTCTAGCTACGAGAGTGATATTCTGCGATTGTAAAAGAAGACCATTAGGATAATTACTGGATCTTCATACATGGCTGACTGTAGACCTTTATTTTCTCAACATAAAATTGTGACTGTAATAAATTTATATATTTAGTATGTATTAATTCACACAAAGAAAGAGTTGTCACTTTTACAGTTCAGAGATAACATACACTATTACAACACAAGAAACAATAGACAAATATATATACAACTTCATAGATTGTCAAGGTAAGTCAATAGTTATGAGATTATAGGGCATAAAATATTTAATAAGTTTCCTTCTGTCTTACAAAATCCAGATATAACTTATTCCATTTTAAGAAAACTTTGTACGAATGGTCAGTCAGTCACCCTTTTTATGAATTGAAGGAATTTTGTAGCGTGATGTTGAGAGTTATCTCATGTTAATTGCAACGTGCATGACGATAATCATTTTATTATACAGTGTGTTTTATTACTATGGGCACATAATTTTATCTGTAATGGAGTAAAATGACTTAATGACAATAAAATCTATTATTATTATTACTACTAGTCTTGCAACCAGGTACTCAATTGTGGCAATGTGATCAGTGATGGTTGTAATCTTTATTTTCAAACTGTGTCCCATCCGTAACATTAATAAAAAATTAACTGAGAATAACTGAAATTGTACAACGATGTTAAGACTTATGTTGATACAGTCTTCATACATATTATCACTAGAAAAAAATATGATCCTTAAATAAGTATGCTAAACTCACATAACTTTGAACTCCGAGGTCAAAGAGGTGCTAAGTGGAAGATTTTCTGTGTCCCACCATAATAACATTTTTAATATTAATTTTAAATATGTGGCAACATTCAAAGACCATGAAATTAATTTTTAGTACTAGTCTACTGATGTATTAATTCTTGGGATATTTTAATTATCAGTTGGAAAACGGTTTCAATTTGGTGATTGTATTAAGTTTCTGAAATGTCCCGACCTTAACTATGGAATGGCTGTGAATTGAATAAATAACACACGCATGACTGTTGGCAGATTATTATTGAACCCAGGTTATTTGAATTACTGTTTCAATGTTTCTGGTTCAAAGTCATCACATAAAATCTAGTGGTACTAGGCCTATCCCCATTTCCCTCAGGAAAGGCATCGCTTGCTCGTTACACCACAAACATATAGAGAGGATGCTACGAGGGCAGAGAGAGACTAACCTCTTATGTAATTAACTAAGGTGTTGACTATTAAACACTGTAGGCTCATTTTAGGCTGAGAGAAGCAGTTTACATAGTAAAGTTTGGCCTATGCGGATTTTGGAAAAGTTTATGATAGATAATATTTTTTGTTAGAAAAGGAATTTTATGAAGATGAGATCTGTGCTTCATATTATTGCGTCATGATTGTTGGATACTGCATGGCATGTTATTTCCTCTCTCTCTCTCTGATTGATTATGTATTACATTGTTGAAGGTAGTGGCGGATTATTCAATTGAATATTTTGTGTGGTCTCCATAAAATAGCAACAATTAGTGGTTCTTGTTTGAGGATACGTAATTCTTTCTTTTATAAGAATCGTGTAGTGTGAAGTCTTAATTTTAAATCATATAGAACTGCACAAGTGCGGCAGAGACCAAGTATTTATCGTGGTTTGTGTTAACATCCCGTTCTCCTCGGGAGGGGAGGTTTTGTGTTGTTTTTGTTGAAGTTTAAAATATTTTGGTTATGTCGGACGTGTCGGGTGATGTTGTGAACGCTCAAACTGACGATTCTCTGCAAGAAGTATTATCGATGGATACAGAAATCACAAATCCTTGTAAACAGGACAATTCACTCCAACGGACCTTGGCTCCAAATATGAAAGAAAAATCAAATCATGAAACTGGTACGATAATTGAGAATGTAATACATGATCTCCCCCAGCCAAGGGTTTCACATCGATATTTATCTTCGGATACAGGTCCATACTTTGTATCCATCAAACAACCAGGACAAGCTATTGGAAATATGCATCCTATGACAATTGGACGATGGCTGTTTCGAGCTAATTATGATGTACATTATATCAATAAAGTTTCATACTCTCAGATTGACGTACACTTCCAGACTCAACATGCAGCTAATGCATTTTTAAACTCTGACTTCGACAAAACGCACCAAACAAATTCCTTCATTCCGGCATATAATTTATTTTCTTCTGGTGTCATTAGGGGTGTTGAGTCAAGTATCACTCCTGAAGAGATTAAGATGGACACTATTGTACCTGAAGGATTTCAAATTATAAATGTATATAGATTCAATCGACGTATAACAGATGAGCAAGGAAATACTTCCTATATACCGACTGAAACTGTAAAAGTAACATTTCGCAGTCAACGGCTGCCACGTTCAGTCACATTATACCACCAAAAATGTAATGTTTATCCATACATTGAACGCACACAAACATGTCTTAACTGCGGAAAGTTAAACCATAGGGCGAAAAATTGTAGATCGTCACCTAAGTGCCTTTACTGTGGCAAGGAACCACATCAGGGGAGTGCCCAGTAGAAGACCGGAGATGCATAAATTTTAAAGGCAATCATAAAGCAACTGATATTGAGAAGTGTCCAGCATATAAACTGGAAAAGCAAATAAACGATAAACTGGCATCACTTCCAGTTTCTAGATTTGAAGCGAAGCAGATAGCCCTGGGACGCTCATCTTATGCACAAATGGTGCAACAACAAACAAGCACAATATTCAGCAATTTCAACCAATTTCCACGGCTGGAAAACAAAACGACCTTAGCAGACAACTCTCAAACACAGCGGGAAAAAAAGATCACATCTCACCAATCACAAGTATCCACGACACGCATCACTCATACACCAACTAAACGAAAGGAACAAGAGAGCCCTCAACGCTCTGAAATGCATAAATTCAAGAAAGCATTAATTTATCCCAATGGCCGAGTGCCAGAACCAACAATTCCTGTAAGTACACAGCAGACTCGACCATCGGGGAATGGGTCAATTTTGACACTGAATGATGAATCATCCTCGACACATCAACCTAAGAGGATTCAGGCAATAGGAAAAACATCCAGCTTACGACAACCGATAAGACCTAAAGTATTAACAACCATCAGTAAGATACTAAGTGAGGCACCGGAACACCTTAGGGGTGATCTTGACAAAGTCAAACATCAAATCAAAGAGGTTCTAGAATAAATCTTCTTCTTTTCCCCATTTAAGGGGCTGTAAGGCTCGAAGACTACTAATTCAATTTTATCATTAATTCCACGTATAATCTTATGTCTGGAATGAAAATACTACAATGGAACGCACAGAGCTTAAAAAACAAATTGGAAGAACTTTCAATTTTAAACCATCAACATAAATTTGACATCATAGTCATCCTTGAATCTTGGCTCTCTACTACAAAAAAATTAAAAATTCCTAATTACACGTCAATCAGAAATGACAGAGATGGAAAAGGAGGAGGCGTTGCCATATTTATTAAAAAAAGATATCACAATAACCAATTTCCGTATCATTAACAATAATGCATATACATTTCAAGCCATAGAAGTAACAATGAGAAACCTAAAAATCATTGGTATTTATAACACTAGTTCCAACCATATTACAGCTACTTTCTGGAACAATAACTTCAACGCAGACAGAGATTTTAAATACATTTTATTGGGAGATTTCAATTTAGGAAAAGCCATAGAAGACTTATACAACAGCAATAACATATACTTCATTGAAGAGCTCAAACGGCAAAATATCCATCTTATCAATAAGATTACTCCTACTCGACTTGGCTATAGAGGTCAACAAAACACTTCACCGGACCTGACCTTCATTTCGGCAAGTTTCATCCCTCACACAGAATGGCAACCACTTACTGATACCTTAGGTAGTGACCACTTCCCCATCATTATAGCGGTAAACAACAATTCGCCTCTTTTTCCTGTCCAATCCATACCACATCGAACACAAATAAAAAACTGGACAAAATTTAACCAGGAAATCCAGTCCAAGTTAAATAAGCTACAGCCTTCCGAAACATCTATTGATCTTCTCACCTCAACCTTCCAAGATTATCTAAACTTACATCATCCGCACTTTACGTCTCATAAACCCCCGGTTCGAACTAAACCTTGCTGGTGGAGTACAGAAATTAAACATGCCATAGCCAAACCAAAACTCCTACTTAAGAAATTCAAAACACATTTAGACTTTAAGACGTACTTGGATCTGAGAAGACATATTGCTCATGTGAAACATCCTATCATCTCTGCTAAAAGACAAAATTGGTACCAGTATTGTTCCACCATTGATTATTCTACCACAACACAACAGATTTGGAAACATATGAAGTGGTTTACTGGAAAGAAACATTACTCTTCCTCTCCGATTGTTTTTGATATCTTGCTACAGGCAGATTTCTTAAAACAAGTGGCACCGGACCAAGTGTATGCCCCATGCCAGGGATACACATCAGAGCCTCATCCATCTTTAGAGATCCCTTTTACATAGAGTGAAATAGCCAGTATCCTACGCAACAAAGGCAACAAACATTCAGCTCCAGGACCTGATCTAATAACATACGAGATGATATCTCATGCCCAGCAGTGTATATTATCACATTTAGAATACAGCTTTAATGCAATACTACAAGGGAATGTATATCCGTCGCTCTGGAACAAGATGATACATCCAACACATTACAGACCAATCATTTTGAGCTCGACTCTTCGAAAAATATACGAACAATTGCTGAATCAACGTATTTCATTCTACATAGAAAGATTTAATATTATCAACGCCAAACATTTTGGTTTTCGTAAGGGATACAATAGCATGGCGAGTATCTTATATCTAGTCACTGAGGTATATACTGGATGGCTAAAAAATGAAAACACCCTGGCTATTACGATTGATCTGAGTAGTGCTTACGATAGAGTTAATCTTCAAATACTGTGTGAGAAATTAAGCAACATAGGAATACCATCTACATATATTAATAACATTATATCCTTAATGACTAATCGATCTTTAGAATTACCAACATACTACAGTTATCGTCAAAACCGTAAGACGTCAATGGGTTTGCCTCAAGGGTCGTCACTTAGCCCAACTTTATTTAATATTTATACCAATCATCTTCATAAGATTCGATTTAAGACCATCAGACTACTTTGCTTCGCTGACGACATCATATTGTACTATAGATTAAAAAAGGGTAACCCCATCAATATTCAGGATCTACAGGAAGATATAGAGACCTTGATCCAAGAACTTGACACATTGGGAATGGACATAAATGCCGACAAGAGTGCTTTCACCATATTCTCCAAGAAAAGGACCCTCCTCCCTCTTTTACCTCAAATAATGATAAATAAGGAACCGATACAATACCGTCAATCTTTAAAGTACCTTGGTGTACACCTTGACTACAATCTTTCAGGAAATTCTCACTATCAAATGGTAATGAAAAAACTCAACAACAAACAGAATATATTCCGATTTATAACAGGACGATATTGGGGAAACCATCCAAAAGCTCTTTACCTGCTGTACAATAATTTCATAAGATCTACTCTAGAATATGGAATTCAGGTTTTGCCCCTTCCAACGAAGAAATGGCATACAAAAATAAGCTCCATCATTTACAACATTGGGAAAAGAATCTTAGGAACAGGCGGTAAACCTAACAAAGTAGATGTCTTCAAAGAACTTCACTTACAGACTTATCGAGAACGCACGACAGGAGCATGTATCAAGTATATGAAATTTTTATTTCTTAATAGCTCACACCCGTTATACACGAAACTAAAATATATTACTGAATTGCGAGAAAATACAAACTCTTCCCGGTTTCTCAATAGATTGCCCATTATCTTCGAAGTCTTCAAATCATTTTACTGTGACCAACAAATCCAACCTTTCCCAAAATATCCTGTCTATTGTACAGATTATAGTAGCCTCATCCTTTCCATTGATAAAGACTTCACAGCTTTCACAAAAAATGATATTAATTCTAGTCAAACATTTTTGGAATATATATCAGTTTTTCCACAACAAGAAACTATTATAATGATCACTGACGGATCAAAAACGGACGTGGGTACGGGTGCTGCATTCTTCAATGACTCCTTTAATGAAAAACAACAATTTAACATCCAGCATAACAGCAGCGTATACACTGCAGAAATCATAGCAATCCGTCAGGCGATCATGAGTCTTAGGAACATACAAGGTGCTAATATAATTATTTTCTCCGATTCTCAAAGCGCTCTGGAATCAATAACTACAAATAATATAAACACTAAGTTATCATGGCTTGAAGTCAGTATTAAACAATTGATCAAAGGAATCCTTGCTAATAACTCTCTCCGATTTGTTTGGATACCAGGTCATCATAATATTAGAGGCAATGAAATTGCGGACCAATTAGCAAAACAGGCTACGGAAATCCATGCTCAGGAAAAATATCCAATGAATATACAAGATTACATCTCATACCGTCTACGCATACATAGGCCTATTCCTCCGAAGCAAGATAACCCCTGGTTCCTAAAAGTTCCTGCTTCTCGTTCCGAAATATCCATCTTATATAAAGTGAAATTCAAAACGGCTATCACACCATACTATCTACATAGGATAAAAAGGAAGGATTCTCCACAATGCCACTGTGGTCAGCTTGGCACCATTGAACACATACTTTTTTCCTGTCCAGAAGCTAATACTAGAACTCATGAATTTTATAACGAATTACGTACAACATATGGGTACAGCCCTTGGAACCTAACAGCATTTACTGAGGATCAACCACACAAAGCAGCAAGCGCATTATCAAGATTCCTACATAAGTGCAAAATGAAACTGTAAAAGTTAGATAATACATACAAACTACATAATTTTTATTTAATCAACTACATGTACGGACGTCAAAATTCCCGGATATGACGTCTATAAATAAAAGTGAAGTGAAGTGATTATGTATTAACGTATTAGGGAAGAGTTTGGTAAAAACGTAACAAAACACTTTCTAGCTTGCTACTAGGAAGGGTGTATAATTAACTGTGATAGGCTGCATGAGTATGGGTGCTGAGGGGTGAGGTGTAATTTGCTGCATCTATATTATTGTGATGTGCGGGAGTTCCGTTGTGTCTTTATCTAGTGATATGTTTGACGAATGATCCGCCTTCGTAAAGGTATTTATGTTTGGGATGGGCAGTCTTCTCTCAGGTATTTGGTTTGTTTAATTTTATTACGGTTGGTGATTTTATTTTAGTTTTAGTATAGTTCTGTGATGGTGTCTCGTCTCATGGCAGGGGTCCGCCATCTTGTTTCCCATGTGTCTGAGTTTTAATTCTTTGGGAGTGTATTTATTTTGTTTTATTTATTGCTGAGTCAGTCTGTTCTGTAGTTGTGTACCTTCTCGTGTTTTTTTAATTATTATTTTAGTTTGGTTTTGTCTTCTGTCCCCTGTGCTTACTCGAGAGAACTACCCATTACCCTTTTTTGCGCATTGTTTTGATTTCCGATGTTAGTTATTTTTCTGGCCTAGCCAGCAATGACCCATCTCCAGGCCAATGGGCGGGATTTGAAGATGTCTTCGGATTTTGTTGTTTAAGTTTTAAAATTATTTGTGTGCCGCCTTGAGGAGCAAGCATTGAATAAAATAATTCTGTGGCATGGTTCTAAAAGGGCCAATGTCGAAAACTTGCTTTTGAGATAACTGACTTTGAATATTTTATAGAAGTAACATTTTTTTCTGAGAACTTCTGACATTGGCCTCTAAGATTTCTGTATTATGTCTATTAATAGCAACAGATATTGACACTTTTAGCATATGAAAGATAAAGGCTAGCCGACCTCAATAATGTATAAATCTCGTGACCCTTTTAGAACCAAGCCACAGATATGTAAGTTTTATGAGATTGGTTATGCTTGTCTTTAAAGTAGGTTATGCGTGTTTAGGTAAGTGTGGGTGCACTTAATGTGCAAGCTAGTTGTATTTATAGAATTTGGTTACTTGTAATTTCCTTCGAACCTACAGATCTTGTTCATTTTATCATTAAATTCTATATAATATGCAGTACGATACTGTAAGTATGTGTATTGGGTTATGTCGTATGCTTTCGAAACCTGGTAAATTATTTAAATTGTTTTTCTAAAGAAATAATAACCTCAAGAACTTAGATGTAAACCAAGAACCCTCAAGAAACTAATTGTATTTCGGATACCGTAATCCTCTTATTTTACTCTTTGTCACATTTGCCCAAAATTAAGTTGGATTTCATTTTATAATACAGTAAGCTTCCCACAGTTTATGATTGTGTTCTCATTCCCTTGGCGCAAAGGCCTCTTAAATTCTTAAACAGGCCTTTGGGCCAGATGCGCCCAGTTCCTTAGTTAAAGGATTGTTTTCAGAGCCCCTGGTTTGAAGACTCCAAATCTCCGGCGCATCTTTGGAGAAGTTGACTAGAAGCTATGAGGATCAGTCAAGTTTTAAGTTCACAAATAAAAACGTACATGTATTATTATTATTTTATTATTGTTTGAGGATCAGACTCCTTACACTTATCTGTGCGAATTTATTCTTGGACTAATACATCATTTGAAATTGTACTTTAAAATTTATGCAATATCCAACCCCATGTTGTACCTAATAATCTATTTTAAACATGAATATAATTTTATGTCAGAAATGTATGTTTATGTGGGTGCTTAACATCAAGCTGTTATATATATTTTTAAAATTAGAATCACTCATGTAATTTGTGGCCTTTCAGGCCAGGTGAGGTTATTTTTACAATGAATTAACATTGAATCTAGGTATATTCTAATTACCTAAAATATTCAAATTCATCCGAGTCTATGGTCTATGGTCTATACATTTCCAAAGCACTTAGAACAGATTTTGTCTATTCTCTTTATATATCGAAATCAAGCATAATATCGCAAAATGAAGGCCTATTGTGAAGTTATTTTAATATTTAAAATGCGAGTGTTTACAACTGTTTACCAATGTACATTCACGCCTGATTGAGATTAAAGAAATATTTTTACCAAATCATTACGATATGAAATTAGTTTTGTTATGTACTTAAAAAGCATCAAGTAGTTTATATTGAAACGTTTCATTCATAAAAGTGTTTTAAAAACGCCAATACATCTTCATAATTCCATTAATACACATGAGTTTGTTAGAAGGAGATACGGGATAGGAGCTAAATTATACGTTCACTTTCATGGCGGACCGCGAACCCTGCCGTCACGATTTTTCATCATGCAGTGCTACCTCCAGTATGTAATAGAGCTCAATGCTTATACCATAATGAATAGAGGAGAAAGTGTGATGACTGAGGTAGTTCACTGGTTCCGCCGCTAGGTAGCAGTTACTCTGCTTGAGATTCGCGGGAGCAAGATTACTACGGGCGGTATAGGAAAAATTGCAAACATTCTTAAACAAAATAATACATTAATCTATTTAAAAATGACTCACCTTATCTAAATTGAATTGTTAGATACTTCTGAAAATTTTCGGGCTGCTTTACACGTCTTGGAAGATCTCATCTCTATAAATAAACATGGTCGTGTGTAACAGTAATTTCTCAGATTGCAAGAAGCTTGACCGTAACATTTCGTTCCACATCTTTCAAAAAATCGAAGATGTTCACAAGCAATGAACAATTATATAATATAGGTATGAAACAGCTAAGGGATGATTTGATCTAATATTTTGTTGCCTAGAAAATAGGGTAGAGGGTATGTTAGTATAATTTGATGAGAATTTGTCAAAGAATGTACATTTGTATAGAAATAACAACGTATAATTAGGGTCGAAAACAGCTAAGGGATATTTTATAAATTAATATTAATATTACATTGTATAGAATATTACTGAGTATTATTTTGTATTAATATTGTATTAATAGTAATATTATTTATAATAATATTAATTTTCTCCTGGCTGTATGGGGTAAGTTATGTATGTGAAACACGGTCAAAAGTGTAGATCTGTGTACAAATTATGTGAACAGAGATAATATAAACTAAGGGATGGTGTGTGGCCGTCACGGTGGCTCATGCTTAGCGCGTGGGCCTGGCATGCTAGCGGTCCCGAGTTCAAATCTCGGGGCTGGCGGGCGTGTCATTTGTGGTGGACAAAGCCGTGACCTTTGGGGGTTTTTCTCGGGGATCCTCCCGTTTCCCCCTTCATTCATTCCACCAACACTCTCCACTTCAACATCCTTTCCTCATTATCATCCCGTTCCCCTTTACTGGTTTTCGGGCCAGCTCCTGCTGCAGGCCTCCCCCGTCCTGCCCCGTGGCTTGTGGTCAAGAGTTGCTGGTGGTGTACCGTGCCTTTGGGGCTCTCAGAGGGACCCTGGGTTAGTGGCGTACGTCAGGGTGTGCCGCGCCTATGGGGCTCTTGTACGAGGGACCCTGGGTACGGTGCACGTGGAGTGGTACCTGGTCCTTGTTGGATGTAGGGGAGCTCCGTGGGGGCTCGTGGTGGAGTCTGTTGACTGGGGGGGCCTTAGGGCATGCACATCATTCGTTTCCTAGGGGTGTACAATGGGCCCGCCTATGAGGCCTCCGTGCGCGAGCCCGTAAGGGCTCAGCCCCTGAGCCGATAAGATAAGATAAGATAAGATGGTTTGTGAATTGCAGGGCACGGAAAATTTCATAAGCAGCACTACAAAAAAAATCCCTTTAGGCAGGCCTACAGGCGGAGGTAGATTTCGAAGTGCTTTTGGTTTAATTTATTGTGGCTGCATAGCACTCTTCTTCTTTAGCCTTGGCATGGTAAACCTGCAGTAATAAGAACTGAACTCGGTAAAGAGGAAGAGCCTACAATCATTTGTTTTGACAACAAGAATAGGATATAATATTCTGGGAGGCCGTGCGCAAGATCAGCAATGAATAAAATTAGCAAAGCCGCTAAACAAGACATAATTATGATCTAATATATAAAGTCGAATGTGTGTTTGTGGATATGTATGTATGTTTGTATGTATGTTTGTTCCTTATACAAATCTACATTTCTTTACCAATTTACACGGAATTTTGCACACATACCCAGTTAAGCCCGGAAAGTATAGCGGTCAACATTAAAATTGAAACAAATCAGCCCTTCCCTTGAAAATTATATAATTTCTGTGAATATTCTACTGAAAAAAATGAAATGTTGTTCAGTTCACATGGCAACAGTGAATTGTTTACTGTGATTACATAGGGCCTTGGGCAACTATATAGCCTAATGCTGGACTTTAACGAATTATGATTCCATGTAATATATTGGCGAAAATAATTACTGAAAAATGAATTACACGAAAATAAAGCACAGTGTGATGCAGTCACATAACTTTCTCTACCCTCGACATAAGAAATATTTACTCACTTCACATTTTGATGTAGAATAAGAGGTCGTATTGCAGGAACAACTTAAGTGTGTGAGTATGCTATATCAGAAGTCGGTAAATAGTCAGTTATCCATAGCTGTAGGCTTTGTATTAGTTGAGATTTATCATAGGCCCTAAGCATGGGATGGAACATTTTGAGTCCTATACTCGCAGTATATTATGTCCCGGGTTTTAGGGGAGGAAAGTATGAAAGTGATACTGCATTTCTATTTTATTTCAGGCCCGAAACGGTTTAACATGAGAAAGAGAAATAAAATTTTCCGTCAAGTCAATACAATCTTACGTAATTTATGTTTCTTCTTATTTCAACCCCTCCCAGGCATGATGAGTAGAAGCAACGGAATGCAGCATTCGACATCCTCTGTGAACCATAAAAAGCTATATCTAGCGTTTTCTGAGGGAATAGTCTGAGTGCCATATGTTGTTCTTCCTCATTTCGAATTCTACATACATTATTATATCAGGACCTAGAGTTTCAACATCGAAAGTCCTCCATAAGTTAATTTCAAATTACAAAATACAAAACCCGGGCGACGCCGGGCCTTTTCAGCTAGTATTATAATAATTCTTTTAAGTGTTATTATTTTCAAACATTAAAATCTCGCGTAATATGAGAGCTATCAAGAAACTAGTTATTGATTTGTAGAGTACTCATCAAGAGCTTTTCAACGATACCCCACAAGACGTGGTTTCAAAAGTTTCGAATTTTCATCCCCCACCTCCACCCCCACCCTCACTCGAACCCCCGAATCGTTGGTGTCACTGTGAACTCCATAGGGAGTACTCTAATTTATTCAAACAAAGTTTCCCTCTATACTTCATAGGGGCCGAGATATACATTTTTAAAAATTTCAACCCCCTCCCCCGACCACCCCCTTGGGCCAATTTTGCCCATTAACGAACTTGTCTGAACTATTGGGCCTAGAAATAACATAATAAAATTTGGTTCAAATATCTTCAAAATTACGGCCCCTATCGTGTAAAGATATATATATATATATATATATAAACATATAAACATATATATATATATATATATATATATATATATATATATATATATATATATAAATATCACAAAATTTTTTTTGAACGGGCGGTGGTTTCGTACTTAGGGGAGCATGAAACGTAAAGATATGAAAGAATTTTTCGAAAATCATAAAGTGGTATCCATTGCAATAGGTAGATTTTTCTTCGAAATCTACCTACTGTCGGGGAAAAAAACATAGAGACTCGAGTTTGAAGTCTAATATCTCAAGAATGGCTTATCCGATTACGTTAAAATAAAGTTTAAACTGAAGCTATTTTAAAGCCATTTTATCTGATAACAATACAAAAATTTTCGGTTAAGCGAAAGAAATGTTATGGATAAAAATCCGCCAAAAGTACCGGTTTTCTTAAAGGTCCGGACTAAAAGTAAAGTTTAAACTTTTATTATAGAAAAACCGCTAGTGCAATCGTTTTCATATTTTAATAGGGCACGCACAGGTTTCTTGTAAATATAATCCTCGAATTTCATAATTTTATTTTGATTATTTTTTATGTTGTTGTCAATTTTCTGAACCTCTGCTAAAACCACTGTTTAAAGCCTAAAAATATAGTTCAAATCACCAATGAGATTGTCATTATTCAATTAATACTTATCAAATATAGTTTTAAACATTCCAAAGCAGTTGTTTTTAAAATTGATTTTTATTTGTCAACAAGTTTTAATCCCACGGCAGACATGAGACCACAGTTCTATGGCGAGCGGTTAGGGTGGGAGAAGGAGCGACGTTGCCTAGTTAGAATGTATCTTCGCGCGCGATACTTATAGCCTACGTTGTTATTATTAGGGACCGGATTCTTAGGTTTTTACCTACTTTTTCTCTTACTATCAATACCAGAAACGCTCTCACACTTTCGCGAGGCATGTCCATAGGATTATCACACATTAATTTTGTAATAGCCTACCTAAAAACACCTAAATGGTACATGGAAACCTAAAATAACCTAATTTATTCCTAAATCTGCTTGAAAAATCGATAATTTACACAGAAATAAAAAAATCCTCTTGTTGCAAGTAAAACCTCCTATCGTAGGCTTATTATTATTCTTCTTCAACGCATTGGTGTCTGGGATGGACAAGGACAAGAGAAAAGGGGTTGAAGTAATATCACCAGCGTATTCTTTTTAAATAGTTCAATGTATAACAACCAGTTTCACATTATCCTCAGCCAACCATAAAGCATATTTTATTAATCCAATTAGAAGCATTGGGTTCGAATCCTTAATAGATAGGCTACAGTGGGTATTAACTATTTTGGCCTCTTGCGCTTAACTTCTCCGGGGTTTTGAGGTTTATTTTTATTGTACAAGTGAAATGCGAGCAGAAGCCTCATTTGCGGTGCTGCATTTGATTGTTTAGGCTTCTTACTTAAATTTCAGCAAATTTAACTGAACTTTTCAGTTAATTTTTATAAGTAATATATGTGTGGAATTCTATGTAGCATTTTGAAGGTTCATTAAATCTAGGCTATTATTATAACCCAAAACGATAACTTGGACAAAAAACCTAAAAAAATTCAATCAATGAAAACCCTAAAAAAGTGTTTTATAAAAACTAAAAATCCAATTCCTAGTTAGTATATCAGGATACAATAATGTAAAACACACAAACAAAAAAGGCACGGGATCTCACTGAAATGGGGAGGGTCACAGGAATGGAGTACCCCCAGCCAATCGAGTTCGGGAGGTACTCCTTTTGAAATATGAAAAAATATTTAATTTAAATTATTTAAATTATTTCTGGGGTAATAACACTGGAAAATAAATAAATGTTCAAGTCTTTGGTAGTGCAGATTATTATTAAATTTGTCCTTAAAATAGATGGAAGAACGGTACTTCCATGAGTCACCGAGCAATCCGGAGGAGGAACATACCCACACATTCCTTTACGATGTCATATGCTTATCAAACTTTAGATCTCCCCCCCCCCCCCGCCAGTAAGCCCTGCTTAATCAAACAATCTGCAGCGTACCTCGGAGATCGCCTACAAAAATAACTTATTTTTTGCATATCATAATTGTAATTATCACTGACTAAACTAAAACATTCTGGCAGTTAGCTTTTTCTACTAAACATGATTTCTCATTACTTATTATCCCTAATAACTAATCCGTAGTCAAAGTAAATAATCTGCCCAACACTTGAAAATTTATTTATTTATATCAGTTTTATTACTAAAGAAAAAATATAAAATTCTGTTTTAAAAGGCATTTTTTCAAATTTTGCCTGGAGTACCGGTACCTCCCGAATTCCATTGCCTGGGGGTACTCCATTGCTGTGACCCTCTCCAGAATGAGATCATGTATCTTTTCTTGTTGGTGTGTTTTACATTATTGTATCCTGATATAATAACTAGGAATTGGATTTTTAGTTTTTATAAAACAATTTTTTAGGGTTTTCATTGATTGAATTTTTTTAGGATTTTTGTCCAAGTTATCGTTTTAGGTTATAATAATAGCCTAGATATAATGAACCTTCAAAATGCTACATAGAATTCCACACATATATTACTTATAAAAATTAACTGAAAAGTTCAGTTAAATTTGCTGAAATTTAAGTAAGAAGCCTAAACAATCAAATGCAGCACCGCAAATGAGGCTTCTGCTCGCATTTCACTTGTACAATAAAAATAAACCTCAAAACCCCGGAGAAGTTAAGCGCAAGAGGCCAAAATAGTTAATACCCACTGTAGCCTATCTATTAAGGATTCGAACCCAATGCTTCTAATTGGATTAATAAAATATGCTTTATGGTTGGCTGAGGATAATGTGAAACAGATTGTTATACATTGAACTATTTAAAAAGAATACGCTGGTGATATTACTTCAACCCCTTTTCTCTTGTCCTTGTCCATCCCAGACACCAATGCGTTGAAGAAGAATAATAATAAGCCTACGATAGGAGGTTTTACTTGCAACAAGAGGATTTTTTTTATTTCTGTGTAAATTATCGATTTTTCAAGCAGATTTAGGAATAAATTAGGTTATTTTAGGTTTCCATGTACCATTTAGGTGTTTTTAGGTAGGCTATTACAAAATTAATGTGTGTGAATCCTATGGACATGCCTCGAGAAAGTGTGAGAGCGTTTCTGGTATTGGTAGTAAGAGAAAAAGTAGGTAAAACCTAAGAATCCGATCCCTAATAATAACAACGTAGGCTATAAGTATCGCGCGCGAAGATACATTCTAACTAGGCAACGTCGCGCCTTCTCCCACCTGAACCGCTCGCCAGAGAAGCGGTGGTCTCATGTCTGCCGTGGGATTAAAACTTGTTGACAAATAAAAATCAATTTTAAAAACAACTGCTTTGGAATGTTTAAAACTATATTTGATTAGTATTAATTGAATAATGACAATCACATTGGTGATTTGAACTATATATTTAGGCTTTAAACAGTGGTTTTAGCAGAGGTTCGGAAAATTGACAACAACATAAAAAATAATCAAAATATAATTATGAAATTCAAGGATTATGTTTACAAGAAACCTGTGCGTGTCCTATTAAAATTTGAAAACGATTGCACTAGCGGTTTTTTTACAATAAACGTTTAAACTTTATATTAGTCCGGACCTTTAAGAAAACCGGTACTTTTGACGGATATTTATCCCTAACATTTTTATCGCTTGACCGAAAATTTTTGTATTGATATCAGATAAAATGGCTTTAAAGTAGCTTCAGTTTAAACTTTATTTTAACGTAATCGGATGAGCCATTCTTGAGATATTAGACTTCAAACTGGAGTCTCTATGTTTTTTTCCCCGACAGTAATAGGACGCGAGATCTTTAAAATTGGCGTCTCAACATCCGATAAAGACGCACATACGCAAAAATTGTTTTGCAACGCATTCTACATATATCACACAATATTTCAAAGCATTTTCCCTGATTTTTTCATAAAAAAATTAAATCCTCTTGCCTTAACTACAGCCCGCTATTTGCTCAAACCGTCGACCATTCGCCGTTCGCTGTAACTGATGTACGTCTTATGTTGTTAAATTATATTATTAAAAAAAGGAACAAGATAATAAGGACTAATAAGACATTTGCTATGATAATTATACATAAAAAATTACTAACATAAGTGAACAGAAAATATGATAAATAATCCAATAAATGCATAAATAAAAGTAGTGCAGATTTACTAAGTTAGAAAAAAGCTTCATTCACTCCTTTTTCCCAGCAGGTCAATCTTGCAGTATGGGTACAAGTAGTCAGTTAATATAGTATTATTATTGAGTCCACGAATAAATTATGTAAAAAATTTTACGTTATTGCTGGTATTTTATGGAAAAGCTGCCTGCTAATACCTCAATACCATTCTGATAGCTTTAGCTGTAGAGTAATTACTATTACTCGTTAACCATTATAGATATATAGGTGGTACTCAATTTATAATAAGATCCAAATATTTCACTAAACCTTATAGTAGGGTACCTTATGTCATCCCGTGGGCTCCTTCGTGAAGAAAGCAACACACCCATATTTTCAGTTTCTATGAAGTCTAAGGATACCCGAACCACTTGATGCTACTCTGGGGGTCGCGTCTGAGTCGCGTGATGACGTCATCAAAATGGCGGACGTCGCGTTTCACAGAAATGGCCATAACGTGAAACCTATTTGAGATAGAGACTTGCAAAAAACGGTTTTTAAATCACAATAAAATGCTCTACATTATTGTTTCTTACACGTATGGAGCTAAGACGGCATATTCTACCGAAAAATTACACTTTTTATTGGAAAATTGAAAAAAATGGTCCTGTAGAACGTGTTCTCTTGAAATTTCAATAGAAGATGATGCCGTGCCATAAATTACATGCAAACAAATTTTTTGAAGAGTTTAATAATGATACTATTCCCGCTTACCAGAAGTTTCAAATGTCACTCTTTTTAGGGTACCGGTAGCGTATTTGGGAGAAACTACATACATGTGATAGTGTGATATTTCAGTTCTATCAAATTAATAGAAGGAGTTGTTTCTTGAAATAGAAATTTTAACTGTGAGTTAGGCACAAGAAAGGCTTTTTTTTATGCAATTTTTCAGATTTTTTAAAGGGTATCCATCAGAGATATGTAAACCCAAAAATAGTCAAAATCTGAAAAACCATAATATTTAAGGCCGGTTTTGAAATAAGGGATGTATTTTTGGAAGCTGATTTTTTCCTCACAGACAAATCACATGCAGGTTTGAACATAAAAAGAAATTGAATGTTTACAATCACTTCCTTCTCATATAAAATTTGGACCAAAAAGTAATTTTTTGGAAAAAATTTACCCGAATACCAAAATCATATTTTCATATGAAAAATTTTGTGTTGAAGAAATTACTAAAATATTTCTAAAAGCAAGCTTCAATAGTTATAAAATGACTCATAATTCAAATTTCTATCTCTTATGGTTGTTGAGTTATATGTAGTTTCTTCCAAATACGGTACCCTAAAAGGTGTGATATTTCAGTTCTATTAAATTAATAGAAGGAGTTGTTTCTAGAAATAGAAATTTTAACTATGAGTTAGGCACATGAAAGGCTTCTTTTATACAATTTTTCAGATTTTTTGAAGGGTACCCTTCAGAGATATTTAAGCCCAAAAATAGTCAAAATCTGAAAAACGATAATATTTGAGGCCAGTTTAGAAATAAGGGATGTATTTTTGGAAGCTGATTTTTTCCTCACAGACAAATCACATGCAGGTTTGAACACAACAAAAATTTGAATGTTTACAATCACTTCCTTCTCACATACAATTTGACCCAAAAAGTAATTTTTTTGGAAAAATTTACCCCAATTTCAAACTCATATTTTCATATGAATTTTGTTTTGTTTAAGAAAACAATAAAATATTTATAAAAGTACGCTTCAACAGTTACAAAATTGTTCATAATTCAAATTTCTAACTCTTATGGTTGTTGAGTTATTAAAATATATTTTGTAATCAGCTACATTCGCAAAAAATGTGTTACGCCAGGATTGAAAAATGGACACCCCTGGGAAACCAAGAACACAATAATTTTTTGAAAACTTGTTTTGACATCTTGAAACATGTATGAACTCATATACAACAAATTAATTTTTTCTAAAATGGTCATGCAACCATTTTTTTAAAATTTGGATGATTTCATATGGAATGACCCTTTTACAAATACTATCACAGAATTAAAACTATTGACATTGGAAACTTCTGGTAAACGGGAGTAGAATCCTTATTAAACTCTTAAAAAAATTTGTTTGCATGTAATTTATGGCACGGCATCATCTTCTATTGAAATTTCAAGAGAACACATTCTACAGGACCATTTTTTTCAATTTTCCAATAAAAAGTGTAATTTTTCGGTAGAATATGCCGTCTTAGCTCCATACGTGTAAGAAACAATAATGTAGAGCATTTTATTGTGATTTAAAAACCGTTTTTTGCAAGTCTCTATCTCAAATAGGTTTCACGTTATGGCCATTTCTGTGAAACGCGACGTCCGCCATTTTGATGACGTCATCACGCGACTCAGACGCGACCCCCAGAGTAGCATCAAGTGGTTCGGGTATCCTTAGACTTCATAGAAACTGAAAATATGGGTGTGTTGCTTTCTTCACGAAGGAGCCCACGGGATGTGATTTTCTTACATAAGGTACCCTACTATTACACCCTTAATCTCTTTCTGGACACAAAAATAAAATAATAAATGTCGCATAGTCAAATTTGCTTCACCCTCAACATTTCACGATCGTCCCACATCATTCAGACAGCTAGCGCCCGGAATAATTACCACTCAATTACTCGTAAACCATTCAAGATATAAAGGTGGTACTGAATTTAAAATAAAGTTGAAATATTTCCCTAAAACATTCTCGCTTGAAGTTTTTACGGGACACAAAAATGAAAAAAATTGTCGCATAGTCAAATTCCGTTTCACTCTCCATGAATTTTGTGTAATTGGTGATGTTTATATAATGAAATAAAAACATTTATGTCCGCATTTTTTAAGTCTCTGTTTTAACCATCAGAAGGACTGTGTTGTGCAGATTATTTCTGCACAAATTTCACAGAAATAGGACCAAGGGTTAATTAAAGATTGCGAGTTTAATCATAAGATGCCAAACTATCATGACGCAGCATTGAGAAGTTGAAACGAAAACGAAGGTGCTGCCAGTGTTTCGGTGGACCGCCGCTCTCCCTATACCCACCATTGTATTAGCAGCCGAGTCATCACACTTTCTCATTCTCATGCTTATACTAAGAGCTAAAACTTTTATTTGAAACATTTTTTCGAAAAAATTATCTGAAGGGTAGTTATAACAGGGGTGTCCAACCCCCAAAAGTCATTGCTCCCCCCAACCTGATTGGCTGTCGACAAGGGCGCCCTTATTATATTTCTAGGGGGGAATTTTTAAAAAATTATTTATTTTTTTAGCTTTAACTTCTTGGGCCACTTTGTAACATTATCTTAATACTATAATAAGTGCAACAATGACGTAGCCAGAAAAAAATTTCGGGGAAGGTCGAAAGTGCCGGGAGTTTTGTGGGTACGGAATAACTTACCCCCAAAAAAGGGGATCGGGGCCCCATCCCCAGAAAATTTTTAAATATTGAACTAATGAAAATCACATTTTACGCTATTTTAGCACAGAAGAAGTAGTTAGGAAATTTGCCAATGAAAACAAGAAATTGTTTCCTAAGTCGGGTGTCCACCCCCGGGAAATTTTTAAATATTGAACTAATGAAAGTCACATTTTACGCTATTTTAGCACTAAAAAATTAGTTAGGAAATTTTGTTTACCATATAGAAGTCTAAGACATGCCAATGTAAACAAGAAATTGTCCACCCCCGGGAAATTTTTAAATATTGAACTAATGAAAGTCACATTTTACGCTATTTTAGCACTAAAAAATTAGTTAGGTAATTTTGTTTACCATATAGAAGTCTAAGACATGCCAATGTAAACAAGAAATTGTTACCTAGGTCGGGTGTCCACCCCCGGGAAATGTTTAAATATTGAACTAATGAAAGTCACATTTTACGCTATTTTACCACTAAAAAATTAGTTAGGAAATTTTGTTTACCATATAGAAGTCTAAGACATGCCAATGTAAACAAGAAATTGTTACCTAAGTCGGGTGTCCACCCCGGGAAATTTTTAAATATTGAACTAATGAAATTTACGCTATTTTAGCACTGAAAAACTTGTTAGCAAATTTGTTTACTACACTCTTAAGACTTGCCAACTTACAACTTAAACTTATTACTATTTATAAGGAAAGTTAAATAACACATGGAACAGTGGACATAATAGGCCTACTCATTTTGTTATGAAAACAAAATAACTACTATATCATATTTGACACACCAACGAATCTTGTTTACTTAAATAAATATTTTTCTAAAGAATACAAATATAGAATTTTAGGTATTGACTTTTGGGGGTCCAAACCCCCTGGACCCCCCTTTCCTAATCCACTGTGGATTCTGCTTCCATGTTGTCGATTTGGTAAAACTTCTGCAAACTTTTTATGTCTCAACTGACTTTCAAATAATATATTGTCTTAAAAGAAAAACACCTGACTATAATTATTGATATACATTTTTTCCTTTCCCTGAGAATTACGGGGGGCCGCCCCCCCCCCCCCCCGGGTATGGGCGCCCTTGGCTGTCGAAATTCTTCATTTTTTTCTTGAAGATTCTTTTGGGATTTACATCAATATACAGTTTCCATTTATCTTCGTCACCGCTTTTACTTTGTATTTTATATGTAAATTATGTTTCAGTTTATACGGATGTTTCTTTCTGCAGTGATCTTGCCATTTGTCATTCCTAATTATGGCATTGCACAATAATTCTAAACACTTATATTTAAATTGCTGTTGTTTTTTCGGCATTTTCGAGATGCCGAGATGGACTGAAACCAGTAGCAGCAATGGTTATAGATAGATTTTTCCACACCTTCCCTTCCTTTCTTATAAGGTGGCACGTGCTTTTGAGTGCAGTAAAATACTTCCGAGAATAATTAATTATTATTCTTGCAGGCGGCATTGTACAAAGACTGTAATAACCCAGTAAGAACTAATACTCCAATTTCTACCTGCGTATGAGGGAGGTGGGGGCCAACAATGGTTCAGTTCGCAGTCGCCGCTATCGGTACAGAGTGATTGAATTCGTTTGCGCGGCAGTTGTTTACAAGCAAATGCGTTTCACTAATTTATTGACTATTCACTTCTAAAGAATTAGAAGAGACTTTTGAAGTTATAAAACTTGATTTTTTTTATTAATAATATATAAATAGCTAATTTTGCAATAATTTTCAACCCCCCACCAGAAAATTAATAAAACGCTAATATTTTGCCTCCCCCCCCCCAGAAATTTAAATGACGCAGTCTGCGTCTTAACCCCCCTGTGGGCACCCCTGATAATAGTGATAAAGGTTCACTACCTATAGTCTCGATAAAGGTTCACTACCTGTTGTCTCATTTCCTTAAGTTATTTTGTAAAACATTTGTTTACATCCTTATTTTTGTGAATATGTTGAGTGAGGTTTTATGATATGTACTTTACCGGATAGCACAATCTAAAAATATTGTATATAACCAAATGGAAAAACAATAAAAATTATAATGGGGTCTTGGTTAAGAGTGGCACTATGGCCCTGGGGTCGACTCAGCCTCTAACAGAAATGAGTACCAGGAGCAATCCTGGGGGTAAAGGCGGCCGGTGCATATGGCTGACAACCTTACCACCCTCATGTGCCGAACGTCCAAAATCTGGGAGCCTCAACCTCCTGGAACCCTCTGGGCCTCCATGGGCTGTATAGGGATCACTTTACCTTTACCTCTGGTTAAGAACAAATTGATTAATTAAATGTATGTAGTCAACCTCACTTAAACTTAGTTTCAAACAGTTTATGCCTACATCAGTTATGACCTGTTTGGGTATATTTCTTACCATTCTACTTGCGTTTGAAGAATTAAATGATTCAATGTTACATCTCAGGTATACTCCATTGTGATCAGATAAAGCAGGTTTTACTACCCCACTCACATACATAGATGGATGTAGATTAGCTATTATGTTATCCAAACATGATTTTAATCTAGTTGGTTCAAATATTGTGCAATACAAACCATATGATCTTAGTAAATTTTGAAATTCATGTTTTGTAGAGCTGTTACTTAATACATCAACATTAAAATCTCCTCCAATCAATAATTTATAACCATTCAATCTTGAATTTATTAGATACTAGCTTTAAAGGCCTGGTGTCACTTGGGTTTTGTATTTTGTAAATTCGAAAATAACTTATAAGTCCTTATATAGGTATTTAGAATTTGAAATGAGGAAGAATGACTTATCACACTGAAACTATTCCCTCAGAAAACGATAAATACAGCTTTTCATGGCTTATAGCAAATCCCTGCAGCTTCGAAAGATTAACAATTAAGAGCAAAATAATAAAAATATTATATTTAATAGCACTTTGCACATGAAACATTCATAGGTCTAAACTAAACGATTGATAGGACTAATTAATGAAACAACTATAAATCCGGCTTTGAGTGAATTCCACGATTAGAAAGCGCAGCAAGGAAAAATAACCTCAGATTCGAGTTCCCTGGCCCAGAAAACCCCTGCATAATGAGTGTCATCTAAATCGAACAATGTTTATGCAATGAGACCTATATTCATTACCCCTCTGCCGTCTAGGCTGAAAATTTCAGATATATGCGTGCCTTGACATTATAAACAAATGAATCGACCAACGTGGGCTTACATCATTCAAGCGATCGTGATGCTTTTATTTCCAAGGTATGACAAAAATAGACAAAGCCAACTGCAACTGATATGACAACTGAAATGTATTACTGACAACCGATGCTTCGAAAGCGCAAAAAATGCACATCTTCCCGTTTTTCACTCATAACTCGCGAACGAAAGCTAAAATTAAAAGTGTACTGTGCCAGAAACCTGCGCGGGAGTGTGCTCAACAATTTCCCAATTTTTCATGGCGATCGGATGAATGGTGTAGTAATGCATAAAGGACAGACACACATACATTCGTTTTTGTATATATAGATAAGAGGTTCTCCAAATTCTGGATAAATGTTATAAAAACACTTTGGGATGAATGATAAATTGCAATTATAATTATTTTGGGATCAATCAGTTTAACTGTTTTGATCTCGAAAGTTAGCTGTTCTGATTTAATCTGGATATCTACTTGTTCAAACTGCTATACCTCCCCTAATGTGTATGCCTCTACAGAAAGACATGGCTAGTGAATGATTTGACAACTTTTACGAAATTTATCTCTTGTTCTCTTAAGCAATGTTCACTTATGTTGTATTTATCTTCTTCCAGATAATGTTCAAGTTCTTCAGTTTTCCCTGCGAGACCCTGTATGTATGTACATAGTTTGGGCCATAAAAAATCCTCATCTCTAGTTGTTTCTTGACGTCATATGTCTGAGTTACGAGACAAATAGGCAGTGTTCTCCTTATCTTGTCTGCTGTAGTTCTTTCATGTTCTCTTCTTCTTTCAATCCATTACTGATTTTCACCTCACTAATTGCACTATTCTCCACTTTTGTCTTCAAGCCCATTTGTCCATTCTGTTGTTGTTGGTCTGTTCAATCTTTGTTACATTCGTACTCCCTGTATCATTTTTGAATCTGTTTAGTTGTTTTTCTTCTCCAAGACCCCTCCATTTAAGCATGATTCTAGCTTGGCTATTTTTATGAATTTTCTTTACTAATTCACTTGCTTGAATGGCTAATGTTTCTTTACCAGAATGGTTTAGGCGCAGCCCATGATTGGTGTAATGAAATCTGTCTAAGTTTAAGTTTAAGATTTTAACGTGTTTGTGGCATTTCATTCTTTTCGTCAGTTTTCAATTATAGGCTATTACTTCACTGTTTAGACATGAGCTTTCCTAGATATCATGTCTATGGGGCACACTCAAACAAATTACATACCAGTCCAGTATTTATTTTGTATAAATCAATAACTGCTTACACTCCAAAGAACTCACCTAACAAAACAAAGAACGCATCTAACAAAACAAAGAACTCATCTGACAAAACAATATTTTTTCACCCCACAGCAGTGAATGAAATTATCAACATTGTAAAAAAGTTCAGAGGAATAAATCACCCTGGAATAAAAACCAATAATAGAGCAATATAAAATATCAAAGAACACACAGGGCCGTAGCAAGGTCCTTCTGCGCCCTTGGCGAGTTTGACAAATCTGCGCCCTCCAATACTGGGGGTCTGAACAATTTTTTAAAATTTCTGTAAAATTGTTTATTATTTTAATATAAAAACACTGTTATTATCAAAGAAAACATAAACCTCAATTTGAAAATGAACTAAGAGTTGGACTTTCAAGGTACTAAAACCTTATTTTCAGAGGACTGAACTACTTAAAAAAGTAAATTACATAATAGGCCTGAGGCCTACTAAAATGTTTAACACATTAATATATGTAAAAGTAATTTTTTCGAATAGTTGAACCACTTTCATCTTAATAATAAAGTACATTTTAATTTTTATTGTTATATCATTCCATTCCATACTGTTCATGATTTATGTTATACTCTGTCAATAAAAAATGTGTTAATTAAAGAACGTTGCATAACTGCTTTTTGTTTGTAGACAATCAGCATAATACTACAGATAGTTCATGTGCAGTAATTTTTAATAACCTGAAAGATTTCTTCCATTAATGTGGAATTTTCATTGCTTGATAAATTGCACCAGTCTAAAAAAAAGCGGGATTTTTCATGGTTAATTTTGCGCACTCTCTGTACTTGCGCCCTTGGTGGGGGCCCATCTTGCCACCGCCTAGCTACGGCCCTGAGAACACATAAAATCTTTCCTGTCATATATGAGCCATAAGAATATTACAAGAAATTTATTTTCTTCAGAACTTAATGTTAACATCAAACCAGTCAAAGAAAATCAATATAGGGACATATTCAACAAAGTATTCAACCTTTCTTTTTACCATCCTCAAACTGATACTTGTTCAAACTGTGACAAACAATGCTTTGAAGGCTGAGAGGGATAAGTTACAAAAGATTTTTTTTTTTTTTAAATATATAAGAAAATTTTATTATACAAATGCATATTTCAATTGTGCTCATAAGTATAATGGTTTGTTAACATTAGTGGAACATGAGGAGAGGTCGCAATCCAATGATTGTCCTCAAGTAAAGTAGGTATAGGCTGGAATTAACATAAACAATCGCTGTGACGTTTCCTCTTAAGTCTACAAAAGAAATAAAATAGCTTTGGAGCATGAATTGCATCTGTGCACTGCTGAACAAGCACAAACCGTTAAATGTGAGGATATCAAATTGAGTTCAAATGATGATACCAAGTTTATGTTCACTTTTGACCTTCAAAAGACCCTCCTAACTCTATATCTTAGTACCAATCTAGATTTTATTAAGCGGCGGTATAATTTAGGAATTTACAAGTGTGGTTCTGGTCATGTATTCAAGCACATATGGAGTCAATCAGTAGCATCTCGAGGAGCAGACAAAATTGTGTCATGTTTGCTTCATCATGTGAAAATCTTTCCATCGCATGTTAAAAAATCACAGCATAGAGTGACAGTTGTGGGGGCCAAAATCGAAAGCACAAGATTACTAAGATTTGGGCATTTATTGTACAGAATACCAATATAGAGATTGTAAACCACAAATAAATGGTTCTAGGCTACAGTTTTTTGGAATAATTTATAAAAGGAAAGAAAAACTTCCAACATTTTAATTCCAAAAGATCAGATGAATTTAGTAAGGTCCTTTCAAATTATACGTGGTACCTACGAAACTGAAAAATTTCATTTCAACAGACACAACAGATTCAGTATGTATGATGAGAAAGGAAGACATTGAAAAACAAAAGGTTGAATGGTGGAAGATTCGGAGGATGAGGTACCATAAAAGCTCTCCTTTGGCCATTCACTTACACAGATATGCCTTTTTAACATCTTGATATTCATCACAATGCAGTAGTGCATCCTCTACACTTAGAACACTGCGCGAAGAAAAGATACCATTGGGCAATTCCATGATAACATTGACACAGAGTGTAAAAAATAAAATGTTACTAATATTGTAAATTATTGCAGTTTCTCTAAGTCAAAGAGTTAAAATTTCAGAAAATATAAATATTTCATGCATTTTTCTTTTGAATGTTGAATTAAAAAATAATCTTTTAGATAATTGATAGAAAACACCAAATTTACTGTCACCATGGACATTCACAATTTAGTCCAACAGATGCAGCAGCAGTGCTTTCCAAGGATTCTTTTTCATCATAAAACAAAAGATAACTTATTACGGAGGGAAAACATTACTTCATTGAATTGCAGATGGCAAATTAGGTCGATAATATATGGAAGGAAGTCCAATAATACACAGAAATTGTTAGTCCGTAACAAAAAAGATGTAAAAGTTTACCTAGAACAATAAATAATGCATATATTGTGATTATATTTTATATTCTCTGTGTACTAGTATGGAGCAGTACACCTTCACTTGGTTACTGAAATTGAATGTTTTTTCTCCACAAATAATGGTGTCACAGACTAACAGTCACAGAGTCTCAAAATGATATATTTCACAGATATTAGAGTATTTTTAACTAAATTTGAAGGGTAGCGGAGAAAATTAAAGAATAATTAAATGTTTTATGGACCTAATCTATTTTTATATGAAACACATTTAATTTTCAAGAACAAAAACTTAAATTTTCTAAATTTATTGAGATCAAAATATAGTTACGATATTCAATGAAACGAAAATTTCTGAAAAGTTAACACACTTTTCTTTCTTCTTTTAGACCTATACTATGAAAATGGCGAAGACATCTGCTGAAAGAACCAAAAAATATCGTGATAGGTTCAGCGATGCTACATTTGTATTCAACAACCTCATAATTGAGAATTTCAGAAGCAATATTTTGTCTAGAAAATAAAGTTGTTTTCAAATGGTTGACTTAAATATTTGAAACAGCTGAAAGAAGGCCAAAATAGTTTCAGAGCTGTAAAAGATGAAGACTACTCGCCTTTCAAAAGCATTTCCATGCACTGACTGAAGAGCCCAACACGAACTAACATACTTCGAATCAATTAAAACGAGTTTGAGATTATTAGACAAAAGTTTCAAATCATGTACTTAGCTTTGCACCTCTTTGTTATGTTGTAAATGTGATTTTCTGATTTACATCCAGAAGTTAGTCCATGACAACTTTCATGTTAGTCCATGACAGCAAGTATTAAATTTTTTATTACTATTAAACTGATGCTCATATTTTAAAGAACCATATCATAAGCTACTATATACCTACCTACTTGAAAACAAAACACATGTTCGTAATATATATCAAATCACAGAAATTTTCTGTTTTGTTCCTACAAAAGTAACCTACGTTCAAAATAAGTTAGTCCGTGACAAGGTGCTATAAAGTTAAAAATATCTGTGCATATAAATGTTAGAGAAATGTAAGATTGTTTGTAAATACTTTAGTTCTTTATGTATTCATCTGCATATGTCAATTTCTTCTGTGTTTAATTTATGTTTGTGTAATGGCTGCCAGTGTAGTGACATTTCTCTGTGAATGTTAGTCCAGGACCATGGAATTGCCCCATTGCAAGTGGCAAAATTGAAAGACGGGACCTACTTACTCTGCTTCATTTCATTCTTAACTTACACCATGACTTCTATCTTAACCTCAAAGCTGATGCTCCTAACAACACTAACCCAGGAAGAGGCAGGGCCGTAGCTAGGCGGTGGCGAGATGGGCCCCTGCCAAGGGCGAAGGTACAGGGAGGGCGCAAAATTAACCATGAAATATCCCGCCTTTTTTTAGACTGGTGCAATTTATCAAGCAATAAAAATTCCACGTTAATGGAAGAAATCTTTCAGGTTATTAAAAATTACTGCACGTGAACTATCTGTAGTATTATGCCGATTGTCTACAAACAAAAATCAGTCATGCAACGTTCTTTAATTAACACGTTTTTTATTGACAGAGTATAACATAAATCATGAAGAGTATGGAATGATATAACAATAAATTGTTCAGACCCTCCAGTATTTGTCAAACTCGCCAAGGGCGCAGAAGGACCTTGCTACGGCCCTGGGAAGAGGTAGGGGATGAAGGCCAGAACGAGGACAAGGATATGGAGAGTGGGATTCAAGGAAATGGGCATGGGCATGGAAGCTGTGACAGAACTACTCCTGAAGTGTTATGTGTACGACACTGTTAGGTTTATTATAAAGTTTTGATATTTGCATACTCGCTGCTGAGTTCCTGATATTTCAATGTGATATATTTTTAAACTTGGTTGTGATGTAATAATTTACTGGTAACAGAAGTGTGAATGATGTTTTTTCATTGCATTTAAAATGTCTTCATCAGTACAGTGCATACCATATTGAAAATATACAACTATTTAGAGACATACTGATACAAGTACCATTTGTTACAGTAATATCAGAACCATACTGTACAAGTGACTTACAATTTTGGCTGTAATGCATAAATTACATTGTTTCATAAGGAATTTCAATTTCTTATATGATCAACTTTCAAGTAATAATATCTCAAAACATGGCACAAGCTGGTTCTCATGGCCTCAAATAGGAACTCAAACACACACAACAAATACTACTGAAGGTAATGGAAACCAAACATTTGAAAAATGTTAGGGCTACAAAGATTAAAATAAATAACCATTCACAAAAGTAGATCAACTACATACGAATGCTACAGCACTTAAGTACAGTAGAACTTCAATTATCTGACTCCAACTATACGGATCGTTTTGAGGCTCTTTTCAAGTAGTTTATGCAACACCAAGTCCTCTTTCTGGGCTGATCATTTGCGAAAAAGCAAAACTTTTATCCGACAAAATTGACAGTTTGCCAGCAAAACAACTGATGGTAAAATCCTATATCAACTCCCTCCATATTTTAACACGAGATTATCTCCATAAAACAGTTTAAAACACATGGATTTCGACGCATATCATTCTTGGGAGAGAAGATGTTGGCTTCACAAGTGATTTAGTCCAACCCGTCCACCCTAAATAGTACACTTTCTTTTACAGAACGAAATGGCAAAAAGTAGCAATATTTCCGCCATATTAATTGCACAGATTGGAGAAGAAGCGCATGATTGGACGTTGCCTGTGTGGCGTCGTTTAGCGATGAACTGTGACCAACATTACAAAATGAGTGACATTATTAATTATTATGGTTTATTAATATAAGCGAGATTATTGTGATTGGGCATTAGCCTGTAATATTCTTAGCCCAATAAATAAATAAATAAATACTACAAGAAAAAATTCAAATAATAATGAGACGCGCGCAGTTGGATATGCTACTAAAAATAAATGCTTTTGCGCTCTGCTTCAGCTGCCGCCTCCTCTTCACGCACTTAACTATGTGGATAGTATTTAAACTATCTGAACAAAATTAGTTACTTAAGAAATATTAGGTACACGGCTAGCAAAACAGATGGAGTAGGAAGAGGGTCGAGCTGCAACAATCATAGTTGGTCACCCTGGCTTGATTGAAAACAAATACATCGTGCCAGACGTGTGAAGAAGTCATATCGCGATGATGGGGAAGTTGTTATTCGACTATGCCAATGCGACTTTCAGGCAACATTAATGTGTATTAAGGATAAGTAAAAAGAAAGGTAAAGCAGAATGGAGCTAGATGAGATGTTTTCACTCACACATGGTTGAAGAATGGAAAAGATTGTTCATTCATGATAACAAAAGTAGACTTACAAACTAGATTCTTTCTTTAAATTATTTCCGGATTGGTATGGGTTCATCATAAATACCCAGAAGCCTCTTCCCTTCTGGATCAAGGGGACTCTTAAAATGTAACCTAGCATCGTAACGATGTCCAAGGACTTCTACTTGGTAGTGGCCATTCTGCAGAAACTCGGGAGTGACACGACGACCTTCTGGGTGTTTTACATACCTGAAAATATATTGCAAAATCTTGTAGCTTCAGGTGTTTAATAACACATTGTTGTTATTATAATAATAATAATAATTATTATTATTATTAATAATAATGGTGGCATCCTCTGATAATTCTATTTCAATTAAAATTCACTAAAAGCTTTAAAAAAAAACCACACACATGAGCAGTGGCGGCTCGTGTATAGGCACTGTGGAACTGCAGCACTCCCTATTTCCACTTGATATTATCGAGAACATTTAATATAATGAGTCCTTTTTTCTTTAATTCTTTCTTTATACTTGTACAATATATAATCCTTAAGCTTAATACCAGTAGCCATCCCCCAGTTTAATAAAAAGATCAAAGAAAATCTTTGTATGGAACTGTGCGCTTCACAGTTCCAGCGGTGTGGTGTCTGACTGTTGCTTCCACAGTGATGACCCTGGCTTATCGTTGGAAGGTAATTTTTTTTTTCTCTGCATGTGTTGTGCTTAAAAACTATGTACCATATTCTTGAATGTGACAAAGTGTAGAATTAGATTATTATCTTGTTTCCAGCTATTCTATTTGATTCATTTTTTTCGGTTCTTTTATTTAACAGAAAACTTTAATCATGGCAAATCAAGGAAAAAATTATTGATCTTTTCGCAGAAATTAAAACAAGAAGAATGGATTTCATTTTTAAATGAACAGATCAAGCTTGAACTGTAACAATTTAAATTAAAGTAAGTAAACATTCTTATTTTTGTTCTTTCACGGTTTTATCAAGATTCTGAATAAATTTTATTTTTATATATGTACCGGTATGTTTCCTTTTAGACAATTTTCTTACAAAGGCACCCCAATAATTTTAGCTGCCACTGCACATGAGCATATTTCACTGTTTCATTTTTCTTCTTGCTGTGTTGATCAGCCTTCCCCATTGTTTTAAGAGGCTGTATACTATTGTTACAAATACAGTGAGTCCCACGCAAGAGTTGGCCAATGACACGGGTTTCTGCGTCGCGGCTGGCACAGCTCCAACTCCCGAGCGATCGGGTGAAATATCTACGCTAATAATGCTGCGGTCGGTGTAATGATTCAGGTTCTCACATTTACAGTTAAAATTACAATGAAAATAACCACGTACCTCATCACAAGAAATGTTGGAAATGTTCTCCTCTTGCATCCACACAATACTGGCACCTTTTTAGGAAATTTTCTTTCACGCGCATAAGTTCAGCTTCCGAGACAGAGTTACTTTCTCTTGTGATAGGCCTATGTGATACTGTCTTTAAGTTCTTCTAACAGTATGTAAATATTATTTATGGGGAAACTTGAAAAATAAAGTGTATAAGTCAATTTGCCATACATAAGAAGAACTTAAAGACAATATCACAAAAGAAATTAACTCTATCTCGGAAGCTGAACTTATGCGCGTGAAAGAAAATTTCCTAGAAAGGTACAAGTATTGTGTGGATGCAAGAGGAGAGAATTTCCAACATCTCTTGTGATGAGGTACGTGATTATTTTCATTGTAATTTTAACTGTAAATGTGAGAACCTGAATCATTACACCGACCGTGGCATTATTTGCGTAAATATTTCACCTGATCGCTCAGGAGTAGGAGCTGTGCTAGCCGCGACGCAGAAACCCGCATCATTGGCCAACTCTTGCATGGGACTCACGGTATATAATGTTATAAAAACTTTGTGGAAATTAAGATTTAAACAATTTAAAAAAATGCAGTTTTATGAAAATAAGTGAAAAACCTACAATAGTTGCTGTGGTTGTACCAATAAAAAATGTTTCCTTCTTAACTGGTCAGATTTGTAGATGAAGGTTGACCACTAAAATGATCATAGTCACAGTTTGTCAATTCTTTAGAATTTGAACTTTGTGTATGTGCAGTCGTTAATCTAACATTAAAATATTGTGAGAAAAATAATAATTATCTAGAAGACTATCACAATTTCTTGGCTGAATGGAACGAAACTTGCATTCTGTCTGTATTAAGCTATAAAATGGCACTCAAACTCACTGCTTTCCAAACATGGACTATGACAGCCATGCTCTGTGTTATATATCACTGTTTGGGGTAATTCTTCAGAATACAATAATGACAGAATAAGAAAACTAAAAAAAAGAAGGAATTAGAATCATAGCACAAATAAAACAAACAGAATCATGCAGGGAACACTTTAGAAAATTAGGTATACTCACATACACATCAATTTATATCTACATGACTATAATGAGTCTAATAAAGAAACAAGGAAATATTGTAACAAATAAAGACATACATTCACACAACACAAGACAAAAGAATGACTATAGAATTGAAACAAATAATCTAAAAAGCTTTGAGAAAGTTCCAAACTATGCAGGAATAAAACTATGGTCCAAGCTGCCTAACTCGCTTAAATTAATACAACAACAGAAATGCTTTTAAAACAAGCTCAAGCGAATCCTAATGGAGAAAGCATACTATACTATAAAAGAATATACTGATGAGTAACATAGTTGAGTAGCATCATTGTTTAGCAATAAGATAATTTGTGTAGCTCTAAGGCAATTTCAATGTTAGTATAATTATTGTAGAATACACTAGATTTATTTACACTAATAACAAGTCCTATATCATGTAACAATGGAAATTGTAACCAAATGATCAATGGGATGCTAATAAACTATCACTATCACTATCATTATGTGTTTCCTTACCCTTGTCCAATACTGGTTCCCAAAGAGTATCCATATTCTCCTCTTCGAAGATATCCCACCACCTGGTCATCACGCCAGATTGTTTCCAGACCATAGATCGGAATTTGTCTGTAAAGTAAGACAAAGTTACCTTACAGCTTAAAGACAAGTCTATATTTCCATATTATGGGTGTGATTATCTAAAAAGCTGTCAGCAAGCAACTTGTGGCCAGTGGCTTGACTACAAGTGTTTGCATGTTCTGAGCTGGAAACAAGCTCCTCTAATTAGAATAAAAACAATAAAAACTTTTTTAGTACATGCTCTGCAAAGTGGGTATTTCTCAGACTGCTAACACGCCGGAAAGTAGCACTTTACCGTACTAGGCCGGTAAAGTTGCCATAGTAACCCCTAGTGTACGTAGTTATAACTGTGGCTCCTAGATGCCTCTACAGTGTCTCCCAGTGCACATTGAATTTTATATGTTAAGGATTTTATTGTTCATTGTCTATTAACAAGCATAGTAAACCTTGTCATTTAGAAATCTTGAATTTAAGAAATAAATTTGATAAAAACTCGAATGCACGAAGTTTGCATTACTGCATCACTAGCTTTAGTCTGCTAGACCACCAGTGCAAGTTTAAAAGAACGACTTCGAATGAGCCTGTTGTACGATTTCTTCTTTTAAGGCATAATAAGTTTTGTTGCAGAAAATATGATAAAAATGACGCGTAATTTCAATTGATGTAAACATATTTAGTTTAATTAATCAACATTATTATCTAATCGATTACTTTAAGTTTCTTTTTAAAGAAAAGAAACAACCCACAGCAAGCGAAAGTTTATAAACAGGCATTACTGATAAAATCACCATTATCTTTGCTTTCTTTACGCAGAATCATTGAAAATGAGTAAAAAACTGAGCTTATTATTAGTAAAATTACAGAACTTTTACTAAAAACTATTGTAAGCATCACGTATGCAAAAACTGTAGCGGACTCATCCAGTATTTCATCCTCGGCCGCAATACTAGATTCGTCCGCTAAAGCCTTATTTTGCATAATTGATACATAAATAGCTATTATTCGACTTTCAGTTCACAAAATATTTCCTTCCAACATCTATCAACATAAATTGTGTTAGCATGCAGTTCAATCGTTTATCCCATATGGCTGGCTCTTCTTTGCAATTTACAGTGCATGCTGCTTATTGTGATCACTTCGGGATGCAGCTAATCTGATAATATTAACTGGCTGAAAACAGTAGCCAAAAGAAGTAACTGAATGTTATTTATTCATACATAAGATAATGCACAACAAAACAGAATTAAAAGCTATTTATTTATTTATACATACAAACGATACGTAACTATGAACCATTGAACCACTAAGCAAAGAAGTTTTTAATTGTTTCTGTTTTCCCTTAGGAATCCATTAACCAATACATCATACTTATGGTGTTCTTGGAAATCGACTGACCTGTGGTAAATACAGCGTAGCAAAATATCAAATGCCTACCTGTTCATCTTTTCATTTTACACTACCCATCACAGCTTGTTAACACTGTGATCTTCACAAATCAAAAGCAACAGCTAACCTGAGGGGTGAAACATATTTTATTGCTCAAAAGAGAAAATTAGGGAATACCACACCCTTGAACAGATTGTCCTAAGAGCTGGGAACACTACCGTTACTTCCAATACAACATAATACAGTTGAAAGAAAACATAATTTTGAATGACATACAGTACTTGGGAATAAAGCCACAAGAAGGAAAAGAATAGACAACACAGAAATGAACATAATTACAATTATCTTATGTACCAGAAAAAACAGAAATGAATGGCAAGTATAAGAAAATTTAGCTGAAAGTGTCACGAAGTACAAACACAACACTGCTCCTACATTTTCTGGGCGTTAACATATTTTGTAGATGGAAACCATACTGCCTTCAAGCAGCTGCTTAAAAAATCAGGATATTCCTCCATCAGCCCCTTCAGTAATTCAGGCACCATGTCTTGCTTCACATCAACCAACTTGTCTTTGCCTGCTACTGCAGTGTTTGTATCTTTTCAGAAATGCCTCTTTAGAGGCATTTCAGAAGTGGAATCTGTCTTATGCGTGACATGAGCTCATTGGATACTGAGGTAACTTATGAACGTCTATTAACCTTGGGGTTGCATTGCTACCAACAGCCGATACCACAACCAGAATGGAACATCAGTAATAATTACTCTTTTCTAAACATGTATGCCATGTGTAAGCATGCTCTTTAGAATGCACAAATAAAAAACTTGACATCATCTGCAGCATTTTGCTCACATTTTATGTTTTTAAGGTATACGAAAAATTGCATTTTTTTTTTAAACAACATATTTAGATAGACAGTTCTTTTTGCCTTAATTTCATATATTGATTTTTAAATTCTGTCGGCTATCTTTAGCAAGATTGAGATCAGAAATATACACACTAAACTTCACTAAAAGGTATATTTACCCAGGATGATCATTTCAATGGGTCTTCCCACCATCATCAGCTGATTCTGACTGGTCCTCTAGCGGCGGGTGAATGAACTTGTCGATCAAAGTTCCTTGTATGCCAACTGAAGTGTAGAAGTTTAAGAGATTTTTTCGGTTCTTTTTAATGGATATTTTTCCCCAAAGTATAAGTTCTATTGGTTTTTCAACTTGTTTTAGTAGTGCAATTTCATTTTCAATTTCATGGCCTACTTCCCAGAAATGCATTGCCAAAGCAGATTTTTCAATTTGTTTATTCATGATGTTTCTAAAATGTTCTTTTCTCCTTGTTTCTAAATTCCTGTTTGTTTGGCCTATATACAATTTTCCACAATCTTTGGAATTAATTTGGTAAATTCCAGTTTTTTTGTAATGAGGGACCTTATCTTTCTGGTTGGTTTTTATAAGATTTTTTAAACTGAATTTATTCTGCTAGTTCCTTAGATAGAGCCCTTTTGCTAAGAAGCTTCATTTTGCCATGCCGCTTAGCAATCTACCAAATTTCAGTATTTTTATTCTTCCCTCTCTCCTAGAAGTTCTCATATTGACTGTTAGTTGTCACTAATACACTTGTAAGTAAGTGGAGTCGTGCTTAGGTCAGAATGAACTGTTTGAACATCGTATGTTCATGTTTATCCCTAATGTGTTTTCCACAGGTTTCAATACAAGTCTTGCTTTCGTCTCAGTCTCCCGTAGGTAAAAAATCGCTCGGTATTCAATGGTTTCAAACATCACACTTCTTCTATAAATTAACATACCGGTATCAAGGTGATTTTGGTGTCATTTTGATACTTTAAATGTTCTCTAGTGCTTGACATTGGGAAATATTTGATATATGAATATTTTACTCTGTTCTAGATTTTTGTTTATAATGATGAACAAAACAACATTTTCAGTTTATATAAACCTATGTAACAATAAAATCTTAAGTGAAGAAAAAAACTAAATGTCAGGCACTAGAGAATTATTCTATCTACAAAATAGTGGAAATTTTGTGTTTCTATCTTTCATAGTTTTGAAGTAATCGTGTTTCAAATTTATAGTCTGAATTTTCAAGAAAATATTTTTTATAAACAAATTATAAATAATTACAAAACATTTTTCTTGTGAAATGTCTTAATATACAGTTGTATAATATATATAAAAAAACTGAAAGCCCTGATACTTAAAAATAAAATTTTCATACCTAAAGGTGTAAAGATACCTTAAAGTAGGTTTTGCTCATATTTCACGTTTTAAAGTAGTTTTCATAAAATAAAAACATTTTGCAATATTTTGTGACTTCAATTCGCAAAAATTAAAGTCTATCTGGACCAAATATGTATTTTTTGTAACATTAAACGTATCAGTTGAACATTTCGTGGTTATCATTAGAAATTCGGGCCTCTACAGTTATAGTATGTATACTTTGTTGTTACTTAGTACTCGCCTGGGAGAAGTTATAAAATAAATAAAAAGTGGCTGTAATACGGCAGCAAGAAGCAGTCTAGCTTACAAATTAGAATGCTCAAGCATAATGTGAAGATTTCCATGCATAGCGTTTCAAGACACTACCATACACATTTATGTGATTGGGAGAAAATGAGGAATGTACCAAAATAATTAATTGATCAAGAAATGCACGCCTGGTGTGGGAAGGAGAAAACAAGGTAACTTCATTTAGGAGTCAAAGGATTGCCAGGCCATTGTAAAGTCATTCACAATGTTCATGACATAAATGTAAAATAAATAAATAATAAAAATAATAAAAGCAATATTCACTTTCTTTACTATTTGCATGAAATTTGCCATTAAGTTCTCTTAAATTGCCACACCTAGAAATAATGAAATGGGTACCACATGAAGAAGAAGGCATGGTGAAAAGATGTTAACAGGGGAAGAAGGCAGAAGGTCAACCAAAATAGGAAATTTAGTTATCAAGCCCATCTGGTAGCTGACTGAGCAGTCTTTTAGTGTTGCTTATGAAACCAGTGAAAAAAGAGTAAGGTAAGGAGAAAATAGCAGTTTAAATTTCACTGTACAGGGAATGAAGGCTGAGAGTCAGGCGACAATGGCCCTCACTGTACTCTCTAAAGCTATCCACGTCAAAGGCAGCACACCGGTGCAGTCTTTCAAATGTTGTTTCTTTAATGCAAGAAGGACATACTCATCAATAGTTACGTGATGCAAATGTTTTCAAGTGTCAGTCGGAAACGAGAGTAAAGAAACGCTGAAATTTCATATTATATTACTATTATTATTAGAATAATTTGGCAACACAGTCTGCTACCTGCTTGGATTTGGGAGTGCAAACTATTATTTGCCCTCAATAAACAATAAAATAATTCGGCAGACCGGAAATGGAAATGATGAAAGGAAAATTACATGATAGTTTGCCGCATTAATTTCAAGGTGGTGTGATGTTATTTCACGCTCTCCAATGATTAAAAAACTTTCTACCTTCTTCTCTAAAGAAAACACTCGTATCAACACTCATAATGCCTCATTTCGATTACTGTGATATTCTACTAAGCGACCTGAGCTTCAAACTAGGACAAAGACTACAACGTGTTCATAATGCTTGCGTTCGCTACATTTGTGGTATTCGTAAGTCAGATCATATTACGCCAGCATTTGAAATATTGGCATGGTTTCACTTGGACGACAGAAGAAAATTGCACTCTCTCTGCCTCCTATATCGAATTCTTCACACTTCCTGTCCTCACTATCTGTCATCACGCTTTCAAACTCTTTCATCTCATCATAACCTAAACACTCGGTCCAGGCAATATCATATTCTCGCAATACCTAAACATCATACATCTCTTTACTCATCATCGTTTACTACTTCAGTCATCTGAATGTGGAATTCTTTACCATCTCACATCAAGGACTGCCGGTCACTGTCAACCTTCAGATCGCAGTTAACAGCACATATACGTAGTACTTAATAATCTTTTTCATGTCCTATGTTAATTTCAGTTTCTATCACTTAATGCTTTTATATAACTAAATCATATTTGTAACAATTAATTTCTTTTTTATCATTTAATGTATCTTAATGTATCTTAATTATTCAAGTATATATGTTCTAATTTTTTCTTTGTATTTAATGTTCGTTTCTTGTATTCATGTATATCAGTTCTTTTTTAATTTATTTTTAATCATTAATATTGTTATCATTATGTATTTCATGTTTTTGCCCTGGCTGAGTGGTAGAGAAGGCCTTATGGCCTTAACTCCGCCAGGTTAAATAAATAAATAAATAAATGTTACGTTATCCAGTTTCCATTATTAGTGATTGTTGTCTGAAAATGGTAAAAAACTAAAATTAAACTATTATGTATGTTTAAACTATACTAAACTATTATGTATGTTTTAGTATGTTTAAAAAACTAAAACACGGTTTATAAAAACCTAAAAATCCGGACACTAGTAATGATATTAAAAATTAATCATTGTCTCCGATTTTATGCACCTACGTGTTTCTATTTTACTAATGACACAACTCATCTTTGTTTACATGTAGATATATTTTTCTTTTTTTTACTTTTTACTGCACAAAAAATCAGTAATTCCTGACATTTTAGGGAAAAATCTTTTCTACTCCTTTAATTTTTATAAACCTAACTAGCATGTGCCCGCGGCTTCGCCCACGATATTATTTGAAAAATTAAAAATTAAGAGCATAATAGTTAAATCATTATATTTATTAACACCTAAATCACGTAGACTACATACCACGATTAGATAGCGTTGCCTGGTAAAATCGACCTCAGATTTGAGTTCCCTGGCCCAGAAAAACCCTGCATAGTGAGTTTTGTCCAAGTCGAACAATGTTTGACCTTATTTAGGCCTATATTGAATATCCCTCTTCCGTGTAGGTTGAAAATTTCATACGTCTGTGGGCCTTGATATTCTAAACAAATGAATCGTCCAGGATGGACTTACAAAATCAAGTGATCGCCTGCGATAATTATTTCAAAAATTAAAAATTAAGAGCATAATAGTTAAATCATTATATTTATTAACACCTAAATCACGTGAATTACATAACACGATTAGATAGCGTCGCCTGGTAAAAGCGACCTCAGATTTGAGGTCCTTGGCCCAGAAAACCCCTGTATAGTGAGTTTCGTCCAAATCGAACAACGTTTGACCATATTTAGGCCTATATTGATTATCCCTCTTATAATAATAATAATAATAATAATAATAATAATCCTCTTCCGTGTAGGTTGAAAATTTCATATGTCTGCGTGCCTTGACATTATAAACAAATGAATCGACCAGCGTGAGCTACAACATTCAAGCGATCGCGATGGTTTTATGTCCAAGGTATGACAAAAATAGCCAAAGCCAACTGTAATTAATTTGACATTGAAATGTATAACTGAAAACTGATGCTTCGAAAACACAAAAAATGCACGTTTTTTGCCCGTTTTTCACTCATAACTCACGAACGAAAGCAAAAATTAAAATTCCGGCTTCGAGGTGCATTTTCCGACCCTTCAGTCCACCTATGTTTAAATTTCAGTTTTCTGCGTTCAGTAGATTTCGCTGGGCATCGCGGACAGACAGACAGACAGACAGAAGGAAGACAGACACTTCCTTTTATTAATATAGATTATTATCTGCATTGCATTTATTTTGTTTTAGATTTTATCACATTTACAAAGGGGAAGTATGCAGATGTAAACCATTTGAAGAAATTTTGTTCCAGGACAGCTCAGATGTTCTATCAGTCTCTTCCTCATAAGGAATAATTAATGTCTCATAATGTAATTAATGTTTTATTGCATTTTTGTACATGTTTGAGTTGATTTCAGATCTTTGTAATTCACACCACGTGTACAAAACACATTGTTACTACAGAATTAAAATGTATTCATAATTTGTAATTGTAAAAATTGTGTTTATAATATTTGTATTTTGTTATTTGTAATTGTAATAATAGAAGATAATAATAACAATAATAATAATAATAATAATAATAATAATAATAATAATTATTATTATTATTATTATTATTATTATTATTGATTTCATACATCTGAGTTTAGAGTACTCAGACTTTAAAAATCGTTTCCTGCAAAACTCTGATTTATTGACATTCCGCCATCTTCCACTATACCTTCATATAGTATTGAAAAGCTGTTATGGAATTAACTTACTCTTGGAGTTCAAAGAATGCCAGCTTCTTCTTGAGCCCCTTCTTCTTGATCATTTCGAGAGCACCTTTTCCGACATATTCACCCTCTTCTCTACAGGTAGAGTCAAGTCCAGCTTCTAGAGGGTTGTCATCTGCCCTCAAGTCATTGTTCCACAGATGGTAACCTATTAACAATAGGACATTTCTGTAACAGTTAAATTTTCCTGGTCACATGTAGGATTACCAGGAATCAAATTCAGAAAAAGGGACAGAAGTGTGATTAAAGTCATTGAAATACCATGTATACTAAACATTTTACAAAGTTATTAAAAACATTATCTGAGCTTGTAGGCCATGGCCCTGTTGACATTTGTGTGCCAAACGTTTTGTAAATACTGCCGCAGAGCAGAGCACTGAGCCAGTTAACAGCCAGCCGCTGACCAGAACGCTTCTTCCGAGACTCCACCGCCACTAAGGATGTCCACCTTAGTTGTGGACAAAATGTTTGGCACATGCGTTTCCTCTGCCAATAATGAGATTGCATGTTAGATAATTTCATTGTTGCATCACTTGACGGCATTTATTTTTCAGAGGTAATTCTGAAATAGTCAACAGGAACTGCATTATACAACCTTCATTTCTGTGTAATTAAATTTTGTTTAACTTGAAAATCTTCTGAGTTATGGTTATTTGAAAAATATTCATTTCCTCTGCCGCACCTTGTATAAAGCCACATGGCTGACTGACTGACTGACTGACTCACTCACTCATTCACTGACAATGTTTGCCCACTTCTATTTCAGCTAGAAACTTGACATTTGGTACACATATAGCTTTTAGGCTGTAAACCACAGGAAAATTCCATAAGTTTATTTTTTTAAATTTTAGCCCTAAAAACCCCCGAAAAAGGGCTCGGTTTCCATAGCAATGGTATTATCAAAAAGTGTTCACATAGGGCTCTGAAAGGTAATAGCCAATACAGCAGACTAAATACACGCACTCTATCTCCCATAGATCTTTTAAAAAACCTTTCCCGAGAACCTCAGTAGGGGTTTGGGGGTGGAGGCCCCAACGAGCGAAGCGAGTATGTACTATAAAACTTTACCAATTGCTCCCCAATAGCATGAAACACGTATTTCACTTACGTGCATAGTTTTACTCTCAGGGAATAAAACATGCTAATATGCAAAAATCCACCCTCTAGTGATTACTACATTTTATTAATGTTAATGACCTTGGTGGAAATTTTCAATTGCATGTGACAGTTGTCTTCAGCAACTGTCTAACTGATCATTATTCACTTCCCTCTAATACTACTCCTATACCTCTGGAAGGATACTGAGATATTAGATATTTACTACAGTATGTGCTAAAATATTATTGTAAGATAGCAACTTGCCTACTTCACTGCTGAGAGAGAATAGAGCTCTGTAACCAGCATGCCTCAGTCCGTGTTTGCTTCCGTTGTCCCAGATGGCTTTGTATACATCGACACATGAGTCCCATGGCACATGGAGCTCCCAGCCCAGCTCCCCCACATGGCTGATCCTCACAGCTCTGCAGAGATGCCCAGCCACTCGTACCAGCTGCGTGGTGGAGTAGGGAAAGGCTTCATCACTCAGGTCTACATCTACCAGTGGTTGCAGAAGATCTCGGCTAAAAATTAACACCAAGAATGTGAATTGGATAACTAAAGTGGTTTTCTCCATTTTTTTTTTTTTTTTTTTAGTAACCTGTGAGGAGTTTTGCATTCTTTCTCTTCTTGTTTTTTTGCTGGTATGTGGTATGTATTCAGTGTGGGTTATGGACATTTGGTGTGACTGTCCTAGCTTCAATGCCCATCGAGTTCACTTATACAAGAGCCAAGTGTCCAACAGAGACAATAATCTGTGGTTCATGAATACTTACATATATCCATCTTGATGTTAACTGGACAATAACAGTGGAAGCCCGGTCACAAAAATCACTAATTAGTGTGCCTCACCGTACTGCATATGACATAACTTGTCTGTCAGTGAGGTAGACCATTAAGGGCATTCAATAATAGGAGGAAGGTTTTAACTGGCACTGTGAATTGAACTCCGGCTTTGCTCAGTTGGTAGAGCATTGGTGTGAATAGCCAAAGATCCTGGGTTCAAGTCCCAGAGTTGGAGGAATTTTTCTCCTATAATATTCTAATAGGGAGCTATTGTAAAGCTACATGGTTGGAAACCCTGATTCTACAATCTGATTTACGTCTGAGTAGCATCCGCTATGTATGTTAAAATGCTAAGTGTATAAATTCTCACCAGATGCCTGGACATCAAGGGGGGGCTGCACAGTCATGTCCCGAGACATAACATAGGTGAATGCGCATAGAGTGCAGAGTGTAAGAATTTAGCAGTTTTCTGTAATATATATATAGATATTCTATGGGTTAGTAGAAAGAAAGTGGTTGTAGACTAGGAAAAAGATGGACTATTTATTTATTTTGTAATTAAGAGTATCATTCAACTATGAGGAAACGTAAGATCCATAACGGGGAGCAATGAATACAGTGAGTGCTGCTTAATGTAATCACGAATAATGTTATCAATCAGGTAATGTTATCACATTTATGAAGTCCCATACAGATTAATACTGATATATTGAAAAAAATGCTGTTTATTGTGATCAAAGATTCTGTTTATGTTATCACATTTTCCTTTTTGCGGCTTTATTTTCAAGTACTGTATGTCATTCAAAATTTCGTTTTTACAAGGTTTCATTTCTAAGCCAACTGTATTGTGTTGTACTGGAGGTAGCAATTCTGTTCCCAGCTCCCAGTTCGAGATGGTAGGGGAACATGGGACAGAACGGGGTGATGGGGCAGAACAGGGTGGCTCTATATCTCAGCCGTTTGGTGCTGCCATAGATGAAAACTAACTACTGTAAATCACAACAGACGATCAGCAAAGTATCTTGGAATGTCATTCTTTTTCAATTTGAGTGTGTGGTTGTGTGTATTGTTACAGTCGAATTAAATTTTTTTTTTTTTTTGTAATATTGTCAGTCCTATGCCGCAAGGTAAGCTGTTATCTTTTCTTTAGTTTATTTTTGTTTGTATACATATTGAAAGTGTATTATTTAAGTATTATAATAAAGGTTCTTTACATGAGAAAAATTTGGATTATGGAGGGTTATTGTGTAATCTAACCCAGCGCTGTCTCTGGGGCAGAATGGGGTGGGGTGGAATGATACATTGCCCCATTCAATTCAGCAACATCTTGATTTGTACTGTTTAACAGAAGAGGAGTACAAATCAGAATATCAGCACATACAAGATGTTGCTGAATTGAATGGGTTCAATAAGAAAATAATAGACAAAAAGATTCTCAAATTCATAAAACAGAAACAGATAAAAGAAACAACTACACTTTCATCCATTAAAAAAAGACAAAATTCAGAAGCTTTACCTATCATCCTTGGTTTTCTTCGAAATTTCAAAAAATATTCAAAGATTTCGGGATCACCTTAGCCACAAAAACAATTACACTATTAAAAATTTAATAAAAAGTAACTGTGGTGACTGCATACCCCCGGGGAAAAAATCTGGAATATACCAAATTAATTGCCAAAATTGTGACCAATTTTACATAGGAAGAACAAAAAGAAACATTGACACAAGAGCAAAAGAACGTGTGAAGAACATAAAAAACTGTCAAATTGAAAAATCAGCTGTGGCATAACATGTTTGGGAATATGACCATGAAATTTCGAAAGAACCAAAATTACTCAAGTCAGTCAGTCAACACAAGGATCTGGAAATTTGGGAGAAAATTTACATTGCAAAATTCAAGAACAACCTAATGAATTTCGAAATACCAGAGGAAGACAGTTTAATCAGAAAGTTCATAAAAAGTCCACCAGGTGTGCAAAAGAATCTTCCTGAGAAGGATTTGGCAGTTTACAGAGTGTTTGAAAATGGGGAGGAGGCCCCTCGAAACACGTCATACTAAAATATGGTAATTGAAGCATTAAAGTTTGTTTATGTCAACTCATATAGTAAATTAAATTTATTATAGTTGCTTCACTGTGTAAAGTTCCACAAAGTCTCTATGAAACTATGTTCATGCAGAATTTTAGCTCTATCAAATTAGTAGTTTTTGGAACAAATCAGAACAGACAGAGATGAATTAGATTTTTATATAAGTATATTTATATAAGCAAGATATATGATATAGTCTATAGATAATTAGATATTACACAAACCTGTTAGGTCCCTGCAGAGAAAGAACTCCTAGCTTCACTGACAGATCTGTTAGGCCCACTTTGAAGTTCTTTTCACTTAGAATTCTGTGTATGTGTGCATAAGTGTGGTATGAAGAGAGTCCTCCTTCCACAATGTAGAAACCTCGCCCCTGAAATCACACACATGTAAGTGGTTACTGAAAAATTTATCATTAATCTACAGAATTTGGGTGTGTTCTTTGATGGATTTTGACTCCTGGTACACCTTCAGACAACAAAAAACGGATCACTGCATGCTGTTCTTCTTTGGTGCAAACACTGATCAGTGCAGCCATGTTTAATGTGCAACAGGGCAACACTCAGTGGAGTCATAACAGTTAAACATTCCACAACCGGAGACAAATGAACAACATGTCGAGTGCGCGAGCACAAAGCGGTACAGCCAACCTACAAAAGATTAAACAAAAGGTGCTTCCGGATACTTATTGACTTATCCTTGTAACTACTATAGATTATCTTCCTTGAAACGTAGGCCTACTTTGATCATTTCAATGCTCTTGGTATTTTCATTAGTCTTCATACTGTTCTGAAATATTGTAGAGTCAGAAAACCATAAGAAAAACAACCATAAAACACAAATCTCCACATTTTATAAAATACACTTTTAACCTTTAATTACTGTCACAAGAATCCATAATACCACAAGAAAACTGAGCAATGTGTTCGAGGTAAAAAAAAAAGTTGGATTGGGCTTATTAGGCCTATTATTTGCAATTCGACAACCTATCCAGCCAGCTTCGTGGCATTCAAAATCACCTCAACGGCAATCTGCACAATGTAGCTTAACTTAACACAGCTACCTGTTCGTGCCATCGTATAACTCCATTGGAGTGACTTTTTTCTTTGCTTGCAAGGCATAGCTCTCTCTTCATCTTGGCTTCAGCAGAATTGCAGGCGCATGCCCACACATCATGAAGGAACGCATCTAACGATATCACAATCATACTGAACTAATCATGATTCTTTAAAATAAAATAATAATACAAAAAAGACACCTTAAAATTAACAGTGGGGGCCTTTACATGAGAGGGACTTATATAAGTTTAAATACAATACTTGAATACAGAAGTAATGTTTCCAATTTAGAAAACTGTCATTAATGTTCATAAAAAACATACCTAATCAGCCAAATATCTACTCAATTGAAGAATATAAAATCAATTGCACAGAGAAATGATAGTAATTCTTACAGGGTACTATTTTTTGTTATATTAAATTTGTGTTGTATTTAATTTATATTGTACGTATATGGTATTTTTAAGACACAAATATATCAGTAATTTCTTACAATGTTAACAACATAAATTCATGTCTATACAATATGACACTTGCTATTGATGTATTCTATCACGATGCCACCTGTATTGTATAATACTTCGAACAAATAAATAAATGAAAATGAAATGATAAAGCAGCTGATATGCTGACCACATGCCCACACTAAACCGATCGAGTGACAGCAATCAACCGACCGATATAACTAACTAATAGACAGCAGTGGTACCAGTCACATTGATTGTCAGCAATCAACAACGAGCATGAGGGATCAAGTGGTCTGTGAAATCAAACTTGTCTGTTTTTCAAGTGATAGTCGATGGGAAATGACGGGTGAAAAAGATGCCAGCACTCCGAAGCATTGTAGCCACTTGAATTTCACAATTGATGCTGGAAGATTTAACTTACACAATAATGCCGTTTTAGGCACACATTTGAATGAAACAGAAATGCACAAATCGATTAATGAACTTAAAACTATGTGTTCTTATCTAATTTAATTGTACAAATACAAATATACAATACAATCGAGTTGTCTTACCTATCAGTGGCCGATTGAACTGCAACAAACACATCTCTTCACTCAACAAGCGAAATTTTACTGCATTCTTCCCGATAGCAGATCGGCAGTGGTTGATCGATAACACTTGACGGTTAGTGTGACAAGGAACAGAAATAATAATGAATGTAAGTAATTACTCACAGTGGATCCCTACACTTCCACACGACGTTTCGGCCTTTCCTTTTGGCCTTCCTCAGGTGTAACATGTTTCGACCTCGACTGACGGGGCTATCTGATGAGATGAGCAGGTTTCTATGTTGCCATCTGACTTGACAACATGGAAACCTGCTCATCTCATCAGATAGCCCCGTCAGTCGAGGTCGAGACATGTTACACCTGAGGAAGGCCAAAAGGAAAGGCCAAAACATCGTGTGGATGTGTAGGGATCCACTGTGAGTAATTGACTTGACTTGACTTTGAAGGGGGGGTCTGATATCAGCCCTAGCACTGCGACCTTTTCAGATCTATTGCGCATCCCCATCCTTTTGCTTTCAGTCAAGCAGTCTATTGTTCGAAATGAACCTAATCAGACTTCTGACCGGGACATGTGATAGTTCATCTATCCTTGGAAAATGATTGCCAAAACATTCTGCTCTCGATTTAGCAAGAGCCGGGCATTCACATAATAGATGAGTTACAGACTCATCTCCTTGCAGGCATCTAGTGCAGGTTGGGTTGTCATGCAATCCCATCCTATGGAGGTTGTATTTCAGGGCACAGTGTCCCGTAAGGAATCCTGTTACCCATGAAAGCTTCCTCCTATTGAGTTTTAATAGGTACTTTGCCCTGCTTTTATCAAGGTCAGCAATTAGCACCTTGGAATGTCTGCAACCTTCCGTGGAGTTCCAGTACTTCTGGTGCTCTTTTTGAGCCCAGACCATAATTGCCTGTCTTACTGATCTATATGATATTCCCAGTACAGGTTCGGGTCCCACAAATGGGATTTCACTGCCTTTCTTGGCTGCTCTATCAGCTTCCTCATTGCCCCGAATCCCCATGTGTCCCGGCACCCACATCAGTTGCACTGAATTGTGTTCCGCCAGTGTCACTAGAGATTCTCGGCACTCTGAGACCATCTTTGATTTCATTAGAGGTGACTCAAGAGCTTGAAGAGCTGCTTGGCTGTCAGAGAGAATAAGTATATTTCTTCCTTCCTAAAGCTTTCCATGATGCTGGCTGAGATTGCATAAACCTCTGCCTGGAAAACAGTAGTAAATGTTCCTAGACTATAAAAAGTCTTGGTACCATTACCATAGAGACCAGCTCCCGTTCCTGACTAGGTTCTAGAACCATCAGTATACCAGATTGGGCCTTTATTTATTAAAGGTTTGTCCTTTCTGTCCCATTCATCACGTTGTGGATATGTGACTGTAAAGTTTTTATCAAACTTAAATCTTGGTTTCATAATATCAGTCCTCATTTCGAGTATCTGTTGAGTATTCTTGTCCCAAGGAAGTTTGAGATAGCTTATGTGTCCCGTGTCAGACACCTCAGTTTGACGACAAATTCGGTGATAAGACATTAGGGCCTCCGCCTCCACCCACAAATGTAGGGGCATGAGTCCCATCAATATCTCCATTGCCGCAGTGGGAGTTGTTTTAAAAGCTCCCATTATCGATATGCAGAAAGCCCTTTGTAATGAATTAAGTTCCTTCCTGCAGACTTTGAGTTTTACTCTTGGCCACCACATTAGTGCAGCATAAGAGAATACAGGTCTGACCATTGCAGTGTAAATCCAATGCACTAAGCTAGGTTTCAGGCCCCATGTCTTACCAAGCATATTTCTACAGGTCCAAAAGACTCTATAGGCTTTGGTAATACAATGTTCCATATGGTGTTTCCAAGTTAATTTCTGGTCTAATATATGAGTCCCAGATATTTAACTTGAGCCGAATAGGGCACATTTTCACCAAAAAGTGTGAGTCGGGAAAGATCCATCCTCCTCATTCTGGTGAAGGGTACCACTACTGTTTTGCTGGGATTAACGGACAATCTGTTCTCGTTACACCAAGCTTCCACCTCCTTAAGTGCCATTTGTAGCACTTCAGATACTATGTTAGGGAATTTCCCTCTTATGATTATTGCAATATCGTCTGCAAAACCAACTGTAAAGTAACCACTCTCATTAAGTCGACACAAGAGCGCATCCACAACAAGGTTCCATAGCAGGGGTGATAAAACACCCCCCTGCGGACAGCCCCTCATCGTAGACACCCTCAGTGTCTCCCCAAAGAGACTTATGGTTATCTTCCTATTCATCAAAACACATTTTATCCACCTGCATAGAAGTGAAGGAACGTTGCGTTTGTAAAGGGCATTAGATACCACCTCACAGGATGTTCTGTCAAATGCACCTTCAACATCAAGAAAAGCACCTATTGCTATTTCTTTAGTGTTTAGCGCCTTCTCAATAGATGAGACCACTTGATGAAGTGCTGCTTCAGTCGATTTCCCTGATTGATAGGCAAATTGGTACTTATGTAAAGGGATTACCTTTAATACATTATCCCTAATGTGCCTATCCTGTGAGTAATTACTTACATTCATTATTATACTGTGACAGTGGAAAGAAAAAGGACCTATGATGATTAATTTAAGGAACAGAAATGTAGTCGTGAGCGCTTGATGGGAGTCGATTGGTCTTGATTGATCGATGCTCTGTATGACTGGCCGCTAAGGTTTTCAAGGGATACACCATCATGTTAGTTCAGTTAGGTTTGTTTACCTTGAATATGGGGTCTGCCAGGCCTCCGGTTCCTGTTTCAATAGCACTCACAGTGACATCTGCCTCCACACCTGCTTTAGGATTGAGCAAACAGGTATACACAGTCTTGCCAATTGGTCTGCGAGTGTTGGCAGTGAAGAGCCAATCTGCTGCTTTCTGTGCCTCAGGTCCACACAAGTACATCTTCCCGAAGTATGACATGTCGAACAGGACAACCTGCTCCCTGCAAGCCAAGCACTCCTCACCAATCTGAAATAAAGTCACTCCCCTTAATTCAAAGTGTTGACATGAATGCTTTTAGATTCTACAGGGTGATCCGTTAGAGAGGGTGATCCGTTAGAGATGTCAGAAAAGTAAAACATTGTGAACAAGAAACTATTTAAATTTATTAATTGCTAATGGTACAAACAGGTGTAGGAAACCTGTAAGTTTTGTATTCCAGCACATTAGCACTCAACATGACCGCCATTGCGAATGCGGCACAGATCATAAGTCGCGGACAGGTTCCGCCACGTGGCGCGGAGCATTTCTGGAGTGATTTGCTCAAAGGCCGCTGTAATCATCCGTCGTAGGTCAGCTACATTCTGTGATCTTTGTGTGTACACAGTTGACTTGATGTACCCCCACACACAAAAATCCAGAGGAGTCGAGCCCTATCACGTAACCTTCTGCCTGTATGAGGCATTTTGAGACCATCTTCCAAGAACATGTGATACCAGTTAACAATGTCTCGATGCGAAGGGGCATATCGACAGTTGTACTGACGTCGGAAAGCCTGCTGTGTTTGTATTACACTAGAAAACTTCGCATACCATACTAAACATTGAGCACGCTGTTGTGGCGTGACCACCATTTTGTCTTCTATGCACGATAGTGCCGCCAAGCCTTGTGGCCGAAGTTGGAAACATCGCTCATTGTTAACTCCCATCCTTTCCACTTACGTTACAGCAAATTGCACAGAGCTATATACATTAACCTCTTAAATATAACGATTTACTTTTCTGACATCTCAAACAGATCACACTGTATATTGTTAAGGGAAACCACTTTATTAAATAGAATTCTAAAGAAGCTCTAGATGCACAGCATTAGGATGTACATTCCCTATATAAACATTTTATAAATAATAATAATAATAATAATGATGATGATGATGATGATGATGATGATGATGAAGATGAATATGAAGAAGATGATGATGATGATGATGATGATAATGATGAAGAAGATGATAATAATAACATCAACAACCCTAATGTAATTACCAGGGCCCGGATTCTAATGACATGTCATCTTTTTATTGATGCTACATAGACATTGCCAACTTGTGGATAAATCCTAATCATGGCCTCTAGATTATAGAAATGCATTTTTATGAGGTCATTTTTTGTCATTTTATGCAATTTTATATTTTTAGGGCATTTATTTCAATTTTAGGTCATTATTTTGTCATTTTCATGTCATTTGCTTTCTTATTTAGTCATTTTCATGCATTTGAATGAATGAATGAATGAATGAATGAGCCCATGAATTTCCCTTGTAGGGCTAGGGCCTCCTACTAGAGGGGAAGCTCGTTTAGAGAAACTCCCGTGGTGAGCTATTCCACGTGACCTGGATAATACATCAGTTTTGAAACTACAAGAACATAAACTTCTTTTATGACCACATCCCAATTCAAACCACTCGCACAGTTTCACATTCTATTTCACCTTTGCAGTTCCAATCCTAATTTCTTCCATTCGATTCATGCATTTACAATGAGTATATTAACTTTTTTTCGTCGCTAGCGGTGCTGTCTTTGAAGTGTTGTTTGTTTAATGCAAGAAGGAAAATTTCGACGGTTAAGTGTTGACATGTCTCTGTCGGAAGTGAGAATCAAAGAGACACCAAAATTTTGTATTATATTGCTATTGTTATTAGATTGACTTGGCACCTGAGTCAGCCACCTGCTTGAATTTGAGAACGCAAACTACTGTTTACCCTCAATAAACAACAATATAATCTGGTAGATCACAAAAGGATGTGCCGAATTTTGACTCGCCAGTGCCTCAGTGCCAGTATAAATTTGCGTGAGAAAAGAACATTCACAACATTACAGTTATTTACAGTTTTTACAATTATGTACAAACTAGTCTATAACTTTGTGTGTACAATAATAATTTGTTATAAATAAAATATCAGTTTTTAGGTCATTTTTTATAATTATTAAGTCATTTTCTTTAAAATTTAGGGTCATTTTATAGGTCATTTTTCAAACAATTTTAGGACATCAAAATCCGGGCCCTGGTAAATACAGTCAACCCTCGATATAATGCCCCTCTTTTACAGTGCCACCCTTGCACTGCACCAATAATTGCAAGTGAATAGATCTTCTCCCATATGAAATATATAAGACACCTCGTTACTGTGCCAATTCATTTAGTACCAGTGAATATAAGATAATATTTTTACAAAATATAACTTGCAGTGATTTTTTTCAGTTTCAGATTTCTTTTAAAACTGGCGTGAATGTTAGGAAGATTATTTAAGAAACATAATGTACTGAATTTCCAAGAAGTGAGAGTTTGCCTGCCACTAACTGTAAATGTACTGCAGTGAACTGAGGAAGCTATGTTAAGTGGTCGGACAGACAGCCTGCGTGAGGGTGGAGCAGGTAGAAAGAGTCCATCATACAATGAGACTTTCCAAAATTTCACTTCATTACGCTACACTACAGTTACTCAGTTACAGCTATTCACTTACATGATTTTCAACTGCTTTGTGTACTGTAGCAATGGACATATATATATACTAGTGATGTGTCGAAGTCGAATCTCGATTCTCGAATCTACCGAATTTCCAGAAAAGATTCTGAACCAAAAATCGATTGACAAGATTCGACAATCGAATCTTGAATAATAAAACAAAACAAATGCCATCTGTCTGTGTGATGGTCAATCGATGAATCGATATTGGCGTTGGCGATGAATCACGAAGGAAGACGGAAGTGCCCGAGCCGAGCCCACACGAATTCTGTGCTCTCATTGTGTGCTGCCAGGGAGGTGTTCCCTTCTCCCTGTGTGCCGCTTCGACATGAATACTATTGATATCGGCGATTATTTAGCACTGCTGGGCTCGTGTGCGATAAAAAAAGAAACCGCCTTGACCCTGATCAGTTGAAAATTCTCGTGTTTTTACACAAAAACTTGTATAAGGCCTAACTTTACAAATTACATGTGTTTCAATTCTTGTTCATGAGTAGGCCTAACATAATTACAGCTGTGTTAAAAATAAGGTCAATTATAATTTTTTTTCTCTCTCTCTCTCTCTGTCCTATATCCCCAGTGTCGGGGCGAAGGGCCTCAATTGGAGGTTTCTGATACCTATTTGAATTTTGTTACGCTTATTTTCTGAGAGAGGGCAGAGGGACAGGTGGTAAGCCCATCGCCTCACAACCCCCCAGGAAACTAAAGTATTACTTGGTCGTGAAAGGCCGGGAAATTTTGTCCAGAGGCTCTAATTTAGGCTTGGAGTTCTTTAACGTGCCGTAAATCTATGACATGGGCCCCCCAGCTGAAAGTCCCTCCCGGAGGACTCCGTGCCTGGATTTTTACGTCTGGAAAAATCCATCGACCGCGGCCGGGTTTGATCCCGCGACCTGCAGATCCAGAGGCGGGCACGCTACCCCTAGACCACCGCGGCCGACTCAATTATAATTAACTTCGGAAAAATTATTGCTTGCTTTATATATATAACCATTTTAAAGATTAATGATAATTACATTAAATGTTTCACAATTTCTTTCAGAACGGCAGAAATTGGTTTGGTGATGATTTTATTCCAATTAAACTTAGGCAAAAAAGAACATTTAGAATTCGAGAATCGGGATCAAATTTTTTTAAGATTCGAATTTGGATTCGAAATTTCTGGATTCAAACATCACTAATATATACTATAATAAATTCAGTTACTGCACAGTATTTTACTTTGTGCTAAAGATCTCTATTTACCTTTTATTTCATTTTCTTTCATAATACAGATACAATAAATTAATACAGCACTGTATTATGCCATTTTTATTTTAAAAATTAAAATTTGTTTTAATGCCACTAAATGTTAGAGAATGGATGGTGGCATTATATCATGGGTTGGCTGTTTTCACACTACAGAATTCCAACTATGGCTGGCTTCTTCCATAGGTGTGATGTAACCAAGTTTTGTGAACACAGCAGAAAACATTCTCTCGCCACTGCACCCTCACTATAATGCTGAAAATTTGGAAGAAAGTTATATCTCCACGAAACAGCAGCTAAGCTAATTAGTCTCAAAATTAACACTCATGAGCTAAGCATATCCACAGTAGTTCTTAAAAAATGCGTGTGCATAACCATACAAACTTATTACTGTATCTATAAATACTTACAATATTATGACTCTTGGTGAACCCAAAAGTGTGCTCTCCCTTGAGCATATTCTCATAGCGCACATCTGAGTTGCGAGGAGTACCATACTCTCCATACCAATCGTATTTAGGTACAGGGGCAGGGCCCTTAGGTGAGAACCAGCCAGGTCTCTCCCAGCCCTGTCTCTCTTCAAACACACAGCCAGCTTCTATCAGTTCCTGAAACCATGATAGTCAACTTTTAAAAATAGTTCTGTACTCATCAACATCCTAACTATGACAGCAGGTTTTATGGCGATGAAGAAGTAAAATTTTAGCAATAAATATAAAATTAAAGTTTAATTATTTTATATTTTAGCTTCTGTATTGATTTACAGTAAAATACCAGTATAATGAACACCAGTATAACAAAATTTTCAGTATTGCAAAATTATGTATTGGCCCCTTTCCTTTTTCCCTATTTTTTGTGTGTTAAAACATTTCATTATAACAAAATTAAAATTTTGCCTGTAATTTTAATTTTTCCATCATATTCTGTGAGATATTGCTTCAGGGAGTGACACTAATGCCAACTTTTCATAATCAATGCATATTGTGAGTGCCGAATGGAAAAAGTTTAAAGAAGAAATATGTAATTGCTATCTGGTTTAGAAAAGCTGGTGCGGTTTATGAAGAAGATATCACAAAATGAAGAGAACTGGAAGCGTTTGTGTGAAAAGTAAGATGGGCCAGCAAGTGTGAGTTTTACTGACTATGTCAATTTGGACTATAGTGTGATAGTGTAATAAGAAATCACAGATGATGGAATTGTGGCAGACATTTTGAGTGATAGAAATCCATGTGATGATGAGGTGGAAGATAGCAGAGTTTGACTCTTGGGAAGGCACATAGTTTTCAAGATTTTCTTCTATCAAAAAGCAATATGCCAGATTCTGTTTTAAATTCATGTGTAGTGATGAATGGTATTGTATTGAATAGTGTTTTGTGTCTGGTAGTATTTGAAAGAAAATCACAAACTTTTTCAAAAAATGAAGTCTAGAACATTGTGCACTGGTGAAACTTCATTAAAACAAATTAATTTCTGAGGTCCTCTAAATTTTGTTATACAGTAACTGTCAGTGGCGGCTCGTGGCCGGAAAATTAGGTGAAGAGAAAAAAATGCCACATGCTTATGTTAATAACGGAATTCACCCAATAGCGGCTCGTGGCTCAAAACGAGGGTGTGCTGCAAATATCATTTCATACAGCAAACTTAAAATATTTTTAAAAATTATTAGTAGGCCTATCTAAACTGCTCGTCTCTTAATCCATCTCTGGGAACTCTCACGCGATTATTTTTTTGCTAATTTCTCTCGTCTCGTCGAACGTTGTGTGAGTTGTGTGACGAGAGAAAATAGCACAATAATAATAATAATAATAATAATAACAACAATAATAATAATGATAGTAATAATGATGATAATAATAATAGTAATAATAACAATAATAATAATAATAATAATTAGGGGAGGGCAAATCGCGTGAGAGTTCCCCGGAAATGGAATAAGAGACGAGAAAATAGTATTTTTAATGATTGAGGTAGAGGAAGTCGCTTAGTGTTCCCAGTGCGACAAAATACTTAATCGGGGTTGTGGAATCCGGGTTTTTCTGAATTTAACACATTCGAATTTGGCGGCGTCAGACGGTGGAAGATCTAACGTGCCCACCTCTTTCTCCGAGCTGACAGTATGAGGTGCTGGCGAAGAATATGGCTGAATAAGAGGGACGGCTTCGTGGGTAGTCTGTTCGCGTCGGTATGGGGACGTGGGATAAGCGAGAAAACTGCTGCTTGCATATCCTCAGTTTTAGTTGACCAGACTACCCATGCAACGGAGGGCGTGGTTTCCAGTTCACCTTTACACGGCCTACTTGAAGCAAGTTGCCCACTCAGGATCTCAGTGACTCCTAGCTTTGATACCAGGTGGTGGCGTGGCAGGCATTTCAAAAATACAGATACATTTATAGTAAAAACCAATTCGTGTTATGGAAAATAAACTTTAAAAATACATATTGTGAAGGGAAAATACTGGTGAAGTGCTACTTCACCTACTTCCCCTGAATAGCCGCCACTGGTAACTGTAGTTACTTGGTAAGAATTCTTATTTATTTACAACTACTATTTTCTTTATTTTCCTATTTAATATGCCCAGGCTTCCTAGATCAGTGACTGACCCCTGGTCAGTGGTGTAGGAAGGGGGGTGCGTGTCATCCCAGGCGTCATCCTTAAGGGGTAATAAAAGGCAAAAAATACCGGTATGTGTTTTAAATAGATAAAAGTTTAAAAAACTTTGAATGAGACAAAATATGCATGTTGAAACTTTTTAATTGAGTCAAAAAACACAACAAAATGCAGGTGAACTCGACAGTGTATAGCCTAGTGACGAGCATATGGAAAAGAGCATCATTTTGTAGAGTTAACTGTACATATGGTAACTGAATCTTAGAAGTGCTGTGCTGAATTTATTTTTGATACACTTTTTAGTTCAGTGTGGTAGAACTCAGTTTTAATATATTTCTACAGAACACCAAACAGTAGCATTTCACCCCTAATTGAAAATTTAGAAGTTATTATTCAAACACTATAAAAAATAGAAAAAATATTATACTTGTAGGAGATCTAAACATTTATTTTTTTAAGTACCGGAAACAACAATACTGTAGCATTACAATGCAAGCAGTAGTAGATATCCCAACAAGGATAGGAGCCAGCTGTCAGTCAGCTATAGATCAGGTAATTATAAACAGATTGGTATGGGAATACAACCTGAGTGTGATTGAAACAGGGTTCCCTGACTATTGTACTCAGATCATTAAACTACAGAATAAATTAGAAAATAAAATCAAACCTACAGATGTCTTTTTTAGAACAATTCGGCAAATAAATGAAACAAACGTTGATCATTTAAATTTTCTACTTCAAAAAGAATCATGGGAATATGTCTATCAACAAAAATGTAAATGGCTCATATAATGAGTTTCTCTCGATATACAATTACTGTTTTCAAGTTGCTCTTCCTAAAAAAATAATAAAAATTGGTCCGCCAAAAAATAAGTGGATTACGGTAGGTATAAAGAATTCAAGCCATAGATTAAGATTCTTAAGTAGACAGATGAAAAGCGGTCTAGTCACAGAAACATTCAGAACCTATTATCACCAATACAAAAAATCTATAACAAAGTAGTAGTAGAGGCAAAGAAGCTATATAATGCAGAATATATTCAACACTCAAACAATAAATCAAAAGCCCTTTGAAATATTGTTAGAAATGAACTTTTTCATAAAACAAATTATGTAAAGAATATTAGCATAGTGTAAAATGAGACACTTATAACTAGGGCTGTACCAATTAATCGGCCCGATTAATCGATTAAATATTTAATCGTCGATCAATTACATTTTCCAATTAATCGGTTTAGTCGAATTCTGAAAAACGTTTTTCGAGAAATGGGTCAAATGACCAAACTCCTTTCTCAGTGATGAGTGAGAGAGTTTTTATTGCTGCTGGTATTATTATAAACAAGCTACGATCGTGTCTTGAACATTCAAATGTCAACAAACTCGTGTGTCTCAAGTCTTGGCTGAAAAAGTAACCGGAAATGTAAGTTTTGTATATATTTTTTTCAGTAGTTAACTAATAAAGGTATTCATTAATTCAGGATTTCTTCTGATTATCTGTAGTGTAGTAGTTATTAAACGTGTAAAACAATATTAAATGTACACTTTGGTTTCGTTTAAAATACCGACTTGTTTGTCGATTAATCGATTAAAGTCAAGCGTTAACTTGATTAAAAATTTTAATTGATTTTCAGCCCTACTTATAACTGAACCAACAAAAGTACTTAATACTTTCAACGATTATTACACTGGGATACCACAAAATATAAATAGGCCCATGACTTAAGACATAATATCCAAAACAATATAATAGCATGTTCTTGGAGCCCGTTACAGAAAACGAAATAATTGGTATAATTCAAATTATGAAAAACAAGACCTCGGCTGGTATTGATGAAATCCTGGATAATATCATAAATAAATGTTATCTGTATATAGTGAAAAATTCCCTTCCTGGGTTCAAGAGTAGGTGATGTGTTGTATTGTCCCTTTATCCCGATTCCTTGAGAGACAATGGCAAATCTCTGCAGTAGGACCCTTGCCTGAAATAGCCTTGGACAAGTCATGGTAATCGTCCCATGGTTTCATTCCAGGTGTAGACCTGATTTCGGTCAAAACAATCATCATCAACTTCAACATCACATTCTTACAATGAAATTAATAAATCAATTGACAGAATTCATTAGTAGAAATATTTTGCAAGAAATCAGTAGGCCTACTAAATAAATATTTTTTGTTTTAATCTTATGACCATCAGATGATTTTCTTCATCATGGATTGGTCCAATTATGCATGCAACTGTTTGGAACACATTTTTTGGAAATAAAATTAGATTTTTAAAAATTTTGTTCATAGCATTTAAACAATGAAAAATTTCATCTCTAATAATGGGCCTACATATAAATGTGACGTGCATACAAACCTCATGCAATGGTCCCTGGTGGAAATTTCTTCCTGCTAGATTTTCATCATGAGGGAAGACAATGTCATAATTTGTTACATAACTCTCATGACTTTTTGCAAATACCCATGCGGGATCCTTTGTCTGCTCTGGGGTGAAACGCCTGCAAAACAGTAATACTGCAATACATGTGGGCAAGAGAAGGCAATAAAATAAATTTTTGTTGTCATGTATCCATTTGTCTATTCAATGCAGAACATCAAGTAGGGATTAAAGTTTATCACAATAGAGTGAATATTCACTTACTTTTAAGCTCCAAATAATTCTTTTCTTTTTCGTTAATACAAAGTGTTTTAGTGTAGGCTTAACCCAGAAAATCATATTTATTCAATACAAACCTTGTTATGTTAAATTAATGTTACGTTGAAATGTTGAGAAATTAAAATATATTGTTTTAATTAAAAATCGTTACTGTTTGTTTTAAGTGTATTTCATTATGATGTATCACATTTCTTCACTGATTCTTTATCCACGCTAAATCCAGATGTAACAATTTTTTAGGATGGGCCCTCTCAACCCCCCTTCCGGAAACTAAGGTATTACTCGGAGAAATTTTGTCCAGAGGCTCTAATTTAGGCTTGGAGTTCTTTTACGTGCCATAAATCTATGACACGGGCCCCCCAGATTAAAGTTCCTCTCGGAGGACTCCCAGGATTTTTACATCCTGAAAAATCCATCGACCGTGGCCAGGTTTGATCCCACGACCTTTGGATCTAGAGGCAGGCACATTACCTCTAGACCCCCGCGGCCGACAAACCTCTGTACATTTTCACTTAATACCAGTCAGTTCATAGAAGGAAACAAGTTTTAGTTAATGGCAACGGTATAAAGACAAGAAAACTAAAAATTACAACAAATTAATTAGTGAGAGGAGATGCCTAATATAAGTTTCATATTCAAACTTATGGCAAATTAAATATGGGACCCTTCATTTTACTTTAATTCTGCAGTCTCTATAGTTAAGTGTGCATAATTAATAGAGGTATAGGCCTACAGGAAAATGAAAATGAAGACTGTCTGAAGCATCTGGTATGTCAAGTTAGCAGGATTCTAAACAGAACAAACAGTTAGTAAACTTCTGTTAATAGACCATGGGCTACCAATAGCAAACCCTCCCCCCCCCCCCCCCCGTGGGATTTTCTGGCACACATATTTTTTTGTTGATATTGTCGTCTAGTTTAAGATTTTAGTTGTTTGCCCCTTATCAATTACAGCATTTACCCGGAAACCCCGGAAAACCACGGAAATCCGGAGAAAATGGGTTTGTTTTAATTTTTTATTGTTCTTTGCCCCTAATATTCCCAGAGAATTTCTGACTCACATATTTTTGTTTGTATTGCCATCTAGTTTAAGGTTTCAGTTGTTTGCCCCTTACAAATTACAACATATCCCCGGAAAACCCGGAAAGCCACGTATATACGGAGAAAATTACTATGTTTTGGTTTTTAAATCTTTGTTCTTTGCCCCTAATATTCAAAGGGAATTTCTGACTCATATGTTTTTTTGTTGCCATTACCATCTAGATTAAGATTTCAGTTGTTTGCCCCTTATCAATTACAGCATATCCCCGGAAAACTCCGAAAACCAAGGAAATCCGAAAAAATTGACTTCGTTTGAATTTTTGAAAATCTTTGTTCTTTGCTACTAGTATTCAAAGGGAATTGGTAAATCATATGTTTTTGTGTTGGTATTGCCATCTAGATTAAGGTTTCAGTTGTTTTCCCCTTACCAATTACAGCATATCCCCGGAAAACCCGGAAAACCACGTATATACGGAGAAAATGACTATGTTTTCTTTTTAAATCCTTGTTCTTTGCTCCTAATATTCGAAGAGAATTCCTGACTCATATGCTTTTGTGTTGGAAGTGCCAACTAGTAAGGTATCAGTTGTTTTCCCCTTACCAATTACAGCATGACAAAAAATAATGATGCTGAAGGGATGAAAGCGATTGAAAACCTGGCAGCACACCCTTCATATTCTAATGTGAACAAAAATATGTGTCAGAAATTCCCTGGGAATATTAGGGGCAAAGAACAATAAAAAATTAAAACTAAAACTAAAATTAAAACTGCTGTAAGGGGCAAACAACTGAAACCTTAAACTAGATGGCAATACGAACAAAAATATGTGAGTCAGAAATTCCCTGGGAATATTAGGATCAAAGAACAAAGATTATTAATAAATTAAAACGAACTCATTTTCTGCGGATTTTCGTGGTTTTCGGAGTTTTCCGGGGATATGCTGTAATTGATAAGGGGAAAACAACTGATACCTTGATCTAGATGGCAATACCAATACAAAAACATATAAGTCACCAATTCCCTTTGAATACTAAGAGCAAATAACTAAGATTAAAAAAATTAAAACAAAGTAATTTTCTCCGGATTTCCGTGGTTTTCCGAGTTTTCTGGGGAAATGCTGTAATTGATAGGGGGAAAACAACTGAAACCTTAATCTAGATGGGAATACCAATACAAAAACATATAAGTCACCAATTCCCTTTGAATACTAGGAGGAAAAAACTTAGATTAAAAAAAATAAACAAAGTAATTTTCTCCGGATTTCCGTGGTTTTCAGAGTTTTCTGGGGAAATGCTGTAATTGATAAGGGGTAAACAACTGAAACCTTAATTTAGATGGCAATACCAACACAAAACCATATGAGTCACAAAGTCTCTTTGAATACTAAGAGCCAATAACTAAGATTAAAAAAATTAAAACAAAGCAATTTTCTCCGGATTTCCGTGGTTTTCAGAGTTTTCTGGGGAAATGCTGTGATTGATAAGGGGCAAACAACTGAAACCTTAATTCAGATGGCAATACCAACACAAAACCGTATGAGTCACTAAGTCCCTTTGAATACTAAGAGCAAATAACTAAGATTAAAAAAATTAAAACAAAGTAATTTTCTCCGGATTTCCGTGGTTTTCCGAGTTTTCTGGGGAAATGCTATAATTGATAGGGGGCAAACAACTGAAACCTTAATCTAGATGGGAATACCAATACAAAAACATATAAGTCACCAATTCCCTTTGAATACTAGGAGGAGAAAACATAGATTAAAAAAAATAAACAAAGTAATTTTCTCAGGATTTCCGTGGTTTTCAGAGTTTTCTGGGGAAATGCTGTAATTGATAAGGGGCAAACAACTGAAACCTTAATTTAGATGGCAATACCAACACAAAACTATATGAGTCACCAAGTCCCTTTGAATACTAGGGCAAAACTAAGATTTTAAAAAATTTGAACAAAGTCATTTTCTCCGGGTTTCCGTGGTTTTCGGAGTTTTCCGGGGATATAGGCCTACTGTATTTGATAATGGGCAAACAACTGAGACCTTAATCTAGATGGCAATGCCAACAAAAAAAACATATGAGCCAGAAATTCCCTTTGAATATTAGAAGGAAAAACAAAGATTGAAAAAATAAAACATTGTCATTTTCTCCGTATATACGTGGTATTCCGGGTTTTCCGGGGATATGTTGTAATTGGTCAGAGGCAAACAACTGAAACCTTAAATTAGATGACAATACCAACAAGAAATATGTAAGTCAATAATTCCCTGGGCATATTAGGAGCAAAGAACAAAGAAAAATTAAAACAAACTAGTTTTCTCCGGATTTCCGTAGTTTTCCGGGGTTTCCGGGTAAATGCTGTAATTGATAAGGGGCAAACAACTAAAATATGAAACTACATGTCAATACCAACAAAAAAATATATGAGTCGGAAAATCCCACGGGGGGGGGGGATGGGGGGTATACAGTAGCCCACGCTCTATAAGTCTATTATTTGGATGAAAACTCTCAAAAAGTGACATAAAAGGTTTTAATTTTATTTTTCATTTGTATATCAGTAATTAAAAGGAAATTTACTTTATTTCCTTGTGTAGGTAGGTAAGACAAGTTGACGTACCTTGTTATTGCAGAAAGCCCTTCAATTATAAAATTAGGAATATGATAATAATTGAAGGCTATTGGACCTTTCTTAATCAGTATTATACAACAAAACATAAAAATCACGCTATTTCTTACCTGGAAGTGAATATGTTTTTTATTCTTATCATAACAGTTTGTGCAACCTCAAGCTGTACATGAAATGACCATTTTCTCTGTAAAATACCCACAATCATTCGTAAACAATGTTCTTATTGTTAAACCAAATGTGTGATGTAGTCATAAATGCATGGCTAGACTAGTCTAAAAGGTGGCTCCTCTTCTTGGTACAAGGAAATGCCTGTAGTGAAGTCCAGTTATATTAGAGGTCAGTGATTGAGCCAAAACATGTGATTTCACTGCATTTCTAAATCACAGGTAATAATTTTGCAATAACACAATGTTATTGTAATTTTTTAGTGAACAAAGGCTGGAAAATTGTCTTGTGAAAGAAACATTACATGAATAAAATTAATAATAACTCAACTGCATCAAACTTTGGGGTTCTGAAGGAAATAAATCACTGACACAAAAATGTGTTATCTGGATGTTTGATTTATGATATTTAATTTCCCCTTCAATTCTAAGAGACATACAGTATTGTTGGAACAATAATTCTTTCACACTGGCCGTGTGTAGGCTAAGATGGAAAGATGAAGTGAGACTATGGCAATGAATTTTTCAGTCTGACTTCACCTTTCCAGACATAATGTTATTAAAATTGCTTTGGATGTAGATCACGTCTTTATATTCATTCAAAAACATTCGCTTCTTTGAAAATCAAGATGCCTGCTCCACTGCAATGCTGGAATAACAATCATATTTTATTTATGGTGTATTCTAATATGTACATTAAAGTCATTTTTTTTTTCACTGATATTGAATAATAATGATTATGGAGTGGGTGAAAAGTGACCATGAATCATGGTAAGTAAATATCCATTTACTTTTGTGACTGGGAAAACCACGAAAAACCCAATTCAAATTGGCTGGCCGTTGGGAATAAACCCAAGACTTCCGGAGTGTGAGCCCCAGATACTAGGACCTGAGTCATACCTTGGAACTTCAAATTTTATTTCTTAATAATAGAAACTCCTTAAAAGAAGAAACAGAAAAAAAGAACAGGTTGACACTTAAGCTCCTCCCACTCCAAATGTGCATTGCTATGGCGATGGCGGCCACTGCAGCTCACTGTTATATTCACCCTTGTACCAAAGCATATGCACTAATTACTACAATACGAAAATAACCCTTGTACCAAACCATCACCGTTACTCAGGACCAACTTAATATTTCATAATTGCAATTAATACGAAATTATCAATTTCCACTATTTCATGTACCTCTGTAAACTTAAATAGATGAATTCTCACTTCACACCGGAACGATCATTCGATGGCGTAAAGGAAGAAAAAAAATAAAATATTCCCAATTTTCAACGCTGCTAGTGGTTCCATTGTTGCTACCTAGATGTCTCTCATTGTTTAATAGTGTGTTGGGTGGACGGAGCTTAAGTGGCGACCTGTTCTTCAGTTTTCCGGAAGAAACATTAAAATGAGGTTCTACTGTGTATAAAAAAAAATGGAATTGTGCTCATATTCTTAATTCTTGTACATTACCAGAACAAAGAAAACTTACCTGATGTCATATTCGAACATGTGAAGGTCTGGACGACCATTCACAACCCACTTGGCAAGCTGTTCGCTGCAGCCACCTCCCAACATGGTGCCACTAGCATTGTAGCCACAGTTGTGGAAGAACCCTTGTAATCTTGGATCTTCACCTATAAGTATATTCCATGTATAATTTTTCTTATTCTACCCTTCTTATCATTTTGGGATGTATGAAGCCACATTTTGGGATGTATGAAGCCAGGTCAAATATCTGGCTTATTAAATTTAAATTCAAAATCTATGTAGAGTACATATTAAAACATTGGAAAAACTGTTGTAAACCCATGGGAATACCGATAGAAGATTATACGATCTATACATTACATTTTGCAGATGACCCAATAATAATGGCACAAGATTAAGAAGGTATTGAATTCATGACAAGGAAGTTAATTTCAGAGTATGAGAAGGGTAGTTTGACAATTAAACAACAAAAAAATGCACAGGAGGTATTCAACAAGATTTAACGTTAAAATATAATAATGTGATTATTGAAAACACAGAGAACTACAAATATATAGGCATTACAATTCATAAATATGGTGGAATGGAGAAGGAAATTCAGAATAGAAACACTCTGGGCAGAAAAGCGATATCCCTATTACATGGTGTATTGTGGGACAGACATATCACAAGAAGGAAAAAACAGTATATTTATGATTCAATAGTTAAGAAAACAGTACAATACAGTTAAGACATTTGCCCAGTTAAAAAGAGAGAGGAAAAAAAATTATTAGCAACAGAAATGGATTTTTGGAGAGGAGCAAATACAACTTCTAGGATGGAAAGAATTAGAAATGAAGAAATTTGGGAACAAATGGAAGTACAGGACACTAATAGATGAATGGACAGTCATGTGGTATGGTCATGTGAGAAGGATGGGGGAGGAGAGATTACAAAGAAGATCTTCAGATGGAACCCTCCAGGCAGAAAGAAGAGAGGCAGACCAAAGAAGACATGAAAGGGGGAAACAATTCTGAGAATCTATGGGAGGATAGAGAGGCATGGAGATTGAGAATATGGAAGATGTAGACAAACATCAAAAAACCGTGATGATAATATTTTAATTACTTTTAATATTTTAATTACTTTACAGACTTATTTTTTTTATTTCAGATAGCCTACTTGAGAATGTGGATGACCATATGAACTCTAGAAGACATACATGAAATACATATAGAGTGTGACTGTGAAACACGATATGGACCAAATGGCCTCATGTAGTGCATTAGTGTTGACTTGTGGAAAAATGACTAAATCATTAAAATCTCCAAGTACCTTACAATTAGGGCAATTAAAGCATAATTATTCTGGTAATAGGGTCAATAGGGTAATAGGGTCACCAGTTTGTGCCAAATGTAAATTTTATGTGACAATAAAGGAATTATTATTAATTATCATCATACTGATAGGATCTGTAACCAATTTCCCAGAGGAAAACACATAATACAAGAACAAGATACTGATTTAAATTGACTGCACTTCTCAGTGTGGTGAAGAGGCAGTGCTGTGGCATAGGAGGCCAGGGCTGCTTTCCAATTCAAACCAAATTCATGTAAGAGTTGGCCAATCGTGCAGCTTTCTGCATCACAGCCGCCACAGCTCTAACTCCCAAGCTATCAAGTGAAATACCTACACAAATAAAGCTGCTAACAGTGTAATGATTCAGGTTCTCACGATTACAGCTAAGATTACAATGAAAATAACCAAGTACCTCATCACAAGAGATGTTGGAAATGTCCTCCTCTTGCATCCACACAACACTGGCACCTTTTTAAGAAGTTTTCTTTCACGCACATAAGTTCAGCTTCCAAGATAGAGTTAATTTCTCTTGTGATATTCTCTTTAAGTTCTTCTAACAGTACATGACTTATTATTTATGGGGGAAATCGAAAAATAAAGTATCAAGTTCAAACCCCCACACATTTAAAGAACTTAAAGACAATATCACAAGAGAAATTAATTCTATCTCAGAAGCTGAACTGATGCAAGTGAAACAAAATTTCCTAAAAAGGTGACAGTGTTGTGTGGATGCAAGAGGAGGACATTTCCAACATCTCTTGTGATGAGTTACGTGGTTAATTTCATTGTAATTTTAACTGTAATCATAAGAACCTGAATCATTACACTGTTAGCGGCTTTATTTGTGTAGATATTTCACCTGATCGCTCGGGAGTTAGAGCTGTGGCTGCTGCGATGCAGAAACCCGCATGATTGGCCAACTCGTACACGAAACGCACTGTACTTCCAAATTAAAATTCCAGTTAGTTTTTGGCTTCCTACAGGAAAAAGGCTTTGTGAGTGAAATTTGAAGGTAACTTTCGACATGAGCTAATTAATAGTTCCCTTGTTAGTTTTCGTAATTCATTCTATTCCCACTTGCATGCAAAAGTCTCACCTAGGATGGGGTTATGATCTGGAGTGAAGCTTTCAGGACCACACATTGTGCTCTTAATACCAGCTGTCTCAAACTTGGGAATCAGATTCACAGCTCCTCGCATGTGAGTGCTGAACACAATCCAGTCCAGTTCATATGCACTGAACTGTTCAAAGTCTGATGGAACCTGTAACATACAGCAGGCATAAGATGTCAGCTTAGTATTAGAATATCAATATAAATATTAGATGGAAATTTACAGTGAAGTGTTGATATCTGTAGTAAGATTGAGATCGGAAATATACACACTAAACTTCACTAAAAGGTATATTTACCCAGAATGATCATTTCAGCAGGTCTTCCCGCCATCATCAGCTGATTCCGACTGCTCCGAAATGATCATCCTGGGTAAATATACCTTTTAGTGAAGTTTAGTGTGTATATCCGACTGGGAAGAATAACAAGATGGCCGCTCATGAGGTAGGACGGAATTTTGCCGAATTTAACGAACATTTTGCAGGATTAAAACATGAAGTAAAGGAATTTTTAAAACTTAGATGCAAGAAAAGATTAATTACAGCAGACATCAAATTCATCAATCGTTGCCTCAAGAATAAAATAGTCCCAAATTTCGTTAAAAAGTATGTCAAATCAAACAACAGTAGCGCCCAACAAAGGGCCGCGGAGAAAAAAGTAATGGAAGTTGAGAAAAATAAACACTACCAAACTTTGAATGAATTAGATTTAAGAACCTATGAACTTCATTTGAAATGCACGGGAATTTTGGGGAATACAATATGGCAAAATTTAGAAGACAAATTCTTTGATTTTTTGAATTTCCAAACAAAACAAAAATCAAATAAACTGAACAAAAAATTCAATCAGTTATGGCAGAGACAAAAGAAAAACAGGGAGTTGGAAATGGTGACACAATATAAAAACAGGGAGTTGGAAACACAGACACAAGGTTATAACTGGGAGTTGGAAATGCATACACAAGGAGAAAACAGGGAGATAGAAATGAAAACACACGAAAACAACAGGGAATCGGTAATGCAGACACAAAGGGAAAACAGGGAGTTGGAAAATTAAAAAAATATAGACACAAACAATGTAGTCAACTTGTCAAAACAAAACTTCACACACCAAGAGTTAAAATTCCTCAACAAGGGCCTAAAGACTTGTGTTGATTATTCCACAAATATAGAAGATTACATAGCAGACATTGAAATTGCCATCTATCATTTAGATGAAGAAGACCAAGCAAAAGTTAGGAGCAATTGCAATAAAATTATAATATCATTTGACTTGGTTATAGCCATGAAATCAGTAAATCTTATATAGGCTATTGATTTTTTCTAGGATAGTGTTTTCTCATCCATTCCCATTTGTGTAAGATAATTAATTAAAAATTAAAAATCAAGAGCAAAATAATTAAAACATATTTAAAACAATTAATAATTATAACCAAACAGCTAAAAATCCAGTTTTGGAGTGTATTTCACAATTAGAAAGCATTGCTTGGGAAAAACAACCTCAGATTTGAGTTCCCTGGCCCAAAAAAGTCTGTATAGAGAGTTCCATCCAAATCCATCAAAGTTTTCTGATTTAGGCCTACATTCATTATCCCTCTTCCCTGTGTTGAAAAAAATCGTGATGCTTTTATTTCCAAGTTATGTCAAAAAACAGCAAAGCCATGTGCAATTGACTTGATAATTGAAATGTATTACCGAAAACTGGTGCTTCGATAGCGCAAAAATTCACATTTTCTGTCAGTTTTTCACTCATAACTCACAAACAAAGCAAAAATTAAAAATCCGGCTTCAAGGTGCATTCGGCCACCCTTCAGTTCATCTATGTTTAAAATTTCAGATCTCTGCGTGCAGTAGATTTCGCTGGGCATCATGCACAGACAGACAGACAAACGCTTCCTCTTATTAGTAATCCTGAGGCTTTCATGGCCGGGGTCTTGACAACTGTTCATCTTTCGGGCTGTAGGCCATGTTCAATGGCTTTTAAGTTGCCAGTTCATTCAGCCCGAGACTCCGACTGGTCACCAGCCACCGAAGGAGTTTCCCACAGTGGGAACGAAACGTTTGGCAAGCTAGAAGCCATTGACCATGGCCTATAGCCTGAAAGATGAACAATTGTCACTTCCTCTTATTATTATAGATAATTTCCAGATAAATGTGCAATCTGGCAGGAGTATTTTAACCAGAGGTTAGTCGTAGTGTCCACCAATATCTACATAGGCCTAAATCTCTTGCTCTTCACAGACCAGATGCTGGCGCAGAAAGAGCACGCTGCACTCCTGCCTTTGGAGAAGGGGTACTTACAAGGATTTTTGAAAAGCCTTCTACAAGTAGGCCTACCCGTTCAGTCACATGTATCTTGCATGCAAATAAATCCAGCATCTGCCTTGGAACCACAGGACTTTGAACTTCAATTTAATTTCTGTAATTGGGTATTGGAGCGACATGGTGGACAACAAGACTTATTTTCCAATTTTCACTGATGAGGCCAGTTTCACTAGAAATGGTCTAAAGGAATGGTAGTGTAATGTGGTCATAGAAGCCAACCATCAGCAAAGTTTTGGTATCAACGTTTGGGATAGCATCTTATCTAATAGCATTATTGAACCATATCTTTTTCCTGCATGACTAAATGATCATGTATACTGGCAATAATTTCTGACTGAAACACTATCGGTATTAATAGAAGTTCCTTTGAACATCCGACAACAGATATGGTTCCAGCATGATATAGGGCTTCACCCCATTTCACCATGGATGATCGTCATCTGGACAATGCGTTTTCTGGCAATTGGATAGGAAGAAGTGGCCCGATACTTTGGCCACTACATTTGCCTGACCTTAATCCCTTGTATTTCTTTTTGTAGGGGCATCTGAAGAGTATTGTTAACATGTCAGATTGGCAGATTGTGATGAGATTTGTAACATGCCAGGAGTTTTTCAGAGGGTGCAAAATTAATTTATTTGGAGGTGTACTCTATGCAGAAATGGTGATGGTGGTCACATTGAACTATTTTTATGGTGACTACCAGCATTCCTTTTCTTTTTTAATGACAAACTGAGGAGTATAAGAAATGGAGACTTCAAATCAACAGGAATAAAACAAAATACATGGTAGTAGAAGACATAAATCAAGATTTGACACTGGAAGAAGGGATGGGAACTATTACACACACTGAAGAGTACAAATATCTAGGAGTCAAAACACACAAGATGGCAAACAAGATAAAGAAATTAGTTCAAGAATAAATGCTGCCAAGCTTGCTATTGGAACATTAAATGGGTTTCTGTGGGATCGATGGATTAGAAAGGAAACATAAGGAAAAATCTTTAAACACAATTATGGAACAGGAACCACCAGGAAGGAAGAAAAGAGGGAGACCTCCGACAACATGGATACAAGGCATTCAGACATCAATTAGAAGAAGCAGTGCTTTTTTTGTGACGGTACGCAACGGTATGCAGTACCGGCACCTTTTTTAAAAATAAAATTTGGATATTACTCACGATATTTCTATCACAATTATTTGTACAAAATTATGGCCTATTACTTAAAATCAAGCTTGTTTGTTGGTTTTGTTAGATTTCTACATACGAGCACATGATAGTTTCTGTTAATTGCCATGGCTACTGGACTGCAAGAGGGTTGGGGTGGGTTTTTCCAACTGCTCAAGGCCATTCTAACGGTTTAAGTATTGCACCAAGTGCAGTTAATGCTAATGTAGTATCAAACAAGTAGTAAGTAGCTAACCATCATAGTTAATCAGGGGTTAGTGCATGTTTAAATTTAACTGCATTTGTTGCTTACATATCATTTGAAAAGAAAACCCTTGGTATGTGTTGCACAGACAAGTGAATTCATAATTGTTTAGTACGGTTGTAGGAACAAGAGGTGCACGTTGTTCACAAGTAGAGAAGTGAAATGAGTAAAATAAGTAATTATTTTGTACCGGTGCGTAATAAAAGAAAGCATGACGATGTTTTTGAAGTATCTCATAAACCTGCCAACAGTGAATAAACTGAATCTGAAGAGTACGTCGCAAGTACTGGTAATTTTACTGCAATTCAAGGGAGGAACATTTCTGGCCATGATAGGCCAGATTGTTGCACATTAACTCAGAAAAATGTCTTCTGGGAAAAGTGTGGGAGCTCCCATGAGAATTAGTTAAAAAGTTTCTATGAGTACCACCACCTTTTTAGTTAGAAAAAAATCAATGAGAAGAAGACATTATAACGAAGAGAATTTATGGACAGACAGACATAAACTGAGAATGAAAATTAAATTGGATATGTAATATTTTATTAATATGAGTTGATTAACACACTTGAACTTCACTTACTTCAGTGGTAAGTGAAGTTCAAGTGTGTACCACTGAAGTAAGTGAAGTTCAAGTGTGTTAATCAACTCATATTAATAAAATATTGATTCACTTCACTGTGTTAAATTCCAAACTATTTATAATATTTATAATATGGATATGTAATCTTGGGTTACTGGAAAATGTAAATGGAAGCACATTGTAAAACCGAATAATACTAAAAGAAATTGAAGGATGTAACACTGGCCTACATGAGAAAAAGCATAATTTAAAAAAAAAAAACTTTTTTAAGCATCTACACATTTTGCTGCTCTAGATTTTTTGTTACGCCTGCAAAAATAAAGGCTAGTGTCTTGATAATTTGAATGTGATGTTCAATCACAGGACAGTACTGTAGCAAAGATGTCTCATGATACCTAACGTTAATAAAAATTAAGTTTTCTTGGCCTTTTTTTTTTTTCTGTGACAACACAGTTATCTGTTTTCACTATGTCAGTTGGACGGCTAGTCAGTGGAGTGCAAACCCTTAACACATTTTATGTTATTGCATTGTATTTTTTCATAAATTCCCCTTTTCAAAATGTTTAACTGAGTTCATTCTATAATCTCTCCAACGTTTTCGGTTGAATTCAATGAGTAGGCCTGTCCCTAAAAATGTTGCTATTGTACTCTTCTGCACCTTACTGTTTTTGCAACAAATGTAGAATAATAATTAGGGTTTGGATATATAGAATTTTAGAAAGTTTATACAGGGAAGTTAATATTACGAAAAAAAATAATATTGAGATAGATCCATACACTGCTTCCCTTATTTTAATTACTAACCTGTTCACCAGTACATGTTCACCAGTTATACTCCATCTGATGGAGTATAACTGGTGAACATGGTGGGAAGGCTCACCGAAACCTGGGTTCAGGTTAGTAATTAAAATAAAGGAAGCAGTGTATGGATCTATCTCAATATTATTTTTTTTCGTAGGGTTTGAATGTTTATGACCTAAAAAGGTGGGAAATATGACGGCAAATATGCCCTTAAAATGACTAAATTCACTTCTTTGCTTCACTATGGTGCATCTTCGAGTCATGGCCTCCCCAGTTGCTCTCCGCCAGCCTAGATGATCCTGCGCTGAGACTTTCAAAATCCAGATCTTAAGGATATGCACTGCATCCTGATCTACACCATCTTCTCATCTACTGCGTGACCTTCCCACCAGCCTTCCTCCTCCAAAGTCTCCTGAAAATGCCTTCTTTGGAGCTTGATGTTCATCCATCCTAATTAGATGGCCTGCCCATTTAAGTCTCTTAATACGAATAACATGTGGGTGCATCTCCATATAAAGAATATAGTTCATTATTATATCTAATTCTCCATTCTCCTTGCAGGTCCGTAGATTCTCCTCAGGATTTTCCTTTCGAAGGAATCAATTTTTTCCACGGCATTCTTTGAGAGGGTCCACGTTTCACTTCCGTACACCACTATACTGCGTATAAGTGTTTTGTATAGTGTTACCTTTAAACTTTGATTCATGTCCCTACTTCTGAAGAGGGGCAAAATGACTAAATAAGACCCAAAAATCCTAAATATGACCTGTTAAAGAACGTGTTTAAAAAAAATAAATGTTTCAATTTAAAGTGTTTTATATATCATATGAATTCAATTAGATAACTACATTTAACAATTTTACAGGTGATTTACAGTTCAACTTGTACTGAACTTCTAGTTTTAAAAAATTTCCTCGCTTCATCAGCTCAAAATAATATTTTGTAAATCTTGCGTGTCCTTATAAAATGTAAAAAATTGAATTAATTTTAAAATTATGTTACCTAAAAAGGCATAACATTAATTTAATTTAATACATTTCAAATTTAACTCAACCATGTAGCACATACACTGTATAATTGTGCTCATTTATAGAATTTATAAAGAAAAATGATGTTAAATGACAAATATGACCAAAATGTGACCAACACTGTACAAATGACCAAAATATAACATTATATGCAAAATAAAAATGGTCCGATAACAAGCATTCATTTCATGTTTAATTTGTGTTTACGGCAAGAATGGAGGTCAGGACAAAAATATGAAATGTTATAAACATCCAAACACTAATAATAATGCATGCTATTTGTTTTATAAAAAAGCACTGTTTATTTTATTTCATGTGCATTTTGAATACCTAATTTATTAACTGAAAGTACGAAAACATTTTTCTTTCTTATAAAAATACTGTTTCTGATGCTATATTTTGAAGTTGATGTTGTTATTGTTTCCATTAATATTGTACAAGTATTACACTATCTGGGTGTTATTACAACAACAACTTTCACATAATTATCTATTAAGAATCATTACTTATTCATATTTTTTGTAATACACATTTCCTGCTTAAAACTCCTTGGCATACACCAGTAAAGAGTGGCAGGCTATTGGCACCAGGGGCAGATCCACAGGGGGGGGGGGATTTCCTCCCACCCAAAAAATTTGTTAACATTAAGCACAAATTATTCAAAATTTATTATTCTAATAAATTTTGTAAAGACAACATAACCCAAATACTTAAATTAAAGCAACGACATTCATTATTTTGAAAAATCTTTGTAATAAAATGCTGAAATGTTCATTTTGATTTCAATTGTGTACTGGGAATAATTAATTTTTATGAGTAAAAACTTCCCTCTCTACTTTGGTCCCCCCCCCCAAAATTTATCTCTGGATCCGCCCCTGATTGGCACTCTCCAGCTGACTTTGGAAATACAGCAGATCAGCTTACTGCACCAAAACTGAAGGCCAAGTTGGAATTCATTAGCCTTAATTTAGTCCAAGAAAATCAAACTTATTTACTCTGAAATCTAGCTCACTTCTTCCCAGAAGATGGGTGCAGAGCAAGCAGCAGCTGAAAGCTCAGACATCTTCAACATTTTCACCCGGCTAGAATCTCAAGAAGCTATTAAATATGAAGTTCATGGATATTGCTTGCCTACTTTCTGATGAAAACGAAATGCCTAAGCAAAGTGGTTTACTAGAATATCAGAAAATACTAATGAACAAAAAAATCTCTCCTGTCCTTTATCAATATGTAGTGTGTATTATGCTTCCATTAGACACTACATTTTCTTTATCTACAAGGTGCGTCCACAAAGTAAGTTTCCCTGGGACTGTTTACAGAAAGAAAACACAAATTTCATGGAGATATATATTCCAACATATAAAGGAAGTATTCAGCTATTTTTCAACATATTTGCCACTGGAATTGAAACATTTGTCATACCGTGGGACCAATTTTTGAATACCTGTGTCGTACAAGTCTGCCGGCAGGGATTTGAACCACTGTGTGACAAAAATCTCCTCTCTGTCATTTCTTAAGGTGTAGGAAAAGATGGAAATCACTGGGAGCGAGGTACGGGCTGTAGGGTGGATGTTTAAACACCTCCTAGCAAGCCTCCTGCAGAAGTTCGGCGGGGAGGTGTTTAAACATCCGCCCTAAAGCCCAGACCTTGCTCCCAGTGATTTCCAGCTTTCCCTACACCTCACAAAATGACAAAGAATGACAGAGGCACAAAGGTGGTTGTCACACAGTGGTTCAAATCCCAGGCGGCAGACTTTTACGACAAAGGTATTCAAAAGTTGGTCCCACAGTACGGCAAATGTTTCAATTCTGGTGACAAATATGTTGAAAAATAGCTGAACACTTCCTGTGTCAGTTGAAATAAATATTTCCTTGAAATTTTGTTTTGTTTCTGTTAACGGCCCCAGGGAAACTTACGTTATGGATGCACCTCGTAGTTTGAATGTTTTCATGCTTACCTTTTCTAGCACAATAGGGTTTGTTTCATATCCACCCATGCAGAGGGACTTCCCAAGGACACGGAAATAAATGGATGAATCATGATCCCTGATGTTAGGAAGGCCTTCCACTTCTGGAATCTCCTCAGTGACAACGTATGCATGCTTCATTGGAACAAGTGGGAGGTGCAACCCCACCATTGCAGCCAGCTCTCGTGACCAAACACCTGTAGGTTATTAAAAATAAAAGACTCACAACTGAATTTCATTTCAATTTAAAATGCAGTTAATTTCAACATACAATATTACCTCCCTTCCCCAATATGCTTGGCATATTTCATAACCACAAAAGAATTGAAAGTAGGCATTAGTGAAGTGATGGTATACATCAAAGTTCAGTTCTAGATCCAATTCCATTCCTCTACACACAGGAGGTTCAAGGTGTCAGTGAGATGACACATTTTTGTGATGTGCTGCTGGAGTGCCTTTACTGGCCGATGAATTGCTTCCAGGCTGTCAGACTGTGCATTTTTGGCACATCGCAAAAATAATCTCTCTGTACTTCATTTGTTCTATGTAAGTCAAGAACTTACATTATTTTCTTCAAAATGATACTTAGCATTCCTATTTGTATTTTGAATTAACTTCAATTAATTTTAAATTTCAATACATGCATGCTTGTTAAGTTGATACCGTATAGGTCTGAAAATAAGACGACATAAAATGGAATTTCGAAGTTCATACCATAACTTCTTCTCTCGCCTTTATTTATGCATTGAGACAATGAAGATGCTTTCTTTTTCACATGGTCGCCATGACTGGTGGTCAAACAAAGCTTTATGCATAGAGAATAGAGAAGTAATGGTGCAAATCAAGCAGAAGCACGAATTCGGAAAAAATACAATTTGGTAAAGTTTGGTGAATTTCCACATGACTTTGACCTTGGGTTGGACACATGTCATTGCGTGGGGATTCTCGCTGCGTTCATGAATGGAGAGCTGTTGAAAGTGTTAGCCTGCACATATAAGACAAGTATAGTTTTTATAAGCACATTTTGAGGAAAAAAAACATCGTCTTATATTCGGGCCAATACGGTAAGTTAATATTTGAAACAATTTTATAATGATGTAGGAGTCGATTATATTTTACGTTAATATTATATTCAAGTGAAGAAGTGAATTTTATTTTATGTTAATATAATATTGAAGCAAGGAATTTAATTTAATTTTACATTAATTTTACGTTTACCATTTTAAATATGTTTATTTTAATTACATTTGCTTACACTACAGTTTATGTTGATTCATGACTATGCATGCATGATCACTGGAATATAGAATTTGCAGTGCCCATTCCATCGAGAATAATTGTCCTAGACATTTCGAGTGTAATGTTAGGTAGTGCACACTAAAACGGTGACAGACCCTAACGTTTGTAAGAAGAAGAACCATCCTGACTGATGATGACCTCATCCACATGATGGTGCCACAGCAGTTGAAGTATGGCTGAAGAAAATAGAACTAATGGTTTCCTAAACCAGTACACGTAATTGATAAATGTAACTTTTTTTCCTTTTGTGGTGAATATTATTTAGTATAAATAAATTTTCCACCTAAACCACAAAATACTACTGATGTACTGATGTACTACTGATGCAACGGATACTACAGCAAGCCATAACCAACAAGAGCTAATTAGATCCACAAGGCGGTCCACAACTTTCAACTCCAGTATATCTACGAGTACATACAATCAGACATTGACTTTTGCTGAAAAACACGAAAAATTGTATACTGCTTAATAAGGCTATAAATAATCCTGAACTATCCTGCTACAATATATATATATATATACTGATTTATAACATTGACTATTGCTGAACAATCTCGGCATAAAAATTTTACATGTTTATGAGCACATACAAAGACATACTTAGTTTAGATTTTTTAACTAATTATGGTACACAACGTATAATCAGTATATTTTAATGGTTTTATACTTTTAAAATGGATTTCTCAGAAGTCTGTTACTCTGATGTAAAAACATGTGTAACATATTTAATATAACACTAATATTTTATGATATGAAAACTATTTTATGGATATACAATAGGAGCATAAGAAGCTCATGTAGGAGTGATATATATGGTTGCATTTTGTACAATTGTAATTATAAAACAAGGTGTAAAAGTAAACGTTACATTTATTGAACTTTTGGCTTGATTTATTTTATGGTTTAGGTGGAAAATTTATTTATACTAAATAGTACACGTAAACTATACCAAAAGTGAAGTTTAGTGTTAATTTCAACTCCCTATATAATTATTATTTAATGCAACAATTCTTTGTGCAAGTCAGATTTTGAGAGGCATTACAAGGAAAACATTACATGCCACATTTGTTCTTAAAAAAGAAAGAACTTGCAATTTAAATTACACGGTGGATGAGTAGGCCTACCATTAGTTTATAAAAAATTATATAAAAGGCAGGGATGCAGTGGTAACTTAAATAGATTTCAGACTCACTCATAAAATGAATACTGTTTCAGAAATGCTTCTATCCCAAAGAAGACATTATTTCCATATAGATTATGAATTTTAAGGTCTAATTATGTTAACAAAATAACATATGACCATTCATTGCTGGTGATATTAACTAATAGCTTAAGTCCACTGCTATTGGTTCAGACTTTAGAACAAACAAGTTTGACACACTTAGAACACAAAACTTTCCAGATAGTCCCGAGTCTTGGAAGAAAATGTATGTTGGTAACAATGACTAAAGCTTAAATCCTTCATTATTGTCTTTAGAGGAAGCATGGGTAGTTCAATTAATGTCTAAATAAAACATTGCAATAGAACTTTGAAAAGTCGGGATCAAATAGGTTTCCAACTGCGAACTGCCTTTCTCGGTAGGTTTCTGACTCTGTTCCATTGTGTTCTGGCACCACTGCATCACTGTTCAAAGGTTAACTAATTTTATGAAATAAGTTTAGTTTATGGACTCTTACCACAGCAGTTGACAACGTGGTTGGTCTTGATAGTGCCATGAGGTGTGACCACTCCAGTAACCTGACGAGCTCCAAACACATTCTTCCCTGTCAGAATACTTGTCACTGGGCAGTCCTCAATCACCTGCATATTAAAATAAGCTCTCACTCAAACACTCCAACAACATAAACTAGAAACATAGTTAAGAAAACATCTTTCAAGTATGTGAAATTTAAAATCTATAATAACTGGAGAATTCAGTAGCTGGTTCAACTGCTGTATTCCCTTGTGACTACTTGTCGTACCATGCCATGCCACAAAATAGAAAACAAAAACAATTATATGAGTACAGTGAACACCGCTTAATGTAATCATGGATTATGTTATCAATCAGGTAACGTTATCATTTTTAAGAAGTCCCATATGGATTAATACTGATACATTGAAAAAATGCTGTTTATTGTGATCAAAGATTTGGTTTATGTTATCACATTTTCCTTTTTGCAGCTTTATTTCCAAGTACTGTATGTCATTCAAAATTTTGTTTCTAACTCAACTGTACTGTGTTGTACTAGAGGTAGCAGTACTGTTTCCAGCTCACATGATGACCAGTTCGAGAGGGTGGCATTACCTAACATTCTCTTTTAAGCAATAAAACATGTTTCACCCCACAGTTAAGCTGCAGCTTGTGATTTATGAAGATAACAGTGACATAACATGCAGTTATGACTAGTGTAAAATGAAAAGACTTGAACAGACAGGCATTAGATGTATTGCTGTGTGGTGTTCACCAAAGATCAGAATAGACTTCCAAAAACACTCGTAACTGAGTATGGAGTATTGGTTAATAGACTCCTAAAGGAAAATAAAAACAATTAAAAACTCTGTTACTGGCTGATAAATAGTTGCTTGCAGTCTATTACTGTATTAGCCTATGAGTGGTTCAATCATTCAAAATTATGTATTATTTTTTTAATAAATATTTTAAATTCTGTTGTGTATTATCTTATAAATAACCTTCATTTAATTCCTTCGGCTATTGTTTTCAATAGGTTAACGTTATCAAATTAGCTGTGTCCCAAAGTGATCACAGTAAGCGGCGTACACTGTAGTGAAATTTCCGACTATTATTCTCAGTAGAATAGTGCAGAAGACAAGTTGTGTTTCCGCAGTGAAACAAAATGATTACCTTAAAAGCGTAGTTAAATAATATTAGACAATTAAGCCAATTACAAGGGCTGAGAAAATAATAATATTACCATTAAGTGAAAATAATGACAACATTAAGCTCACTATGCACCCAAAACCCTCACCTCATTATGTGTAAATGATGACACAGCACTGAAGTTCCGAACAGAAATTATCAATGTGCTCAGAATTAAAAATTAAATTTTGACCAAACCGAGTATGCTATTAGGGTGAAATTTGAGGTAGACACTCCCTAGTCATGGGGAATGTTCAGTTTTGTTATTGTATTACTTATTTGGACATTTTCATTATCTAAAGAAGAGACAATTTTCATTATGTTTTGTCTATTTTGTTTGTTTTCATGTAATAATTATACCACTATGCTTTGACCTTTAATGGCAATCCTCCCTGTGGGGAAAGCTGAAGGTTTTCCTTCAAAATAAATATAGTGATTTTCTCCGTCATTAGCTTTACCTCCTCTTATGGAGGACTTATAGTCAACAGCCATAAGGGGGGGGGTGAGCATATGGCATTTCCTTCATGTACCAAAGGTAACAATGTATACCTTTAAAAGAAGTACCCAGGTATTTGTCATCCAAGTATTGTGTATTGTATTGGTCACCATGAAATGCCTAAGGTTCAATGGTGTAGCAAGCTCAGATGGTGTGGAAAATTTCTTGTCCCCCCTTCCCTCACTGCACCTCTCTGTTGGTCCTCTCATGGAAAGTGATCTCACAGGAAGTTCATTGGATGTTCAGACGGTGATGACCATCGAAACTGGTTCATGTCAGTATTCAAATTTAAGCAAAGTATTGTGTATCAGTATACCGGTAATCTTTTCATAAGTTAAGGTTAATTTTTACCCAGTCTAGTGCTCACAATCTAAGCATGTAAAGGTAAAGTGTTCCCTATACAGGCCATGCAGGCCCAGATGGTTCCAGGAGGATGAGGCTCCCAGATTTTTAGACATTCGGCACATGGAGGTGGTAAGGTTGTCAGCCTTATGCACCGGCCGCCTTTACCCCCTGGATTGCTCCTCGAACTTATTTCTGTTAGAGGCTGAGTTGACTCCAGGGCCAAAGTGCCACCAGAAGGATTAGGCCAATTGAAAAACTCCAATGACCTCATCGGGGATCGAGCCCGTGACCTTCCAGTTTGTAGTGCAGCGCCTCAACCACTACGCTACGGCGTACCCCATTCTTAGCATGCATCTCCAATAATTAGTATAGACTTTAATATTTTCTTCTGAATAAAAATAGTTTTGCTTTAATTGCACTAATCTTCCTCTCCAATGCCTCGGATAATAGAGTGTACACTGTATTATTAAACCTCACATCCATTGAGGATATCTTTGAAATGGGCCTGAAAGGAGATGTGGTACATACCTGAGCCCCTCCTTTTGTTGCAGAGTGCGTAAGAGCCTTGCACAGTTTTGATGGGTCCACAGTTCCATCCCCAGGAGAGTACAAACTTCCTTGGATGACATCTGCATCAATCAATGGAAACAGCTTCTTGGTTTCCTCAGGATCAAGTACAGAAGACTCAATGCCAAAAGCGTTGCCCAGAGTTGCTATTCTCTTGTATTCATCCAACCTTTCCTTTGAAACAAATTTATACATCCATGAAACATTTCTTATGCTACAAGAACATGAATTATAAATACAATATCGGTTTATACGTCTGCAGCAGCATGCCTGCCTTCCCCCCTGGCAGCTCGTGTTCAACTCTCATTCGGGGCAGAATAAACTGACCCTGAGGGCTGGAATAGGAAAGGTAGTGGTGTACAACTTCTTATCATTAGTCTGTGCACTAAATCAAAGAGGTGCATCCGGAAAGTAAGTTTCCCTGAGATGTTTACAGAAACAAAACACAATTTTATGAAGAAATTTACTGCAACAGGTACAGCAAGTGTTCAGCTATTTTTCAACATATTCGCCACTGGAATTGAGATAGTTGCCATAACGTGTGATCAATTTTTTAATGCTTGTGTCATAGAAGTCTGCCACGTGAGAATTGAACCACTGTGTGATAATCATCTCTGCCTCTTTCAGTCTCTGTAATTTCTTGAGGTGTAGGAAAAGATGAAAATCACTGGGAACGGGATTCGGGCTGTAGAGTGGCTTTTAAACACCTCCCAGCAGGTTTCCCGCAGAAGTTCGGCTGGGAAGAGTTTAAACATCCACCCTACAGCCCGGACCTCGCTCCCAGTGATTTTCATCTTTTCCTACACCTCAAGAAATGACAGGGAATGACAGAGAAGAGGAAATGGTTGTCACACTGTGGTTCAAATTGCAAGCAGCAGACTTCTATGACACAGGTATTCAAAAGTTGGTCCCTCGGTATAACAAACATTGTCAATTCCAGTGGCGAATTTGTTAAAAATTGCTGAACACTTGCTGTATATGTTAAAATAAATATTTCCATGAAATTGTGTTTTTTTTTTCGGTAAACAGTCCCAGGGAAACTTACTTTCTGGTTGTGCCTCGTAACTGGATTCAACCCCAAACCTCTTTGCAGTACGTACAACGTGGAGGCATATATCACTCTCCATAGTGATTTGTTCATCAGATGAGTATGTTAAGTCTGGCAGTCTCCTTGATGTCTTTCGACAAGAATAGGGTAATGCCAGCACCGGGTTTCTCCTCCACACTACCCTACACAAACACCACTACAAACATTCATCGCTACACACCTTACACTTCTGCCAATTACATGCACAGTCACCATGATATGGTAGGCCCAAGTGGTAGCAGAAGAGATATCCCCACATTTTTTAAAGATTTCATCTGAAGCAAGAAGGAGTTGTTGGTGAAATCAGGCGAACTTTCTTGTAGATTAGCATATATGCCAATGATAAGAATTTCATATAATTTTTATGGAAGGATGAAGTAGGGAATATAATTGTTTATCGGCACAGGAGAGTTGTGTTTGGTTTCGTTTAGAGTCCCTATCTGTTAAATGCAGTTATAAGACTTCATCTCACAAGAGTTCTCAGGGTCATCTGGGAGTTTCCCCATATTCCAAGGACTATCACGGGTATTTCGGATTGCTTTTTATGTTGATAATGTGATCACAAGTTTTGATGATGAGAATCCGTTTAATATTCATGGAAGAAGCATGGCTATCATGGCTGATGACAAGTTTGAATTATAAAGGTGGGAGTTCACAGATTCAGATGCATCTTCAAAGGCTTGTACTTGGTTTAATCTGGGACAGAAGGCAATAAGTGTAGACTGTTTTCAGAACTCTTGAAGTGGGCTCAAAAAACAATTTCTAATATATCATTTTTTATTTATTTTGTCCCTTAAAAGCATAAAATCCACACTGAAAATTTACAGGACCAATCAGAATCTAAAACCAATAACAGGTACTTCAAAGTTGCATTTTTTCATTCTACTGTCAAAAACTGAAGCTAGTTTTAATAAAATTGGGAAAGAAGGAACAGGAGTAACAATTTAAAGTGTCGTGTGAATGGAAACATTCAATTGAAATGCATAATTTAAAAATGTGAATATAATATTGTAAGCTAGCAGTTCTCCCCTATCATCACCAACATGGGGTCAACATGCCACTACTCCAGATTGCTGCATTGTACCATTGAATTATTAGAAATCCCATTCTGATTTTTCGTAAGGTTATTGAGAACACTTTTGTGCCATTCATATTATCTCTCAGCACTATTATTTGTTTATGTATTTTTTAGTACATGCTCCGCAAAGTGGCTTTTTTTTCGTACTGCTAACATGCCGGAAAGTAGCACTTTACCATACTAGTAGGGTAAAGTAATTTTATTGTACTAGTACAGTAACCCCTAGTGGACGTAGTTCCAACTGTGGCTCCTAGATGTCTCTACAGTGTCTTTCAGTGTAAGTTCAAAGAAATAAATTCGATAATAACAACTTCTTATAATTTTTATGACTTGGGGTGGACTCGAACACACAAAATTTGCAATACTGCACCATAGCTTTAGTTCCCTACACAACCAGTGCCAGTTGAAAGGAATGATTTCAGATGAGCCTCTTGTACGATTGCTTCATTTAACAAGGCATAATGTTTCGTTGCAAAAATATGAGGAAAATGAAGTGTAATTTCAATTGAGGTAAATATATTTAGTTTAATTAATCATTATTATTTTAACAATGTCTTTAAAAGTTTTTTCAAGGAAAAGAAACAATCCACAGCAAGCGAAGTTTGTAAACATGCACTACTGATACAAACGCCATTATCTTTGCTTTTTTTACCCAGAATCATTGAAAATGAGTAAAAAACTGAGCTCAGTAGTAAAATTACAGAGCTTTTACTAAAAAATATTGTATGCACCACATATGCGAAAGCTTAAATGGACTCCTCCATTATTTCAGCCTCGGCTTACACTTCGGCTGCAATACTATATTCGTCCACTAAAGCCTTATTTTGCGTACTTGATACAAAAATAGCTGTTTCAGGTACTTACAGTTTCTTTGTCATCTCATTTTGGCATTTCTCTTATTTCTGAAGCTTGTTTATGTTTACAATGTTTTCCGTTGTTCTTTTGTTTCATTTAATCTCAACTCCTAAAATATCCTGGTTGCATTTTTATATTTCTCGAAGCACCCGCTTCTTGGGTGGGCAGTGCCGGAAGTCTGCAGTCAGCCTTATGAAAGTGAAATGCTCAGACCTACCTTAGGGGCGCCGAGTTTTCTGGTCCTTTTAGGCCTACTTTACTGAAGGTATGCAATCTTAAGTTTATTTGTCAGTTATATTTATTTCTTGGTTCTTTATTTTAATGGTGGGGTTTGTTGCTTCAATTAGTTTTCTTATCTATATTACGTTTGGTTAAAGTTATATAATTCACACACCAGTTTTGTGTTAGTTTTTCTTTTAGTTCACTTCACTCAAAGGTTTCGTTTTGTTTGTTCTTCAGTTTGACTTCCCAAGATGAGATGGCAAAACACAAATTTTCCGACTAGTTTGTAACTTCATTTTAGTCTGTTAGTTTTTCTTTATTCACCTTGAGATGTTCAATGTCAGGCTTTACAATGCAAGCAAGAGTGCTGGAACATTTCTTTGCTGCACATATTTATGTCTAAATTGTTAATTTTTTCAAATTCTAAATAAATTGTTATAAATTTACTGTTTAACATTTTTATCCTTTAAAATGGTTTGACTGTTATCACATCAATTGCAAATTCTCTGGGTCATTAATATCATGAGTTAAAGACTGGTACACTTTAGTACACTTGCTAGGATTTTTTTTTTCTTCTTCAGATTTTTAAAACATAGATTTTACAATAATAGATAATTTTCAAAATTTGAATTGAATAAAAAAAATCAAATTGCCAGATAAATACCTTACAAAAGATTGTGATTTTTAGCTTTAAGATAAACTATTAAAAAAAACATTAATATGAATGTACTCAGAAATATGGTTCTTTATGTGTTGTTGTGTACATAATTTTAACAAATCCAAAATGCGTTATATTCACAAAACTTAAGATTTTAAATGCTGCCAGACCACAAAAGTGTCGTCAACATATCTGTAGAAATATTTGGGACTGTAATCGGTCCTTTTCAGGGCCAGAAGTTCAAAGTGTTCCATGTAAAAATGCACTACAACTTCTAGAGAACAATTTTACTCCGGATGTCATAGCACTTTTCAAGCATGTGTTGACGTCTACATATTTCCTGTATGATGGGCAGTTCTACGAACAGCAAGACGGCGTGGCGATGGGCTCTCCTCTCTCACCGGCAATTGCGAATTTTTACATGGAACACTTTGAACATCTGGCCCTGAAAAGGACTGATTACAGTCCCAAATATTTCTACAGATATGTTGACGACACTTTTGTGGTCTGGCAGCATGGCATCGAGAGACTAAATGACTTCTTGGGCCTTCTAAACAGCATCCATAGTAATATCCAGTTCACCATGGAAATAGAGAAAGACGGGTGCTTGCCGTTCCTTGATATTCTAATCTGCAGAAAAGCTGATGGCAGTTTAGCTCATAAAGTGTACAGAAAACCCACCCACACAGATTTGTATCTAAATGCCAGTAGCCACCACCACCCAGCGCAGAAGAGAGGCATTCTAAAAACGTTGGTACATAGAGCCAGATCCATCTCGGATGCTGACAGTCTAACAACAGAGATACAACATCTCCGGAATACCTTCCGGCAGAATGGCTACAGTCACAAGGACATCGCATGGGCCCTGAGAAAGACTGATCGCCAGCCCCCCACATCGTCGGAAACCGGACCAAAACTGGCTTTCATTCCGTACATGCCTCCGGTCTCCAACAAGATAGCCAGACTGCTCCACAAACACAACATCAAGACCATACATATGCCACCACCCAAAGTGAAACAATGGGTTCGCCCCGTGAAAGACTCTCTAGGATTGCGGACTCCGGGGATCTACGAAGTCCCGTGCCAATGTGGAGCCGTCTGTATAGGGCAAACAGGCCGCACCATTGAGGCCAGGTGCAATGAACATAAACGCTGCATCCGGTTGGGTTACCCAGAAAAGTCGGCGGTAGCTCAACACATGTACGACCATGACCACCACATCAACTTCCAAGGGGTGAGAAACCTGGGCAATCAACCTACCTACTGGGGCCGGGTCGTGGCCGAAGCTCTGGAAATAAAGCTACACCGCAATAATTACAACAGGGACAACGGGCTAGAACTCAGCCAAGCCTGGAACCCAGCAATTAGAATTCTACAGGAACGGGCCAAATCAGGACCAACTTCAGCACCAACCAATAGCATTCCTGCTTTTCACCCCGGGATTTCCTGTGCTCCGATTGGTCGCTCTCTGCAAACTCCACCAGCTATAAAAAGGAGCCAGACACAGAACTAGCGCACTTCTCTCCCAGAAGATGGCTGCAGAGCTGACAGCAGCCGAAAGCTCGGAAATAAACCATACTTTAACCCGGTTGGAAGCCCGAGAGACCATTATATATAACCAACGCCGGGAAAGTCTCAAGTCTTTTACTGCTTAATGTAATCGCCAATAATGTTATCAATCGGGTAATGTTATCACTTTTATGAAGTCCCGTATGGACTAATACTCACACATTGATAAAAATGCTGTTTATTGTGAACAAAGATTCGGTTTATGTTATCACATTTTCCTTTTTGCGGTTTTATTTCCAAGTACTGTATGTCATTCAAAATTTCGTTTTTAAGGGTTTTGTGTCTAACTCAACGGTATTGTGTTGTACTCGAGGTAGCAATACTGTTCCCAGCTCACAGGATGAACAGTTTGAGGAAGTGGCATTACCTAAATTTCTCTTTTAAGCAACAAAACATGTTTCACCACACAGTTAAGCTGCAGCTTTTGATTTAAGAAGATAACAGTGTTGACATGCAGTGATGGCTAATGTAAAAAAAAATGAAATGAAATTAAATAAAAAAAATAAAAAATTCACCAGACAGGTGTTGGATGTTTTGCTATGCGGTGTTCATCACAGATCAGTATACACTTCCAAAAATACTCGTAACTGAGTATAGAGTATCGGTTAATGAACTCCTAAAGGAAAGTAAAAACAATTAAAAATTTTGTTTCTGGTTAAAAAAACAGTTGTTTGCAGTCTATTACTGTATTAGCCTATGAATGTTTCTATGATTCACTGTTATGTATTATTTTATGAAGAAATATTTTGAATTCTGTTTTGTAGTGTACTATCTTACACATGAATAAATAACCTTCATTTAATTCCTTCGGCTATTGTTATCAATTGTTTAATATTATCAGATTAGCTGTGAATTTTGTTTTGTAGTGTATTATCTTATGTATGAATAAATAACCTTCATTTAATTCCTTTGGCTACTGTTATCAATAGGTTAATATTATCAGATTAGCTGAGTCCTGAAGTGATCACTATAAGCAGCATGCACTATACATATGCTTGCCAGTTCTGTAAATATGGCATGAGTGGGTCAATGTATTTCCAGATACTCTTCTTACCTTGGTAGAAGCTATGAAGAGACCACCGTTGTTCACCCAGCCAGGATCAAGACCAGTTTCTCCTTCAAGTTGTGTCAGCAGATGTTTAGTTGAATTGAGTAATTGTGTTTCAATGTCGTCTGGTCGTAACGACCAAACAATGCCAGCTGACTGCCATGTTGTGCCTGATGTTAGCTTCCCTCGTTCCAGTAGCACAGCCTTCACACCTTGCTTCACTAACTGGTACAGTGTATGGCATCCCGCACTGCCCCCTCCTGTCAGTGTAAACAGTTAACTATTAATCACTAACAAATTTCAATCATACAAGTGATACCGGAAATACTGTATACAGTCAAACCTCCTTACAATACTATGAAGGCTGGTCAATAAGTAAGGTCTCCAACACTCTAGCCCAGCAATTCTCAACCTGTGGGGCGCGACCCCTAGGGGGGGCGCGAGCAGACTAGAGGGGGGGCGCGAGCAGACTATAGAGGGGGGGGGGGGCGCGAGAATATCCAAGAGAAAATATTATTTAAAAAAATTATTAACTGACAGAAAAACATACACATAGAAAACAAAATACATTTCGACATATTAAAAAAACGTAAAACAACTTACTAAATAAAAACTCACTTTATCAAAACATACTAAATTAAAAACAAATTAAATAATTATTAGTGACTTCCTTGGGCCTGTCTTGCAGAGCAAAGTTTTTCGAAGGAAGGCTCAATATTAGAAATAGTCACTCTCAGTTCTGTTTCTATATTTATCCGAGATCTATATTTTGTCTTTAACGAAGCCAAAGCAAAAAATCCAGTTTCGCAAAGGAAGGATGTTGAAAATGGCAATAGAATGCAAAATACTCTGGTTTTTAGTGCAGAAAAAACATCATCTACTGCTGCCCAAAATTAAAATAGTGATTTATCACTAAATTGTTTTTTGGTTTCACCACTTGTCGTGAAGTCTATGAATTTTTCTTCTTCATCAATTGAAAGTCCTTCGGGAGTCTTATGAAATGGATCCCTCACCCACTCGCAACTTTCTATCAAGTCATCGTCTGCAAGAAAATACTTTTTAAAATTCTTTTCTAGCGTGGTTAAATGATTTGCAATGGTTACAAAAACAACTTTTACATGTTCTTCTTCAGCCTTGTAAGTTTTAATACATTCATCCACATTTGCAAACATCGTTAGGTTTTTTTGCTTTAAATTTCTGCTCCACAAATCCAATTTTCTGCAAAAAGCATTAACTTTATCACTCGTATCCAACATATGTGTATTTGCTCCTTGGAGTTGAAGGTTCAAGATATTTAATTTCTCGAATATGTTGACCAAGTAGCTTAATTTCATCACAAATAAACCATCGCGAAAATTCTTGGCTTCCGGTCTGTTTTCTTCTTCTAGAAAAATGGCGATTTCTTCTCTTAATTCATAAATACGTTGTAAAAATTTCCCACGTGATAACCATCTTGCCTCGCAATAAAATAATAACTGTGAATGCACCGAACCCATGTCTTTACAAAGTGCGGAAAAGATTCTCGATTTCAGGGGTCTCCAAAATACTCAGAATGCATTATTGTTGTATAAATTTTATTGTAAGTGGGGGGGGGGGGGCGCGATGAAAATTAAGATTGAAAACTGGGCCGCGAATACTGAAAGGTTGAGAAACACTGCTCTAGCCCAAGCTCACAACATCGGACGAGAGAGTTGGCACCACTGCCATGTCCCGTTATCTCCCCTCTTTCAAATGAGCCATTACTGCAGCTGCTGAACCTTTTATTGTGTGAGATAGAGATGTTTGAAATGGATCTCCTGATTTCCGTCCCCGCCAAGTGAGGCCTCTGCGAACCCATCTTGCACAAACCTTATGGAACATCAATTTGTCACTCAAAATGGTCCGTATGGAACCTTTAGAAATGTCAGGAAGCAATAAACAAAGTTCACGAGTAGTGACGCGTCGATCTTGTCGGACCAATTCATTGACTTTTGCCACCATCTCATCTGTGATGGCTGTTGTTGGTCTCCTGCTTTGCTCTTCATCATGAATATTTGTCCGGCCCTGTTTAAACTAACAAACCCATTTACGCACATTTTTTATGTCCATACATCCCTCTCCATAAACTTCGCAAAGCCGTCTGTGAATTTCAATCAGCGGAACTTTTTTTGCAGTAAGAAACCGTATGACTTCGCATAGGCCACACTTGGAGGGGATGGAAATCGGGAGATCCATTTCAAACAGGTCTATCTCGGACATTAAAAGGTTCAGTGGATGCAGTAATGGCTCATTTGAAAGAAGGGAGATAACGGGACACGGCAGTGGTGCCAACTCTCTCGTCCAACGTTCTGAGCTTGGGCTAGAGTGTTAGAGACCTTACTTATTGACCAACCCTCGTATTTGCAGACCCTAGCATACCATATTGTTATACGAGGGTTATTGTTATATCGGGCGACACCATAAGAAAACTGCATGCAAAACAAAAAACCTTATTATGTATATTTACACTTAGGTTCATACTTTTTTGGAACTTATGTCTGGTTTAAACAATAATCAAAAATTTTAAATCCGCTAATTTTGTTTCAAGACTTACTGATTTTTGAGCAGAGACCATAGCTGAAAAATAACTTTAAAGACTGGTTAGCTATTTAAAATCACCTAGCATATGTTGCAAAAAGTTCTGTCACATGGGGGTGGGAAGAGGAAAGAAAGAAGAAAGAGTGAACAATCACATTGGTCAGTGACCTTGTACTCCACCCTCTACTGAGAATAAAATTTCTCTTCCGGAATTTCTGAAGGTGACTTAAAGGTTTGTACCAGCTGGGAAAATACGCTACATGCTACCGCCAGAAGGGCTAAGTTGCTGGTTTAGAATGGCAAATTCACTTCAAAATATGTATATTTGTTAAAGGGTGTTCACAAAATATCTTATTGCTACAACGAGGGACAAGTAACGTTATTAAGATAGAAAATTTGCTGGGACCAAAGAAAATATCGCTTAATGCAGGTTTATCGTTATATCGGTCTTAGTTATATGGAGGTTCGACTGTACTAACAAACTTTTCCTAATGTGCGCCCTGTGTCCTCTGTACTTCTCCTGGCTGATTCTGCACTCAAATAACAAGTGTTGATCTGCTTTTAAGCAAATTTTATTTTCAAATTTCATTCTTAATTACATACAATCCCACATAATGAACAGAACACTCTAATTTTACAAAGAATAAAGAATAAATAATTTCTATTATACATAACAACTAAGTGAGAATCACATAGAGAAGTGGTAATATATTATCAGAGGTAATCCCATGAGAGTTGATGAGTTTATCAATAGATTCGCGACTGCACAGCAGGAGCAAATTTACCTGATGCAACTTGTCAACTCGAGTTGGATTTATCAAGACTATTCCATGAATAAAATGTAATGTAACGGATTATATAAATAATAATTACTTTCGTGCTTTGTTGTATACAAACAAAACTAACAGTTGGGAGATCACAGCTTACTGTGAATCAACCATCCATGAATGGATTTGAGCTACCATGGTGTAATCAGAGCTACCAATGGTGCATATAAGACATAGTTAACTTCATTCAGGTAAGCTAATAGCAGAACAGAATAAAAACACACGAACTGGCTTGCACCGAATTGAACTTGTGTTCTTAATCAATGTACATTTCTATTGTTTCAATTTCCAAACAAGTTATGTTGTACCCAGGTATAAAATAATCTGTTTTCATGTCGCTTAGTGGCAGCATCTGACTATTAATCACTGCACACTGATACTTGCATCTCCAGTAACGAGCAGACGGTTTTATCACGATAAAACACCAACCTCGTGATTCCTATAAGAATATTGCAAGATAAATGGCCATGATAGGTATATATTCGAGAAATTGCTAAATGTTATTGGTCAACATCAAACACACAGCATATGAGTTGAATAGTCAATAAAAACACTAATATTAACACACATCCTAAAACACCATTTTATTAATAATAAATACATTCTATGTAAATACATTCAATGTCATGCTTCACAGCAAAAAAAAATGGGGTTGTGCTTATGATATAAAATAACAGATAAGCATTGAAAAATGCAGAGAGCAAGGATTTTTATACATTCTCTACCCATACCAAAGAGGAAGAATTGTGTTCGACCATGAAATTCAATGTCAAGTTCTAAATTCTTTTCTCACCTATGATAACAACGTCTGCCCTATCTGGAACTTGAGGTGGGGGCTCTGTGGTCGGAGATTCCGCAGCAACAACAGGAACCGTTGAAGTTGTTTCTGCTGCTACTTCTTGCTCGCTGGACAGCTTTCGCTGCTTTACTTTTAACAAACTTGTAGAGCTGCCATTAACACCAAGAGGCCGAACCTAGAGATATAATAACAGATAAGGATCTAAAGTCAGTAAACTGGGGCTCGCTTGGATTAGACTCGGTGCGTGGAGAATGATTAAGATCACAGATGAAAACGGAAGGAGAGTTTGTCCATTATGTAAGGGGGAAGAATCATGGTTTCATATTTTGGGGAATTGTGAAGGTTTGGAAAACTGGAGGGAAAAATATTTACCATTATCTTTTATGGAATCAAATAGGGAGCAACGAAAATGTTTGGAGTTACTGACGGGAAAAAACGTTGAGGAAGGCATTGGGAAGTTTTTAATGAAGGCGAGACAGCTCAGGTTTGAATAAGCGACAAATTGGAGAGCGGGTGTGGAGGGTGAGGTATGTTTGTGTTATTTTGTATTTATATTATTTGTTCTTTTTTTTTGTATTTTTCCTTAAGCATGTACGGTCCATGCGATTGTTTGCATTGGAATTTGTAAAAAGTTAATTACTGTAATAAACACTTACATTACATTACATTAGATATAAATATGATAAATTATTACAATAAGATAAATAAGATACCAGTAACTCAAATTTCAATGTGAAGTTATCAAAGCATTAACATTGTAAATGAGATGGAGATTTATAGATGAAACTTCACTTTAATTAAAACATGTTTCAAGAGATGTACATGTATTACGTATACCACAGAATATTGTTTTTGTTGAACTTTAAATTAGAACATTTTAGAAGAAAAATTCCTCTAACACTGGCTTTCCATGCTGATGCTCTACCAACTGATCTAGCCAGAGTTTGATTCACAGCTCCAGTTGGAATATCTCTCCCATGACTACCCTTAATAGTAGACCTCACTGAAATACATTGCATCATCATTTACGCAGTATTGTGAGCTACACTGATTTAGTGAGTTTGTGATAGTGTTTCCACAGTGAGACACAATGGTTTAGTGAGTTTGTAATAGTGTTTTCATTGTGAGGCACACTAGTTTAGTGAGTTTGTGACAGTGTTTCCACAGTGAGGGATACCAGTTTAGTGATTCTGTGACTGTGTTTCAACTGTATAGGATACACTCGCTGAGGTTCTCGGGAAAGGGTTTTTAAAAGATCTATGGGAGATAGAGGATGTAGAATTTTGCATCCCATCGCTTCTACACACCAAGCTTGGTAGGAGTTGAAATAAGAAGAAACAGATATTCCGGTAACATAAAACTGTATTGTCTTTATGGAATATTTTATTTCTCACTCTCATGTTGCCATACAACCATTTCGGGGTTGATTTTACGTCAAAGTGTGAAGTGAGGAAATGGTATTCTCTACATCCTGGGTAGAGAAAGTTATGTGACTGCATCACATTGTGCATTATTTTCGTGGATTTCATTCTTCAATATTTATTTACACCAATGAATTCTATCGATAGCTTCTGTAATTTGTCAAAGTCCTGTATCATGTATTTCCAAAGCTACCTGTGACCACTGCCAACAATACACTGATGTCATGAGAACTGTACATGGAATGTGATTTGGATTTGATAATTCTGTGTAAGAAGGTATTAAGTATCCTCAAAAACATTTGGTTTTTGGCATTTAAAATCAACATTTTTCAAAATCCTTTCTTAATGTGCACTTACATTATGAAATGAAGGTACTGTCCAAATTTCAAGTCTCTATCTATTATAGTTTAAGCTCTACATTGATTCTCTGTCAGTCAGTCATTAAGTCAGTCATTCATTCATTCAATCAGTCAGTCAGGACAAAGCCTCTTATATATATATATATATAGAGATGTAACACTGAGAGAAAAAAAGTACTGAAATTTCACACACAACACGAACATACATTGACTGGTAATGTGATATTATATGATATTTATTGTACTAAGAAAAAAATTACAAAAGAGTCTACCGGATTTGACGCTTGCCATTTTACCAGTAGACATCTTAAACACCATAATACATTTTCGTGGAGTGTGTGTAAACATATAGAGATAATACAAGTAAGAATCAGCTTGAAAAATTTTATGTCATAACCGGGATTTGAACACGGATCTTCGGCTTAACGCGCCGATGCTCTACCATTGAGCTACCATGACAACATGCCAGTACGACATCAAATTCCTCAACTGATTCAGAAGACAAGGCAGACCACGGGAGGTTTCTCCGTTGAGAACACACATCCAATGGCGTCCTACATTTGTAGGTACTTTGAAGCCAAGTTATATTTATATACTATTAATTAAGTGGAGGGAAAGGAAATAGACATTAAATCCATGTCTGGGATATTAATACAAGTAAGAATCAGCTTGAAATTTTTTTTTTTTTTTTTTTGTCATAACCGGGATTTGAACACGGATTTTGGCTTAACGCGCCGATGCTCTACCATTGAGCTACCATGACAACATGCCATGTTGTCATGGTAGCTCAATGGTAGAGCATCGGCGCGTTAAGCCGAAGATCCGTGTTCAAATCCCGGTTATAACATAAAATTTTTCAAGCTGATTCTTACTTGTATTAATATCCCAGACATGGATTTAATGTCTATTTCCTTTCCCTCCACTTAAATATAGAGATAAGTTTCCTTTTGAACTGTGATCACTTTTAACACTTCTGTGTTGTGCCTTCTTTCTGTTCACATTATGACACCATTATAATCTATTACTCTTGCCGTTAAGAAATGCTCTAAATAAATAAACTTATTATAATGACATTTATTAAAAAAATTATTCGTATTAGCAACTACTCAAACTCTCTATGCATAACACATTACACTTCACTGGTCATTTAATTTAGCTGCCACATTCTTGTAATTTCATTTTCACTTATGTGTTCACACTGCTTTAATTTCACTATCTGTTGCATGCTAAAAAAAGCCAGACGCATATTCCTGGTGTTGATTTTAGCAACGAATGGACACTGATCCCTACAAGAGATTAGAAGTTTGTAATTTCTTTTTACTCCTTAATTCAATCCCTTCCGTTTTCCCGCCCCCCTTACTTGTGTTATCATCTGTGCAACTTTGTTTCGACCATGGCCCCACTGGGATAGAAAATCTGATAGGCCTTCTCTCACTCGGTAATTTCACTTTACTATATGTAGCTCTTTCCCATCCCTGGCTGACCAGCTGATTGACTGGTAATGTGTAAAATATTGAAAAATGAGTCCAGCAGACCCCGGTTCCCTGGATAAGGGTTAGGAATTAATAGAAGTCAGTCTGAGTAAGGTTTGTTTTGCTTTACCTTGCCAGCTGCCCAGCGAAGCATTGTGAAATATTTTTCCTTTAAGCACCTCCACACCTGTAACATAAAAGCAAAATAACGATAACTAACTTTACATTTTGGATGAAATGAGCAAGATATTCTGTGTTTTTCACTTCTGGTATAACATCTCAATCATGCCATATATGCTGTACATGAATTAATGACTTGTTTTCAGTATTTGTATGCTCCTATAGCAAATTAACTTCTGTAGAGCAGCTAATGTATTAAAATGAAGCTCTAGGATTAAAAACTAGAAATAGGAGAAAAAGAGGATTAAGAATCTGGAATACAGAAATAGCTGTAGCTAATGACGACTAATGACAAGAAGAAAGCTTATAAAAAGATGCTACTATTAAACACAGAAGAGACAAAAGAAATATATAAACAAAAACAAAACTATGCAAAGGTGTTAGTAATGATAGCTCATCAAGAATCCGGGGAACGATTTGTAAGCAGTGTTGACAATAATATTCGTGGAATGCAAGAAATTGCTTACAATGTTATGAAGCACTTAAGTACTGAAGAAAGAGATAATGTGGAACTAAATGCTATCAGAGAGAAAGAATGGTTAGAATACTATAAAAATTGTATGACCCAGAAATCAAAGAGGAAGAAGAAAGCTCATATATAAAGTATAAAATATAAACCCAATTTCTGTGGATGAACTTAAAGAAGCATTGCAAAAGTCGAAAAAGAGGAAGTCTCCAGGCCCTGATGGAATCTAACAACAAAACTATTAGATTAGAACTAACAAAATACCCCGGAACACCACTAAAACAGAGATTACTACAGTTCACGCCGCTTATTGTGATCACTCTGGGATGCAGCTAATCTGATAATATTAACCAACTGATAACAACAGCCGAAAGAATTAATTGAAGATTATTTATTCATATATAAGATAATACACTACAACACAGAATTAAAAGCTATTTATTCCTAAAATAATACATAACTGTGAATCATTGAACCACACACAATGCAGTAGTAGACTGCAGGCAACTATTTTTTCAACCAGTAACAAAGTTTTTAATTGTTTTTCCTTTCCTTTAGGAGTCCATTAACCAATATTCCATACTCAGTTACGAGTTACGAGTGTTTTTGGAAGTCTATACTGATCTGCGGTGAACACCGAGTAGCAAAACATCTGATGTCTGTATGTTCCAGTCTTTTCATTTTACACTAACCATCAATGCATGTCAACACTGTCATCTTCATAAATCAAAAGCTGCAGCTTAACTAAGGGGCGAAACATGTTTTGTTGCTTAAAAGAGAGTTAGGTAATGCCACCCCCTTGAACTGGTCATCCTCTGAGCTGGGAACAATACTGCTCCTTCCAATACAACACAACACAGTTGAGTTAGAAATGAAACCTTAAAAACGAAATTTTGAATGATGTACAGTACTTGGGAATAAAGTCGTAAGAAGGAAAATGCGATAACAAAAAGCGAATCTTTGATCACAATAAACAGCATTTTTAAAACGTAACAGTATTAATCTGTATGGGACTTCATAAAAATGATAACATTACCTGACTGATTACATTAAGCTCGCGTTCACTGTCTCTCTTTTTAAACTTCTGCTGGAAGAATTGCAAAATACCAGATGAATGGATGAAGGAAAAGGAAACAGAAGCTCACCAGATAACTAAAGAGGAATTACTCTACTGCAGCTGTGTCAAACATGCGCCCTCTTAGTTATTAAATGTGGCCCCCTAAAGTTTTAGGTAAAATGTATGAATATGTAAAAATAATTTATTGTAAAATAAAATTTGCTAAAACCAGATTTATTATCAGTAGGCCCTACAGAAGACAAGTATCTCATTAAATACTGGTAGCCCTATATAGTGGAGTGCCTGTGCAATGCATTGTTCACAATAAAACTGGACCATATTTTGAAATTTGTAGGGAAAACAGTGAATTTTGTTCATTCAGGGGACTGAATCAACATCAGTTTTTTACATTTGTTAGTGATATGGGTAGAAAATTTGTGGGCTTGCCATGCTGTTAAAGGAAGGGTAAACTAAAAAAATACCATTTTTTTATTTTAATCTCATCGCACGGAGCTTTGAATTATGAAACGAATGGTGATCTCGCGAACTTCAAGCACCTAATATTACGCTTTGTACGGGTGAAGTAAAAAGCTACTGTGACGTCACGATTGACTAACTCGCTGACAGGACGACAGTTGCTGTAATGCTCGCGCATGTTTTTCTAATGCACCACAAAGTCTCATTTGTGTTTGTTGTTGATAGAGATGTCTGCAATGTAACCTTATAAGGACAAATCTCGGTATTCACAAATTAATATCACACGAAAAGAAAATGACAAGGAATTATTGAAAGAATTGCAAGGAAGAAAAGAAAATGCGGAATGGTGTAAATGTGGGCTGTGTATACATATGAAAACGGGCCACGAGAGTGTGTTTTGTCGGGACTGTGAAGTAATTTGTGAACAGAAGGGGGTTGTAGATTGTATAACACAACATGCCTCATTCGATAGCGTTATTATAAATAAAGATACACTAGTTGCCAGTCGTTATCAGTTATTACTTAGAGCTAATACAGTTCAAAAACAAAATATTTTTCAAGATACGAACAGAGTCACTTTCAGATTCAGAATCATCTTTTGCGGTAGTAGAAATGTCTGAAATGCTAAAAGAGCTATCTAAATCACAATTTCTAGAAGAAACATTCAATGAATCTGTGCAAACATTGACATAAGTTTCATTTCCTAGTTCACACTGAATGCCTACGCTGTTAGAAACTGAATTTTCGTCATAAATACTAGATTCCACATTCATGATTTGTCCATTCCCGAATACTGATGGATTACTGTTCGAATCTTGCAACAACTCTCATTTCCTTCTTCCTCAAGTTCGACGATTTTCTTTTCTTCATTGGCGGTGTTTCAGAATTCCCACGCAAAAGAAGTGATGGCACAGCACTTATTTTTTAAACAGATTGCGGGGTTTCTCCAGTTAACTGTTTTCGTAACTGCACCGAAAGCTCGGTATCATTTTCTTCAAAATGTTGTGAACAAACCGTACTGTATTTACTAGGAACAAATTTTTCTCTTTTTATTTTTATGAGCCATTGCTTATAACGTTCGGGTGACATATCTCTGTTGGGAAATCGATGGAAATATATTTTAAGTGTGTTGTCACTCTTCGACGATGAGTATGTACACCCTACAACACAACAATTAACCATTGTTTGAAAAGATACTCACTAAAAAACTGTAACAGTAGACAGAATGCTGTGAACTATTTTTCACCGGGCGAGACTGAGTCAAGCACTCGTCAAGCATGACGTCACGCGCCCACCGTGTTACAATAAACATATTCGTTTTGTGATTCAATGTGAAGGTGTAAAACATTTCTAACAGCGAATATCATTTCTTAAAAACATTTTCTTTCAATCCGTATGAAGAAAATGATACTGAATTTTTAGTTTACTTTTCCTTTAAGCAGTTTCTTGTCTTAACGCTTGGCCCCTTCGAGAAGAAATTAAAGGGTGTCTCAAAAAGAATGCCGGATTTGAAAGGCCCACTATTTTTATTTGTTGTTGTTGGCGACATTTTTGCATGTTTTGGTATCAGTGATCATTGAGGTTGAGGTTCTTATACTGTGGTTTTATTTTTCACACGTCAGTTTGTGGAGTATCGTCATGGAAAGATACAGTACGGAACAGCGAGTGTTGATTGTGAAAACGCACTACAAGAATTGTGAAAGTTTTGCGGAAACAGTTCGGAAACTTCATACGATTCTTGGACACAACAATGCACCAAATGAATCTACTGTTCGTAGGTTGATCAAGAAATTTGAAAACACCGGTTCAACAATAGACATCAAAAGCCTGAGTGGCCAGAGTGAGGCAAATGTTGTTGCGATCGCATGCAGGGCTAGTAGCGGGGGTCATATGCCCAATATTGTGTTTCATGATTAAACCTCAAGATCTCCTGAAGAGAATGGTGTGTTTTGTTTGCTTCTTTCAGATAATTAAATAAAATAAATAGTTGCTTAAAATCCGGCGTTCTTTTTGAGACACCCTTTAGTTTTCTTAGAAATGAAAGTCAAATTACCCAATAAGCTAATTGGCTTTAAGAAGACATTCATGGTAGATATTGCAGGGCATTTAAATGACTTATATTTAAAATATAAGGGAAAGATTAGTTTGTAATTTCATTTTTATTATAATATTAAGGCTTTTAAATTGAAGCTCAGGTCTGGGGAAAGGCAACTGGTAAGCGGCAGCTTAAATAATTTTCCTACCTACCAGGATTTTCAAGATTCCCACATTGCTTCTGATTTGAGTCATTATGCTTCCAAACAAAAAACAGTTATTCAATGAATAATGAATGTAAGTAATTTTGTGTTAAAATTATTTTATTTTGGTAATCAGCCTTTTATATGTACTGCATTTAAAATATAGCCACATATACACAAAACTTCAAATGGCAATAATGGTATCGCTATGTAGTATTTTGTTCTAAGGTTTGTTACAATATAAAAGTCAGGTGGTTGCTTTACAAGATATAAAAACATTATTAAATTTTATAAGAACAAAAGGTTATATTTTCATTTCGGTATGCAGCCTTTGGACTTCAATTTATCAAGTCGACTTGACCCTTAATAAAAGTTGAGTTTGACATGCCTGCTCTACTATATCCAGCAGATTTTAAATGTATTTTCGAGGATACAAAATACACTCCATAAGACACAAGCACAATTGGATTGTTGTGCAAAACGTTAGCAAGGCAGTATTGAATTGTGAAATTAATTCAAGATCGTCTTGCTCGGTTGCTATCTTGATTCATTTGTTTACGATTTTCAGAAATCTGATTTACCCAGAAGGGGGAGGCCTAAATGGGAAAACACTGAATGATTTGGACGAAACTCACTATGTGAGGGTTTTTTGGGCTAGGAAACTTGAATCTGAGGTCTTTTCTTCTCCAAGCAGTGCACTTTATTTGCGAAATGCACCTCGAAAATGGGTTTTAAGTTTTTTTTAATTACCGATCATTATAATAAAAGTGTTTATGAATGATTTGGGTAAGGTTCATGAATCTAAGTTTCATTTTAATCGTTTCATTTTGAATTTGTATGCCCATATGGCAGCATAGGATTTGTTTTGTTAGTTTAATTATATATATTTTTAATGTTAAACAACATCATTAAGACTAAAATTATGTAATTCCTGCAATTTATGTCAAAGCTATGTCAGTGTTAATAAATATAATGTTAACTATTTTTCTGTTAAATAAACAATTTAAACAAAACATCTAGCAGTTGAATTAGTGATCACGGGCAAAGCCGCAGGCACCTGCTAGTAAATAAATAAATAATGATAATTCTTGAAATCTGTCCATCATATGGATTTTAATTTTTAGAAACAGGATGTATCTTTTACATAACAAATGTAGGTTATATACTTTGTTGTCAAGAGTTCAAGGACTCAGTATTATAAGCAGGCAAGAGTTATCAAGAATCAATGTCAGAATAAACTGTAAGTTCAAGAGCAATCACACACAGGATTAACATAAATGGTGCAAAACATGTTGTTCATACTTTCTCACTTATATGAGGGTGGGTCGAAAAGTAATGCACAATAATTTTCTTACAAAAAGTTTAATAGGCACAATTACAAACAAAAGCTCACATAAGGGGACATCTTTTGTCTATTTTTCTATATAGTTGCCAAGATTCTCAAAGCATTTCTCCCATCGTGATACCAGTTTCAAAATACCCTGTTCATAGAAGTCTGTTCGGTTGGAGTATAGCCATTTGCAGACTGCTGTTTTCACTTCTGCATCTGACGCAAAGCATCTACCGGCCAAAAATTTCTTCATGGGACCAAACAATTGAAAGTCCGACGATGCAAGGTCTGGACTGTATGGAGGATGCTGGAGCACCTCATAACCAAATTTGATTTTCACTCAAACAGCTGCAGCAACATAGGGGCGAGCATTGCCGTGAAGAAGTTTGACACCATCAGGGTGAATGTTACAGCATCTGTCACGAAGTTTGTCAGAAGTGAAAACCAATTATGCTATGTCGGCTATGGGGAGGCAGTCGATCCTGTTGGTCGCTGGTGGCTGTTGTCGCCGGTGTTGTGCACTCAGCTTCCCGTCTGTTTTTTTGTGCCAGAGTCCACGGCTTGCTAAGCTGGAGACCTCTGTCCCTGTTGAAATTATTCCTGTGTAGTTTGATTTCAATGGCTTCCTTTATAAGCCGGTCCCAGTATCAGGGAGCAACAAAATTCTTCTACCTGACTTCTGATTGGCTGCAATGCCAGCCAATGAGATTTCACATTCCATGTTGATATCCATCCAGCCTCCTATAAATATGGACACGCTTTCTCCACACACACATTCCTGAGGAAGGCCACAGAGTGAAGATGGCCAAAAGCTCGAACCTTATAATGCTGACACATCTGATAACTAGGGCCCTGATTTATTGGCGAAATAAAGTGGCTGATTTCGGTGCTAACTTGCTTCTATTTCGGTGGATATTTCGTGAAATAAATTACTTTATACTACTTTGGGAACATTGCGCAATGACGAACTTTGATTCCTTATTTACATGAACTAACCCCCCCCCCCCCATTTCTACATTCTTCTGCCCTTGTATGAACTGACGTAACTTTCTTTCGATTTAGGCATGATTAAAGTTAATGTTCAAATATAATGACGAGAAATACTATCGTAATTTCTACTAAACACCATCAGATAGCCATTTGCAAACAGAAGTGCCAACCATACCACTGTGGATAAAATACAAAATCTGCTGAATACAAATAACAAACATTCTACACTCTTCTGCTGTAATTGATCATAGGCATCGCTAACTTGGCAAAGAGATAGCAGGAAAGGAGAGTAGGCCTACTCAACAGTAAAACCAGGTCACAGACAATCTTTGCGTAAATTGTGCATGCAATCTTTGTAATCGATCACAAACATAGATATATCGGTAAATCTTCGACAGCCACAGAAACAGCAGAAAAAAGCATGCTGCTAAGAAATAAAAAATACAGTACACCAAAACACAATATTGTAATTTTAAGGCACATTTTCGTGCTCATTTCTCATTTTACGGACAGAAGGGGCAAATTTCGCGCTTATAGACACATTTCGCGGAATCGGGTAAATTTCGCGATATTTCGTGGATTCAATTTGGTTCATATTGGTATTTTAAGCATATAAAAGCTAAATATAGCTAAGGGAGGATGTTTTATAAAATTTTGCGCTTATCGTTGTTACCAAAAAATACGGCCCCTACTGATAACCCAAGAAGCCATCTTAAGTAATCAGCGCCGTGAAAGCTTCAAACCTTATATCCTTAAATCTGATCACATCACCCCCTCTTTTGAAATGCTGTCCTGGGCTAGATTAAATGAACGACGATTGATACATTCCTTCACTCTATTATACAATAATCTCAATTCCTCTACTCCTGCTTTTTTGTATGAACGCTTTCAATTGTTTTCTTCTTACCATGATCTCGCCACAAAACAACTCATTATTCTCACTCCTTTGTCATTCCTATGTTTTGTTCTTGGAATGCTTTACCTTCGAACTGCGGAAGTGTCAAAGGCTAACACAATTTTTACAAATGCTGGCTAATAAGTAGTAGTAGTGTGTGTATTTATTTCTCACAAAAATATTCTCACATATAAACCACATTATCTACATTAACCAGCGCACGGGTCGGTGTCGACCATACGTGCTCACTGCATCCACTTAAATTATTACCCCATAAAAACCCAATTGAAAAAACTATATTCTATTATTTACATAACTACGAGTAACCCCAGACGTAACCCCCCACCCCAAGCAAGTAAAAATTTCATAGACACATAGACATTATTAAGACAAAAAACAAAAAGATAATAATAAAAAATAATACTTAGATTTCCTTAATTCTCTAAATCCAGGCTTTCTCTCATACATCTAACTTTCTGCAGAAATTTACATAACCCGTGCCAATTGTGCTCATCCAGTAATAGATTTAGACATGCCTCCCTACTTCTTTGCGAGTTTAAAAATTTGTCGGGTAGCATCATAACTCTCCAGCGCTCTGTAATTCCACACCCCGCCAAGATATGAACCCAGGTTTCATTTTCCTTGCACATTGGGCAGATTCTCCCCCCTCTCTCATCCGAAATTCTCTGAGTTTTCCATCTTCCCAGGCGAATCCAGGCCATTGCTGCTCTATCTTCCGCACCCAATCTTTCTATATATGCTTCCCTTCCCCAATTAGCCTTTAATTCTGCTTGTAACTCTAATGACACTTTACTATTACAATCAGCCTCGATGTTCTGCCTCTCGATATCAATTAATGCCATAGCAAGGGACCAGGTTACATATTAATGTAATTAACAATATCCATTCCAAATCATTTTCCTATCTTTCATCTCATAATATATCACATTTGTAAATAAATGTTTTCAGTTTCCAATTATTTATCTGGTTCCCTATATCACCTATGTTGAGGTGAAGGGCCTCCAAGTGGAGGCTTCTGTTACACTATGTGAATTTTGTCACGCTTATTTTCCTAGAGAGGGCAGAGGGACAGGTGGTACCATCTCGGAATTTACAGACTAATAAAAATATAACCGAACAAAACACACTCTATTTTCACTACAGAACAAATGAAAAGAAAATACCCTGACCGAAGAATTTATATTTTAGGGTTGCCTTTACATTTCACTTTTCCCTCGCCCTTTCCAAGCTCTGTAATTTACAAGGCTATCATAAAACAATTATGCTACTATAGTAAACTAGACAGCTCAACGACGTGACAGCAGGCCACCTGCCAAAATAATTTTGTATTACTTATATGCGAGAGTATTGCGAGAAGGGTCAGTTAAAAGAACATACTGGTACACTGAAAATTGTAGTTACTAAAAACTGAATGCAGTAACTTATAATGGAAACTGATAAGTCTAAATAAGAATTAATTTTACTTAGATACACATGTAGGAAGTCCATCGAAAATAGTTGTCAAAGAACTGGATTTTAATTATGGTCTATCATACACGAAAACCCTTTTCTCACCTTTGGAATCACTATAGGAAACCTGATGTTGGATGCATTCAGACTCAAAATGTTTAATGCACAGTACACTTCCGGCTGAGGGAATCCAGTTCTTTCTAGGAATATTTTTCACCCATTGTTTGTGTAATTCCTGTTCTTTTGGAAAATTGAAACAATCACTTTTAACACCTTTTATTGTGTAATTACTCGTGCACCCGGGAACACAACTTTTTTTTTAGTCATTTTAACTAATACAATGCCATAGCGCATGCAGTTTAAAGCACATGGACTAAGAAGGGCAGGCCTAGTGATGTTACAACCCCTTCCACCAACCTACCCGCCTGAATAAAGTGCACCATGGCTTAGCTGAAACCTGACTGTAACTCTTTCTAATTAGCTGGTTTAAATAGTACAATGACTATACCTGGCTAGCCAAGTTAAATGCTAATGCATCCAGCTGAGGTGCATTTGTGTTCGATCTCACGAAGTTACAAGAATTATCCCTACCTTTGGCAACTGAAATGTTTTCCTTGTAAAAGAAAATTAACTGATTATTTTATTAGTCACTGAAAAATAAAACAAAATTTTAAAAAAATCTTTATTTTTTATGATTTTCTAGATTTTGTGTGCCAATATGTAATATATGTAATATTACTATGAATACATACAAATATGTAAAATGAAACCCAACTATGATCATATCAGAAGCACAAATAGCTGATATTTTTTTATTTATAGTAGTCTACAATTAAGGGAATAGAATATGTAATTACATAAGAATCTGGGTCCTAGTTATAAGAAATTGCTTTCCACATTTTCTCATTTCTGTTTTATATATTGTCTAACGATGTGTAAATCTTAGGTTGTAAGCATTTCATAAATGTTTTTGTATCTTTGTCATAAGCTACTAGTTCTTAATTATAAGCCTTACACTATAAGAACACTGTCTGTATTTTACTGTAATTGAAATTATATTTACAACTGTTGTAACGACGCAAATAGCGACGTGCATAATCAACGATAGGAGACCATTCCTAAACAAAGGAAGGGTTGGGGGACCGCAACTAATCGATATTGAACATTTTTATGATTATCGATACTGCCCTGAATTTTATTTGAATTACAGAAAAGGAGAGGTGCGCATGCGTCGACGGTGAATCGACGAGGCAGACGTGCGGAACCTGAAAAGACGGTTAGTAGTACGTGCCTGACCACGAGAGAGAGAAGTTGAAAAGGCAGAAGGGAGAAGACGAGATTGGGATGTGTGACAGCGGTAGAGGCGTTCTGGCATAATGGTGTGTCAGACTTTCATCTAAAGGAAATTCTGGTGGTGAACTTCCTTGACACGGCTATATGGAGATAGTCATTAATCAGAAGAATACACCAAGTCGGCCAGTACGAGACACCGCTACAGCGAACATCAGCTGTGAGAGTGAGTCGTGACTGCTCGCTCTGAATAAGAGCAGATATGGACATCAGGAAGTAATGGAAGACAACTCAGGATCGGAGGATAAGTTGGACATCACTGGTTGAGTATAAGCGTCTAGACTTTTTTTCTTATTGTTTGGGGAGTGAGAAAATTGAGATATCCTTTTTTTAAGGATGGTTTCTAAGTCATGTATGGCGATTAGACACCGTATGGAATAATAGAATAGAATAGAATAGAAACATAGAAGTGAGAATTCTAGAAGTAAAGTGATGAAATCCAGTAATCCAACTATTTTCTATTTCTGGTCTAAATTAATTATAAAAGAGCAGTCTAGAGCCTAACAACTGAATGCCACAGATATATCTCTTCACTTTAAGTTTTTTTGGGTGATTGTTCCACGAATGAATACATAGCTAGGGGCAATTGGTGATGCTCATAGAAACTTTGTTATTTTTGAGACAGGACGCGAGGGGAGTAAGGAAGAAAAGTAATTAAGGGGCATGCTTAGTACTTCTTACGAGGGCCCCTCCCTCTTGGGTTTCTTTCAGGTGACGGGTGACTATCTATAAATAGATTTCATGCTGGCCTGTAATGTTAAGTTATGTTTTTTTTATAGAGATTTATCTACAAGCGAAGGTGTATGGAACATGGTAGAGGGGGATAAGAAGTGGAAAGATTGAAGGGCAAAAGAAGGCCTACGAGTGGTAGTGCATTAGGTGTGTACCATTGGAAAATTTACATGTTAGGGTAGAAGTAGAAGTCACTAAAGGGGTTATAGAGAAGCTTACTAATCTGGGCGTGAATTAGTTTCAGTTAGAATTCTAGGGAATTTAGAGACAAAATAAGATTGGGTGCCCATGCTAAAGAGTAGTAACGTAAGAAGTAGGAAAACTAGAATAACCACCGAGTGAATTAAATCAATGGTATAAGCTGAAGGGAACTCTACTTAAAGAAAGAAAGGGGTTAAAAGATAATAGCTGATGACTGGTCAGGTTAGAAAGAGGAGAGTGAGTTGAAAGATAACAACAAATGATTGGTTAGGTTAGAAAGAGGAGAATAGGAAATTGCGAGTAGTGTACTGATGATAAGTAGTTTATTAGCAAGTACTAGAGATTGTAAGGGTGAGGTGAGGGAACGCCGGAAGTATCCCGAATCAAACAAATAAAATCTGGTAGTAGGCAAGGCCTATACCAGTAACATATAAAGAAAAGAAATTTATGAGAGATTGTGAAAGCCATCGATGTTGGAGGCGAACAACGGCCCCACGTGCCTCTAGGAGAGAGTGTCAGGGACCTCTGACGTCGATTTACAAAATTGTATTTTTGTTTGCGGCCCATTAATATTTTCCCGGTTGCAGGAGAGGAGTCAGATTGTTTGTAACTCAAGATCTAGACGTCGCTCCTGTATCGGTGGTCTATCGCCACAGTCACTCTGTGGGTATAGGCCTAAACTTCTATTTCTTTCTTCGTGAGACTGTCTTTTCTATCTATCTTTAAATACAATTCTTCATGGACTAAGCTGACAAATAGACTAATATAGGAGACATAGGTGGGATTATTGAGTGTAATCTGTAGGGTAAGGACTGGATTATGAATTGAAAACCTTTATTTATTCAAGAAAAAAAAAACCCAGTATAATATATATATTGAACTATCCTGAAGTTGCAAATGTAAATGACTACACAAGTCAGTAGTAAATTAGAAGAATAATACAAGACGTTCTAGTAGATACCTGAAAAACAAAGAAAGAAAATTAAAGTAATTAATTAAGGATTTGTTATTGTTGAACAGAGAACGTACTTATATAGTTAAAATTGGGTATACTAACCTTGAATAATCAAATATTATCCTACCAATAAAAGTGTTGAATGGTTAATGTAGTGTAAATGTAATTTATTGTATATAAGATTGTTATTGTTGAAAAAAGAAAAAAAAAATAATATATTAAATAAATTACGGTCGTTGTTACTTAAAGCAAAGTTATCGTGAAGTTCATTCTTCACAAATTTTGGCGCCCATATCGTGGGGCTGAGTAGTGTTAAAACAAAACAGTATTGCTAATTGTTGCAACTTAATTTAGTTAAAATTGTTAAAAAAAAAAAGAGAAACCTTTATTCAGTTGAAGTTCCATATTATGATAGCCCATAGCGTGAGGCAGTGATAGTTTGATATCCTAACGTGAGGCGAGATAGGGTTAAAAGAATTTTGGGAGTTAGGTTAGTATAACTGAAATTTATTCTCAAAAAAAATAAATAATAATAATAACATATTTTTGGGAAAAGAATAATGACTATTGACAAGTAAGGACTTCTATAGATGACTAAGACAGACGACTGAACTATTGTGTGTTCTAATCTTTTTTTTTCCAGTGGTATTGTTAATATATAAATATGGCTACTTATGTTGATCCGTATGCACAAATAAGAGCAGCTGAGCTAACCCAAGCTATTAGGAAGTTGAGGAAGGCGGATTTAGAGGCAGAATGTGATAGAGTAAAGTTACCGACCACAGGTACAAGGGATGAGTTAAGACAACGCTTGTTAGATTATGCCCGTAAGAACCCTCAGTCATTTCAAGTGTTAATTACGGCTTTTGCTCTGAGTCAGGAAGTTTTGGAAGAAGATTTAGTTGAACATAATATAACGATTCCACAAGATTCATATGGAGATGTAGTGTATACATGGGTTAAGTTAATGCGTAGGAAGGCCATGGCGGTAGCTGATTCAGAAGAAGTTGTACCAGTAGTACCCTCGTTTACAATTCAGTTAGAGCCACATAAACCAAATACTTTGGATCTGGTTCGTAAATGGAACATTAAATTCAAACCTGGGGATAGTATTTACTTATTTTTGGAGAGATTGGAAGATTTAAAACAAAGTTCTAAGTTACAGGGTGTAGAGTTATTGTCAGTATTACCCGAAATTTTACAAGATTCAGCTTTACTTTGGTACAGGAACAGATTAACAGATTGGCCTACATGGGAAGCTTTTTTGAAAGAATTTAGAGAATATTATTTGCCTATTGATGAGGAAGACTCGCTTTTGGATGAGATTAGACAGAGAACGCAAGGTCCCAAAGAATCGATTTTTGATTATGTTAATGCTATTCAAACGTTAATGAGGAGGCTGAGTACTCCAATGAGTCCTCAACAAATGATGAAGACTGTTATCAAAAATTTGCGTCCTGATGTAAAATTGTACCTTAGACCTGCAGAGATTCAAACTATAACAGATTTAATACGTGTAGGTAGACAGTATGAACAAATATTGTTAGATTCTGAGAGATATATTCCTCCTCCAACGCAGGTTAGAGCTACAATTAAAGAAACGGCTTATAAACCTCAGAGACAAGTTGTTATACCTTCAGTTCATACAGCGCTAGGAATTCAGGGAAAACAGGAACTTCCATCGTCCGAGTTACAAAAGAAACCCAATGTTAGTTTTTCTGCAAAGACGTGGGATAAGGAACGGAATTCAAGTCCTGTAAATGATTCTAGAATGGTTAAAGTAATAGAAAATAAAGAGAGACAGGATGAGTCGAGGGATAATGGTAAAAACACCACTTTGCGTTTTTCAAATAATCAGCGATGTTGGAATTGTGATAAAACAGGACATAGGCAGTTCGAGTGTAAAGCACCTCGTAGAGTTACTCCACGCACTACGATTAAATGTTATAATTGTAATAAGCTTGGACATAGGTCTATTGATTGTAGGATGCCCCAAGAAAGAAAAGTTAGGCCTACAAATCCCTTATGACAATTAACTAAAAATCAGGCTTGTGTGATGTTAAATATAAATCCTACAGATTTAGTTAATGGAGATAGATGTTTTGTTGAAATTTTGCTGGAGGATATTACATTTATTGCTTTAATAGATTCCGGTTCAGATAAAACTTATGTGGGAGAGAAAGGTGACTTTTTATGTAAAATGTTAGATTTAGCAGTAGAAGAATCTGAAGTTAGGGTGGTGCAACTAGCAGATAAAACTTATAGTTCTATAACAGGAGAGAGAACTTTTGAGATGAAATTGCAGGACAGGATCTTTCAGATAAAATGTAAAATTATGCCAAATTTAGCAGTAGATATGATTCTGGGCATGGACGTTTTGAAACAAATTGGGTTAGTAGTAGATTTGCAAGATGGGACTTGGTATTTCAAAGATGAACCAGCAAAAATTTTTCAATTTGTTAAGGCTATAGATTTAAAAGAAGAAGATCAACTACATAATATTCTTACCTTACCTACACCTCAGGAAAGGGACAGATTGCATGTGTTTTTGGAAAATCAGTTACAGAAATTTGATCAGTGTACTGGACTTACCGATCTGATTTCTCATGTTATTGATACAGGCGATGCAAAACCTATAAAACAAAGATATTATCCAGTATCACCCATTTTGGAAAAAGTTATACACGCGGAAATAGATAAAATGTTATTGGAAAAAGTTATAGAGCCTTCAAATTCACCTTGGTCGTCTCCGGTAGTTATGGTAAAGAAACCAGATAGAACATGGAGGTTCTGCGTAGATTTCAGAAAAGTAAACAATTGTACTAAAAGAGATAGTTATCCTTTGCCATACATTGAACATGTTTTGAGTAAATTACGACATGCTAGGTATATCAGTACAATAGATTTGAAAAATGGGTATTGGCAAGTTCCATTAGATGAAGCAAGTAAAGAAAAAACAGCATTTACCGTACCTGGTAGAGGATTGTATCAGTTTCGAGTTATGCCTTTTGGAATCCATAACGCACCAGCCTCGTTTCAAAGATTAGTTGATACTATATTAAGAGAAGAGATAGGAGAGAAATGCTTTTGTTATTTGGATGATATAGTACTTATTAGCGAGACATTTGAAGAACATTTGTCCTTGTTAGAAAAAGTCTTAGAGAAATTAAGAAAAGCTAACCTGAAAATTAATAGGGAAAAATCAAAATTTTGTAGAAGTGAATTAAAATATTTGGGTCATATCATTACTCCATTAGGAATTGCTGTAGATTCAGATAAAATCTCGTGTATCCTTGAGTATCCAGCCCCTACAAAAGTCAAGGAAGTACGAGCATTTTTAGGATTGGCTTCTTGGTACCGACGATTCATTCCATTTTTTTCTGAAGTTGTAAAGCCCCTCACTGCACTTCTGAAAAAGAATCAGAGATGGCGTTGGACTAAGGAATGTCAGGAATCTTTTGATGAATTAAAATCGAAATTATCTAGTAGTCCTATATTAACTTGTCCAGATTATACTAAACCCCTAGTGTTACAGACCGACGCTAGTTTTTCAGGACTAGGAGCAGCATTAATTCAGACAGGAGAGGAAGGAGAGGAAAAAGTAATAGCTTATGCTAGTAGAACTTTAACGGTAGGCGAGCAAAAATGGGCAATAGTTGAGAAGGAATTGTTAGCTATATTGTGGGCAGTTCAAAAGTTTCGTCCTTATTTGGAAGGTTATCATTTTAAAGTATATACTGATCACTTTGCTCTGAAATGGTTAAACACATTACAGAATCCGACCGGACGATTAGCTAGGTGGAGTTTATTGCTCCAGGAGTATGATTTTGAAGTAATACATAGGCCTGGTAGATTACAAAAAGTTCCGGATGCTTTATCTAGAATACACGAAGGGAAAGTTCAAGAGAAAACGGTAGAGGAAGAATTTTGCCTCTTGTTGACTGATAACTCTGAAGTAGTGGAATGGGAAAATATACAAGATGCTTGGTATATTAAGCGGAAGGAGCAAGTACAAAGTAAACCTAAATTTTGGCCAGATTGGAAGGTCGTAGATGAGAAGTTGTACCATTTAAGATTAGATCAGTTAGAACAAACTTTAGAGGGAACAGTGAATAGGTGGAAATTAGTTATTCCGCAAGATTATAGGATTAAAGTATTACAGGAATGTCATGATGCACCTACTGCAGGACATATGGGGATAGCTAAAACTTTCTTTAGAATAGCAAACAAGTATTATTGGCCGGGAATGTTTAGAGATGTTGCTAAGTATGTTACTGCTTGTGAAATATGTCAGAGACAGAAAGTGTTACAGACGGCTCAAGCAGGACCAATGCATTTTTACCAGAAAGAGAAACCTTGGATGACTGTAGCTACTGATTTGTTGGGACCTTACCCACGTTCCAAAAAAGGGAACCGATACATTGTAGTATTTCAGGACACCTTTACCAAATATGTAGAATGTAAAGCGTTAAGGAAAGCAACCAGTAGAGCAGTTACGGAAGCATTTTATGAATTGATTATCCTTAAATGGGGAATTCCGGGATATTTGCTGATGGATAATGGACCGCAATATACTAGTAAATTAATGCGAGAGATAGCTAAAGCTTTTAATATAACTCCTTGTTATTTACCTGTATATTCGCCACAAGGAAATCCAGTAGAAAGAGTCAATAGAGTATTGAAAACAATGATTTCTAGTTATATTCAAAAGGATCAGACAGTTTGGGACGTGTATTTGAGAGAATTTAATTTTGCTATAAATACGGCTAAGCATAGTTCCACTGGATGCACTCCTTATATGCTAAATTATGGGAAGGAGCCTGAAATTATCAGTAGGATTGAAAAGGTGGAAAACCAACCGATTCATAAAGAAATTCCAAAAATTTGGGTGGAGAGACTCAATAAATTGAAAACGGTACGTTTAATGGTTAGACATAACTTAGAAACCGCCTATAAGAATTCGAGTCATTATTATAATCTTCGGAGGAGAGAGATGAGATTTCGTCCAGGAGATCTAGTGTTAAGAAGAAACTTTAAATTAAGTGATGCCTCACAAGCTTATACAGCAGGTTTAAGTGCAAAGTTTGTCGGGCCCTATATTATAAAGAAAAAGTTCAGTGAAAATAGCTACGAACTGACAAACCGTTTTGGTAAAAAGTTGGGGAAGTGGCACGTCAAAGACTTGAAACCCTTTGTTCCTGGATAAACATTCTTTAAGGCTGGTAAAAGAGACACGCACAAAAAAAAAAAAAAAAAAAAAAAAAAAAAAATGAATGTGACCTGTGTCAACATTATTTTTTTTTATGGTGAGTGAGGGAAGAATGTAACGACGCAAATAGCGACGTGCATAATCAACGATAGGAGACCATTCCTAAACAAAGGAAGGGTTGGGGGACCGCAACTAATCGATATTGAACATTTTTATGATTATCGATACTGCCCTGAATTTTATTTGAATTACAGAAAAGGAGAGGTGCGCATGCGTCGACGGTGAATCGACGAGGCAGACGTGCGGAACCTGAAAAGACGGTTAGTAGTACGTGCCTGACCACGAGAGAGAGAAGTTGAAAAGGCAGAAGGGAGAAGACGAGATTGGGATGTGTGACAGCGGTAGAGGCGTTCTGGCATAATGGTGTGTCAGACTTTCATCTAAAGGAAATTCTGGTGGTGAACTTCCTTGACACGGCTATATGGAGATAGTCATTAATCAGAAGAATACACCAAGTCGGCCAGTACGAGACACCGCTACAGCGAACATCAGCTGTGAGAGTGAGTCGTGACTGCTCGCTCTGAATAAGAGCAGATATGGACATCAGGAAGTAATGGAAGACAACTCAGGATCGGAGGATAAGTTGGACATCACTGGTTGAGTATAAGCGTCTAGACTTTTTTTCTTATTGTTTGGGGAGTGAGAAAATTGAGATATCCTTTTTTTAAGGATGGTTTCTAAGTCATGTATGGCGATTAGACACCGTATGGAATAATAGAATAGAATAGAATAGAAACATAGAAGTGAGAATTCTAGAAGTAAAGTGATGAAATCCAGTAATCCAACTATTTTCTATTTCTGGTCTAAATTAATTATAAAAGAGCAGTCTAGAGCCTAACAACTGAATGCCACAGATATATCTCTTCACTTTAAGTTTTTTTGGGTGATTGTTCCACGAATGAATACATAGCTAGGGGCAATTGGTGATGCTCATAGAAACTTTGTTATTTTTGAGACAGGACGCGAGGGGAGTAAGGAAGAAAAGTAATTAAGGGGCATGCTTAGTACTTCTTACGAGGGCCCCTCCCTCTTGGGTTTCTTTCAGGTGACGGGTGACTATCTATAAATAGATTTCATGCTGGCCTGTAATGTTAAGTTATGTTTTTTTTATAGAGATTTATCTACAAGCGAAGGTGTATGGAACATGGTAGAGGGGGATAAGAAGTGGAAAGATTGAAGGGCAAAAGAAGGCCTACGAGTGGTAGTGCATTAGGTGTGTACCATTGGAAAATTTACATGTTAGGGTAGAAGTAGAAGTCACTAAAGGGGTTATAGAGAAGCTTACTAATCTGGGCGTGAATTAGTTTCAGTTAGAATTCTAGGGAATTTAGAGACAAAATAAGATTGGGTGCCCATGCTAAAGAGTAGTAACGTAAGAAGTAGGAAAACTAGAATAACCACCGAGTGAATTAAATCAATGGTATAAGCTGAAGGGAACTCTACTTAAAGAAAGAAAGGGGTTAAAAGATAATAGCTGATGACTGGTCAGGTTAGAAAGAGGAGAGTGAGTTGAAAGATAACAACAAATGATTGGTTAGGTTAGAAAGAGGAGAATAGGAAATTGCGAGTAGTGTACTGATGATAAGTAGTTTATTAGCAAGTACTAGAGATTGTAAGGGTGAGGTGAGGGAACGCCGGAAGTATCCCGAATCAAACAAATAAAATCTGGTAGTAGGCAAGGCCTATACCAGTAACATATAAAGAAAAGAAATTTATGAGAGATTGTGAAAGCCATCGATGTTGGAGGCGAACAACGGCCCCACGTGCCTCTAGGAGAGAGTGTCAGGGACCTCTGACGTCGATTTACAAAATTGTATTTTTGTTTGCGGCCCATTAATATTTTCCCGGTTGCAGGAGAGGAGTCAGATTGTTTGTAACTCAAGATCTAGACGTCGCTCCTGTATCGGTGGTCTATCGCCACAGTCACTCTGTGGGTATAGGCCTAAACTTCTATTTCTTTCTTCGTGAGACTGTCTTTTCTATCTATCTTTAAATACAATTCTTCATGGACTAAGCTGACAAATAGACTAATATAGGAGACATAGGTGGGATTATTGAGTGTAATCTGTAGAGTAAGGACTGGATTATGAATTGAAAACCTTTATTTATTCAAGAAAAAAAAAACCCAGTATAATATATATATTGAACTATCCTGAAGTTGCAAATGTAAATGACTACACAAGTCAGTAGTAAATTAGAAGAATAATACAAGACGTTCTAGTAGATACCTGAAAAACAAAGAAAGAAAATTAAAGTAATTAATTAAGGATTTGTTATTGTTGAACAGAGAACGTACTTATATAGTTAAAATTGGGTATACTAACCTTGAATAATCAAATATTATCCTACCAATAAAAGTGTTGAATGGTTAATGTAGTGTAAATGTAATTTATTGTATATAAGATTGTTATTGTTGAAAAAAGAAAAAAAAAATAATATATTAAATAAATTATGGTTATTGTTATGCAAAGTAAATTAACGTGAAGTTCAGATTTTTGACCCTTATCCTTATAATGATTTGAGAGTAGCTGGTTTTTGTGCTAAGTTACATACTTTGGTAGTGAGTATTGAAAAAAGGAGAAAAAGAAGAAGCAAAATAATAAAAGAAAGATAAATCCGAACCCAACTCCCGTCTCCACTGTTATTTAAAAGCTAGTCGAGGGGCATGTAGGTACATAGCCTGTGTATCTATAATTTAATTTGTGTCTGGGCTGATACATAACAAAAAGAAAAGAGGAAGCGTATTGATGATGGCGCCCGTTAATATAAATTTTCATCAATATTATCAAGACTGGGTAAATTGTTAAAAGAGAGAGAAAGTAGACTGAGAGTAGGAAGTTTGCAATCACCCGGTGTCAAAGGTAGTTGTACTGAACGTTGGAATGTGGACTATGCAGGCAGTGTTATGATGACACGACAGGTGCATGAGTGACCTTGTTTTGTAGGAGTTCAGTAAACTTATATACTACGATTAAGAATAATCACATATTAGTCGTCACAGAATTTTGGCGAAGATTTAATCCAAGAAGTTAAGGAACTTTATAGCATAAAGTAAGAAAAGCCCGTCACACTGTAATATTGTGTAATTATATTATATTTGTATTACAACTGTAATATTGTAACATTTAATTTGTAATAATCCTGGTAGTAAGGAAAAGAAGGTCCAATGGTCTTAATTCCACCAGATAAAATAAATCCATTCTAATTCTAATCCTTAAGTCACACAATCACATTATTAGCCTAAGCTTAGAAAATAATTTAAGTAATAGTACCATAATTTGAGGGGTACATCATGGCGTAGTGTTTTGAGGCACTGTGCTACAAACCAGAAGGTTGTGGGTTGAATTCCCGATGAGGTCGGTGGGATTTTTCATTGGCCTAATCCTTCTGGTGGCACTATGGCCCTGGGGTCAACTCAGCCTCTAACAGAAATGAGTACCAGGAGTTTTTGTGGGGGTAAAAAGCATCCGGTGAAGTAGGGCTGACAACCTTACCACCTTCCTGTGCCGATGTCTCAATCTGGGAGCCTCAACTTCCTGGAAACCCTACGGGTCTCCATGGCCTATACAGGGATCACGTTAAATTTACTATAATTGGAGGTTTATTTCAATGTTAAAATTATACATGTTCAACAGCTCTAAATTATCTTCAAAATTTCAAAATGAATATACAGTGCTTGCCAGTTATTGTAATCACTTTGGGACGTAGCTAATCTGATAATATTAACCGACTGATAACAGTAGCTGAAAGAATTAATTGAAGGATGTATTTTATTCATACAGATAATTCACTACAAAAAAATTAAAAGCTATTTTTTCATAAATACAAGATAATCGTTACTGTGAATCATTCCTCCTCCTCCTCTCCATGGCGCGACATCCCCGAAGGAACAAGGCCTACCACCCGACCGCTGCGTCATCTACCTATAGGCAGATGGCAGGATTGGGGGGCTTGTGGTCAGCATGCCACCACCCACGGCCGTTAATGGTGGTTTCCATGACCAGAGCTGCTACTTGTCTATCAAGTAGCTCCTCAATTTGAATCACGAGGCTGAGTGCACCCCTACCAGACCTCCCTACCTCAGATAATCCGAGGAGATACCGGGGATCGAACCCAGGCCGACGGATCCGTAGTCAGCGACGCTAACCACAAGACCATGCCGGCGGTTCTGTGAAATATTCAACCACTTATATTAGCTTGCAAACAACTATTTTCACAATGAATAAAAAGTTTTTATTGTTTCTGTTTTCCCTTTGGAGTCCATTAACTAATATTTCATACTCAGAGTGTTTTTTGGAAGTTTACTGATCTGTGGTGGACACCGCACAGTGAAACATCTAACTCCTATTTGTTCAAATCTTTTCATTTTACAGTAACCATCACTGCATGTCATTACTGTGACCTTCACAAATCAAAAGCAATAGCCAAACTGAGGGATGAAACATGTTTTACTGCTTAAAAGAGAAACTTATAGAATGCCACTCCCTCGAACTGGTCATCCTATGAGCTGGGAACAGTACCTGTACTTCCAATACAACACAGTATAGTTGAGTTAGAAACGAAATCCTTAAAAACAAAACTTGGAATGACGTACAGTACTTAGAAATAAAGCCATAAAAAAAGAAAATGTAATAACATAAACCGAATCTTTGATGACAATAAACAGTATTTTTTCAATGTATGAGTATTAATGCGTACAGGACTTCATAAAAGTGATAACATTACCCGATTGGTAACATTATCCGCGATTACATTAAGCGGCGTTCACCATAAATTAACATTTCCTGTATCCTGCAGTAACCTTCATGTGAAAGCATTTTTTGTAATTTTACAGTGTTTAAGTTCAATATGAATGAAAACTGTGTCTCAAATTGAATCAAGTAAGAAATGTGTAGCCCATGCTTCACACACATCACCAGATTATAAAAGATCAAAATCCATTCTTAACTAAACTGTAGAACAGTAAAATATTATTACATGCATAAATACCAAACTAATGTAAATAAGAGTACTCACCACCCGACTAGCAGGACCCAGCTTTATCACAACTTTCTTGAATACTGTTTTCAGTCACTTCCAGAATTCAATTCAGCAAATGAGGATTCATGCCTTGATTGACTCTTCCAGGGTACTGCTTGCATCTCAGAGATAAACTCAAGGTTAATGTATTATTGCTATGGTATCCATTTTAGCTTAAGCTTCAGAGGTCATCAGTGATGATTAGAAGGTCAACTCCACTCTCATATAAACAAAGCAAGAACAAGATCATAATTAAAAGGCAAACACATGCTGAAAAAGACTTAGGTGAAGATGATACACTGCTGTGCCCAATGGGCAAAGATAGAGGGAAAAAAAGTGTGCGTCGAACACCACGTGACAGAAGTGAAACTTGTTTAAATTTTTGGATTTTTTCAATTTTGGATTATTAGATTTTTTAATATTGGGTTTTTGGACTTTTTTAATATTAGATTTTGGGATTTTTAAACTTTTGATCTTTTGATTTTTTAATTTTGGAATTTTGGATCTTTTAATCCTGGATTTTTTAAATTTTAGATCTTTGAATTTTTTATTTTCGATTTTTTAACTTTGGATTTTTTAATTGTTTGATCTTTTATTTAATAAATTTTGGATTTTTTAATTTTTTGATTTTATAATTTTTTAAAATTTTGGATATTTGGATTTTTTACTTTTCGTTTTGGATCTTTGAATTTTGAATTTGGGATTTTTTAATTTTGGGTTTCTTAAAATTGTGGATCTTTAATTTTTTTATTTTTTGGATATTTTTATTTTTTATTTTTTAATTTTGGATATTTTTAATTTTTGATTTTTTTATTTTTGAAATTTTGGATAAGCCTAATCATTGAGTTGATTGTTTTCTGTGCAGTCCGTTCCATCACACCCCACTAATTTCGTGACAATCCTGAGCGTTACACTAATTTTGGGACCATTTTGAATGTTACACAAGCTCTCGATTTACCCCTACCGCGGCTAAAGAAGTTTCACTTCAAAAAGTCAATTGTTCTAATGAACTTAAATTTAATAGACAAAAACTTAAGAGACCACCTTTCTTTAAAGACCAATTTTCCATGGAACCAGTGGTGGTCTTATATAGAGGTTTTACTGTATTAACATTATTTATACATAAAAAATTTAGCTAATGAATATGGCTCTGGGTGTAGAACTCGTTATTAAATTGTATTGCAAGTTAACACAGTGAAACTATAATTGTAATATACGAGGGTGTGTCCGAAAATAAGTTTTCCCTGGCGACTGTGTAAAGAGATGTGGATGAAAGACAAAAAATATAATGAGACATAAGACATAAGACGTACCTTTATTTTTCCACATAATTACCATGTACACTGAGACATTTGTCATACCACTCTTATCACTTTAGAAGCTTCAAAAAGCCCTCTGGGGAAAAAACAGGGCTCTGGACATAGAAGAAGCATCATCATCAGCAGTGTTCTCAAAGCGCCTTCTGCTGGGAGTCTTTTTTAAAGCCGGAATTAGATGGAAGTCATTGGGTGCGAGAACAGGACTATATGGTGGATGGGCTATACGCTCATCCAAGAGTTGCAATATGGTTTTGCATTGCCGTCGCAGAGTGTGGTCTCGCATTGTCATCCAAACACAGAACGTCAGATTGGAGGCCGCTTTTCCCGAATCGCCTCCTTCAATTTCGACAGTGTGACAGTACCACGTAGCAGTGATGGTTCCATCCCCCAAAAAGTCCAGCAACAAAACCCCTTGGGAATCCCAGAATGCTGTGAGGAGCACTTTAACTGCAGAGGGCGCTGTTCTGAACTTCTTTCGGACAGGTGATGACGGATGTTTCCACTCCATAGATGTGGGCCTGATTTTTTCCTGGAGGGCTCTTTGAACTTCTAAAGCAGTATTACAAATTTCTCAATGTACGTGGTAATCATGTGGAAAAATAAAGGTACGTCTTATCTTTAATGTCTCATATTTTTTTGTTTTTCATCCACATCTCTTTACACAGTCGCCAGGGAAAACTTATTTTCGGACTCACCCTCGTAGTAATTATATAAGAGTTGAATTTTACACAATAACTTCACTTTTGGTATAGTTTACCTGTACTAGTTGCAGCGCCTTCGCTACCATTGTCAACAGCTATACTTCAACTGCCATGGCACCCTCCCGTAGACGTGGTACAAACTTTGAGATAGGTCCTCATTGATCAGGATATCGAAGTTCATCAGTTGGTTCCCCTTATTGTGAATAAAAATCCTCTCCCAGATTGAAAGCTCCTTATGGCCGCTGACACATTTTAGAAATTCTGGATCACTGTCAACTTCATGTCCATCATCCCAAAAGTGTGCTGCTACCACTGATTTGTCTGTATTTTGATATTTGAAGTGTCTTATGTGTTCTTTAGTTCTACTTCTAATTTTCTCTTGGTTTTCCCTACATTGACTCTTTCACAATCATTACATTAAAATTGATAGAACCTGATTTTATTACTGTGGTAGAGATTCTCTAAATTTGTAGATTTGAGTAGGTTTTTTAAGGAGTATCTGTTTACAGGTGCTGTTGTGATGCCATAATTTCTGAAAACTTTTCATTATGAATTGTGAAATCACAATGATTTCGTTTCGATCAGTTAAGGTATATGTACACCCAAGAAACAAAAAAAAATTTGAAAATTGCATTTGTTTGAAAATAACATATTTAGATAGACCGTTGTTTTCTCTTTAATTTCATATATTGATTTTTAAATTCTGGTTGCCAGTTCCTTAGATAGAGCCCTTTTTCTAAGAAGAATCATTTTGCCATACCCCTTAGCCATCTATCAAATTTCAGTATTTTTATTTTTCCCTCTCTTCTAGATCCCCATGGCTTCGCCCACGATAATTAATTGGAAGATAAAAAATTAAGAGCAAAATAATTAAAACATTATATTTATTAACACTTACACGCGAAACATTCATAGGCCTAAACTAAACAATTAATAATTATAATGAAACAGCTAAATATCCGGTTCTGAAGTGAATTCCACGATTAGAAAGCATCACCTGGAAAAACAACTTCAGATTCGAGTTCCCTGGTCCAGAAAATGCTTGTATAGTGAGTTTCATCCAAATCGACCAATGTTTGCCCATTTAGACTCATTATCCCTCTTCCGTCTATGTTGAAAATTTCAGAGTCTGCTAGCGTTGACATTATAAACAAATGAATCAACCAGGGTGGACTTACAAATTCAAGCAATCGCAATGCTTTCATTTCCAAGGTATGACAAAAATAGGCAAAGCCACATACAATTGATTTGACAACTGAAAAATATTACTCAAAACTGATGCTTCGAAACCGCAAAAATTGAACATTTCCTGCCCATTTTTACTCATAACTCACGAACAAAAGCGAAAATTAAAAATCCGGCTTCCAGGTGCAGTTCACCTATGCTTAAAATTTCAGATCTCTGCGTTCAGTAGATTTTGCTGGGCATTGCGCACAGACAGAAAGACAAACACCTCCTTTTATTATTATAGATTAGTTGTCACTAATACACCAGGAAGTAAGTGGAGATGTGCTCGGGTCAGAATGAACTGTTTTAACTTCCGTATTTTCATGTTCATCCCAACACGTGTATTACACGTGTTTCGATACAAGTTTTGTTTTCTTCTCAGTTTCCCTGTTAGTAGTAAATCGCTTGGTATCCAATTATTTCAAACATCACAATTCTTCTATAAATTAACATATCAAAGTGATTTTATTGTCATTTTGAAGCTTGATGTAGAGAAATTTCTGTTCTAGATTTTTGTTTATAATGATGTGAGCAAAAAAATATTTTCAGTTTATACAGGGAATCCATTTTATGCGGAAACTTTTTAACAGCGTTGCCCCTGCTCACACTTTCCCAGCTGTTGCGCTTGCACCGGCCGGAACCGTGTTCAGTTACTACCGGCAAATCGGCAAATCAAGCCTTTAGAAACAATACAAAATAGAATAACTCAACCAATTTATTATCAAAATAGGTCTACATGTAGAGGCTTATTACTCACCATTTTATACGGATGGTACAGTCAGGATATTTACGAGAAAATTCTATGGTTATTTCTCAATAAGTACCATTCCACCAAATAAATTCGCTGTTCAACCGTATACATTTTCGATTATTGTCTTACGTAACACACAACAATAGACAAGCGTCTCACTACAAGACACCGAAGCAACTAACCGTTGTATGCTTTGTACAATGTTAGCGCGGCAATGCGGCAGTGATGCGAGGTTTCCTCATAAAATGGACTCACTGTATAATTCTATGCAAGAATTTAAAATCTTAAGCATCCCAAAAACGTAAATATCAGGCACTAAAGAATTATTCTGTCTACAAAACAGTGAAAATTTGATATTTTTATCTTTCATAGTTTTGAAGCAATCATGTTTCAAGTTTATAGTCAAAATTTTCAAGAAAACAATTTTTATAAACAAATAGAAAACATTTTTCTTGTGAAATGTCTTAATATACAGCTGTATAATATATAAAAAACTGAGAGTCCTAATGCTTAAAAATAAAATTTTCATAACTGGAGTTGTACAGGTTGAGGCTTAGAATTGGCTTGGACTTGGAATCTATTCACTCCACATTAATAACACCTTTAGGAGGAATTTAACTCAACTTTTTACGAAACTACTACTTCAGAGGGTGATATATACGCAGGTGTCTCTGTGGAAGTGTTTGTGAAGTGGAGTTTTCATCTATTTACCTGTATTGAACATTTCAAAGTTCACAAACTTTGTGAGAGATTTGGTTGTTTATTTATAAACAATAGTTACAATTGTTTTATGACTTTTCTGTTTAACATAATATTATAATTCATCATCAGAACAATGGGTGTGGAGCTAGATATTTACCGGGCGAGGATTGGAATGTGGTCAGGAGTGCGTGTGAGGCTGTCAGGTAACGGGCAGGAAGAAGCTAGCATTCCAAAAATGAGATATTTCCTAATTTTATTACTGGCTATATTGCTAGTAATAGGAGGAATTGAGGTAAATCCTGGCCCTGTGGAGGATGCAAAAGCTGCTGAAAGATGCGGGAGCTGCAATAAAGCTCTGAAGACAGGACTTCTCTGTGGCAGCTGCGCAAGGTGGTTCCATTTTGGATGCCAGAAAGTTAAAAAGGACCAGAACGTAGAGGATAATTGGGCATGTATGGACTCCAGGGGTAAGGAAACCACTGATGCGAATATGAGGCAAATAGCGCAGCTGAAAGCAGAAATCCAGGTATTACAAGAAAAACTGCAATGTGCGGAAGAAAAAATTCAGAGATTAGAAAAAGAAGTGAAAAATCACCACCTAAGGGAGCCACGGGAAGATGGAGTGGAAGGGGAGAAAAAATCGTATTTGATAATTGGAGATTCTATTGTGAGATATGTAGGAAATCCAGATGCCAAAACAGTGTGCTATTCTGGCAATAGGGCGGAAGCTCTATCCAAAGAAATAGAGAAGCTGATTGAGGGGGAGGAAGTCAGGTATTGGACAATTGTATAACATGTTGGGAGCAACGACTTGGGGAGAAATGTGGACTATGTAATGGGAGACATGTATGATTTAGTTACCAAAACAAAACAAAACAACTATTTCCCTCGGCGAAGATAATCGTTAGTGGAGTTCTGAGGCGACGCAGCGTAAACTGGAAGAAAGTGATGCATATGTAAATGATGCATTCTCATGGGTAGCGCAGCGGCTAGATGTTAAATCTTTGGACCCCAATGCCTGGATAGAAGACTGGGACTACGGATGGGACGGTGTTCACCTAAATAGAAGAGGAACGTCAAAGCTGGCAGCGTTATTTGCGAGAGTAGAGAAATGGAGTGGCAGCTTAGAGCAGATGGAGCGGAGATGACAAAAGCAGAGGGGATACGAAGTTACACAGGTAGGGGCTGATTCTTTGAGGCTGTTACAGGTAAATTGCCGTAGTATCATGAATAAAATTGTAAAATTCTGGAATTTAATAGATTGTGTAACCCGGACGTGGTCATAGGTATGGAATCATGGCTTAATTCTGACATTTATGATTCGGAAGTATTTAGACCAGATTGTAGAGTGTATAGGAGAGATAGAAATGGAAGGGGAGGGGGGATTTTTATTTGCACTAAATCAGAACTAAACAGTAGACTACTTCGTATAGAAGATGGAGTTGAAATGATGGCAATCAAAATTAATGAGCATACAAATGATAAAAACAACCTTATAATAATAGCTTGTTATAGACCACCTTGTGAGACTGATTATAAAACACTTCGAAAACTGGTGGAGAAAACCTCATCAATAAAAGGGAAAAACATAATTATAGCAAGAGATTTAAATCTTCCAAATTTAAACTGGAATGGGCAGTTAATGGGAGGAGAAGCTTAAACCCTCGTAACCTGCTGGTGTGGGATCATGGGTTAGTGCAGGCCATCAAAGCAGGTACTTGGCAAGCAGCTATACTAGATGTATTTTTATACGGGCCGGAATCCCTGTTCTCTGCGTGCGAGGTACTGCCAGGTATAAGCGACCATAAAGTAGTACAATTAGAGGTAAACTGGAAGGGTCAAAGGCGGTTGCAAAAGGAGATAATTAGTTGGAATTTCCAGAGAGCCGACGTGAATGGTATTCAAGAATTACTTAAGGCACACTATAGGCAATTTGCACAATCGGCCTCCAGTGTTAATGTAGCATGGGACAGTTTTAAAAAAAATGGTGTCGGAAGCATTAAACACAATGCTGATCCAGAATTTTATACCAAAGCTATTAGAATACTCAAAAGAAAGGCTAGGCGCGCTTATCATAATAGGAAGAAATCGGATTGGCACTTTAATAAATTTAAAGAAATAACAAAGCAACTTCAGGACGAAAAGCTGAATGCACAAGAACGCTTTCTAAAGCAAATTCTTCAAGGAACAGATAGTAATAGGGGATCCTTTTATAAGTACGTAAATAGACGGAAGGGCAATAGGGAACCAATACCAGATTTTAACGTAAACGGTGTTTCCATACAGAGTGTGTCGGTTTTTAATAAGAAGGACCACAGACTCGAATAGGGAAATGGTGACGGGGATGAATCAGTTTTTCAACTAAATACTGTCAAATTGAGGAAAAGAATAAAATTGTTGAATACTCATAAATCTAGGGGACCTGATAACATTCCTACGGAAATTCTGAAGATTGGGGGAGAAGCCATGATTACCTACCTTATGCTTCTGTTTAATATGACTATTAATAACGGGGAATTGCCGGAGGATTGGAAAACTGCTATAGTCATCCTGATTTATAAAGGGGGTAACAAGACAGAAATAAATAATTACCGGCCAGTGAGTTTAACTTCGGTTGTGTGTAAAATAATGGAACATTTACTCGCAGAACACATAAGGGGAACGCTAGAAAGCAAAGGGTGGTTCAACGAAAGACAACATGGCTTTCGATCAGGGTACTCATGTGAAAGTCAGGTTACGTCACTATTTCAAGATATAGCAGACGAAATGGATACAGGGGGAAGAACTGATGCAATGGTTATAGATTTTTCTAAAGCTTTTAACGTAGTACCACATAACCTACTTATCTGGAAAGTAGCTGGGGCAGAAATTGATAAGCGTGTTGTCCATTAGGTGGAGAATTTTTTGGAAGGGAGATCGCAAAGGGTAAGGGTGGGGAATGAGCTGTCAGAGATGGGTACAATAAGTTCAGGGGGCCCTTACATTTTCTGATTTTTGTAAATGATATAACTTTACATACTACAAGTCAAATAAGACTGTTTGCGGACGATTATGTCATTTACAACAAAACTAAAGGAGAGGGAATTTCAGGAGGATCTAAACAAAATAAGTAAATGGGCGGATGAGAATAAAATGACAATCAACACCAGTAAAGGTAAATCAATAGTTTTCAGTAGAAGCAAGAATAAAATTCGGCAAAACTATCACATGGGCAGGGAACGAATTCCACAGGTGGAGAGCTGCAAATATCTGGGAGTATATATGGCAAGTGCGGGTTGGGACGAGCAGATAAATGTGGTGTCAAGGAAGGCATGGAATACACTGCACTTTATAATGAGGGTACTGAAAAAAGGAAGCTCAAAATCAAGGGAAATAGCCTACAATTCTCTAGTAAGGCCAATAACACAAGTCAACAGCCAAAATGTATTCGAGATAAAATTAACCATACATTACCAATTTGGGGTCGCTAAACACGAAAATGACATCCATTTTTGTCTATTAGTTCTCATTTCTAAAATACACAGGTCAGATTGTTTTACTAAAAACAGGATTTTAGCCGAGTAACTTTGTTTGAAACAGACTGTATCGGAAATTTAAGGGTGAATTTATGGCTCTAGCAGATAAGTCCAACCCTCAAACTGATATTCCTTTATAAATTCAGTTCAGTTCTTGCTTTGTGAGTGAGAAAACGTCTATCAGTGTGCTTTGAAATAGTTAAAATAGGGAGTGGTTTAATTGTTATTGTGAGTGATTATAATTGTAATTATAAAATAACAAATATGCATATGTATTATCCTTTCTGTAATAGAATTGGCATGAAAGGCACAGAATGCCGCGTAAGTGTGTTAACAACACTAATAACTTTTGTTTTATCTGTGGAGAGGTGACTTTTAAATCGCAAAAGGTATGGTTAACTCCTGTTGTTAAAAAGGCTTATCTTCTTTATTTTGGCTGCAAGGTTGGTGATCAGGACAAATCGTTTGCACCCCATATTTGTTGT